>OZ035859.1:8442836-9097978 GCA_964034905.1 Itoplectis maculator
CAAATCTTTTTCAATCCGAAGCTGCTGCACCCGTCGCGCGCGAAGATTCGAGACCGCCACTTGTGGGATTTGCGGTATTAGGTGGATCGAGAAACATCATTTTATGAAATTTTCGCTGCACGTTTTTATTTTTTTTTATTTTAGTCCGCTGCACGTTTTAATTTTATTTTATTTTATTTTAGTCCGCTGCACGTTTTAATTTTATTTTATTGTAGCCCGCTGCACATTTTTATTTTTTTATTTTTTTTTACAGAGCAGTTTTTGCATTGGGAAAAATTTACGAAAAATTCTCCAACGAAGCGACGATCGTCCCTCGTCCTGCGAATATTCTCTCACCGGAAACTCGTCGGCATCTGTCGTCGACAACTCGTCCGATCTTAGTCGTGTCCCCCGGATGTTGGTCACTGCCATTGCAGTAACTTTCTCTCTTTCTCTCATCCTCTCTTTCTCATCTCCGGACATTTCGATTGACCGGTCCCACGAGTTTGTCGGTACAGCGCAAGAGCGCGAACGCGCGCGCGAGCACAAACCGACAGAATGAGAAAAGAGAGCTGCGGAAAACGAACGAGCGGACCGCGTGGCGTACGGGCGAATTAGCCACGCAGTCCGAGTCCTCACAATGAGCACAATGTGGTCTTGACGGAGCGCGGAGAGTTCTTCTCATGATCGGGCATTAGTGTTTTACGACGTCGGCATTATCGGATCGTCACGCGCGTCACTCAGTCACTCGCCGTGCGCGCTATGCCTCGTCGTTATTCATGTCTCTATCTCTGCCGTCGTCTCTCGCGCTCCATCTTCCTTCGAGCGAGGCCTCGGATTCTCGTTTGGCATCTCACTCGGCGACTTTTCCAGCACTCCGGGTCCTCGGCAGGAAACACGGTTGGTCCTTGCGTCTCAGGCCTGAAAGTCACGCCACTTACAAATCAGCACTCAGGATCACTGAGAAAAGTTGTCGCAGTTATTTCAACTGTTTCCAATGGTTACTGCAATTTTTTTTACAGTTGTGGCTGTAATTTTGTAGTTACCGAATTTTTTAAAATAATTAATGTGGGTCAAAAGTCGATGTCGATTGACAGCGATTTTTTCCGTTACTGTTTTTTTACTTATTCATTTATTTATTTATTTCGTTTTTTTTTTTCGAAATATTTCTGCCCCTCGACTGACATGTTTTTTCAACACATCAAACGCCGTTCGGCATTCAACGCAGCGTCACGACTTTTCGACGCGGACGCCGCGCGGCTCCGGAGCGAAAATCTCCGCGTCGAATTGGAAACTAGATAATTCAATTAGACGACAGCTGCCGCATACTTTTGGCTCGAGCTCCACGCTGCTTCCAAACGAGCAGGTACGCCCGCCAGGATCGTGTGGACTATACACATCCACCGTGCTAGGAGTGTAGGATCCCAAGATTATACCGCGAAGCTGGTGATGCCAACAGATTCGGCTCCCGACTCCCCGGCTCGCCGGACATTAGAGGTGGCCTACCCTCGTCATCGACCTCTCGTCGTCTTACAGATGTCTTCGTTTTCGCCTCCAAAGTTCTCCCCTTTTTTCCCTTCTTTCTCTCGACTTTTATACTTCATCTCGACTCCATCCTGATTTTCATTCGACTCCATCCTGGTCTCCATCCTGGTCATCATCATCCTGATCTTCATTATCCTGGTCTTCATCATTCTGGTTTTGATCATTCACTGAGAAAAGTCAGTAGTTGCCATAACCAATCATTGGTTTGATCTACCAAAATATTGGTTGCAGTTACTAAAATATTGGTAGCTCTGACCAACGATTGGTAATCCTAACTATTCACTTTTCTCAGTGTTCTGGTCTTCATCCTGGACTCCATCCTGAACTCCAACCTGGTCTTCATCTCAAACTCCATCGTAGACTATTTTTTCCCGTCCAGAAAACGCCGATTTGCACACACTCCGACTGCACGAAGTTCCGTTAGGCAACGTCGCCTCGAATGAACAGCGAATGACTCGTCAGTCAAGATGCACCAAAGCTGTCTGAGGATCGTTGCACCAAAGTGCATTCCACCAGTCGATGAGTTGCAATACAGTCGTCACTGGTATTCGCGACGACAACTCTGTGTGGCTTCGTCGACCTGACGTCGAATCATTAGCGTCGCGCGACAAAAGGCGTATCCGCCCCCGACTTGTTGTGGAAATATAGCGAAATGACTCTCGTGCTTCGACGTTGCACCGAGTCGCGTTGCACAGTCGACGAGTGCGTATTGGACTCTTGGGAGTCGTTTGCGAAACTTCGGACTCGAGTTGATAGGACCACCGCAACTTTTGGTCTTTGGTGATCCACCACAACTCGCCTCCTCGCATTGTTTCCAACGGCCTAAAATGCATTAATCTGCGTTTGTGCCTCGCTTGCGGATTCGGCGCTGGTCACAGGATTTCGTCGGGGTTTTGACTTCGCCACGGTGCACAATGGACACCGAAATCCCGGACACGCCCCGCGCCGATCGCAACGAGGGAGAATTTCCGTCGGGGTGGCCCGAAGAGTCGAACGCACGCGGCTCTGTGAGAGAATGGAAATTATCGTCGAGCATTTTCGAGAGTCACGGTGGGATTTTGTGCAGTCTCTTCGCTCGATCTTTCCGAGTTGAGGCGATGGCGAACCTGCACGGAAAAAAATTGTTATTTGTTGCAATTAATATAATGAAATAGTAAATATTGTAGAAATAGATATTTCTTTGTGAAATAGAAAAAAAAATGTTTCGCCGAAAATATCCCAAGTGCACTGAGAAAAAAAATTGCTCAATCCAACAAAACGGGCGACAAAATAAATATTTTGCAGATTGGACAAAATATTCGGCAATGATAATCGAGATTTAAAATTCTACCATCAGTTTGCTTCGATCAATGAAATATTTTGTCTAATTTGCAAAATATTTATTTCGCCACCCGCAATCGCACATTTTGTTGGATTGAGCAATTTTTTTTCTCAGTGTGACAAAATTCGAAAAAAATTGAGAAATTATTTTTCGAGTTATTCCATTGTTCCTAGTAATCCTAAATAATTTACCAACTATTGCAAAAGTGCCCCACGTTGAAAAATGCAAAATGCAAAATGCAAAATGCAAAATGCAAAATGCAAGGCGAGCGAGAATAGAGTCGTCGAGTGAACGATTATGCACGCAATAAATAGATTATCGGCCGGGGCCGCCCCCGTGGCGAGTGACGAATCTCGTCTGAATGGTCCCCGGGCGAAAAATTTGGCACGGTCTCACTCTCTCTCTCTTTCTCCTTGCGCTGCGCGCGTTTCGTGCCCAGCGACGCGACTCGGCTGCAGCCGGAAGGGCGCGCTGCCGGCTTTTCTCAGCATTTTTCCACGCTCGTCACGGCAAATCAGCGAAATTAGTGTACGGCATCTGGCCGCACGTTGACTCCTATTGAGCGGAGTCTTCGAAAATCTCGAAATGTGCCTTTTTCCGCTCGGCTGCCATGCGAACGCCGGACGGATCATCGACGCCGCGCGGCGTTTTTCCCCGGAAAAATCTTCAACGTCAAAGGGCGAACCGCGCGCGTGGGCGGAGACCAACGATGGCGACGTCTTGCTCGCGCGTCTGTCGAAATGTTTTTCGTTTCGTTTTTTTTTCTCCCGGAAAATATTGGAGGGTGCGTGCGACCGGTCGCGGTATCGGTCTGATCCTTCGAAATTGAAACGTCGAAGCAGCCGAGAAGTTTACCAATATTTGTCGAATGGTGTTCGGAGAGTGTGGAAATGGGTCCTGAGGGTGGAACGCTCGGATTTTATGCGCGGGAATTATTGTGGACATTGGACGACATTATTTGCCGTCTGGTGATATTTTTATTTTGCCCTTGGCACCCTTAATGTCAAAACTGGCAAATAATTACTGACCATTAATAATAGTCATATAAATTTTCATTGCATTATTATAGCAAATATTTTTCGAAATTATGAACACAAAAATAAAAAATTCCTGAGGGCGGAACGCTCGGATTTTATGCGCGGGAATTATTGTGGACATTGGTCGACATTATTTGCCATCTGGAGTCAAGTTTTTATTTTGCCCTTAGAACCCTCAATGTCAAAACTGGCAAATAATTACTGACTATTAATAACAGACATATACATTTTTTCATTGCATTATTATTATGGCAAATATTTTTCGAAATTATGAAAACAAAAATAAAAAATGTCATCAAGAGCCCAAAATATTGACTCAGTGTACCAAAAACCGATCCCGATCCACCCAAAAATCCTCCTGCAGGTGACCTCGACGATCTTAGGCACTCTGAACCACCCTCCGAACTTTGGTCGCGTGACCTCTGAAATTTACAACCGTCCAACTATCGACCGTTTAACGATCTCCTCTGACAAAACTTGCGCGCGCCCCGTTCGTCCTTGCGCGCAACGAGAGCTGCAATATTCGGCCACGAGCCGAATCTTCGTTTCACGAAGAAATCCGACTCACGCGGCACGAGGCCCAAAGCTTCGCGTCGCGTGGTGCGTTTATGGGTTTATTTTGTCAAGAAACGCGTTTCGAAATTTGACGAAATACCGGAGAACGTCGATCCGGAGGGGAAAGGACGAACTGGAGGGAAAACGAGCCTCGCGCGCCTTGCGCCGACCATAAAATAATAAAGGCATTAAGTAGGTGGCACAACGAGCAGCGTCAACAAGTCATAACCGACGACAATGAGCTCGGTGCGCGAGGCCGAGCGATATATATATAATTCTTCGTCCTGTTATTATTGCTCAGTCGCACTGCTTAAGCGTGCTGGCCATGTCACAGACCAACACAGTCTTATATATATACACAGTCGTTTATGTATACATTTATATATAAGCAGCACCTTAAGCCATACGTAAGGCAAAATATGCGCTGTAAAATGCGTCCGAGGAGTCAGGACGAGTTTGACGAGGGCCAAACGCTGATTTACAGCTGCGGCGCGCGAGTTGCTAAACGTCGCTGCGCTTTGGCGTTGCGCCTGCGCGCGCGAAACGTTAACGAGGACATTGCGACCCGCTGGCACGCGAGGACGACCAAACGATAAACGTTTTCCCGGACGAGTACAAAACGAGTCGCTAGGCTTTCGTCGTGTTCGGTTGGACGACGAAGTCAGGCGCGAGGACATTTCGCCTGGGCCTTTATAATGTTTATAGATATGTTTCAGTGCCATTCGACATGATCTTTGACGTTGCGTAATATAAGAGGAGCTTGAGGGACGTTTTTGCTGGACTCGAGGCTGCCACGCTTCACTCGATGAGCCTGACGAGTTAGGTACCCATAAAACAGGAGGGACCATTAATTTATTCTTGAGTCATGATACTTAGGCGATGCGAGTTGATTATTTTTCTAGTACAAAAATTGTATATGCCTGTTCTTTAAATATTTGGACCATTTATATACCGTGGTAAAAAAAAAACACAGGTACAAAAATTGATATTTTGAACCTGCAGTCAGATAACTGTAAATACTTGTTGTAAGAATAAAAAAAAACTTTGCTTCTCACAAATTCTCGAATTGTAGCCAGATGGTTTTGTAAAAATATTCGCTGCGCGCGCAGCTTTTAAAGGAAAAACGTGTTGAATTTTTTTTTCCTGGCTCCTTCGTCTCTTTTCGTTGGAAAGATTTTTTTTTGGGAGAAACCTCGCGTCTTGTAACGGGCAACCTGACACTATTTGGCAAACAATGCCCCATGGCGGAGGGTACTAAGTGGCAGTGTTACGCATTTTAGGAAGAAACCCCCGCGGAGAATCCCTCGCTCCTCGCGGCGCATTCTGCTCGACCCCCGGAACCTCCTTTCCCGTTCTGAGTCGAGACGCTCCGGAGTCCAGTGGTCTCTTTCGATTCTTCACGTTTCGCCGAACTCGATGGAGACTTTTGACAATCAGAATTCTACTCATCGCTTTGCCTTAAAAATAAAAAAGAAAACAATTATTTTTATTTTTTTGGTTTTGACAGGGGAAGATTTAAAAAACGAGTGAAAATCGGTTGAATCGTTTCGAAATGGAGGCGTGCGCCTTCGCTGGTCCCGTGGAGCAGGTCGACGCGTTACCGTTTCGAAAAACGGAAACGCGACGGACCCGTCGACGATTCCCAGGTTTACGACGGGTCATAAAACAATTACGCCAACGGAGTCGTGAAGCCCGAGCAACCCTGCAAGGCTCTCGCCTTGCAGGGTTGCTGCTGGGCTCGACGCTCGCGGACCGTCTCCAACCCCCCCAGAGTTCTTTCACTTTTCTCGCGCGCGCGCGCGACGGTGATTTACCGCACTCGCGCTGGTAAAAGGGACGAGAATTACGACGACGTATGGACCGCTCCTCCATTCTTCCGGATATCCGTCGCTCCCTCGAATCCCGGAGAAATATGCAATCCTTTCGAAATTTTACGACATTTGCGACTAAAAAGTGTATTCACAAAAGTAAAAAAATATAATAATTATAATAGCTGCAGGAAGCTACAATTTATTTTACTAGGCTAATCACACGTGCCCGAGGTACTTTTGCGCTGCTGCGCTCTTATAAAGTTTTAAAAGGGTAAATCGCAACTGAAAAACCCTTCATCAGTTACTTTTGAAAAAAAAAAGGGAATTTGTCGTTTTGCTTGTCAGAAATCGTAGATCTGGCCGCCAGGCCGAAAACCGCCCAAATCGGGGTCACGAATTTTTTTTTTTTTGTGAAAATCGTGAAATAAATTCTTAAAATATAAAAATAATATGATAACGGCAAAAATAATTCTCGCAGTATCGTCGATTAATCGCTCTTATCATCATATTAGCTCATTTCAATAAGAAATTTCACTTTGTGTACGAAAAAAAAAAAAAAAAAAAAAAAAAAATCCGTGTGTGTGAATAATTATTGAATTCATCGAGACGAGGCGATCGCGATGGGGTTGAAGAAAAAAAAATGCGACACTCTCGAGAAGACTCCTCGAGTGGTCCGCGCGGTGCCCGAAGCCGGGGCCACGAGGACGAGGACGCGGTCGACGGTCGCGCGCTCGCGCTCTATTGTCTCCTCCATTGTTGGCGAATCGTAATCAATATTTTCACAATATGCCCCAGCATTGTCCGTGGCACGAGCGAAGGCGTGAGAGTGCTTGGAGAGACCGTGCCCGATGAATATATTGCTGCTCGTCCCGCTTGTCCGCGGGCTGTCCTCTTCTTCTGCTTCTCGCCCTCTTCGCTCGAACCCGGCGAGCAGCCCTTCCGCCCTCAGACTCTGCTGCTGCTGCTGCCGCTGCCTCTGAGTATAAAACAATGAAGCGAAGCGATCCCTCCAGAATCTTCAAAGGTTTGTATTACCTCGGAACCGTTTATACGTCGTCTTGGCTCGCTCCGAATTCGTCAGCAAAATCGGGAAACGGTGCCGGGAAAAATATTAAATTTTCGTTGCTCACAAAAATAACGTCCGTCTAGTTTTTTTTTTACTTCTCCAAATCAGCTGCGACAATTTTTCCGAAAAGCTTTGTCTCGTTTCTGGGTCCGGTTGTAAAGATCGACAACCTCGACCGGAAACCGGGAGACCTGAAAATTCCCGCTGTAAAAACCGCGCGCGAGGGAAAAAAATAGTGTCTTGTTGCGCTTCGGAGGATTTCTAATTTTTTTTAAGTCCACTTCTCAAGGACTCCGGTGACCCACTCACACTCGATTGTTTTTTCGTTCCCACGGAGTCTGGACATTTTTTTCAAGGGCAATAAGATCGAAAAGGATTTGGAGGCTGCAGGACGCAGGAGGATTACGTATTTCGTGGGTTCGGCGGTCGAGGGATGAAAAAATTCTACTGCTGCCGGACAATCTGGTTTTCTCCTGGCAGCCAACATTTTTGTCCAAACTACAACAAAAAATGTTCCAGAAAAATATAATTTTACGACTGGAGTGTCACCAGAATTTTCGGAGTAGTAGTAAATCTTTGAAAAAAAAAGAAAAAAAAAGAGCGACACAGATATTTAAGTGTAGTGGAAATAGAAAACTTTTATGACTTTTACCATTGATTTTTCCTGAAATATATTTAACCCTGATGATAAATACGTAAAATGATGAATAAGTGAGTAAGGAATAATGAGATGCAACTGCAAAGCTGCGACCCCCATGGGGGTTGGTCATTCGTGCACATCCATAAATGCATAAAAACAACCCCGCGGCTACGAATTTAATATCTCGCGTGCAGGAATTCACCAGAGACCGACAGAGAGAGCTCAACGTGACATATGTCACGCGTGTAACGTACACCAATGAGTCGGTGTCGCGTGTCAAAGTCACGTGACGCGCGGCAGACGCAGGAGGAACCGAAAAACACCCCCGGACGTCGGGATCTCGGTTCGCTCGCAATTAGCTCGGCTAAATGCTGCCACACTTTACATAATCGTTCTTCTGTCACACTCCTGTCATTATCAGGGGAAGGCGACCAAAATGGGCTGCCGAAAAATTGGAAACCGGGGCAAAATGGCACGGTCTGAATTTTTTTAATCATTAATTCCGGCAATTGAGCCACGATTTTTTAATCGTCTTTTGGTTCAATAGTGAAAATTATTGAATTATTTACTCATTCGATATTTGGGTCCAGGTTTCACATTGAAACTGTCTGTTATTGGAAACCGGGGCAAAATGGCACGGTCAGAATTTTTTTAATCATTAATTCCGGCGATTGAGACACGATTTTTTAATCGTCTTTTGGTTCAATAGTGACAATTATTTAATCACCTACTGATTCGACATTTGGGTCCAGGTTTCACATTGAAACTGTCTGTTTTTGTTTTATGTGATTAACCGTCCCATTTTACCCGCAGCTGTATATTTCTCTTTTTCTCGAACCGCACGTACGAGTGAGAAAAACAAAAGACTAAAAAACGTACAACCCCAACGACGTGAACATCTGGTGCATCGTTGAGGCGGCGCATGTCGAGTCCTCGCTCGACGCCGCGAGTATAATATAATCGACCGATCGAAACCCATCGGACCTCTTCGCCCCTGCCACTTTTTTTTTTGTCTCTCTCCGAGTTTTCGATCGGAACGATAAATCGTGGGGCAGGTGCCACGATTAGAGGGACATCAGAGTCTGGATTATGTCAAACGTCCCCAAAATTTCACCATTCTTCAACACCGCAAAAATCAAAAAATATATTTTTATTTGCAAAATCAACATTTTTTTCCTTGACAGATTTTGTCTTTTCTTCTCTAAATCTTCTCAAATTTTATCGACGTTGAGTGCGATAAATTCTCAACGTCGTCGAGTCCACTGTAATTGGACCAGGATACTGAAAATTTCGTCTGGACAAAAATGGTCCAGCGAAGAGGACGCGATGACATGGATGCTATATTTCACATATCGTCGAGAATCGCTTAAGCGACGAAAATTTTATTGCGGCCAACTCGCGTCAGGCGCGTTGGCTCGCGTCGATGCATCGTCGTCACGTTTTCCTCCGACGTTGGCTGACGAAATCGCGAGAGGACGACGACAACGATGACGACGAACGTCGAGCGCCTCGGGCGGTTCGCTCGTCAGCGGATTTCGGGTCCCGTCATACGCGCGAGTTGCAGCGACACTTACGACGCTTACACGGTAACGTCCGTCGAATTCACGAACAGAGAGGAGAGGGAGAGAAACAGCGAGCCTGATATACGCGCGAGATTCGAGTGTCTTTCCGGCGAGAGGGGAACGAATTTTCAGCTTATTGCCGGTCACGAAGCGGAACACTCGCCTATCTCGTCGATCGCTCGTTCTCTGGTCCCTTCCCCCTCCTCCTCCTCCTCCTTCGACAGTCGGAGAACGAAAAATATTTAAATGCGACTCGTCGCGAGCGATAAGAAAAATCCGTCCGATCTCCTGGCAAGCGACACCTCAGATGGATCTCGTTGAAGCGAATTGGTGGATTTGATTTTTTTTATTGAGTCTGAATAAAAATTGGTTGGCGATTTAATTTTTATTTTATTGATCTTAAATAAAAATTACTCGACGCGAAATTTATGGAGGCATTTGCTTCAATTTGCGAACAATTGACATTTTTCAGAGCCCTCAATAAATAACTAATAATAAATCAATAAATAATAATACCCTGACGAGCCTTAAAGCAAAAAGGACCGTCTCTATCCTCTTCCGAACAACCTCTACTTACCTATATACATACTCAGAGTCTGCACAGAAGCAGAGCCGCGTGTTTCATTAGCGATTCTCTCGACTGACCGAATCACGAGGACAACGGCCAACCTCCTCTCCGCCCCGATGTCGAAAACAAAACGCCTCCGGATCGGCGAAATGCTCCCCTCCCCCCCTCCCTCCTCCTGCCAATTGAAATCGTATATTCCCGCAGCTTGGTCGGCATCGGCCGACTTGGCGAAAATCACGGTGGGTACTTTTTAATACGAGCGCAGGGTGCAGGGTTTCAGGGTTCCAGTGCTCCAGGACTTCAGGGTGCGCAGCACCGACTCCCGGAATATCACACGTTCGCTCTCCTTTTTTTTTCGCCGAATTGCGCGCGCGCGACTCGTAGCCGAGTGCGGCTTTGCGCCCGGTCGAGCGTAATCGGTGACCCCGTTGTTTGTGGTCACTCTTGAAAAAATCCACGACAATGAATTATACCCACCGCGCCGGCTCCGATGACGCGTACAGCGTTCGGTGCCCGTCGAACGTCTCCATTCTCTACCCCCGACTCTTCCATTGTACCGTCTTTCCTCCTTTATTATTATTCTTATTTTTCATTATTTTTTTTTAGTTTCTCGTTCGCGCTTGGAAAACGTGGGAGCTTTGTTCGTATCTGACGTGGAAGCTTCGTATCACTGCAGGATCAAAGTCACTTTTTTTTCGGCTCACGCCGATTATTTCTGACCAAGTGGCTTCTTAGGGTCGACGTCTTCGTGGGACCGAAAAGAGCGGTGAGATGACCTTGAAATTATTTTGGAGTTTTGGTGGAGTCACCAAAAGGTTCAAACCCCAGACACGAATTTATTTACATTTTTTGTAATTCTAAGAATAAAAGAATCGAGCCTGTAGCATTTTTTATTTTTATTTTTTATTAAAAATAAAAATTTATTCATTTTTCATTCATTTCATTTCATTTTTTATGTTTATTTTTTATTAAAAATAAAAATAAAAAATGCTACAGGCTCGAAAAGTGAGACTTTTTGTGTGTTGCGAAAAAGTTATTTTTTAAATGGTTTGTTATAATTGGACGTGGTCAGTTCTGACGCGCCGAGCAATCGTCGAGATGACCGGAGAAACGCTGATAACGGCCACGCCGCTTCTATTTGGCAATAAAACGCGGTGGAGGGGACGAGCCTCACTAGAAATCGCCCCGAGGCGAGGATGCCGTAATATCTACTAAAAAAAGACTGAGTTATCTTATCGATGACTACACCGGGCAGACGTATTTATGCCGGTTAACGTCCAAGTATAATTTGCCAAGCTCGAGTCAGTCGAACGCGCGATGTCAGCCTCGGCTGTCGTTTGGAAAAATCGCGCTGGACCCGAGTGAACAGCAAAAGTGAAACGAAAAAAATGGGCTCGGTCGACCTGTGGATGCGCGACATCGTCTCTTACTACGGTTTGATATTTCTGGGATTTCTAATTGTCGCTTGGATCTTCAGTCGACTGTGGCGAAGGTTCAAGGCAAATTTATTTCGCTCCTATCTCCTCGGCTTCGAAGCTGAGTGCGCCGATCTCGCGGCGAACAGGAAAAAACGTCTCTTCGAGCCGCTGAGGAAAATCGAATCCAACGATGAAATTTTGCGCTCGGTTGGACGAATAAGAGTTCTCGAAATTGGCGTCAAAACAGGTTTGAATACTAAATGCTAAATATTTTTTTTGCAAATGTACTTTGTGACGTTTTCGTTGCATTGCAAGATTTATTTTTATTTTTAGAATTGTGTATTTAGTGTTAATGAGAATATTTTATTTTGTTGTATTATAATTATTCAAAGGTTGATGGATTTAGATGATAATCATTATTATTATTATTTGCACCCAGGGGAGAATATTCAATTTTATCCGGACGGGACTTATCTGATCGGAGTCGATTGGAACAAGAAATTAGCCGATTATCTGACCGGTGGCGATCGATCGTGGCAGTTTTCTCACGTTTACTTAGAGCGTCTCGTCATAGGCGATGGTAGCTCTATGAAAGTCATACCGGATGGTTGTGTGGACGCCGTCGTGACGACGAGATCGTTGTGCTCGACGGAATCGGTACGAGAGACTTTGCAGGAAATTCAACGAGTCCTCGCTCCGGTAATGAAGTCACATAAAAAAAACAAAAAATAAAAATTAATAAAAATTAATTCTTTTATATTCTACAGGATGGAAAATATTACTTCATGGAACACGTGCCAAACGTCGAGAGTACTTTTGCCAACTGGTTGCAAAAGTTTCTCACAAAAACAGGAATTTGGCCGGCGCTTTACGGCGACTGCAGACTCGACTCCGATCCCATCGACGACATAAAACGCGCCGGATTCAAGGAGATCACTTGGGAACCGTTTACACTCAAGGGCTACGTTTCTCAGCCATATCATTTATTTTTAACCAAGCATCACGTCGTCGGCACAGCCAGTAGGTGATGTTTTTTTTTTCCTTATTTATTTTTATAATTTTTTTCGCAACATAGTGCACGTCCGTTTCTTATAATACGTCGTATCGGTACTTCTACTACGTTCTCTCTAATATCATATTTTTCGTTACTATCTAAAAACTGTACATTTAGTATTTAATTATAGTTGTATGTTTAATGACTATTCTAAGTTACATTTTAGAAATAACTGTACGTATTAATGGAAGAACACTGCATTTGAGTCAATATTCGAGATGATTAACGACTTTTTGAACGAAACAATTACGTATATAATATCATGTATGCCATTTTTTTGCGTTATACACGCGATTGGTCGGACATCAATTGTATTTACAACGCTACGATATTAATCGACAGATACTTAGACACCGAAAGCCTGGACGTTTTACACACAAAAAAACTAAAAAATCGAGATTCGATGTTTCTCTTGGATTGTAAATATGAAAACACGACTCATTAAAAAAAAGCTTAACGCAAATCATTTTTCTCTGTTAACCTTCAATCGAATAATCGTTTAACGTGATTTTACGGTATCGCAGAGAAGTCGTGAATTAATTAACAGCAATTGCGAAACCACCTTTGCCACGAATTAACATTCATGATTTCGATCACAGTTTAAAAGTGACTGTAGAAAAATCTTTAACATAATAAATATACGTTCAGACTGATCAATGGAGATAGTCAAGTTTGATATACTACTGCGTGATGCATATTCGTTTGAATTTTAGATCGTCGTTGGAAGATTCTCTCAATACTGATTCCGACGTCATCGGTTAGAAAAACTCGTCAAGCCGGCGTGTCTATAGCTTGCAATATCAGTCGAAGCAGAGCAAGCGTTCTTATATACAGAAATCTTAACGCGCGAGATAATTAGATGAAACAGTTGATCGCCAGTCGTTACGAATTCTCGTCGTCCTCGGTGTCCGACCTCAGCCTCGTTCGAAAGCTCATCGCGAAGGATCCAAGGCCATCGAGCTTTTCCTGCTTCTTCGTCGACGCGAAATTTAATTTCGGGATGACAACTGCGTTTTTTGAACCTCGTGTTTTGGCGCCGACATCGAAGAGCAGGTCGACGTCCTCAGCAACGTTCGGACTGGGCGAAAACAAATTTTTCGTCGATCGATCGTACTTCGATTGCTTCGTTCCATCGCCGTTCGCCAGAGGCTGAATAGTTTTGCCTTGCTTCGTGTTATTTATTTTATTCTCATTCGAGTCTGTATCGTCTTCACTTTCCCACTCCATTGAATTTCCGACGATTCTAGTTCTTCGTGGTTTGTTCTTCTTCGCCAGCGACGAGACTTTGGGTCCTTCGTTTCGCTGTTTCGCAGTAGGCGATTGATTCTTCGATCGTTCGGTTGATTTCGTCGAATCTTTGCGAGATCTACGACCGACAGATTCGACCTTCCTTCCTCTATTTTTTCTTTCTTTTTCCGGGGAATTTTTCGTTCCGTTTGTCGGTAATACTTTGAGCGATACGACTCCATTCTTAAATGGTGTCACGACGTCCATTTCGCTTTCGAGAGGATTTTCCGGAGGTTCGGATCCATCTTCGAACAAATTTCCTCGTCGCGTTTTCACCTTCTTTTCGCTTATCTCTCGCATTCTTGACAACAATTTATCAGACGATCGACGAGGCGACGTGCGTAGAATCTCAGTCTCAGCGATGTTCGCATTTTGTACGCCGTTTATTTCCTTCTCCGGGATTCGCTTCGTATTTTTTCCACGGAGCGAGAATCTCAGCCCTTCGAATTCCGAATCGGAGTCAAAATCGAGTCTCGTTTGAAACCGCGACGAATGCGAAACTTTGACGATTTTTTTGACGTCATGACCCGGGCGAAACGGTGACAGACTTTCGGGCTCTTCCGGTCGACCAGCGTTTTTTAAAGCGTTTTTAGCGCTCGAATCTTCGGGATTCAAATCGCGATCGACCCAAGCTGGAATTTCCGGCGCATCTGATTTGTCAGTCGCGAAAAGATTTTTACTCGGCGATTTTAGTCGAGACGGAGTCTTCGTTGAAGGCGGATTTTTAGGTGACCCGGATGTGGATGAATTCTGCCTCGTTGATCGTCCAACTTCGTTGTTGTTCGCTCGCGTCTCGCCGTCCTCGACGTCCATCTCCACTTTGTCTTTAGACACAGGAAGCGAGTCTTTCATCATTTTCCTCGCCGAAGTCTGAGTCGTTTTACTTCCGCGCGTCGTTCTCTTTCCAGTCTCCGTCGCTTCAATGTCTTTTGCAGTTTTTTCGCTCCGCAATTTTCTACGATTTGACTCGTCAAGTGTCTTCACCGCATCCGTTTTATTTTCAAGTTTTTTCACCGCTTCCGCTTTATTGTCAAGTTTCCTCACCGCATCGGTTTTCTTGTCCGTCTCTTGCACGAGATCGTCATTCGTTTTCCTAGATTCTCTGCGTTTTCTCTGATTCCGAGAATTTCTCGTTCGTCGTTGAAGTTTCCGATCTTCAACATCTTCCTCGTCCGACGACGTGGAAATTGCTAAGCGGCTCAGCGATTTTTCGCTTCCAGTTTTCCCAGTGCTGTTGTTATTCTGCTGCTCCTTAACGTTCGTCGAGCTTCGTTTCGATCCGATCTCCGAAATAAGCTTCACGAAAGAGTCTTCCTCGTCGTCCGACGGCATCAAAATGCAGCGAGAGCGCGTTGAGCGAAGCTTGTGCCTCAATTTCTCCTTCAATTCGCAGCCGTTCGAAGCGCCGAAGATTCGATTGCCGTTCGTGACGCTTTTGCTCGCGTTCGAACCGAACAAATCGCTCTTATTCCCATTTTCATCCGGACTTGTCGGATTAATCGACGTCTTGAATTTAATTGTAGCATTTCCTGAATCAGTTTTCTGCACATCGTCGATCTTCAATTTTTCCAATTGTACGAAGGGCTCCGGCAATTTGACTGCGGTTTCAGCGGTCGCAGCTTTCGCAGACGATTTTTGTCTTCTCAGCCTCAGCGACATTTTCTTCGTTCGCGAATTCTTTTCCCCAACCATCGGAGCATCGCTGTCGCTTTTCCTCGCGTTGTCAGTTTCGTTGCAGGCACATATGAGTATCGTGCTGGAATCGCTGTCGTGCGTCGCGGTAGTAAGAACCTCGATTTTCTCGTGATTCAACCGTCTCATCTTTTTCCCGGACGACTTTCCGGAAGATGTGGAAGTGGTAATCGGCGATTCCTTCTCCTCGAGTTCCTTGGGTTTCGGATGGGCCGGCATTTTTCGACTGTACCGCGCCAAACATTCGTCGGACAATCTTTCGATCCTCACTCTGAGAATCTTTTCGCCGCAGAGAATCGTTTCCGCCGGTTTTGCATTCGAGTTCTGATCTTTCGCCACCGGCGAGGGAACCGAATCTTCGGTTTGGGAGTTATCCCCGGATTCCTTCATCGAGCTCTCCAAGGATTCGTTCGTCGGCGCCACGTTCTTCGCGTTTCTCGGCAGAACTCGCCTATCGGTCGTCTTCAAGCGTTTCGCGGCGGGTCTTCCAACGCGCGGCTTACCAACGATGCCTCTGCTCGGTGTTAATCCGAGGGACTCGAAGAAATCGGCGTACCTCGAATCGCTCTTCGAATGTTCATTGTCAACCGGTTGATCGCTCTGCTGCGACGTGTTTCCGTCCTGACTGTTGATTTCCGAAATGTGGGAGGCGCGCTTTCTCTTCCGTTTTCGGCGAACGCGAGCCGCCGGCGCCGATTTGTCGTCTCCCGGGTTCAAAGGTCCCAGCGCGGGATGCAAGCTGCGTCGGACGATAGCCATGGCCTGGCCGATCGGTCTTTCGACGACGAGATCCACCGGCGAATCTCTGCCAGTGTACAACTTCCGACGATTCTGCAATTTCTTCCGAACGGGAAAAAATCCCTGTTCATTGGGTTCGACAACAGCGATCGCGTTCGCGGGTCGAACGTCCTTCGGAGTTTCGCGAATCTGATTTAGCGACGAGCTGGTCCTCGGGGTGCTCAATTCTTTCGATTTTTCCAGCATCTCGTCGAATTCCTGAAGCTCCGGGAGAATTTCCGAGAGCTTGACGCTCTGCTGACTCGTCGCCGAATCCTTCGGAGACTCATTGTTCGACACAATGAAATCGTTCAAATGAGACCGCTGACCACTGTTTGGGGAAAGCGCAACAGCTTTGCAAGACGATTCTACTGAGATGTCTTTGAGCGGCGAGACTTTGCCGGCGAAACGATCGCCGGAGCTCTTGGCACCCTCGACGATCGCCATCGCTTCAGCTTTTTTCGTGACGTTCGTATTCGACAGAATGTACGCCGCAGTGTCCACCGAACTGCATCGAGACGTGTTGGATTTTTGCTTCTCACCGTTTTCGCGAACAACGTCCGAGTGACCGGATTTCGAGTGTTCGCCCTCAGTCAGCGACGAACCAGTTTCTGTGTCGTCATCGTCGCCGACCAATCGATAGGGCGGATTTCCCGTGTCTATCCAATACTGTATCAATGCTGGTAGCTTACGCAACGGTGCTCGACACTTCGAATCGTACTTCTTGTCCTCTTCGTCCTCATCGTCCTCGTCATCTTCCTCATCATCGTCTTCCTCCTCATCGTCCTCTGCTTCCTCAGCTTCTCCGTCAGCTGCCGCCGTTATCGGCTTCATTGTATCCAAATTTAATTCCACTTCATCCGGAACCTGCGATGGGCGAAATATGCATAAATAATAATAATAATAATCTCCAAATATGGATTAGCGTATAATTAGTGGGAATATTGTGACTCAAATAACAAAATAGCGGCCTCGTAACGGAACAATCGTGAACCGCACAATCCAATCGATTACTATTTATCGTCATAGCTCGTAAAACAATTTCATCCTCGTGTACTTACCTCCTGATTGTACTTGTGAAAAAACTGATTCCAGACCATCTCGCGTTCCTCCAAAACCTCCTTCGGCAGAACAAAGCCCAGTCCTCCGTCGCTCTTCTGCTGGGCAACCCTGCCGTGCGAAAATAAAGAACCCATGCTAGTGTTTTTTTTTTGTCTTTCGTATAATCATTCAAAGATTGCAGTTTTTTTTCTTTTTTCGTTTAGCAACTAATTCATCGGGCTAAGATACAGGAAATCGGCATCCTGGAACGATTAAAACCATGGAGAGTGTTACGAACATAACCTGCGCGACGAGTGATATTCGGGTAAATTACCTGGAGACGCATTCGACGTACGAGTGGGAGAGAAGGTCATTTCGCGTGACGCCGGTCTCGGCATCGCTCTCCATCGCTCACTTCGCAGATCGAGTCATTTGATCGAACGCGGTTGACGTTTCTTTCGAACTTTCGTCGCACTCGGTCGCCGAGTTTACAAACACAGCTTCGGGTTATCCGGGGCATCGATTGGTTGGCGGCTTCGCCGCGCGCTTGCATCGGCAGCACCGTCGCTTTCGGTGCATCTGATGCACTGAGCCAATCAGAGAGAGAGAGAGAAAGAGAATGAGAGGGAGACAGGAGATTTAATTGTTTAATTTTGTAATTAGCTATGTTTGTACATTTTTCATGTTCTTTGAAACAAGATTAATAAATGGCTTTTATAATGATCAAGCCACATTTAACTATTAATAATATACACGGTGGTTAACAGATGTCAAACAGACCGCACGCATTCCACGAGTGCAAACGTCTTATCATTCGTCTGCGATATTCCGGCTTCTTGTAAGGACTCGCGTCGTATTCGGTGCCGTTATAAATCTCGTCGACCGCTTTGCTCTTGTTCGCGTTGGTGAACATCAAGGGAAGACCCACGCACGACGCTATCACCGACATAATCTCGTGTCCCGGCTGAATATTCTTCAGATACGATATGCTTGGAACTTCCGTTTTGCAGCCCAATCTGGACATCGTCTTCCTGAGGCACTCCCAGTATTCCTCGAGTAGGGCTTCGTGATGATACAGCTCGACGTTCTCGGACGTACACGAGTTCATGAACATCAGGATATCCATCAGCGGCGTCGTCCAGCAGCACATTTGGAAATCGACCTTGAAGAAGAAAAGACATTTATTTTATTTTATTTTTAGTGGGAACGATGACGCGCGCGGTCGGAGGTTAGCCAGCGTTGGGAAGAACCTTGCAATTTTTTTGGCGAAAAAAAATTTTTTGATGTAACGAAGTTTTAAAACCCTATCCGATGGGAAATTTCCCGCTGATTCCAAATATAACCGGTTTTTGCCAAAAAAATCGAAAATTCGAGGAGAAAAACGCGAAAAACGATTTTTCACTTTTTACCAATTTTTGCACTTTACTAAAATCGGTGTAATTTTTCTTTGGATCAATATAATCGGGATTTTCTTTTTGCATTCGAAAGAAAATTCTTCAACGAAGAGAATGCCGCTAGGCGGAACGCGATATCTCGATTTTTCGATTTTTTGCAGATTTTTAAATTTGACCCTCAAAAATCGCAAATTTTTAGAAGATTTTCCGTTTTCCGTTTTTCCGAGATTTTTCCGTTTTTTCGAAAAAAATCGAAAAAAAAAATTCTCGATTTAACGAAGTTTTAAAACCCTATCCGATGGGAAATTTCCCGCTGATTCCAAAAACGACAGGTGTTTGCCCGGAAAGTCGAAAATTCGAGGAGAAAAACGCGAAAAACGATTTTTTTTTTCTGAAAAATTTCTCATCACTAAAGACTCACAAAAATATGGCCGATGACCTTGCCCGCGTCGTCATACCGGAAGAGCATGTTGGTACCCCAGCAATCGCCGTGATTCAGCACGTTGAATTTGTCCTCTTCCGGCTTGTAACATTCGGCGCCTTTGACGAATATTGAGTTGGACAATTTTAAGATTTTCTCCGAGAATCTGCACCGACTGCGAGAAAAAAATTTAATGAGGCAAAGCGTACATTGTAAGATTTTCATTCCTGTTATGAATAAGCTGGGCTGCATACTCAGAACCCAATTCACGCCAATTGCGTATTTCATTCGCGAAGACCTGAAGTCCATGTGTGAAGAAATCATTCATCTGTCTGTGGATTTTCGTATGGAAAATACCATGTTTATACTCCTTCACTCGAGGATCCTGCAATAACATTTTATTTTATTTTTTTAATGAACATCGGCCTTTCTATTGTTTTTAATTTATATGTATGAAATTAAAAATAAAAGAGTGAAGAAGTAATCGGTAACCTTTTCGCTTAGTGCGACGGAACTAGCGTGAAACTTGGCCAATCCTCTCATAACGAGGATGCAGTGATCGAGATCCATACCAGCGTATCTTTCGACCACGCGATAGCCCATCGCCGCTAGATCCTCGAGGACGATCAACGAAGGATCCCCGGTATCGGTATACAATGCCCGAGCGTTTAGTCGATAACCTTCCTCGCCCAGCAGTTCGTTCATTTTCTCCAAAGTCGTCCGCATCACTGTTATCTCCAGCTCGAAAACGCCGGTGCTCGAGACCTAAGAAAAATCACAAAAAATTATCATTGTAAAAAATACCGTCGGATTCTTACGAATAGACTTCCTTACTATTTCTTTTCTGCCGTCCTCCAAAGTCGGTGTGACCTTGATTATCAGCGATTTCGTCTCTGTCACTCTTCGACCTTCGGACGCGTTGCGCGAATATTTCACACTAGCGCGAAAAATGTCGCTGGTGTAATGTTTTCCCATTGCCTTCGCAAAATCCATGGATAATTCTCGCACCTCTATCGATTCGTCGTCTTCCGAAATCCTCAGCACTCTTTCCATGAACTTCGCGTCCAGGGAAGACAGCGCTGGCGGCAACATTTTCGGTATCCTCAAACCCGTTTCGCGTTCGACGTAGCAATGCTGAGAAATGACAAAAGTTTTTCACTTTTTATCACCCCGTTCGGTATCTTTATGGAGCAAAAATGCTAAGCAGCCGCTAACGCAGTGATTTACCGTGATGGATTTCTTCCTTTCAGCCCATGACTCATGGATGATTGATCAGCGCCTGAAAAAGTCAGAATTGGACTGCTCGAATTTTTTAGCTCGAATTTTTCTGATAAAAAAAAACGTTTACCACTTGTTTTGAAGTTTTCAGAAGATACGATTCAACGACCCGATCGCATTATGCGCGTCGACCGGATTCCATCTCTCCCGCCTCTTGTCGACCTTGCAGTCTGACGTAGCTGAGTCTGTGTGAAATCACCTTAACAAGCGATCGGCGGATCGCCGGGGGAACATATAAAAGTTCTGTCTCCGGCCGTGAGATCTTTATACCGTTACGGCGAGTCTTCCAAGTCGCGACGATGAAGTTCTTCGCTGCAGGTAAATAATTATTCTCACCAAAACGAAAAATACTAAAAAAATCTACGAAATAAAAAATCACCTGAGATAATTTTTTGACAATTGCAGCAATTTTCCTCTGTGCCATCGGATTTGCCGTCGGTGACGTTTCGTCCGTGTTCAAAGAAGCCAAGATCGAGCCTGACGTTATTGACTCTACACCTGCCGAACTGATCGAGGTACCTGACGGAAAAAAATATAAAATTTAAAATAAGAAAGAAAATGAAATTTCATGAGACACATTTCGGAATTTTCAATCAGGTCAAATACGGCAACACAACTGTCGACTTGGGAAACGAACTGAAACCCGGGGATGCTAGAAATGTTCCTGAGATTCACTACAAACATGAGGGAGGAGTTTTGTATACTCTGGCATTGACCGGTGAGTACAATATTTATTTCTGATAATTTTCGCAGATTTTTCCACAAATAAAAATCAACGCGTAATAAAAAATATTTTTTTCGCGAAACCTATTTTTTAAATTGTGTTACTACTATAGTATATTATTTCCATTAGCTGTAAAGTATAATTCCGATGATTTCGAAACGTTTGGCAATTTTGTTCGAACGAACAACGAAACACAGTCGGGACGATATTATCAGCGAAGCTTCGCCCGGCGAAGCGCCGACACTTTCACCGCGCGTAGAAAACCTGTTTGCGTTCGTCGTTCTGCGTCAATAGATCCTCGTGCAAAGCCAATTGAATGGTCGTGAACATTTTTCTTTCTTCTGCGTCACGAGCTGTGATTCCTGAAACAATCATGCATTCTTATTTAGAAGACTAAAAATAGCTAATAAATAATTGTTTTTTTTTTATGAATCGTAAATAAATTTATTTTTGAGAAACAGTGAAAAGGAACTGGATAATCTAGTATTGCGACGCAGAGATCAGAGAGAGATGAGCATCTAGATGAAACATAGTTGCAGCAAAGTCTATTTACCTTGAGCAACGAATGTATTCATTATCGCAACCAAGGAAGTGGACAGATAATACGTTGACGACTTGTGTGTAAAATATGTCGTGTAGAATGTACTCCTTTTACATTACTCACTGAGACTGTCGTCAATGCGACACGTGACAGAATTTTAACTTTCTCTCGAGAGCCGATTGCCACTTAAAGGCGATGTGCGTGTACAAAGTAATGTATACACATTGCTCACTTTTTCCCTCTGCCTTAGAGGAATTCCACCTATTATAGGGTCAGTCTCAGTTATCCTGTTTCTTCTGAACTCTTTGATTGGTATCTTTATGATGATTAATGCAATTAAAATGATTAATGTAATTTTTTTTTCGCAGATCCGGACGTCCCTACGAAAGGATACAATCGCGAGTACCAACATTGGCTCGTCGGTAATATTCCGGAGGACAAAGTTGCCAAGGGCGAAGTTCTTGCTGAGTACCTTGGTCCCGCGCCTCCGCAGGGTTCCGGTGTCCATCGTTACGTCTTCCTTCTCTACAAGCAAAATCAGGGAGCAATTACGTTTACCGAGAGACGACTCGGTGTTGAGTGAGTACAGACCTTGCGACTGAATTTGCTACACTTGATATTCATTGACGACGGACTGAAACGCAATTTCTTTCCATGATTACAGAGACAAGAAGAGGAACCGATTCTCGATCAAGAGATTCGCGCAGAAATACGATTTGGAGGGTCCGCTCGCGGGCAACTTTTTCAGAGCCCAGTTCGAAGAGATGTTAGGCAAAAAGCAAGGCAAATAAGCGCCTTCGTTGCATTCTCTTCAATCGCAAAAATGATTTCCCATCGTTGATTATTATTACACTCGTTTAAATTCGTTTAAATAAAACTTTTGATCATCGTCGATCGAATAATTTAGCATTTTTCGTTTGTTATAATACTCGTTTTTTATTACAACTTTAGAAAATAGAACACAGACATGAATTATTATTATATTATATGTATTAAATAAAATACAACGACTCTTATGCAACGAGAACATTTTCGTGGAGCTTCTTCCTGCGACACTTGCGACGGTCTCACTGTGCAAATAAAAATACGAATTTGTTATTGAAATTCACATCTACATTTAACGAAAAATCGTTTCGTTATTCGAAAACTCACCGATTTGGACAAAGCTGCCCGGCTTATCGCTCTGACTGGTTCGTTTGCCAGTTACGTAAAGCATTTTTTGCGTTTGCCTTTGACCACCGACGGCTTCTCAGACGCTGAAGGGACGAGCAAGAAAAAAATAAGTCCACCGAAGCTACTAAAATATTAAACGCTCAGCAGAAATAAATGTGGAAACCAACCTAATCTCTCCTTCAATATCTGATCTCTTCGGGCTTTGATTTCAGGTGACAATTTTTCGACCATCGCGTCGATGAAATTATCCAACGCGAGCGACTCGTTGATCGCCACTATCTGACCCCGACAAATCGGACAGAAGCGATTTATCTTCATCCAAGATCGTATGCAGTACTGACAAAACGAGTGCGTGCAGTTGAGCGTTGCTGCCTTAATGAAGAGCTCGGAGCAAACACTGCACGTGAATTGCTCGTCCATCGCCACGCTGACTTGCCGCAGATCTTCGGCCTCGGCGTCGGCCGGAGTCGGCTCGTCGGCCGTCAGGTCGATCGTATGCAGGACTTCCATTTGATCCGTCGTCCCATCGTTCAGCAGCTCCACGATGAAACAATCTTGTCCAGCGGTTTGCGGCATTCCCGTAAACACGTCTGCAGTATCAAAGAAACGTTCGAGCGTTCGTTTGAGTAAAATCAGCTATTTAAACATGTTTTCGTAATACATATATTTTTGCGCAAGTCTCTTGAAAGAAAATAAAATAAAATCTTTATTAAAACCAACAATTACGGCTTTCGTTCTTGTTCGAAGTCGACTGCAGTTGCTCGGTGATGGCCGCTTGTTCCTTGAGAGCCTCCTCCGTTTCCTTGAGCTTCTGCGCCAGCTGATTCTTCTCGATCATCAGCCGCTGATGCTCGGTTTTCTCCTGGCTCACCAGATTCTTCATCACCTCGGCCCACTCGACTTGCTGCTGCTCGCGCCACTGAACCATCTGCTCCTTCATCCTTTTCTCCACGGTTTCTTTCTCCTGTTTGCTCATATCCAAAGCCTCCTGCCACTTCTGTCTCTCCTCGTTCAGCCGCTGCTCGAACTTCGCTCGCTCCTTCTCCAGCGTCGACAGCAACTGATTGTACATCTCCTGAAGCTGACGCTCGACGTCGCTTCCGTCTTTTATGCACTTCTGCAGCTCGGCAATTTCGTTAGTGAGATCGCGCGTCTTTCCATGCGATAATTCCTGCTCGTGCATCAATTTGTCCAGCTGCGATCTCAGCTCGATTTGCTCGCTCTGCTTGCTCTGCAACATTTCCTCCAGCTCCTTGCGCTTGTTTTCCTGAGCCTCGGCGAAGGTTTTCTGCTGAGTTAGAACGGTCTCCAGGAGAGAATGATCTATTCTCTGCCTCTTCTTTCCCTGACTCAATTTGGGGCATAGCGTAAATACATATGTGTACTCCTCGAGGCCGCTGAACTGTATTATGTCGCCGTGCGACAACGTCTTTGGCACTCCCTCCTCAAGGCGAGTGTTGTTCACCAACGTCACCGCAGTGCTTAGGTGCGTTATCGACCAATCTTCCTTGTCGTCGCATCTCAGTATTGCGTGATTTCTCGAAATCACAACGTCCGGGATTACTTGGTCGCTGTCCCTGGATCTTCCGATTTTGAACTGTAATTTGATAAAAATTTTCAAATAGCTTTTTAAAGTATTTTACAAAAATATCATTGAGCATACATAAATTAAATGTCTCTTTAACGAAAATGAAAGATTTTTTCACATATGGTCCTTGCTCAACTGATAAGCAAAGAAAAAATACTGATAAGGACAGATACATGCGAAATTCAAAATAATAATAATGCTCTGCGAGTTATCAAAGAAATGAAAAAAAAAAACAATTAAGGGTTAGGTTTGAAACTCACGTCGTTCTTGTCAACCCGAATGTCCTGAATCAGCGGATTATTTTTCTCAAGAGCTATCAGAACGGGTTCCTCGTCCTCAGGCATCGGTCTTTTCGCCGATTCCATAATGTGCATTTATTATTAATGTTCGTACTCCAAACAGATCCGCGGAGGATTAATAATGTCTAAAAGAATAACGACGAGTTAATCTTATCGAACCATCGTTACATTGTAACCAATTGTAACGACACGCGGGTTCGATGGCGTTCGGTGCTTCGCGAGAATCTCGCAGCGCCGAAAAAAAAGCGAATAATCGGTACGTTTATTCACGCAACATGGAAATGTGTTTTTTTTCGTTATAATGTACATATAAACGAATGTTTCGGGAAGACGGAGTTGTTGTGCTTTGCGCGGGACGTTATCTCAAAGTGATGAAAACAATGAGCAGCGCCATCTGCAGAAACCTGCATTACCGGCAGAGATTGTAAAGCAAAATGCCGAGACTATAGAAATCGCAGTTACCGACCTGCATTTTTCACGAGTTGGCAGCAATCGCGTCGTCGGCGAACCGAAGTGTCAAGCGACGATACATGCGCAGTTTGCTTCAAAACAAAGTGGAATAAATTATATTGATCCTGTTGCTGCGAACGATCGAACTTCTCAAACAATAAGAGCGCCAAAATACGTAGGAAATACGTACGATTTTGTTTCTCGTCGAACGTTGCACTGTAAACGTATTCTAAGACGCCGAACGATGTTTACCACGTGAATGCGGTTATATACAGACGCTCGTTGCATTTGTAAACAATCATGACAACGTACAGAAAGAAACTGCCGCGTTGCTGTCGCAGGAACGTGACGCGGTATAAGCAAGGCGAAAGTACTTGCGAGGACGAAGAGAAATACATAAAGACCGATGTAGAGCTGACTTTTGACGTTCTGACGATTATTTTCAAAAATCTTAATTGCAAGGATCTGTACAGCGCAGCGATTGTCTGCAGGTATAACGCGAATGCTATTGGTGTTGTATCGAATGCATCGAGATTACCGTACAAAATTGTTCAGGTCCTGGAACGAGGCGGCTGAAAACGAGAAAAGACTAAGAGCTGCGCAGAATGTTATCTCAATTTCGAGCAATTTGGACGATTCGTGGGCAGAATTGGAGCAGCTCGCCCAACGATTACCGATTAAACCTATGTTAGGCATAATGTTCACCAGGTCTTTCGACGAGCGTCATCCGGCATCGATTCAAGATGAAGCTGGTATACATAACAAATGACCAATCACTCATTTTTGTGTAATAATCATTTTCACAAGATTGCATCTGCATTATTGCCATTGCTTTCTTCTTGACCTGATTTATTAGATGCAACATTCGATAATACCATTCATAACTTTTATGAAATATGCTACAATACTATTAAAGATACTTGCCCTGCTCTTAAGGTTGTCTCTGCAGGTCATTACCGTCTAAGTGTCCCAACATAATAGTGGGAAATTATGGGTTGATCAAAGACGAAACGGAAATTGAAGAAGATCCGGTAAAGGCCACTTGGACGTTGTTCCCTTACGACAAAAGCGTGAACATCGAAATCGTGTGCTCTCCAGTGGAAAGTATCGAAGGAACTCGCCAGCCTCGCAACCAGTGTATCGCGAGACATCGACTCAAAGCTTTGTCAATGGCAAGGAACAAAGTCAAATGCTTCATACTGCTCGTGGACCAAGAGTATTCCAAGAATGCATTTGACATTCTGTCGCACATGCCACGGTAGAAAATTGTCTAACGAGCGTAGAATTTGAAATAATCGTCTTATCATCCGACTGACAATACTCGTGTTTAGGGACGAGGAAAGAACTCTTTCCGGCGGCGTTGTGTGCAATTTAGCGGTATGCAAACGGGACAAGAGCGGAAAAATGTGCAGTCAATCCATGGCTTGGGTCGCAATATTGATATCCGGCCCGAGCGTGCGTAGCTGGTCGGTGGTTCTGAAGAGAAGCTGTGATACCAAAGATAAGATAGCGGCGAAGTTGAAGTTGCTAAAAAGTCGGGTGCAACTGAGCAAAAATTCCGTGGGTTTTATGTTCGCGTGCCTAGGACGTGGCGAATATATGTTTGGGGAGAAGAACATCGAGGCGACGACCTTTAAGAGTTTTTTTCCGGAAGTCCCGTTGATCGGTAGCTTCGGAAACGGTGAATACGGCGACAACACCGTTGGTAAGTTTTCACTGCGTCGACGTCGAGATCTGAATAACGTTAACAATTGATCAATGTATTATATTCTTCACCTCCTCACAGAATCGGTTCAAGCACGAGAGCATCAATACTCCACCGTATTTATGATCGTCACCTACGGTTAATCGTCAACGTTGGTGACGCCTGGATTTGGAAACTTTATGGTGTGGGCAAACAGAGAAAAATCGTCTGCGTCGGTGGCCTTAAGGTCGCTGTACTGCCTTTAACGTCCTTGCCGCCAATTATCATCTCAGATATAATTAGACGAGGAAAAGGAACAAGAGGGTCATGCGAATAATGCATTTCTGTAATAAAAATGATTGTCTGATATTAAATGTAATATATAAATTTACTAAAGTTTTGGATTTTTTTAAAACTTTTCACTCCCACCCCTGTAATTAGATATAATTACGTTTTTTCGGTTGAAGTCAATTGAAAATCATGTTTAAGTGAAACATTTGTCACGCTGCGATTAAAAGACGTGTCACGATTTGCCTGGGACGTCGGTTAATCGCGTCGTACGTCCACTTCAAGAATTTGCTATGTGCGTAGTACTAATGCAGTATCAAGGGAAAAAAACAGCGTTGTAGGACGATACCAGGTGATATCAGGTACGAGCGGACTTAATTAGCTGCAAACCTGTGACTCGGCGAACGATTACGGCCGAGATACTGCTCGACCACTGCTTGACAGTATTTCCGCA
Source organism: Itoplectis maculator (assembly GCA_964034905.1). Lineage (NCBI taxonomy): Eukaryota > Metazoa > Arthropoda > Insecta > Hymenoptera > Ichneumonidae > Itoplectis > Itoplectis maculator. The sequence goes on from OZ035859.1 coordinate 8,470,484, forward strand.
TGTACGATAAGAAAATTGAGATAAACCTTGAAAACTGGGGCACTAAAAGAGGGACCATTGCCTTTTGTGATACCCGGCGGATTTATAAAAAGCCTCTTTCACCCCGTTGCGCTCAGTAATTCTATCGAATGTCGGTAGCTCCGGATCTTCATTCGGCAGCTCTGTACTCGATCCAAAGTTACTCAGTCGTTTGATTATTCAGTTTTATACAGTCTATACATTTTCGAGAGTCCAGGACAGCGACGTTGGGACGATGACGTTCACATGGTCCGTATCGGTTTTAATTATCTTATTAGGGTTGCTGGAAATGCGTCAAGTGAGCTCTGAGCCGCAGAGCTCCCTTAAAAAGCAGTACGACGGATACGGAGAGGATTGGATGTTCATGCCCGACGGAAAAGGAAATCCTCAAGTGGCTATACTCAAAGGACATCCGCCCGACGGTCGCATCATACTGGATGACCAGTCGATCAATTATATTCTCTTTACAAAGTACGTAATTATTGTTCACGTTCGTAAGTTTTATTTTTATGTAATCTCCGCGGTTATAATTTTTGAGGAAAAAAATAAGAGTCCAAATTGAATTAAAGGAAAAAAGATTCTAAATTGTTGCCGGGTATCGCGAATTTCGATAAGATTAATAATAGACTGCACTATCGGAAGCTACAACACAAAAAATGTTATCAACCAGACGTGCCACTTGTACGATAACGAGTCGATATTTTATCGATGCTTATTGTAAGACATCTTTGTGTAATAATCGATGATATCTTCAAAGGTCCGGCCCGGCTAATGGAACATTGCTATTTGTGGACGATTCGGAGGCATTGAAAAATTCCGACTTTTCACCGTCTCGAGAGACGAAATTTATAACTCATGGATGGAAATCAAGCTCGAGCGGATCTGGTCTATCGAATATGAAAAATGGTAATAAAGAGTAGATTTAAAAAAAAAGAAGAAAAAAAAAGTTTAAGCAGGCAACTCTTATTTTCGACAATGGCACTTTGCGACTGCTTCAAAATGTATGATCGAAATTTATATACTTTTTCTTACAGCTTATTTGGCGCACGGCGATTACAACGTTATTCTCGTTGATTGGGAGCCTTTAGCGTCCAGTACGTTTTATCTCGGTCCCATGCAGAATACCGGACGAGTCGGAAAGGCCGCTGGAAAATTCATCGATTTTCTGGTTGCCGAAACGGGTTTGAAAACGCAAAACGTGCATTTCATAGGTATGCAGATTATCGATAAAGAGCTTAAAAAAATAAAAGCGTTGAAAATTAAATGATCCGTCGCGAACCTCTAATTAAATTTTTCAGGCCATTCGCTCGGTGCTCACGTAGCCGGAAACACCGGAGCAGCTGTGAAATCCGGAAACCTGAGTCGCATAACTGGCCTGGATCCGGCGCTGCCCGGGTTTCATTTGCTTACCACGACGAGCGGTCGTCTCGACGCCACGGACGCCGATTTCGTGGACGTCATTCATTCCTGTGGTGGAATATTGGGATGGCTTCAACCTGTTGGCGACGCGGATTTCTATCCCAACGGCGGAGTCGCCGTGCAACCAGGATGCTGCTGCCTGCCGGAAATCACAGGTAAAACCTTACCAATTTTTCATAACTGCTTCTGATATTTTTAATTTCATGCATAAGTGTAATGTAAAATTAATGTACGATAGAAATGTAATTTTCCATCGTTACTTATCGTTATCATCCGCCGATTGCAGAGGCTTGTAGCCACGGTCGTTCCTACGTATATTTCACGGAGAGCATCATCACCGGCGCGGGACTCAAGGCCGTCCAGTGCGACACTTACGACAACTTTGTCAATGGCAAATGTTCCAACGGCGAGACTGTAGGAATGGGGGAGCACGTCGAAAGATCAGCGAAAGGATCGTACTACCTGAAAACCAATTCCGCGCCACCTTATGCCTACGGCATATCGTTGGGTTCGAGTCCGTACGATAACATTGAAAATTGTGACGAACCCGGTGGCTGGAGAGTCGACGGCGATGGTTTACCGATCTGTGGCACAAACTCGGTTTGAATGAAACTATAAAATCAATTACCAAATTACTGATATTTCAAGAATTTTCTAGTCACCGTCCGACCCGCATAAAAAAATTAACGTAGCCAAACAAAATTTCCGGTGTTACACCCAAATCAGGATTTCCACTACTCATGCAATAAATAACGTTTTAAGTAAGATAATCCAGTGTCTCGAGTCGTTACTCCCATTCCATCTCTTTTATTCTTATCAATAATAGTGTATCTCTTCTAAAAAAAAATAACATAATTCTCGCAATCCCTATTTAGTATGTATATATATTTATGTATATTTATAAAACCACTGAATTCGATAAAATATCGGCTGCGACGAGCTCAGCACGCGAAGTTACGGAAAATTAATAGCGTTCAGATTGGTTTGTAGAGGAGCGTCGTGACGTATTTTTTGCGATAACGATGCGTCGCCGACAGCACCATCACGCTGTCTTTGATACTCAGAGCGTAAAGGTGGTTCAACATTACGTGATTCGGTTCGGGGAGGAGCGTTGGCTCGCACTGCAAAAATTGGAAATTTTATAGATCGCTCGTAGCTAGGCTCGATCGCTCAAGGCGACGCAAAATGATGGTTTCGACTTACAGATAGTGGCGTGTCTTTGTTGAGAATAACTTGTAGCAAATGTGGCGGCAGGATCGGCGGTCCAGGCACTTTTTCCCACGGCTTTTGCGGCGGTATTTCCTGCCCGTACTCCTGTTGGGCACTACTGGTAACGCCCTCGCTATCTTTGGCCAACGCTTGAAACACCTCGAAGTCGGATTTCTTCACCGACACCATATTATTTTTCGCTCCGAGTCCGTTATCGACGATTTTCTGAAGGAAGGAATTTTCTTTTAGATTTTTTTTGGGGGACCCTGCACAGATTTTTCAATTTGACGCAATTTAAATCTCACCAAACCAGGATCGTGTCTCCACTCGCCGTCGACGTAAAATTTGTACTGATGCTCTCCCTCCGGCAAATCTATTATAGTCACAAAGTCTCCGTGACTCTTCACCATTGGCAATGTTTTCCATCCGGAGAACGTTCCGCTTATGTACACTTGCTTTCCGCCACCCTCCCACTTGAAAACCGTCGGCAAAACCTTGCTGTCCGATACTTTAGTTCCCTCTGATACAGTATTGGAGCGAGGACGCTGAGGGCCAAAGTTATCCCCATCCTATTACTCAAAAACCGTGATTAAACTCTTTGTTCGATGTCAATTTAGAAGAGCAGAACCACCGAAAAAAAGGCTTGTGTTTTTTTTTTATTCATCTTACAGTTGAGTTAAATTTGAATCTGAAGCTCATAGATTTGTCTATTGCCAATTGCAAATATTTCCCGACAGCCTTTTTAAGGTGACTCGGCAGCCTCAAATTTCAAATAGTCTAAGACATGCAGATGGAGTGAAAGAAACCTTAGCAAAGTACGGCTCTTCCTCCTCGTGCGACGACTGGAAAACAAGCTTCTGACTGGGCTTTTTGGCAAAGACAAACGCCTGACCCTCCTTGCTCGGCGAGGGCGGAGGATGATCCTTGCTGTGACGATGACTCTCCCGGGCTACGGTGCTGCCGTGATGGTGATTGACCGGCTGGTTGCTCCCGGCGTTGCCCATTTTTCAGCCGTAACTACAATGTTACACATACATACGTCACATACGCATAACAATTGCAAAACAATGCTCACGCCATATATTCACGTCTACCAATTAACAGTGATGATTGACACGCGATTTTCAATGAAAAATATCGTGACGATCGTTCACTTTGAGAGATGTCACGGAATTCAAAGGCAGAGTGAAAAATTCGTTTCCGCAACGTCGGCCACCATTGTTTTCACGCATTGCCCAGCGTTCGTGTTGTTTACGCACGAGTGCGAAAAAAAACGCACGTACGCCGAAGTGTTCGGAAAGCCGAGCTTACCGAGAATATCGAGCGGTGCCCAGGTTCACGTTAGCATCGAGGCCGACCGATCCATTCGTCCGTCGAGTCCCGTGTGACGTGTGTCAGCACAAAATAATAATATTATTCCGCGTTCGGGGAGGAGAACAGCTGATTGCTGCGACAAAAACGTGAAGGCGAGGGTCTCCGGGGATGCGCGATCTTTGTCAGCCGTCGCGGGGAGAGGAACACGACGAGCGATTGGTGCAGTTCCTATAAAATTGCACCAATCAGTGGCGACCCGTAATGAGGGGGGAGGGGATTCATAAGGAACTTCGACGATCGCTAATTTTGTAAAACAGTAATCAGAAAATAAATCGACATTACTTTTCGTCACTGAAAAAAAGGAAAGGTGAGAGACAAGGATGCGGATAATTGCTGATAAGAGGCGAAGTAACGAGTTATTTAGTCCTATGCTTCTTATCAGTCGCGGACAATATTAATTTTGAATCAGACGGAAATGCAGATTTGACCTCATCCTGGCAATGTTTGACCTAGTAATTTGACCTGGTGTAGGGATAAGATGCGTTTTCATGCGAGCGACAAGTAATGTAACCATAACCTACAAAATGTCCGTCATTTTGCGCTTTTGACCGCAACTTGACTGTTATTATTCGCGCATGCGCAGACAGCGCAGTGAGGACGCGAATTCCGCGGGAAGCCGAGACAGTGTTATTTTTTCTTGACGAGCGAACGCAACAGGTTATACCAGGATACGTGGATGCCGGAGTGTCTGTAGAATTTGTTAATTCGCGCGAGAAAGCGAATTGCAGCGACGGTAATACATCGGCGATCATGAAGTGTACGATACCGGAGATATCGTGGCACAATCGTGATCCAGTTCTGAGCATCGACATACAAACGAAAACACCCGAAAGTTACAAGGCGGGCGATGATTTCTGGCGTTTGGCGACTGGAGGAGCCGATTCGCATGTTTTGGTAATTATTAGAAAACTATAACTTCATATGAAAAAAAAAAAAAAAAAAAAAAAAAAAAAAAATGAAATGCGACTGATGATTCTTTCTTCTATATTTGGATTCACAGATTTGGCATCTGACGGTGAATAGCAATGGCGCAGCGAATATAACGTGCGTTGCGGATCTGGAGAGACATCAGAAGGCGGTGAACGTTGTACGTTTTTCTCCGTCGAGCGAAATCCTTGCCACAGGAGACGACGGTAAATTTCCGAGGCCCATAAGTTATTTGGATTGGTCCGAAGACAGTAAGATGGCAATTTTTTTTTGTTTTTAGACACCAATATCATTCTGTGGAAGCACAAGGATGATTTCGATCTCCCTCCTCTGCCTGGCGAAGAGAATCTCAACAAAGAGCAGTGGAGCTCCCTGAAGGTGTTGAAGGGCCATCTGGAAGACGTATACGACATCAGTTGGTCGCCGGACTCCAAATTGCTGGTCTCAGGCTCTGTGGACAATAGCGCCATAATTTGGGACGTTCACAAAGGACGAACCATCAGCATCCTGCAGGATTATAAAGGATTCGTTCAAGGCGTTTCCTGGGATCCGTGCAATCAATATATTTGCACACTGAGCACTGATAGGTGCGATAAATTATATCTTTTTAAATTGGGTGTTCAATTTTATTCATCTATCAGGTAATAATAATAAGAATAATTCATTTTACAGGCAATGTCGACTCATAGACGTAAATTCAATGAAGACGATCCAAAGGGTCCACAAATCCAAGATTCCAACACCTTCGGGTCATCCTTTGGAAGATAAGACGGTTCGTCTCTTTCACGACGACACATTCAAGTCTTTCTTCAGAAGATTGACGTTTACAGTGGACGGAAATTTGATTATCGCACCGTCCGGCATCATCGATCCGCAGGAGTCGGACGAAAGATTATCGAACGCGACGGTTGTTTTTTCACGACACAATTTGAAAGAGTAAGCGAGTCGTCGTATTTTCTAAATTATAAATGAGTCTTTCTCTGAAATCAACTTTTTTGCAGACCGATAATGATTTTGCCATCGCTCGACGAATCCACAATCGCCGTTCGATGTTGCCCTACGTATTTCGAGCTGCGCGAGGACGGACCAGAGTCAATGCTCGCGCTGCCATATAGAATGGTATTCGCCGTCGCCACTCAACACTCCGTCCTCATCTACGATACTCAACAGACATCACCGATCGCCGTAATCTCCAATATCCATTACACGAGACTGACCGACGTTGCATGGTGAGTCACTAGTAAATCGTAAACCTGCTATTATCCTCCAGCAATTATCGCGCTGATCTTTGAACCATAGATAAACGTAATCAATTGAAGAGTCACAACTACAAAACTATTCGCAATTATAGCAAAAGTAGATAGATATCCCTGACGCTTTTAATGTATCACTAATGAATCTACTATCACAATGAATGTGATACACAGGTCCTCGGACGGCAGAATTTTAGTCGTATCGTCCACGGACGGTTACTGCTCGATTATACATTTTCAAGAGGGTGAATTGGGGAAAGAATTCACAGCTGCTAAAGAAATTCAATCGAGCGCGAATACCAGTGTCGACATTTCGAAGCCGAAGGCGAGCGAAGACGATTCGAAAAAACAGCAGCAACCTTTCATTGAGCTCGATAACGATGCGATGGATGTTGATATCACGAAAACCGCGTCGGATCATCCGAAGCCGATAGAAATTGACGAAGGAAACGCAATCAATGACACAATCGATGGAAGCCAAGACATAAGGCTGGTGTACAGCGAGACAAGTGACGCGGATACGACGACCAAGAGCATCGCGAAAAAAACTCCGCCTAAGGCCGACGTCACCGCCGTTCTCTCCGCGAGAACACCGCGTCGAGTTAAATTGATAACTATCTCGAGTCCCAAACGCTCCAAGAACGACTGAAACGAAAACTTGATACGCAGTTCGAATAATCAACGTCATGAAAAAGGCTTATTTATTTTCTTTCAGTAAAAAAAAAACGGCTTTGAGCCGTTTTCGTATAAACAGTTGATAGAAATAGCAATTGAATGAAAAAATAAAAAGGATCACACGAGATGTTTAGCGAAGAACTTCTTCTTATCCACTGGATTGGGGATGATCTGTAATTAAAAAAAAAAAGAGAGTTACAAGATTTACGAAAAGTAGAAGTGATAAGAAATAAGGCAACCAATCAGTCGTTGACGAGTGCAGAACGCTCGAATCTTCGGAAATGTGATTGATTGATATACTTTAATCTTAAAGTTAGCAGTGCAAACATTAGTGGAGCGATTTTTAACAAATGTACATATTTTCCTATTAATGAAACGAACGAACTACGTTTCATTTTTCTAATAAACGTGATTGAAAAAAATTTGTATTGAGAAATCAAACGTACCGTGTCTTGTCCGGGTTTCCATCCGGCCGGACAAACCTCGCCGTGCTCGTCGGTGTACTGAAACGCCTGAACCAATCTCAGCGTCTCGTCCACCGAGCGTCCGACCGGCAGATCGTTCATCGTGATCTGCCGAAGAACGCCCCTTCCATCGATGATAAACAGAGCACTGAGAAATAATTTTTCGATTTTTAATCCCGAATGGCTTGAAATTTTCAAGACTCTGAAATAAATAAATTACCGCAGAGTGTGGCCGAGATCTTCGAGATAAACTCCATAATCTTTCGATATCTTGTGCGTGAGATCAGAGAGCAGAGGTATCTTGATCTTCTCCAGACCTCCTTCCTTTCTCGGACTGTGAGTCCAAGCTAAATGCGTAAAGTGAGAGTCCACCGACGCGGCCACCACTTCCGTATTAAGCTTTCTGAATTCGTCGGCTCGATCCGAGAATGCCAGAATTTCAGTCGGGCACACAAAAGTGCTGCAAACAAATAATTGCTTCAATTATTTTTTTTCAAGTTAAAAAAAGATAAAAAAAATCCTACTTACAAATCGAGGGGATAGAAGAAAAAGACAAGATATTTGCCTCTGTAGTCAGTCAACTTGATCTCCTTGAATTCTCCATTAACAACAGCTGTGCCTTCCCAGTACGGAGCTTGTTTGCCAACTGCAACGATTTATTAAATAAGACAATAATAAAAATAACAATAATGTTTTCCACAGACGCATCCCGTATTTTAGATCTCGTACAAAAAATCCATCCGCGTTGCTATAGGGTAGATGTACCGTTTTTGGCCACCTTAGTGCCAATTGTGGCCATTACATTCAAACGAATAACACAATATTTAATCGCATATAAAAAACATCCAGTCGACCATTCAGTGAATTAATATGAATTTTTTTCGAAAAATCAACATTTAATTACACAAAAAAAAAATAATTTGAAGAATAAAATTGGTACAGTGGCCACTAACGGTACATCTACCCTAAGCAATTTTTTTTCAATAAAAATCGTTCGAAACTTACTGACGGCTTTCGTCGTATGCAACTGATGACCCGCGTGTTTGGTGCCGGTGGGATAAACGGTACCACCGGCAAACGAGTAGCACGTCTCGTCCTCCCCGAAGTTCACGGAATTCGCATTACCGCTGAAAGTCGTGGCGAATAAGATAAGGGCCAGGACCGAATTCGCGAAACGAGCCATAATTTCTCTGCCTTTCTCGGCGCCTACAATTCTACTGTGTCACTACGCTCGCCGGACTGACACGTATTAATCTAACATTGGCCTATAAAAGCGCGCGGCGATCGTGTTTACACTTTCGTGACCCGCTGTGCAAACAGTTGTCTTCTTCTCGACGCTCGGCGCTTCGACGCTGCGTGCGGATGATATATGCGACCGGTTTCGCCGCCCGGCGTCCGAATATCAGTGTACGTGGAACGTTCGCTGAGTTCAGTGGCGACGCTAAACGCAAGGAGACGAACCACTCGGAAATACCGAATTGCGGGATCTTCTTCCTTTTCGGGATTCGAAGCTGAATTTTTTATTTATTCATCGCGCAGGATGAGATTCGGTTGCGCGTAGAGCAGAAATCTACATTACCGACCGGCGTGGAGGCTCTGCCCAATTCGGTCGCGTGCGATTTTGGCAGATGGCACTGAGGGAACGTTTCGCCGGCGAAATAACGAAACTGTTGTCACGCGAAACGCATTTTCAGCCATTCGCGAATCGCGTTCGGCTTTCCGGTGGATAGGAGAAGGGAAACGCGGATCTGCCATTGGTCGAGGTATAAATTGGACTTCAGACATGAACCACTCTTCTCAATTCAAAGAACGGATTCGCATCCGATTGCCACCAACTTTTCAGGAAGAGGAAACACAAAAAAAACGTAATGAACCTTTTTTATATATATATTGTATTTACCTCGTTTTATTCATATATTCGAGATATACGATTATACAATGCGCAGCTATGAGTTAGTTCGTAATTATAAAAAAGTGGGGGGAAACGAATGAGAAAACGAAGAATACAACGAAGAAAAACAAAAAATGATGCCATTATTTTTCGCGGCGTTAGTTGTAAAAGGGTTAGAGAACAGTCCCCGCGTTGCCAGTCGTAGAGTCGACAATAGACGCGGATTATGCATTTACAAAGCGGCTCCTTCGCTCGTCCTCCATATCTTTCTCTATGTCTCTCATTATATTCCTTCACGGCTCCGTCGTTTCACCGTCACTCCCATCCCCTTTGTCTTCTCCGTCGTAACGGCAGTGAAAAGAAAGAAGAATAAAAAAACATGCGGTCACGGAAGGAAATCGGATCTCAATGACAAAAAAAAAAGAAAAAAAAAAACGAGTTCCTGCCGCGCGAGCCGCTAAGGCCTTCGAATTAGTACTACGGTTTTGGCACTTAGATAATAAGATTTACGATTGCACTAGCGATACAAGGGCGACGCGGCCGATCCATCCAATCAGGATGGACGACGCTTCTCTATGTATATTGGTACTGTATTTTTTTTTATCTCGTTGCTCGTATCTATGTTACACGGTTTTGCTTTTTTTTCATTATCGTATCTCAGTTACACGTACAAACTATATGTATTATTATGTATATTTCGCGGAATGCGGGGTCGTTCGGGTTTGTTTCGTTCGCGCACCCGGCGGTCGATTGCGCGTGCGTCGTGGATCTGCGCGGCGGTCGATTGCGCATGCGTCGTGGATCTGCGCGGCGGTCGATTGCGCATGCGTCGTGGATCTGCGCGGCGGTCGATTGCGCATGCGTCGTGGATCTGCGGCTGCAGCGGGACGTATAAATGTGGTACAGGCCTGGCGAGGTTTTTTTTATGATCGACTTCGTCTCGGCGTCCCTGTTTGTTCCCGATCGACGCGCTGACATTGTACACGTACGATTATAACTTAAAAAAAATTAATAATTGTGATTCGCAGGTCGACTGTTGGGCCCGCTGCCCGTGGTAAAAAAAAGGCAACCGCTTTAACGAATCACTTTATCGAAGTAAAGCGACGCAAAGCCGCGGGGTGTGGCACGAAGAAACGTTCTTCTCGGTTGTCATTGTGTCGGGGTTTTTTGTTTTTGTTTATCGAGCGACTCTCGCCAGGCCTCGAGTTTTTCGGACAACAACTCGGCTCAACGATCGTCGCGCCTCTCGATCGCCGCACCCGATCGGCGACTCCGTTGTTTTATTCTCTCGGTAAAAAATCGATATCGTTACGGGTATCAAAAAATGGCAGTGCTCGCGGGATTTGAGATTCGTCGAGGACGCTTTGGGCATGATTTTCCAATAATGCCGATTTCATTATAAATCGATCCGAAAAAAATTATTTTAAAAATCAACAATACCAAAAATATTAAAACATTGATATTGAATCATAAAAATGCCGACAAATCACTGACAGAAATGGTTATTAATATACATCGACAAAAAAAGGATCGACCAATTTTAAAAAATCTATTTTTAGATTGCAACTTCGGAGAATTCCCATAAAAATGTTTTCATCAGTAAAGCAAAACCCTGGAACGTCCTCGATTCCGGAGAATACGCGTCGCTCTTATCCGCAAAAAATTTTGAACGAGCTCGACTCCAAAAAAAAAAATGATCTCCGATTGCTCGTTGGCTGTGGTGATTTTGCGAGTTTACACGAGACCAAAATCCGTGTGGACGGTGACGTCGCGATTGTTGGGTTTCTCAGCAGCGGCCATGTTGACCTCAACAAGAGTATCGACGCTGTTGATAGGGCATCCCTTGAGTATCTTCTGGGCGGCGAGGCTGGTGAACTGAACTTGCATATCGCTGAGGCTCGGATACGAGTAAAGATCACCTCGACTGACGGTCTTCTCGAGATTCGGCTCCGAGCCCTGAGGAGCCCGTCGACCTTGCTGCTTCGCCGTCTCGAGATTCTCGATGTAGACGTTGTTGAAGGAGCCGCCGAAGCCGTCGAACGATTTCGTTGGTGACGGCGGATTCGAAGCTACGTTGTTCTTCGATCCTGGACGCAGCAAATTCCGATAGCTCAACGCGTCCTTGGACAGCGACAAGCTAAGTTTGCGCGAGTTGTTCATCGCATCGTTGGTGTTCTTCGTGGTCGGAAAGTTCGCCAGAGGATCACTCTTCTCGACATTGTTCGTCGTCGTGCCGTCGATCGTCAGATGAGCCTGACTGTTGTTCAGTCGATTCGTCAGCTTCAGCTTGTTCGGCGCGTCAAGGTCGTCGACCTTGACCTTGGGCTTGTTTTCCTTGTCGGACTCGGACAGAGGTCGAGTGTCCTTTCCGGTGTAAAGCGACGATGGCCGCTCGGCTTTGATCGATGACCTCCAACTGTCCTCTAGTTTCCCAGCGGCTCTCTTCAGGTTCTCCTCCTCAGCTTTCGAGTTCAATTGTTTCTCTTCCTCCGTTCGCGACTTCTGCAGCTTCTCGCTCACGAGTTCGCGCTCCTGTTTGCTGTCGACCTTGACCCTCGACTCGCGATTGGTTTCGGCGACTCCGCTGCCGGCGGTGCTCGTCAAGGTCGTCGCCGTGCCCTTGGTCGCGCCGTTCTCGAATGTGATGACCGAGCGCATCGGCGAGTTGTTCTGGTGAACGTAGATTTTGGTACCGGGCGAGCCCGATATCGTCGTCGTGCTCGACGCGTTCGACGCCAAGGTCACGCTGCTCTGAATCGACCGCTGCTCCTGCGGCGGACTCGTCGGGCTCAGGTTCGTTGAGACTTGGAGCGTTATCGAGTTCTGCGCCTCCTGGAGCGGCGTAAGCGCGCCTTGTTGGATGACCTTGAGAGGTGATGAGGACGGCGACGACTGCGCGCCGACGCCGGCGAGCTTGGACGTCTTCAGCGGTGATGATGAGAGCTTTCCGCTCGACAAGGACTTTCCGCTCGAGTGGGTCGAGTGGCCCGAAGATGTCTTCTGGAGAATCTGAAATTAAAAAGAAAAATAGTCATTAAAAATGTATTAAAAAAAAATCGAATATCGATTGCATTCGGTTGATCGATAAATTTAGGTGGCAATCGATGAATTCTTTTAAAAAAATGGTCCAAAAATGGTTCGTGACGACCTTGGTAGAAAATCTGCACTGAAAAAAATTAATAGTTGTGATTACCAATCGTTGGTCAGAGCTACCAATATTTTAGTAACTGCGACCGATATTTTGGTGTATCGAACCAATGATTGGTAATCGCAACTACCTACTAATTTTTCTCAGTGTGTAGAGTTACATTTGGCCCAAGCCAGCCACCGATCAGACCCAGATAGGGATGTCTCGGCCCTGACCAGGGCCTGACTTAAATTGCTCTGCGTTTAATTCACGTTTTCGTACCTTGTGCTGTGTCAAGCCATTCGTAGACTTAGCGCCACTCGCCGTCGAGTCTTGGCTGGGTCGTCGCGAGCTGTGCCTCGTGCTCGATCGTCCGAGCGTCGCGGTTTTCGCCGGACTTCCACCGACGCCACCTGTTGTCGTCGCGCGAACCGAGCCCGAACTGCCGCCGCTGCGACTGGGCGAGGAGTTCGTCGATCGTTTGCCATTCTGCATCTGACCGCGCGTCTGATAAGGCTCTCCGTTTGCGCCCGAAGACGGCAGCACCGACGCTCGCGACGTGCATCTGCTGAGACTCGAGCACTTGGAGCGCGGCAGCGTCGAGCACGGCGACCGGTGGCGCCTCGAGCTCCTCGGCGTCGAGTTCGCCAGCAGACTCGACGAGTCGCCGCTCGGCTGGCGTCTGTGTCGCCGCGGCAGCGTCGCCGAGCGCACCGAGCTCGAGTCGTCCCAGACTTGGAAACTCGCTTGCGACCGGTCCAGACCCTCCAGCATCTGAAAAAATATATATTATTAATACTGGGGAATTTCTTGAATTTTTTTTAATGACAGGGCTTATCCAGCGTAGGAGGAATCTTGCGATTTTTGGGAAAAATTTTTTTTTCGATTTAACGAAGTTTTAAAACACTATCCGATGGGAAATTTCCCGCTGATTCGAAATATGACCGGTTTTTGCCTGAAAAATAAAAAATTTAGGAGAAAAACGCGAAAAACGATTTTTCACTTTTTCCCAATTTTTGCACTTTACTAAAATCGGTGTAATTTTTCTTTGGATCAATATAATCGGGATTTTCTTTTTGCATTCGAAAGATAACTCTTCAAGGAAGAGAATGTCGCCAGGCGGAACGCGATATCTCGATTTTTCAATTTTTCACAGAATTTTAAAGTTGACCCTCAAAAATCGGAAATTTTTAGAAGGGGTACCCCTTGCCGTTTTTTCGAAAAAAATCGAAAAATTTTTTTTTTGATTTAACGAAGTTTTAAAACCCTATCCGATGGGAAATTTTCCGCTGATTCCAAAAATCGCGGTTATATGCCCGAAAAGTAAAAAATTCGGGTAGAAAAATGCGAAAAACGATTTTTCACTTTTTTCGAATTTTGGGCACTCCACTAAAATCGATGTAATTTTTTTTATTTTGTTTGACTTATTACTTATTTATTTTATTTTTGTCTTAAATGAACAAAAGATACTTATATGATCGTCTCATTACCGATGGGCTCGCCGCTCGCGTCTGCGTCGCGACGCTGTGAAGATGAACGACCCGCGGATTGAACCACTCCGTGGGGGGATACTGGGCGCTGAAGGTGCCCATGAGCGGCGCGCCCTTTCGCCTGGTGCTCCGCCGGAAGAGCCGCGAGAGCAGACCGATTTTTTCTGAAAATATACCGGACAAACCTTGAGAGAGAAGACTAAAACCATGCGATCATCGTCGGCAATGCGGTCGTTGCACCGCGAGGCATTGGAGGATCGGGGAAAGGCTCGCCAAGGGCTCGGGGTGAAATTATAAGAAGCGCCACTGACCAAAGCATTTTTATGTTATTTCCCTCATTTCGAGACACAGCGAGAATTTTTTTTTATTTATATTAGACAAATTCGTTAGTCACAAACGAGACTCTCGCTATTTTCCTTCGACCACTATTTTTCCGATCCTTTTTTTCCGCTGCAAAAAATAAATCGCGAGAAGGATCGGAGGGTCGGAAAAAAGTGGCTCGAGATACTCATCGAGCGGCGGTTTGTAAAAAGCGAAACGTTCGTCGTGCGCAAAGAAGAAGCGTTTATTAATTTTCCCCATCACCGAATAAAAAGCAAAACCTTTCCCCGACACCGCGGACTCACTCGTCGGACTGTGTGGCGTGCTGTCGGTGCTCGCGTATTCTGCGCTCGACGAAGTGTCGCTCCGGTCCGGCCTTCGCGGCAGCGACCGCGAGCTTCCGCTTCTGTGTAGACGCCTCGCCGAGCCCCAGAGTCGCAGGGAGTGCCGCCTCTCCAGACGTCCCGGTACCGACCGGCATCGCGCGAAGAGTACCTTATCATTCGGGTTACCTACGAAAAAAAAAAAAAAAAAAATTAACAATTAAAAAAAATTAAATTAAATAAAAAATAAGAAAAGAGCAAAATTCATTTTTTTATTGATATTATTTTTTATTGATATTATTGATTGTAACGTCAATTAATCACTCGTTGACAGTCTCTGTCGGTCCATTGTCCTCCGATCAATCGGTGATTTGTGGGTCAAAAAGGAGCCTCGGGTGACTCGAAGAGCGTGGGAATAGCCGGGGCGAAGGAAAAAAAGGAGGAAAAAGTGGGTAAGAGCTCGCACCGAGGAGTCGAGTAGAATCGGAAAAGCCGCGAGAGCGAGAGAGCGACGGAGATAGATCAGAGAGAGAGAGAGAGAGGTGAGGCTAGAGACGAGAACAGCGAAGATTATGCTACATGGTAGTCGTTGATCCCTGCAGCTTCCACGTGATCCCGACAGCGTGTAACGGTAGACAATGTCGTGAGCAATAGCTAATACATCGTTGAACTAAACGCTCCGTGCCCAGTATGTACATATGTACACGTAACTATATATTGCATATATATATGTGCACCGTTGTGACATCGTTATACTAAACGCTTTACGCCAGGTATGTATACATGTATAGTATAGTATACGGATATGAATATATAGCTATGGTACATCCGTATATGTAGATATATACGGTGTATACATATGTACACCGTCGTCGTCGTGGGGCGGGATGCACGAAGTCCGAAGTCCTGAGTCAGCCGTTAACTGCGTTGCCGAAGAATAGCGAGCGAAGCTGCATACAGGCGAAGAGCCACAGACACGTCCCCCGAGGGACGGGAACACTCTGCGTTCCACAGCGCGAACTACGTATTTCAGTGAGATGAATCTATATAGATACACTACGGGGATATACCGACCCTATAGCCGCTGGGATTTTGCTCCCTTATCAATTTTTTATCATTTTTCTTACGATTCCAGTTAATAAAACAATAGTATCTTCATTGCTTTCAGTTATTTTTTTGGCATGATTTTTTTTATTCTTTTGGAACTTTTTTTTAATCAATTTTTCACGACGAGTATATACCGACCCTATAGCCGCTGGGATTTGGCTCCCTTATCAATTTTTTATCATTTTTCTTACGATTCCTGTTTATAAAAAAATAGTATCTCCATTGCTTTCAGTTATTTTCGCATATTTTTTTTATTCTTCTGGATTTAAAAAAAATTAATTTTTCGTTATCACGAATTCAGAGGCTGGTATCTCCTAAACTATTGCAACTAGACGATTACTTTTATTTTACCTTGCCATCGTTTCTATTATTTTATTTATGACAGACCGTACTGCGGAGTAAGACTCTATCTGGACGCGAATGCGACGTCTCAACGGCTGCTTCGCGGCCTGAGAAGCCTGCGAGAAGCCCGAGACGCTGCAGGCAACAGCAACAGCGGCAGCCGCGAGCCACCGAGTCGCCGACCACGCAAGGACGTCGAGAATATAAACGCGAGCGGCGCGCGCAACTCACTCGAGCCTCCGCGCGAGCGCAGCACACTTGGATAGCGTATTATTTTCGCAGAGACTATATTACAATATTTAAAACGCGCGATGCGCCGCGGAATGAGCGGGCGCTTGATTTACAGTCTTCGGGGTTTTCGTTCTGCTTGCAATTTTGTGGTTGGTCAAGTTTTGACGGACCTCAAGCTGCGTTTCTAAGAATAAACGCGAGGTGCATTATTTATGCAACATATATACAGGCAACTCATGTCAATTCGATCCGTGAGTGCGTTACATTAGGTCCAAGCCAGGCACTGATCAGGCCCGGACTGGGATGACACGGCCCTGACCAGGGCGTGACCAGTGCTGTAAATTTTCTACCAGGGATGAAATATCTTTTTATTCCACAACATATAACATACAAAATATATGTGCTGGAAAATAATGGATTTTACCTCCACAAATGACATCAGCGAGATTCGTTTGTACCGCCTGATGGGTGACGTTGCCGTCCCTCAGGGTGAGCATCTCGCCGTGGACGAGGGCCATCGCCTCGTCGTTGCTCATGAGCATGCCGCCTTGACCCCGGCAGCCGGTGACCTCGCGCGAGTTTCTTCGCGAGCTACCGGAGTCGCGTCTGAGCCGTCGGGTCTCGGGCGTCACGACGAAGTAGCCCTGGGACGTGTGATAGATCTTTCGTTCCTGCATGAGCTTCGCCAGGGCGTCGTAAACGAGCTCGCGGCCCGGTCGCTGCATCGTGGGAAAGGCCGCGCGCAGCGCGGACCTCAGCGTGTCGAGCGTCGCCGCCTGGCGCTGCGACGTCAGCTCGAGTATCGCCCAGCACAGGGCTTCCGGCAGCGGAGTGAACTGGCCCTGGGACACCGGCGCCACCAGACAGTCCTCGATGTCGCCTGAAACAATCGAAGACAAAAGCGCCATCGTTACAAACGGATTCAACAGTTATACGTAGCATTAAAAATAAAATAAAAAATCAAAACGAATTTTTTTCGTTGGAGAGCCAAAATGTTCGTCAATCATCGTTGTTACGTCGTCGCAAATAAACACATTTATTAGAAAAATAAACATCTAGGGTAGACGTCCGTTTTTGGCCACTTTAGTGCCAATTGTGGCCATTACATTCAAACGAATAAAACATAATATTCAATCGCATATAAAAAAGCTTCCAGTCGACCGTTCAGTGTATTAATATTAATTTTTTCGAAAAATCAACATTTAATTATACGAAAAAAATAATTTGAGGAATAAAATAATAAAAATGGCCACAATCGGTACAGTGGCCACTAACGGTACATTTACCCTATATTTATACATTAAAATAAAAAATAAGAAATAAATGTTAAATGGCAAAATGTTGTTTTAATCGCGAGAGTTTGCTAATTTTGATTTATTTTATACGGCGCATTAAATGGCAAAAAAATAATGTCGCCGCTCGAACAATTTGATCAACAGTTTCCTTTGTTTACGAACGCAGCGGAGATTTCGCAACGCTCAACCCCGGCGCCTTTCTAATCCGCATCTCCGGAGCCGAGCGCTCGGGTTCGAGTTTCAAATGTGTATCGGCTGAGTGTCGCAGCGGCGCGGTGTCGCGATCGCGAGAAGCGTTTCATTCGCCGACACTGCGTTAATCCCCTTCCCCCTCTCCTCCCCCGTGCCCTTCCCTCCCCTCGCTTCGCCTGTGGATCGTATAGCTCGGTGTTGGTACAGCTAATCGCACACCGCGCGTCGTGTCGCCTGCGTCGATGTGTCTGCGGTCGCGAGGCACAAGCGACCAGACGCTCGCGCGGCGCGGCGCAATTTCTTCGAGAGTCCCAACGGGGCGGCGGCGGCTCTGTTATTCCGACGAGGATCGCGTTTCCACAGCCGCCCGCGAACGACGCCGACGAGCCCTCGACGTGTCTCTCGCACGCGTAGCAATATTTTTTTTCTTCACAACAAAAAAATAACTGCGTCAATGTCAGTAGCAATGAAAATGATTTTTCGCTAGGAAGGTCCGATAAATAAAATAAAATAAAAATAAAATAGAAAATACATAGAAATAATAGTAATAATAAATATTCGTAGGCTGCAAGTATTTTGATTTGCCGTAATGGATTATTTTAGTTTCGCTAAAGCAAATCGAACTTGAGATTAGAGAGCTGCTTTATCGACAGAGCTTTCCGATCTGTCCCCCAATTTTTTTTTTTTTCGTGCGCTTTCTCCCGTAGCAAATCCGAGTAGAGGGGAATTCGACGGTGGCCACAATTGGGGGGACTGGTTGCTGACCCGGGCCGACCCTGTGATGTACCTGCAGACAGGGGGAAAGGGAGGGGGAAGGGCGAGGGGAGGAATTGTGTGAGCCAAAAAAAAATCGAGAACACGCCCTGTACATGCGTTAGGTGTCGGCTCGCCACTCTCGCGGATGCCAACGATGCTTTCTCGTTGTTACGAGGCTTGTGCGGTGTCGCCTGGCTCAGGCGACGACGCCCACAAAAGGACGTTATGGATTTTTGTCACCGGGAAGAAAGAAGAGGAACGAAGACGAGGAACGAAGAATAAACGACGAAGAAAAAGTCACGCGTGGGGTCGTCGCCGGTGCCACGTGCGGCGCCCCGGCGACGACGACGACCCGGTCCGCGTCTCGGGTATTTCGTTCCTCAAAATTCCATAGGTATTCCCCGCACGGGACTGTCGAGGCGAAACGTGACGTGAATGGAAACCCCGAAGAATCGATAGCTGCGAAGGCTACGCGATTTTTTTTTTATATTCTCGTTTCTCTCGAAATTCCCTCGAAATTTACTTCGATTTCAACCCCTTCTCCATCAACCCTTACCCCCTCCACCAGCCTCTTATAGGGACCCCTCTTACACGGAGAAAAAAATATGGGAATAATCTCTATACTCATTTGGCGATTTTGAAACATTCCGAAATTCTGCCGATTTTTTCCATATTTTTCTCTCCGTGTATAAAGATTATAATCAATCATTTTATTTTTATTGATGGATTCTTTTTTTAAATAAAAAAATCAAACATTTTTTATTTTCGCTTCTTTCGACTCGGAATTTTCTCAAAATTTATTTCGATTTCATCCCCTCTTCCTCGACCATCAACCCCCACCCTCAGTCATGTGTGCGGCGGCCATGGGGATTTCCATCCCGCCCGGCTGTGCATTTTAATCCCCTTTCACCCTGCATTAGACCGTCACCCTCCGGGCGAGTCCGCAAAGGGGGCTGAATTTTGCGCGGGGGTCGCGCATGATACGCACCAAGGTCGATTCAATTCCGCGATGCAGCAACGCATTTTCAACGTCGTTCGTCCTGGACGTTGAAAATATACAGCGGGTACAACGCTCGATATATATATGCGGGAGCAGCATATGTGCAAAGTGTGCGGCGAGTCCGAGCGACACTAATACACGTGGACCCCGTGGCGCAGGGGACAGTGCGCACTTTCTTGGACTATAAATTCCGGAAACCTCTTTCTCTCCCGAGCCACTCGATATACGCGGCGAGTGGTTATTTATCGGCTCGAGTCAAGAGCCGATCTCGAAGCCGAGCTACACTCGCCGGCTCAACGGGGGCGTGCGAAAAATCTGGCATGTTTATCGACTTTCGTTGAATAAGCGACAAGCGCGCCGGGACGGAGGAGCGGAAAACTCGACGTGCGACGAAGTTCGGAGCTGTGAAATACTTTTATTTCCGTTCCCTCTGCGAAAGACGTCGAGTGTTATATACGGAAAGTGCCGGAAGAATTTATATTGAAAAATAAAAAAAGAAAAAAAATGTGACGACTGTTACGAAAAATATTTGAACAAATCAATTTGATTTTTTTCATATATTTTTTTTTGCACAAAGGTTTATTCGTCCGTCCTTGTTGAAAAATATTTTTCAGCTTTTTAGCTTCAGTTGAATTTTTTTAATTTATGGGGGGAGGGAGGGGAAAGTTTTTTTCGGGTTCTGGACAGAAATTTCGTGGAATATCGGAACCAAAAAAATGTTCCCGTAAAAATATTTTTCAGCTTTTAAGCTTCGGTTACATTTTTTTTTTAATTATGGGGGAGAGGAAGGGAGAAGTTTCTTCGGGTTCTAGACAGAAATGTCGTGGATTGCAGGACCCAAAAAAATGTCCCCTGAATGCGAATACCTCGTGTTCGTAGTTACGCGGAGAACGCGAGTCGAAGCTGCTCGCCGAGCTCGCGGCGAGTGCGAAGCACGCGAGCCGCACGCCGAGAGCGCGTAACTCGGCGAGGAGCGGCCCACCCACGCGTCGGGGCGGATGCGGTTGCGAGGAATAGTCGGCGGAGAGAGTCGCCGGGCGTGGGGCGATAGCGCTCGGCAGGTGTACGTATAAGATATATAGGTACGTGCATGCCAGGCCATTTCGCGATAACAGAACGAGATGGACAATGGCCCCGAGATGCTATACGAACTCCATCGTACCCTGAGAAAAATTAATAGTTGTGATTACCAATCGTTAGTCAGAGCTACCAATATTTTAGTAACTGCAACCAATATTTTGGTGCATCTAAACAATGATTCGTAGCCGCAACTACTGATTTTTTTCAGAGTCGTCATCCTGGTCGATTTCGTCTTCGTCAAAAATCGAAATATGTGATACCGAAAAAAAAACCTGTTGTTTGGTTTATTAAAAAAAAATGCTAATAAATATTTTTTCAATTCATCCCCCTTCCCTCGATTCTTTATCGTCTCCCCCTTTCTCCTCACCCCTCCAACATATGGCGACTGTCGTGTTGCTGTTTTTTTTTTCTATTCTCTAGAACGCTGATCACCTGTCGAGATGTCGTGTCCGTTACACGCGACGTGAAACACGCTGTCGATCGAGCAAAAAAATAAATAAACTGCGAGAGACGCGTGACCAATGTCGACCGTAGCCACGCGACGGAAAAACGCAATTCGGCGTCTCTCCCGCGGCGCCCCGAAAGCCACGAGGCCGTGTAACCTGTCGGCGGTCGCGAGCTCGCAAACTCGGCCGGTCGATCCTTTTGCGCAACGACAAACGACGCGGGAGACAAATTATACGCGCGGATATCGCTGATTGACGTTTCGCGCGGCTCTGAGCGAACGGAGAGCTCGAAACGGCTGTTGAGACAAATTGAGGTCCAAAAAAAAAAGAGAAATTGATTTTTGAAGATTTTTTTAGTCCTACAGAAATAAAAAAAAAATTGGTTCGGATTTTAATATGATCGCTGCTAGGACAAATCAAAATACATTTTTTTTAGTCTTACAGAAATAAAAAAAAATTTCCTGGATTTTACGAGCGTTTTTGGGACAAATTGAAGTACAAAAAAAAATTGTGGAATTTGTGTTATTCTGTTATTCAGCTGTCAGCGACTATTCGCGAAATAAAGGCGAGTTACAAACGCCGAGAAATTCGCTGTACGTTCGGTTCGGGTTTGTTCGACTGCGTTGGATACGGAGTATGAAAGGTGATTTATCGACACGACTCGGGGCTGCGGATCAGCGTGCGTGTTCCACGCCCGCAGCGGAAACTGTCGCGCGGTCGTGTCGGTGTCACTGGGCTCTTTATACATCCGCGGAAAGCGGACAAGACTCCGGGTGCCGAGCGCGAACGAGAATTTAAGTACAACACGACGCATAAATACGGCCAATCGAGGTTGCCCCTTGTACCTTCGGCTGCTCTCGGCAGGTTAGACTCGTACCAATCGCAACGGAAGGAAAAGATCGCGGCTGCCACTAGCAAAGAATTTGTTGGAGCGAACGATCGATCATTCAGTTTTCCTTACAACGCTAATAACAAATGTGAATGTTTCGAATAGAAGTGATGACGATTTTAAGATCTTCGGGATTCGAGTTTTTTTTAATTCGAGATTTTCGTGATCCAAAATTTTCGAGATTCTTGAGATTCGAGATTTTCCACATTTTCTAGATTTAAAATGTTCGAGATTCGAGTTTTTTTTTTTATTCGAGATTTTTGTGATTCTAAATTTTCGAGATTCTCGAGATTCGAGATTTTCCAGTATTTCTAGATTAAAAATATTCGAGATTCGACATTTTCGAAATATTCTGTACAGCAAATTGAGAAAAATTTCCGCAGAAATCGCGTAATTGTTTTCCCACCTCTGCAACTCAAATCCGACGACGATTCCACTCTCGTAATTCCATCGAACGAGCCGGGCGTGTATCGGTTTCACCGGGTGTCAGAGTCGCGCCGTCAGTTCAGCGACGGCGCTGAAATTACAACATTGGTCCGATATTATTGCGCGGGGTCCGCGACTCCGGTACCAACGACGACCCAGCCGGGAAAATAATCGCATGGGATTCGAACGTGTATACAACTGGCGGCTGCTCTCGCGTGGGAGACGACGAGAACGAGGACGAAGAAGAAGTCGAGTTGCGCAATTTTCACGGATATCTCGGAGTGTGTCGAACGAGTGCAACTAACAATATAAATACGTCGTAATGCGAATACAGCGAAAGGATCCCAGCCCCGCGTCGACGGGGCGGCCACGCCTTGTCCCGGCCGTTTCCGAGCCGGAGAATAATCCCAGCGAGTTACGATACGACGAGAAGTTCGTTGATCCTGGGCGCAATAATTTTACCACGATTTTTTTCAAGTGTAAAAACTTACACTTACACTTTGCATTTTTTTTAACGTCTAGGTATGAATTTAAAAAAAAACGCGTTTCGTCGATGCGAAATATTTCACTAAAATTGAAAATTAAAAAATTCCAAAATTATTTCTCCACTTAGATATAAACACTGAAAAAAATTAATAGTTGTGATTACCAATCGTTGGTCAGAGCTACCAAAATTTTAGTAACAGCAACTAATATTTTGGTTGATCGAACCAATGATTGGTAATCACAACTACTAATTTTTCTCAGTGTATAATTATTATTTTTTTACCATATTACAGATGTTTTCTATCGTCACGCGGAGACATTTTACAAACTTCGTGCTCGCGCCATAAATAATACTTCCTTCCGGTTTTCGGTCTCCTCGGCTCCAAGTCTCGTTTGTCGTTAGCGCTGAGATCGCATCTGGAGGACTCGAAAGTGCTGTGGCAATCAAAATCTGTCGCGCGAGGGAAACGAGTCACTCGCGCTGTCGCCTCGAGGCGAACGAGGAACGTGAGGTGTCACCGAGGTTCAGCCCGTCAAATCGGCGCTGCTTCGATGTTGCATTACCATCGTCGCCCGCGAAACGTGGTGTCCGCTTCCACTTCCGGCCTTTCCCAACTGCTGCTGCTGCACACACGATATCTCTTTCACTTTTTCCAAATTGCCGCGAGTATCCGTGGGATGATTTTTTTCTCGCGACGTCGGACGAGATCGCGCATAATGCCTGGTATCTCCGCGTCGATCGGCAATCGGGCCGCCGCGCGCACCAATTGCCGGGCATCTCGATCGGCGGCAGCAGCAGCAGCAGCAGCAGCAGCAGCAGCGCCGAAGGTGGCCCGAGCGTCCGGAGAGGATCGGGCGGCTCTCGCGTCGATCGACTTCCTTTTCGCGCTGAACTCGCGTATCACCCTCTCGGTTATTGCACCGAGGAAATCGGCGGCCGACGCTCGTTTCTCCCAATCGACGTCCAGGAGTGATTATTAAAAAAGACACAAAAAGCTGAGTCTACGAGTAGAGAAAAAAAAAAAGAAAATCGTACAGTACGAATGCGCGCAAGTTGCAATATTTGCCTTCCTCGTGATTATCAATTAGTTTCCCGTGAAACGGTGAAACCCACTGTGAAAAAATGTAACCGAAATTGACGGTAAGAAAACCAAAAATGAAACGAACGATTTTTTTAAATTGACGAGTGTTTAATTTTTTAGAGTAATCAGATCTTGAAAATCATTCGACGTGTCTTACAAATGCGACGTTCGACTGTATCGATCTATGCAACCGGGAAGTGCAACGCAAAGCACACACAGCACACTTTGCAATCGATTTTAATTGCAATTGATTTTACAGTTAAACCGAACGAATCCAGAAACAAACAAATCGTGAAAAAAAAGACCTCCACGATCAAAGATCGTAACCGGGAGAAGTCGACGAATCGGCGTTGGGAGGAGGAAAAACGACGGCGGAGAAAGGATGAGAGAAGGTCTCGAATAGTCGGGGCGAATATAGAAAAGAGAGCCGGGCCGGAATCACGCCTCGAATTTGCATAGAACAGCGATTGGCGCCGGGAGGGCGACCGGGATCATTGCCGCGTTGCTGCTGCTGCTGCTTTTGCTGTTGCTGCTGCGGCTCTGCGGAGTCGCCTCGGTGACTGCGATTCAAAGGTCGTCATTGTGTTGTTACCGAGGCGATTCCGGAGCGCTCGGAGTCGACCTCCCCGACGGTTTCCCCCCTCGTCCCCTTCACCCCCTTCCCCCTCTGCCCCCTTTGCCCCCCTTCACCCCCGTCGCCTTCATCGTCGCTCGGTCTTTGCCATTTCCCATGGACGCCCGCGATCCATATAACTCGGGGGATCCGCTCTCGTTCTCGGGAACGACCCAACGACGACGACGACGACGACGACGACGACAACAACAACGACGACGACGACGACGACCGGCCACGATTGATCACAACGATAAGGGGAATCTAATGCCTGTTCTCCGCGGTTGCTCGCTCACTTTCGCACGTTTCGCGCCGCATACACTTATTTCGTGCACAATGAGTCGCCCGCGATCCGCGTTTTATCGCGTCCGTGCGCTGAATTCAACTCCGCGATAACCTCCGCATTTCTCGTTGTCTCTCGTTGCGGCGAGGTCAACTCTGTTTGGCTTTGCCGTTCGGTCGTTTAACGACGACGCTGCTGTTGCCGTTTAAGGAGTTTTCGTTTTACGAGCGTTCGCGACTTTGTTTGGGTTATGAGCTGAATGGTCGTTATGCGTGGGGGGAGAGGTGGGAAATTGAAAAAAATGTAGATGCAGAGCTGCAAGGTTTTTGTAATCAGCTCTGCAAACCAGGTCACATTTTTTTTTTAATATAAAAAATAAGAAAAATCGACAATAGAGTTTCTTTTTATTTTTTGGGAAAACTCGACAATTGATTTATTTTTCGAAGGTTTTTGTTATCAGCTTTGCAAACCAGGTCACATTTTTTAATATAAAAAAAAAGTAAAAAGATCGACTATGAATTTTTTTTTATTTTTCGGGAAAGCTCGAAAACTGATTTATTTTCCTCCTGATTTATTTTACGAATTAAACCGCTGTCAAAATTTACGAATTGCTCGGTTACACTTTTTTTTTTGTACAGAGTGTTGATATATTCGCGTGGGCGATGCCAGGACGAATGACATTCCGCCGGCTTTCTCGGCGTCCGGACCCGGCGATAAAGCTGCTGCCTCACGTGGGACGCGGGGCCGCATAACCCGGCGCGACACAAAAGCCGGCTTCGCGGACTCGGAAAGGTGCGCGTTGCGCCCGCCACTGTTTGTACTGTCGCGGCTAATAATAAAATATTGTTACGACGACGGCGGCTGCGGCGGCGGCGGCGGTCGAGACCAACAGGTGGGTCTGGTGACCCTGGATCGGCGATATATTCCCCCTTCCCCTCCACCCTTTTGTCCTCGCACCTTTTGTCACTTCGATCAGCTTATTTTTCACCTGTACAAGCGTCGACACGTTCCATTCATTTTTATTTCGCGCGAAATAAACAGAAACAAAAAGTTCCGGAAAAACGCTGTTTGAGAAATTCCCCAAGATAATTACAAAATTATTTTACAAAATAGTAAAAATATTATTTCGATTTGATTCGTTGCGAGATTTGATTTGGTATTTTTTTGCGGCCTACGATGTCGCTGACATTTTTTATTTTATCGTAAAGCTTCTATGGTGTAAATTTTTGTTATTTTTTTTTTATTAGTGTTTGATAGGATATTTAAAAAAATTTGATGAATGAGAATGAGAAATGGGAGGAAAATCAGCTCGATTCTTCGAACCTTCGCAGACCGTCGGGGCTCGCGAGTCTCTCCGAACGATCCAGGTGTGATTTGTTGGCAGCTTCGGTCGTTCGCCCGAGAGACAGAAGTGCCACGCGGAACCTCGACTAACTCTCCCTCTCACTCTGCCTCGCGTTATCCTATCGTGGATTTATGTATTCCGGCGGGTAATCAATAGCGAGCGAAGTTAACAGTCGGGCATTTTGTTGAGCAGCGATTGGAACGTAAATAAAGTTCCCGGCACACGTGCCTCGACGGCTGCTGCATCTGAAAATACAGTCGAGATTGCACAACGTGCTTCACACACGACGATTGACTCGAGGAGAGGCTGAAAGGCTTCAGCTGGTCCCTAAGAATCAATGCTAAAGTATTTTTACTATTTTAAACATAATTCTAAAAAATTGTATTCAATGAAAAATAAACAGGTATTTTGAGTGAAAAAAATTAATCGACGCACGTGCGAAAAAATTGGGCCAAGCTCAACTTTGCGATATGGCTGATTGAATAATTATAATTTTACGCTCACGTCTCACAGCGAGCCCGACGTCATTTTCGGCGCAATTTGCCCCCAATTGCCGAGCTCGAGACACGACGAGCTAAATATCGTGGCCTCGATTAAAAAGAAACTCGAGCGTACGAAAGATCCGTCCACCAACGTGAATCGAGTTGGGGGATCCCGGAAAGCCGAAGCCAAGAGAGTCTCGAGACTCGGACGAATTCTCGCGGCAAACGCGGTGGATTGTATCGTCGAAGCTCGGCACTTTTGCGACGAGCGCGTCGAGTCGAGTCCTGAATCCGCGGAGCTGCAGGGAGAGTCACGTTAATGGTCTCGCCGGGCGGCGGCGGCAGCGGCGCTTCGCTCGGAGTCTCCTCTCGGCTCTTCCCACGTGTCAGTGGGTCACCGCGTCATCGGGGTTCGCAGCGCGAGCGGGATATCCCGCTGGCTCTTCGGGCTCTCCCAGCGACTCCCACACCTACTTGCACGTGCTTTTTTTTTTCTCGACTTCTCTCCTCTTCGTTTTCCTCTCTTTCTTCGGTCTTCTCATTGACCGAACGTTTGCGAATCGCGTCGACACTGCACCGAGCAAAAGTCGGGCCGAAAACTGCCTAAATCGGGGTCACGAAATATATTTTTTCAAAATATCGACTTTTAACCTATACCATCGTTCTCAAGTCTCATATTCTACCCCTGAAAACACTGGTTACAACCCTTTTTTAGTTGATTTTGAAAAAAAAAATTTTTGGCCGAACAGTTTGTCAGAAATCGTAGATCTGGCCGCCGGGCCGAAAACCGCCCAAATCGGGGTCACGAAATTTATTTTTTCAAAATATCGACTTTTAACCTATACCATCGTTCTCAAGTCGCATATTCTACCCCTGAAAACACTGGTTACAACCCTTTTTTAGTTGATTAAAAAAAAAAAAATTTTTGGCCGAATAGTTTGTCAGAAATCGTAGATCTGGCCGCCGGGCCGAAAACCGCCCAAATCGGGGTCACGAAATTTATTTTTTCAAAATATCGACTTTTAACCTATACCATCCTGTAATTTTATTCCTTTAAACAAAATTATAAACTTCTATTCGAAATTTTCGTGCGGCTCGATCCAATTGGCCCCGGCCTCCTGTAACGGAGGCGGAAGCGGAGTCGTCGCATCGTCGCCGGATGCAAATTTTTCATGCAAACGATCCCCGTCGAGGACGACATGATCGAGGACTTTCTCGCATCTGTTCGGCGCTCCGAACGTTTGAGGGACGATCACGAAGCAACGAGGGACGATGATGAAGAGTGACGCGCGCGCGGCAGCAGCGGCAGCAGCAGCAGCGCCGCAAGGGCGCGAGAGGGCAAAGCGCGCGAGCAAGCGCGGCACGGACCGTGTCATCTCGGTGAAACAGGCGGCGAGGAAGAGAGTCGTGATCGTGGCGTCTCGCTGGCACAACGGAATTCCGCGCGATGGGATCCGCGCGGCGCGCGCGACATCGTTTCGCCTCTGCTTCTTCGACGTCGTCGCGTCGTGCGCAGCGATCGATTCGCAGCTGAGCTTAACCCGCGGCCGCGTGTCAACCGTGTACCGTTTATTCCCGAGTTTCGTACACCGGTAAAGTAACCGCAACATGTGACCCGTCATTTGACCACAGAAATTTTTGTATTCATGAAATTAAAAAAAAAAAAATGTTGACCAATTTTCAAAGTCATCAGGATCCATATCTTGATTTCAAGATCCATCTCGATCTTGATCTCCGATCTTCAGATCGATTTCGCAAACCGATCTTGATTCTCATTGACAGAAGTTAAGTCGAAAAATTTGTATTTAAATATTTCACCGATCATTAACAAAAAAAATTAAAAAAATTAAAATTAAAAAAGAAATCGGTAATGCAACTCTTATCTTGATCTTAGCGACCGAAAAAAAATATGAAATTGAATTGAAATTTTACGAGGCAACAGGAAAGAGGTGGACAAGAGCGAGGAGAGAGTTTCGTCGCGGAATCCTCTCGTGTTCCTAATGATCCGTCGTTTAAGGTCCCGAAGCCGATCGCCCGTGAGAAGCGGCCGCGGCGTCCCGGGCGAAAGGGGCGGACACGTTGCGCTAACGTTCCCGGTCGTCTTCGCCTCTCGCGTCGACCGGGAATAGCGTCGACAGACAGCGACGCGCGCGCGCGCAGCTTCTTCCACACCGATCGTCTACCGATCGCGAGCGAGCGCCGAGCGCGCCCCGTTAACCGTTCCGCTTCCTCTCTCGGCCGCAGAGCTTCTTTGGGTCGCGCGAGGCGCTCGCGCCGCCTGAAATCGGCGAGGTCGATCGTTATTACTCCGCCGGACAACCGGCAGAGAGAAACCCAACCGCCGAGCGCGCGGTAACCTACTGACTGAGCGGCGCTGCTGCGGTGGTCCGACGCTTCTCGACCGCACGCGCATTACCATGAAAATGTGCATCAACGTGTGATTATCGAAAATTAATCAATTCTCGATAATTAATCACGCGGTCTTGCGGTCTTGTAATTTTGTGTACATTGAAATTTTAATGACTT
This sequence comes from Itoplectis maculator, assembly GCA_964034905.1. Classification (NCBI taxonomy): domain Eukaryota; kingdom Metazoa; phylum Arthropoda; class Insecta; order Hymenoptera; family Ichneumonidae; genus Itoplectis; species Itoplectis maculator. The sequence continues at coordinate 8,499,556 of OZ035859.1, forward strand.
GGAATACGCAGTGTGTTCAATAAAAAAGTGTAGAATCAATAAAAAAAAGTGTAGAAGACTACAAAAAAATTATCTCGAATAAAAAAAATGATTGAGTCTATTTTCTTTTTTTTTCGTAAATTCATCGAAGGTCGACAATTTTTCTGTATTTGAAGATCGAACTCGAATAAAAAAATAATAATTTGTCTCAAAATTATATCTCGATTTTTTATATTATTTACATATATTTATTTCAACTTGTCGAAATTGCTGAAATATCGAACAGTCGTCACCGCGAAGCAATTCCAATTTTTTCGACACTCGCTCTCGAGTGACTTTTTTTTTTCTCAAAAAATCTTGGACAGCCGACGCGTTGCCCACTCGGTAAACGACGCGCCTGCCGCCTTCCGTAATAACAGACGCGAGCGACACAATTTTTGCCGTATAAATAACTCAACCCTATCCGCGTTTACGGCGTTCAAACCGCGTTCCACGCGATTTCCACGCGATAAAGCTCCATATATAATTGACTCTTTTCGGTTTCTCATTCTCCGGCTCGATCCATATATTCTCGTCCCGCAAGACTGTTGCGTACCACGCGAATTTAATGCATCGACCGATCGTGCACCTATAAATATGTACATATATCTATTTATCTATATATATAAGTATGTACGTTATCTCCTTCACAGCGCTCTCAGACCCGCGTCAACATTCAGCTATATTATTACCCGGCGCAATGAATGAAACCCCCTTTTTCACTTCTCTCATTCTTCGGTCCGCGAGACGGGAATAACTCGCTGTGGCATGCGGTACCGTATTACAGTCCGGTGATTCGAGTCGTAGGACGAATTTCGCGTGGGATCTGCGCACCGTGCTGCTGCCACTGCTTCGGTACCAGAGCACCTTGGGGTGTCCGAGAGCTTTCCGTACCAGTTTCACTCCTGTCTTGGATATTTTTAGCTCTCGCCGTTTTCTATTATCCGAACGGATCTGGACAAGTATATCCTTTGCAGGGTCGTATTGATACGTCGAATTATTATCATTATTTTATTTAATATATCCTCAAGTTCTTAAATAGTTATTCAATATTTATTCGAATTTGTAAGTGTGTCACTTATTTTCTGTAAATTCTAATAATAATTGAATTGGGGAATTCCCCGTGAGAATTAAATAAATAAATAAATAAATTCAATAATAATAATAATAATAATAATATTAATAATAGTCAGCAATAATCAATAAATATGTAAAGAAATGAATCAAGTCGATAATAATAATAGTAGTCAATGGACATCGCCTTCGCGGACTTTTCGCTGTCCAAAGCCGCAGCGTCGACCGATCAATTCGCACCTGGCCGCGCACCTCATTCGTATCCCGAGCCTCCGAGCTATCGTACAGGTACGAAGCTGATAAAAAAAAAAAAATAAATTCTCGCAGCACGCACGCGCCACGTCCGGGAAATTGTATTTCGCGCACCTTCGCCGGTGTCGTTATGTCGCGCTGGACACGAACTTCCCCCCCTCCGCCTTCCCCCCTCGCGACTATAGAGAGCTACCGGCTCAATTGAGATACACTGAGTTATCGTTCTCGCCCACGCGTCGCCCGCTGCCTCCGGTGTTCGCCGCTGAGTCGCGAGTCGTATCTCAGCGAGTCCGCGAGTCGAAGCTGCGCGCCTGCGCGCGACGGAAATTGACCGGAAGGCGTGCGCATGCGCGAGAGACACCTCGACGCACTTCCGGTATCGCCGGTTTCGGGCTCGTCGAGATTATTGATTTACGAGCGTTTTCACAGTCGAATTGCCGCGCCGTCCGCGACGCAGATTGAGTTGGAGATTTTTTTTTTTTTTTTTTTTTTTAGTCACGTGGAGTGACTTGGGTGACATGCGGACTGGTGGATAGGATAGAGCGAATGTGCGGCCGTGGAAATCGCACGGTTCGACGACAGCCTTGTCCGCACGTCTCTCGTTGAGGCGTCGCAGCAGTCGTCGTCGTCGTCGGATGACGCGACGCCCGGAATCCACCGGCTACCTGATCGCACTCGAGAGACGAGACACCCGACTCGCGGAAATCGGATCCGCGAGATTTGCACGTGGAATCAGCTGCTGACGCGGCGACTCGATGCACCGGCCGCGAATTAAAAGAGACGACGGATGCAAAGTTGTTTTCGCTGAAACACCGCAGATCAAAATGTGTGAAATTGAAATTAGAGTTTGATGAGTCCGATTTGCCAGATCAGGCAAATTTTGAGAAATAAGATAAATCGCACTAAGCTATCAATCTTAAAGAAAATATTTTAAAAATAATTCAATTTTATAATAATTTTTGTATTGTACAAAATTTTAAAACGCTTTTTTTAGACCCGGAAAATTCACAAATTCCTGAAATTAATGTGACGCACAAAAATAAATAAATAAATTAACCTAGAGACTGTAACGAGGCTTCGTGGCATTTTTTGCGACGTTCGAGAGAAACGGTAACGTGGGAAATACGTATTAGCGTACCTAAACGATCTCCGCGTCGAGAAACGCGATTTTCCCCGTGAGAGAGACGTCGGTATATAGGCGTATATATGCGCAGCTGATGCTGCGCAGTCTCCTGCGCACGGAGACTGCGCACATATTAACGAGCGCACGCACGAAATCAGCCGAGTCCTTCGCAAGTCGGCGCGGCTCGCGCTTGGTGTAACCATACACACACCGATTTTTCGACCTCTCGGGTGTGAACCGAGCCGAGTCTCTCGTGCCGAGTATCCCGAGTGCTGCTCGCAGCTGCTGCGCGCAGGCTGCTGGATGAGAGAGAGATGAGCGCGTGTGTATGCACGCGCATCGACGCCCCAAGAATTTCCAGCCATGTCACTGGGTCATCGCGGGCGCGTTTCCTATCAGCTCCTCGAGAGTCGAGACGCAACGGGCGTTGCGCGCCTGGTGCTATTTTCCCGGCGGGTTCGACGAGCCACTCGCGAGCGGTTAATCTCTGTCTTTTCTCTCGGTATTTTTTTTTTCCGCATTTTTTCTATTCCTGCATTTTATTGTTTTGCATTTTCTCTGTTTCTGCATTTTCTCTTTTTTTTTGTATTTTTTCTGTTTCTGCATTTTCTCTCTTTTTGCATTTTCTCTGTTTCTGCATTTTCATTCTTTTTGTATTTTTTCTGTTTCTGCGGTTTCTCTCTTTTTGCATTTTTTCTGTTTCTGCGTTTTCTCTCTTTTTGCATTTTTTCTGTTTCTGCGTTTTCTCTCTTTTTGCATTTTCTCTGTTTCTGTATTTTTTTTCTTTTTGTATTTTTTCTGTTTCTGGATTTTCTGTCTTTTTGCATTTTCTCTGTTTCTGCATTTTCTCTCTTTTTGCATTTTTTTCTGCTTCTGCATTTTCTTTTGATTTGAATTGTTTCTCCATCTGTATTTTTTCATATCTTTGTCTTCTCTCTATTTATTTTTATTTCTCGTCCCAATGGGCACCTCGCACACGTGGATTATCGTCCGCACAGCCGGGTTCACGCTCCGCCGTGGAACGTACGGGTGTGTACGAGCCGCAGAATCTCGCGAAACGTGTCACGACCGTTATCTCGGCAAGCGGCTACGGACGAACGTGTCAGGCAGGTCCGCGTATGCACACAGCTGCATACGAAGCACCTCTATACGTTTGGTACATCATCGCTCGAGTATCATATTTTCTCACCTGCGACTAGCCAACAAGATCCACTGCTTCGTTGTCTCATCGATTGTTCAGTCCAAATTCACAAGTTCAACATTCTAAAATAATTTTAATTACCGATTACTTAAACAAATCGTCTTTTAACGCGTCGAATCGACTCAAGTTGCGAACGTTAATTTCGCGATGATACAAGACTCGCGAAACCTAATCGCGTGTATAGTCGGCGAACACCTCTCGACCACATTCCAAGCGCCTCGGCTTCGTCGACGAGGACGATCGAGGGTTACGCGCGATTACTCTCAGTCGGTTGCGCCTGGCGCGCGCGGCCGGTGCATCACTCGCCGATGATCCTAATGATACAGAGCCGTGCGGCCGGTGCGCGGCGCGCGCGGCTCGCCCGTCGTTGGTCGACGGGCGGAGCGCGAGAAGGAAAGCTCTACGAAGTGTCCGGGGAACAAGATAAAAAAAAACATAAACAACGGCATCTCCCTTTCTCCGCGAGCAGCAATTACGGAATCGACAATCGCTCCTCGGTGCAACATCGTCGAGGAGTGCTGCACAGGAGAGTCTCGCATTGTGTAGTACAGCGAGTGCGACGTCACCGGCGCTAACGAGGCGTCTGCTAAACCTTGCAGCCGCCGAACGTCTCCGCAGTCGCCTCGGGCCCGGAAGGCCAAGGTACGTCGCGCGCGAAAACGACACTCGCCGCGGTGCGGGATCTTGAACTTGCGGCGCTGCGATCTTGCGGCTCCGTGAACACGTTGCTATGAGATTCTCGAGACTCGCTGAGACTTTCAAGACTCGCTGAGACTTTCAAGACTTGCTGAAATTTTTAAGACTCGCTGAGACTTTCAAGACTCGCTGAGACTTTCAAGACTTGCTGAGACTTTTAAGACTCGCTGAGATTTTCAAGACTCGCTGAGACTTTCAAGACTCGCTGAGATTCTTAAGACTCGCTAAGACTCCAAGACTCGCTGAGACTCCTCAGGCTCCCTGAGATTGTCCAGACTCCCGGAGACTATCCAGACTCGCCGAAAAATCCCGACAATCTTTTCGCCATCTTTTCCGAACCTAATTTCATCACACGCACTATCTCGCAGAACTAGTCCATAGCCAACCTAGCGTGAAACGCAAAATCAACTACGCGACAACGATCAAACGCACTGCTCCGCGTCTGATCGTTGCATCGAAAATGCATACGAGACTCGTTATCTGTCATAAGCGCGGAACTCTCGTAAGTGCGGCCGTGTCGCTCTCGCTAAGTGACAGACCGACGCGTTTTGCGATTCAATATTCCACCGCGCGACGACATCATTAGTCACGAGGTTTATGTCCGGGCGACGCTGCGCGGTGAAAACATTTTCTCGGATTACGAACATTTCGCCGGCTGGGCATCGAACTTCGCGCGAGCGCGCGGAGATAAATTCGCGTTGGTGCCGCAGCCGCCGATCGAGAATCATAAACAACCATTAACTGGGTGTTACGGTCAGATGTAATCCCCCGTTGCCCGTGCCGATCCGGTAAGTAGGTGTTAAAGTTTGTGTGGAAGTTGCGCGCGCGCCCGGTTCTCATGCCCGCGCCGCGTGTGTGCGCGCGCAGCGCTCACGTAGGTGTAACATCGACGAGACTCGCAGTGCAAACTCCGATCTCGCGCAGTGCGCAGGCGCTCGCGCGATCGGTAGGTGCAACGTGCGCCGTTCACGCGCGCGGGAAGTCACCCGGTTCGCGGTCAGCAAGAAACTGGTAACCGCAAAGGGGGATCCTCCAACAGTACTTAACCCACGTAATCCAATCGTCGCCGCCGATACTCCGAGACTCTGTTCCTCGTTCCTCTTTCCAGCTTTCGTTTGATCGAAGACTGTCGATCGCATCGACTAACTGCCCACTGCTTTGGTGATTCGGTAGGCGCAGCAGTGGAGCATTAAGTACAATGTGAAACGGTCATAGGTTGTATAGCAAAAAATTGGAGATTCTGATTGAGAAGCTTCGTGTTAGGCGGAAATACTATAGTTATAGTTATAGTTATGGTTATACGTATGCCTCCTTCAGACTTATCCGAAAAAAATCCTAAAGTCGTTCCTAAAAATAGAAACGAACACGGGAATAAACTTAAAAAAATTGCCTGTGGTAAAAAAAAGTGTTGCTAATTAACACTATAATAAATAACACTACAAAAAAGTCCACACTGGCAGCATTTGATACTGTATATTATTTTTGGCAGTGTAGCGACTGCGAAATAATGAAGTCGAAGAGTCTGAGACTGAAACGCTTTTTTCGGGAGCGCGGCTATATCGACGTCCGGAAGAGTCTCGAGCAGACGCGAAATACCGGAATTATACACACAGAGCGCTCGCGGAAAAACGAGGCGAGCATGGCGCACGCGAGGCGTGCGATGCAGTTGAACGTTAATTTCTCACGCAAATTTCTACACTATCTCTGTGTGTCCCGGCGTAATTTTGTGTTTTACTTTCTTTTCCCTTTTCGTCCTTTTTTTCTCTCGTTGCTTCGCGTTTAGTCGGCTCCCGAGCGTTTCTCGTTCCGCGGCGAAGTGCCTCTCATGCAAATTCATACTCGCGTGCGTCTGCTCCAGCGGTGCGCATGCGCACGGAGCGTGTTGTCGCCGAACGAACGGAACGTTAAACAGAGATGGAAACGGACGATACAGCTTTCCCTTCTTTCATCATCTTCTTCTTCTTCTACTTCGTCGTACGTTTCTCCGCTTGTCCGACCTCCCCCGCCTCGGCGCATGCGCGGTGCGCACCGCGCATGCGCCGCGGGCGTGTAACGGCTGCGCTGTGGCGCTGCGCGTCGGTTCGCTTTGGCATTAGCAACGTGTAATTGAATTTGCAGGGGGGAAATCGGTCAGGCCGCGTTATCGTCGGGGACGACACGCTCTTGGCTCTTTCACGCGCGCGGCTCGAGTGACTCTCGCTCTATGCGTTTTGTCTCTTTGAGAATGCGATTCGCGCGCCGGTTTTGCCGGCTCTGCGTGATGCGAAACTCGCCCGCGCTCGGGATACACCGACCCAACCCCCGGCGAGGTACTTATTATAATTTTTACCGTTTTATTTTTTTTTGCTGGACTCCCCTCCCTTCCAACCGTACGAAGCGAGCTCAACGTGCGCATTCGAGATGAGAAAAGGTCCGCAGGCAATGCGGGTGATGGACGTCACTCGCGCGTCTCACTCACCGCGAGTCGGGTTATCGTTGTGGGAAAGGATTTTGCGATTTTACGTAATTGCGAAATGCGGCTGCGAATCTCACGGGAAAAAAATGTTCGGTTCGGAAACATCAATTTTTTTTTTGAGGTTGTATGAATTTTTGTACGATTTGTTGGAAAATTTAATTAAATAAAATTAAATAACATTTAATTTCGATTAAATTTTATTAAATTTTATTTAAATTTAAATTTAATTCGAATTTCGAATTTTAATTTAATTAAATAAAATTTAATTTCGAAGGTGATACCAGAAATTCTTAATATTTTTCTAATAGTTCAATAGTGATAATTTCTCGCGAGAAGGATTTTTTTACCGACCGAGTTTCGCGTCGACGATAAAGCCAAAGACATTGTCGAAGTTACATCGATGTTACATCGAGTTCGCGTTACTCAACGCGAACTCGATTATTATTCCCCGGCGCGTCTCTTGCACAACGCGAAAATCTCTGCGGTCGCAAACGGCGCGGCCCATCCTATTCGCTTCATTGACGCATTCCTGATAAGCAGCCGGGGATTCCGGCGCTGCGGTTTGCATTATTACGCGATACCATTGCGGAATTCCTACGTGCGTGAAGCGACGGCGGCGCCGCAACAGTCGTCGACGATTTTCCGGGATTCCGTCGATTCAGGAAGTGGCCGGATTGCTTCGTTTGGGATTGAAAACTTTTTCGGCTCGAGAGGCAAAAAAAAAACGTACGCGTTATAAAATAAATGTGGATAATCTGACGTGGAATGCAGTGTAGACGTGCGAATTTATTCGATCGATCGGACACGCCGTCGGGTTACAAGATTTTTTTTTGTTTTTTTTTTTTTTTTTTTTTTTTTTCCTGAAACAGCGACGGACACCCGATGCGAAATTTTCACGTCCACCGGGGTGACTGACTGCCCACCAGGATGTCGCGTGTACGTCACTCGGGTCGTGTCTCACGCGTCGTTTGGGGGGTAAACGGTGCTCGCCGATTGGGTAATACGGCCACCGAAGCAGCGTGCGTGCAGATCCCGATACGTAATCCGTCAATTACGCTCAGCCCGCGAGGCAAATTTCGATTCCTCTAAATCCTTTCAGCCTCGTTTTTTTTTCGTCTACATTTATCACAACTGGGACCAAGCGCGACACGTTGGTGTCCGATACGCAATCGATTCGAATCGACGGAGGGTGAAATGCGTTTGCGCAAGTCTCGTTCACCGATAGGTCGAATATATATATAAATGCACAACGCAAAGTGCTGTACACGCACTTTGCTCTATATAGGAACTCGCCGGATCGCAGCCGCGAGGCTTGCGGAGTAGGAACGAGTCGCTCGGAAAAAGGGAACAGACGAAAACATCGATTCCGGTTCGAAAATATCGATTATGCATGTAACGGTGCTGCTGCTGCTGCGCGGCCGAGTCTCGACCCCGGAGGAACCGATGAAAAGCCTATCTGTCTCGCTCGCGTCTCCTGTTTCCAGAGGTCAGACGCCTGCACCGTTACAAACCTATCGGTCTTGTTCGAAAATGTAGTTTGCACTTAATTTCCGGTGACGAGTGCCCCGAGACCTTTTTTTTTCATGCATCGCTACGTTCACGATAGAACTCCTGACGCAGAAAGTTCGTTGAAAACGATGGATAGCAAAAGTTGAATCAAAATCAATTTCGCACTAGTGTGAAAAAAGACAAAAAAAAAAAATTTCTGTGGTTTTTCTGTGAAACTGACATTTTCTGTGGAAGTGACATTTTTTGGTTGCGTAGGACAAAGTGTGCAAAAAAGTAGTTTAACATCAACGGAGGGAGTAAAGTCTTTTTTTGCACTAGTGCGAAAAAATGACGGAAGATTCTATTTCACGTCGTTTTTCTTTATCGTATCTCTTTCGTATCGAGAACAAGTTGCCGCGAAGCCGGTAATGTCGAAGGACATAACACCGGTCCATAGCAGCCGGAGATAATACGTTCATCGAGCGGTGTATTACAGGCCCCGCGGGTATTGCCGACTGAGTGACGACGCGTATCATCAATCACAACATCGTATTTACGGTTCGTCATGCTTTCTTGGCATTAGCCTACATGCCAGGCGTATCTATATGTACACTAGTAGCGAGCTCGACGCGCGCGCAGACTGCGCGGTACCAGCGGCGCGAGTGGTTACACGTCTCGCGAAATAAGTTCCATTAGAAGTGCCGTCGCGCATGCGTTGCGCACACCCCGGAGCCAATGGGGTGAGAGCGCGGAGAGTGGAAAACGGACCCCCTGCGGGTTGCGCGATTTTTAACAATTCCCGGCAATGTCGGTGTTACACGAATAGAGCCGCACTCTCACAATCTACGACCGGAGATAAGACGTTGAGGCTTTGTTAATTCTCTCCGCGATTTTTCGCGCCAAAAATAAATTCGAATTTTATTTTTAACTCGGTTAAGCAAAACTGCACACGAAGAACATAGAACGTCAAATAATTTTGTATCGTGTTCCATATGCTGTCGAAATAAGATTTTTTTTTTTTTTTTTTTGAGAAAAGTACCAATTATTTTTTAATTAAATAAATAAAGTTTCGACCGATAAATTCGTGTTTGCTTAGGACCAATCGGAAGGCTCGGAAAATTGGCTTCGAGATTTCGACGAACGTCGACGTGTCGCAACATAGCTTTTCAGGAAACGATACGACAAGAGGTCGGTCCCGAGGTCCGGGAATTCGCGAAAGAGACGCATAAGACTCCGCGGGGCGCGGCACGAACAATAACGAAGCGAAATGAGTCGGCTCTCGGCGAGAGCCGACTCATTTCGAAGTGGTCGTTGACTGCTGCTGTGTTCTCGCGTTCGCGGCTACCTGACTGACTGTGCCACGCACGCCCGAAGTAATTACCCGCGAGTTGTCCTCGTCGCGCCCGGCTAATAATCGCGTCGGCTCGGGCGCGCGTGCGCAGAGAGCGCTCGTAACTCGCCGAGCGTAAAAAAAAGCACGCGGCTCGTGTGGGAGCGTCTCTGCTGTCGGGTGGGAGTCGCGCTGCTGCTGCTGCTGCTGGGAATGAGTTTCTGCACGTCGGCGGAGTGGGCCGCGCGCGCAGAGTGTAAACCCGCAGCCGCCAAGCGGCGAGAGAGGTCCTTGCGCCTTTGTCGCGCAACGTCCTTCGATACTCGCGACCGGTTGATATTTCAGATTCTTTAAGGACTCCAACGCAAAAGCATTTCTGTCGGTGCAATAACACCGAACGCGAGGAGCGATAATCGGGAATTCGTGCGTTGTTTTCGTGGGTGGAATTTTATATTAATATTATTGTTATAAATTAAGTTATTATTATTATTATTGGAGTGGACGCGAAGAGATCTACGAAACGCAGTTGAGAATAGAATTTTTTACACATTATTATTTTTTCTTTTGTAAAATTAATGAATTCTTTCAGACGTCCAGAATATTTTTTGGTCAAATGTAAAATTGAAAATATATATATTTTTCTGATCAAGTTTGAGATGGACGAGTCTCGATATTTTTTTAGACTGAACGCTCGCTGTCATTTCGCAACTGCGACGCAAGGAAGCACTTCCGAAACATCGAAGAAATATTTTAGAGCCCTATAAATTCTCGAGACCTTTCGCCTGAGGCGTCTCTCGTGCACGCACTTTCACGCGTGTGGAAGAAAAATCGGTTTTACGCCCACGCGCGTTGGGCATAGTCGATCGAAAGTGTCTTTCTCTCTTTCTCTGTCCTCGTCTCTTTTTGCTCCTTGGCTCTTAGTCTCGTCGTAGCTTTTTCCTAACGAACGATTGGACGCGTGAACGCGCGTCCCACGCGAGGAAATTAGCAAAGGATTGTGAAGGCCGCGCGCTCGCTCAGGGTGCAGCAGCCGCGACGAGCAGCCGAGTGTCACGGACCGCGGCGCAAAAGGGACATTTGTAGGCACTGATATTATTCGCGCGCGCGCACCGCTAAAAGTTGAATACACAGCTCGGCGCGTAAGTAAAACGGCCGAGGGAAGGAGACACGACGGGTCGACGGAAATACGGCGTGAATTTTCTGGAAAAACATACGCATTACCGGTGATTCCCGTGCGAAGCGAACGGCGAAGAGGATCTCGGAGGAATTACCACGTCGATGGAAAAACATTCTACCGCAGATTTGCTAAACGGAGAGAAATATTGCAAATTTGCGAAAAATGCTAATTTACCCAATTTTTCATAAATGCTGCCTTGACTCTCCGGCAAAAAAAAATTTTCGATTTAACGAAGTTTTAAAACCTTATCCGATGGGAAATTTTCCGCTGATTCCAAAAATCCCGGGTTTTTGCCCGAAAAGTTAAAAATTCAGGGAGAAAAATGCGAAAAACTATTTTTCGCTTTTTTCGAATTTTGACACTTTACTAAAATCGATGTAATTTTTTTTTGGATCTATGAAATCTGGATTTTATTTTTGCGTTCGAAAGATAACCCTTCAAGGAAGAGAATGCCGCAAGGTGGAACGCGATATCTCGATTTTTCGATTTTTTGCAGAATTTCCAAGTTGACCCTCAAAAAACGCAAATTTTTTGAAGGGGTACCCCTTGCTATTTTTTGCAAAATTCAATGAAAAAAAAATTTTTGATTTCGCAAAGTTTAAAAACCCTATCCGATGGGAAATTTTCCGCTGATTCCAAAAATGACAGGCATTCGCCCGAAAAATCAAAAATTCGAGGAGAAAAACGCAAAAATCGAATCCAATGCAGCCAAAAAATTCCCATAGGTTCGCACACGTTGACATCACTCGTTTTTTTTTCCTTCGGGCAAATATTCCGAATGCACGCGCGTGTGGGTAAATAACCCACGGTTACCGGGATGCGATTACATGCATAAATACTTCCTCCCAGTTTTTTGTCGTCCTTTATCTTACGCGTGTATCAGCGAAGCGGTACAGGCACGCGAGGAGCTTCCCTCCGCGAGGGGATCCCATACGTATTCCGACTGGTCCATGGGAGCAGCAGCACGCGTGGTGCCGGCGCGCCGTTTCCTCGACGAGAGCGCCGAGGGAAAAGCGGAGGCCAGGCCGGGCGCTGTCGTGGCAGCACCCGATACGCCCGGAATACGTGGCTCCGAGAGTTTCGCTCGCGCTTAGATAATGTAATCTACACCGGGACGCGAAGATTATGCATCCCGCAGATCCACGAAGCAGATTCCAGCGTCAGCGGGGGAGAAGGGGCGGGGGGGGGGGGGATGGGTGATGTATAGCACGTCCACTCCGGATCCTGGTGGATCCCAGCAGCTCCTATCGGTGGCCCCGGTCGCACCGTGAACCTCGGCAACGAGGAAGGAGCGACCGATTTCCTGGAAACCAGACAATTAACACCAGCCTCGCGCATAATTTGGTCTCTGGTATTTTTAGAAAAAAATCGAGACTGTTCTGTCACCAAAGTGGCGACAAATTTTTAATTTTCGTTAGCCTCGAAAATTGTTTTATCGAGAGGGGAAAAATAGTAGTAGTAAACGTGATTTATTGATTTATTGATTTATTCCTGGAAACCAGACAATTAACACCAGCCTCGCGCATAATTTGGTTTCTGGTATTTAAAAAAAAAATCGAGACTGTCCTGTCACCGGAATTGCGACGTATTTTGAATTTTCGTTAGCTTCGAAAATTGTTTTATCGAGAGGGGAAAAATAGTATTAGTAAACGTGATTTATTGACAATACAATTATTATACATATTATAATTATTTATATTTTTTTTTCTGACGATTGTACATTATATACATACATTGCCAATTGCCCATCGACCGAGATCCTTCAGCCTCGGGGAAAAATATATTTTTTTATATTAAAAAATCGAGGCAGTTGGTATTAATTTCTCATGACCACGATTTGTCATATCTGCCATAATCAGGCGGACACAGCTGTATCCACAACCAGACTAGATACAGTGGCAGAGCCAGTCGCAAGTTATTGTGACACCGGAACGTCAGCGCAGATCACGACGTAACAGACAGGATCACGAACCGCGTTTACGACTGGCCAGACTCGTCGAAGGCAACCGGAAAGCCGCGCAAAAGGGACGAGAGTGGTTCGTCCATTCCGAGTCTGCGCCTCTGCGCTGGACTCGCGATGATTGAGAGGTCGGTGGATGAAAGCTTCGTTCGCTGGTGCGCGCACGCGCAGTTCATCGGGATGACTTGTCGGACCTGACTTTCCGGTTGCTGAAGCGCGCATGCGCGCAGAAACGCGTCCGGCCCGATGATTCGCGAAGACGTTTCGCGCGTAGGTGGCGCGCAGGGGAAGCGTCATCATCATCGTCCGAGAGCTCGCGCCGAGTGAACAAGACGGATGGCAGCTTCGGAAATATGAGAACCGAGACGCGCGCTTCGCGTCCGTCGCTCCTATGTGGAACGGTCCAGTTCCCATGGCGCCCCAGCGAACATCCGCGAGTTCTCGAGTATCTCGCTCGAAGCTCCCAGCAGTCACGCTGAATTATATTGTCCGTTGGTTCGGCATCGTTCGGACGTGGCGCTGTTCATATATCCAGCGTTCTCCGCGAAATGAATTATCTCGTGGGCGTGACCACGTTTGAGTTTCTTGAGGTGGCGGCGCGCCTACCTGGCGCAGCGGGAAAATATATGACTATCGGTTTAACGCGGTGATGGACGCGCTGACACACAGCTGAATCGGTTCGACTGACTGGATGGGACCAATTTATCGGACGGTTCGACGGATCGATTGAAATCTGGTCCATCGGTGGTCCAGTTCAAATTGATCTCCGTTTCAAAGTTCAACTCGTCATTGTGGGTCAATTGATGGGTAATTCCAGTTCAAAGTTTGAAAGGTTATTCTGGACAATTCGATTCATCGATAAACCATTCCAGTTCGAAATTTGATCAGTTGATTCGACTGGTTTTTTTCAGTTGAAAGTCGGATCAGTTGCGGTTCGACCAAATGATCGGTCCAAATAGTCCCATTGACACGACGGTTCGTTCGATCATTAGGACCCAATTATCGGCTATTACAATTGACTCCACAGACTCTCCAATAAATCCAACCAATCCAACCAATAGAACGTCTTTTCCCTCCGCACGCCTCGACCAATGAGGATACCTCGATAACCAACCCGTCGCACCGTCCACAGTCGAACTGCGCGATACTCGCTGCGCAGTCGCTCCGGGCGGAACTCTCGAGAGTTCTGATATTCTCGAATGCTTCGCGAGAGTTCCTATATTACCGCAAATGAGGCTGCGCTACATATTCATGCGATCCGCGCGCCTGCGCTGTAACTTGGGTCCCATAGCGCTCGCTCGGTAAGAGCGAGACCAATTGTTCGAAGATAACGATTTACCTATTTCGCGCTGGCGGCCCCCAGCTGGGATCCCACACACACGCGGAGAGCTTCGGAAAACGCGAGGACCCCATCGACTCGGTCGTATTCACCCGGACGTGAATGTGTCGTTCGTGGCCAACGCGTCCAGCTCGTCCAGACCGAGCGTATATAATATTTTCCCGCGCGCGCGCGAATCCCGCCCCCTGTAATCTTCGGGGCTCCACGCTCGTTTATCCGACGAGCCTCATTAAGTTATTACTCGATGATCGCGAGGATTATCGTAGCTGTTTTTCTTTTCGTCTTTCGGACGTTTTTTGCGTTTAGCTTTATGCTTTTTTTTTTTCATCGTTGCTCTCTTCGTTCCTTCGTCGTATGCGCGAACGGTTTTCCCATCGCCGTTTCGTCTTCGGGCTGTTTTCTCGACTCGACGGACGGGTGTTCGCCTCCTCGATCGGACGATTTGAAACGACTGCGAGGCAATTTATATCTGCGAACGAGAATCAGGAGTTGCTTTCGTCTCAGTCTCACGATATATATAATACATTATATCCTCTCTTAAAAAGTAAATGACACATCAATTTACCGGTGAACTGTAATATTCCGCTAAAATAACCGGTAAATTCCTCAGTCACATTACCGATTGTTTCTGTTGAAAAAAAAAGAAGTTTGAAATGTTTGAAATTGCGATTTGAAATACGATATAAATATGTTTACATTTTTTTTCGTGTCTTGTACCGCGATAAAGCAACGATAAAAAAGCGATCGCTCGACCGGTTAAATGACCCGCTATACTCAACCGGTTACCTGACCGTCGCAGTGTCGAGAGTCCCGAGATCGCTGCGACGAAATTCCAAGCGGAATGCGGCGTTCCACCGATAACGCCAAACGTTTGTATCGCGATATCGCTCCGGCGCGACTCGATCAGTTACGACGCGCATGCGCGCGGCGCTTAATCGCGCATGCGCAGTACCGACAGTCGGTAACTCCCGTGAGAAATTAAATCCTCCGGGGGCCAATGCCGTCCGGACTCTCGGCGAGCGATTAATAATCCGTTTATCGTGTCGCCGAACCGCAACGACGATTTATCCAATTGCCGTAGACTGTTTAATTATTCAGCGATCGCCGAGCTCGTTGCGTTTTGCTCTGGCAGCGCTCAGCTTGACTCCTGGACGACGCGATACACAAACCCGGAGCGCGATACCGATATACAAACTCGAGTCGCTTGCATCGCGATCGTCTCGCGTCTCGCGATACGTCTGCAATCTATTTAAAATCGTTTACATGGCCAATGCACGCACAGAGGCTCGATTTTTCTTTGTTTTGACATTAGCCCCGGACGTGACGCTGCTCTGAAACCTGACTGAGCCTCGTAGCCGGGGCTAATGCTTCCCGCTGCGGCGGTGCGGACCGGGCGCGACCTCGAGGACACTCGCGGTTATCGTCGGCTTCAGTGCGCCGCGATTGCTGCGCCATTAAACGCACCGAGCGATTAGGCGAGTTTATATATATACACAGAGACATTATATACGTGGTTAACGTTCCATCGGTTGATCGAGGCGCTCGGCTCGGCGTCTCGCCGTGGGCGTGGACGAGGGAGGTCCAGCTGGGATTAATTTATTAGCATCTCGCGCAATTATCCGTTACTTAATTCACCTCGGAGCGCGCGGTAGTGCGACGACGACGACGACGACGACTTGACTCGCTTGCAGTGTGTGTATATATTATAAATATAATATAAATATATATATAGGCGGACGTTTGTGCAGTGGCGAGAGTGCCAGGACTGAATAATCATCGTAGAACGCCGGCGACAGCGACCGGGGCGTTTTGGTTCAGCTGGCGCCCCGTGGATCGAGTCGCGTCGTTAAAACGCCAGGGTTACGTATCCTCCACTAAGGCAGCGAAATTAATGAACCTCTCGGCTCGCGATTGCCCATTGGGCGTTTCTTCATTAGACGGATTTACATACGCGGCTAGTAAATTCGCGAAATGCGGCAGCTACGATGGAAAGCGAGCTGCTGGCCAAAATCTGTCAGGAATATTTTCCGCAAAAAAATGTACCTAGTTGGCAAAAAATGAAAATTGAAAATTGGCAAAAAACCTGGTGTAAAATTCTACCTATCGAAAATTATACATAAATGAAAAAATGATAGAAAATATTTGACTCGAATTGTAGGTGAGAATTTGGATCGATGCAAAAACTCTACCGGGCGAATATCAATCTGGTGCAAAATTCGACCTGTAGAAAATTCTACATAAATGAAAAAAAAAAAAATAATAATAATAATAATAAAAATACTGTACTCAAATTGTAGGTGAAAATTTGGATCGATGCAAAAAACTCTGCCGGACGAGAAATCGGCAGTGGTAAAAACTCTACCGGGTTGGCATTCGATTAACCCCGGTCTCTTCGGTCACCGGCCGTAAACGCTCCGCGCGTCCGTGGGATTTGTTGGTTATTCGCCCCGCGCGCGCGCGCAGCCTGTATATATTATCCGACCGGTCTATATTGCATGCGCGTTGTTCGAGGCGATACGTCGTTACACTTTACTGTCCTCTCGTGCTTGCGCGCCTCGCGCGCGCTCTCTTCCTGCACTCCGGCGAAACCGGCCCCGAGAGCGTCCTGATAATACGTTTAGGAACTCGGCATACACGTTTGGCCACCGGCAGTTAACGGCTACCGGTTTTAAATAATCATTTAATTACACGGTGATTTCATTAATCGTCGTCGTCGCCGTCGCCGTCGTCTCTCGTTCTCTCTTCGACGAGTGCGCGCCCTACCGTTAATTCCATTGCCACTGTTACGGCTTTCCCACTCGTATACACAACGCAGATTTTTTTTTTTTTAGAAGTTAATATAATATAAGTTAATATTTTTTTAGTTGGTTAATATAATTTGAAGCGTTCTGTGTATAAATTGGGCTATTTTAGAATTATTTTCAAAACCCGCTTCAATTATTTATAAATTAAAAAAGTACAAAGATACGACATTAAAAAATCGACTGCAGTACAAAAGTGGAAAAAAATGACTAAAAAATCGGTGAAATTATTTGTCGTCGAGTGTCACGTGGCTTAGAGCTCAGAGCTGATGAATTGTGGGAAACACTTGTAGAGTGTTGGAAAAGGGTGACTGCATTTACCGAGGATGCTATGTATATCTGTATACATGTATACTGTACGTAGCGCAAACACCTGGACTCACGACTGTACTGGAATCGCGATCCGTTGCACCGCTGGCGTTGCAGCAGTCTCATTAATCGATATAGCGACAGCTATACATGTACGTTCGATGGATTTCTCGGTGATTGCAGACGGAGTGAGAAGAGAACGGAGAAGGACAGAGAGGAAAAAGAGAGAGACACAGAGATCAGTGGCTTAAGCCGTAGTGGTGTAAAGTATTCGCTAATTAGGTCCCGATGCCACGGATTCTGCGCATGTCACGTGTTCCGAGCTTCGATATACCGCGTCATTAATCCAACAGGTCCAACGGCACCGCTACAACCGACGCTATTAGCACTATGCACCTTTGTAGGTCGATTCCAATTCCCGATAGTCGCGCCGTTCGTGACGCGCGAGAGCAATTAATATCAATCTATTACAAATTCATTCGTTAAACGCGTCGCGGACACTCGGCAACTTCGACACACGACGCTTGTCATTCACGAACATAATAATTTGCATTCGATTGATAGTGAGGAATTTCACCAAAATATGAGAAGGGTTTTTGTGCAAACGGTAAAAAAAAAGCTGTGTGCCTCAGGAAATTTTTTTATATGTTTTTCAATCGCAGAAAAAATAAAATAAAAAATTGCTACTAATTTATTCATCACATTTTCGCGTCTTCCCTGACGTCTCGAGTCGCGCATAATTCCCTCGAATCAGCGAGCTCACAAGATATGCGCAATTTATGCATTCAATTACTCTCGCTCTCCACGTGTCCGTCGTGTGTATTTACTCTCAAACGCAATTAAGCCGATTCGCGCGCGAGCGCGGTTTTATTACCGCATCGCGGGGATTGTTGTGTAATTATGAATTTCACAATGTGCATTACGAATTGAAACGCCCACGCGGAGTCTTTTCTCCGTCGAGCGCGGCAGGAAGTCACCACTCGACTCGCGTCGCGTCAAGTGCACGCGAAATATATACCGCGTCCATCATAATCAACGCGCGTCGTCGTCGTCGTCGTGAGCTTCTTGGGTGTCATCGTCGGGAGGTCCAACGGGCTTGATCCTCTCCCCCCCCCCCACTCCCCGGGAAGGTCGGGGTCGCGGATGATCGAGCGAGCATGCGCAGTGAGGGTGGAGACCGTGGGATCTCCTGGCTGGATTCGCCGTGTGCTTGATCCGCTCGCGAGATGAGTGAACACGTGCGTGTGGCACTTTGACGAGACGATCCGAAGGTGGAGCGAACGCGACGAAGTTTTACAAACGTTAGCACGAAGCGCAACGCGCGAACAGTTTGTCAGAAATCGTAGATCTGGCCACCAGGCCGAAAACCGCCCAAATCGGGGTCACGAAATTTATTTTTTCAAAATATCGACTTTTAGCCTATACCATCGTTTTCAAGTCGCATATTCTACCCCTGAAAACACTGGTTACAACCCTTTTTTAGTTGATTTTGAAAAAAAAAAAATTTTGGCCGAACAGTTTGTCAGAAATCGTAGATCTGGCCGCCGGGCCGAAAACCGCCCAAATCGGGGTCACGAAATTTATTTTTTCAATATATCGATTGCATCAATGCTCCTTGAGGGCAAAAGCGAGGGTCTACTCTCGATCACCAACCGGAAATAAGGGACAAGCTCAACGTTCATCGTTTTTCCGGCGACTTCGGCACTCGTCGGGACAACGACGTTGTTCCTCGTCAACAAGCGAGAGCGTCTTCTTATCCATCGCCGCAAAGATGGGAAAATTGCTGTCTCGCGCATGCGCGGTACCACGCGGGTCCGCCGATATACGTTTACACGTCGTGCGCATCGGTTCGTACCGGCAGATAAGCTCCGACACGTGTGAAAGACCGTGGGAGACTTATAGACCGCGCGAGACGAGGACAAACCCGACTCTTCTCGTCTCTTTAACGCGAGTCAAGTTCGCGCGCCGTTTGCGACCCCGCGGCGCATGCGCCGCGCCGACTCGTTCGAGGCGCGAAGAGTTTTCTCGGTCGCCGCGTCGTGATTCGCGCCGCGGGTCCTTTGACCCCCTCGTCTTCGTCGTCGTCGTCGTCTGGAGAGTCGATTACGGGAAAACACTCGCGGGTCGCGGAGGATAATTCGAATTTCACGAGGCGCCATTACCACCCGGAGAAATCGACGCGTCTGTCACGGAAATATTTTTCCCATTTTTTATTTATCATAAAAATAAAAAATTCGGAGATCGAAGTTATGGACTTTGCGAATCCGAGCCGCGATCACGGTCGATCGATTCTCACTCTTGAATTTTTTTCAGATCGAAGACGATTGAGCCGCGCGGAAAACCTGCAGACACCCGAGAAGCTCAAACGTAGATCAAGGATTTTTTTTTTCACGCTCGACGAGCTTCGAGAGATTCGCTCACCTTTCCTCACCTTTCCTCACCTCGAGTCCGAGCCGGAGGCGCATTAATTGAGAGTTTATCATCGGATTCCCCCCGGACGTATATATCGACAACCATTGAAAAATGACAATTTGTCGGAGGCCACGAGCGTCACTCGCCCCGTATGATTAATAATCGCGCTGACTTTATTCGCATTGAATAAAACGTGTGTGCTATATATACACGCGTATAGAAATATATATATTCACTTGGAAAGAGCGTGAGAGCTAAGGTCTGTTTCGAGGACAAGAACCCAGCCCGGAGGCTGCCGCAGCAGCAGCGGCAGCAGAAGCAGCGTCGAAGTCGACTGGCTGCAACCAGCACGAAAGTATCCAACGTATCTAAACACTCTTAGCGTCTCGTAAATTTATCCTCGACAGTTTATCCGCTGTCTCCTATTCGCCTCTTCGACTAAAACGCATATCCATCGACATACACACACACAAAGACGTCTATAAGTGCGGCCGTACGTGCCGTACGTATTACGCGATGGAACATATCCGAGCAATATCCGAGCGAGAGATTTCTAAAGGTAACAGCGCGGCGGCGAGACTCCGACACCGACGAACACACAAACGCGATCTCGTTTCGAACTCTTCGCACAGCGCGAAGAGCGTGCAAACGACGAGGAAGAGTTATGAGAAAACGAGGGAGGAACGAGAAAAAAAAAAAAAAAACAAGTCTTGAGAGTTTCCCCGCTGTTATACGCCTCGTTATACCCGTAATGCACCTCGGGTAAATCTCGGGGTCCATCTATTCTAAAACCGTAGATCGGTGGGGGTTTCTTGCGTTCGGCTAGACGGGAGATGAACAGGCAAAAGTTGGCGCGTCGCGTCGCCTTCGAATCGAGCAGCGTGAGAGACTCGCGCCGCCGTTGTAGTCGATATTGTAGACAGGAAGGAAAATGTCGAAACGAGAGGGACCCAGTTGCGACTCTACCTATTTATGACTCTGCCCATGTGTGACTCTACCCATTTATGACCCTACCAAGTTGTGACTCTACCCAGTTGCGACTCTACCGATTTATGACTCCACCCAATCGAGACTCTACTCTTATACGACTGTACCCAGTTGCGACTCTACCTATTTATGACTCTGCCCGTGTGTGACACTACCTATTTATGATTCAACCCTTAGACGACTCTACCCATGTTACGACTCTACCCATTTATGATCCAACCCTTATATGACTCTACCCATGTTGCGACTCCACCCATTCATGATTCAACCCTTATATGACTCTACCCTTGTTGCGACTCTACTCATTTATGATTCAACCCTTATATGACTCTCCCCATGTCGCGACTCTACCCATTCATGATTCAACCCTTATATGACTCTCCCCATGTTGCGACTCTACCCAATTATACGCAGTTATGACTCTACACAGTTACAACTCTACTCTATCATATCGTGATACACCGAACTGTCAATTACCGGTACACTCCGGCCTGCGACCGGTGCATCGGGTTCTCTCAGCCGTGATGCAGGCAAACACACACCGCGGCGGCCTCTCTTTCGATGCGCGCGCGGGTTTGTCCAGCGTCGAGAGCCTCTCAAGTACCCACCAGCATCGTCGTCGCTATCTTTACGAGCATCGCGGGAGCCCGCGGAGCGCGTGCGAACACTGAACAGCTCGTACGGATCTCAAAAAGCGCGCCGAGGAATCCCAGCCGCGATGGCCGGCTGCTCCGTCGAGAGCCGCGCGCACGGCTCAAACCCCTCGAGAATCTCCTTCGGGGCACTTCTGGCTCCGAGCCAGATAATACAACATAATGATTCTTCCGGAATATCTCCGAGGATCTTGCATTCCGCTCGCTGCGCACAATGTTGTCCATCGGACCTCTGAAGAGTCGCGGATCGTCCCGCGAGAAAAATCGAAAAAAAAAAAAAAAAATTGTCGTGTCAATGAAAAATTGTGTTATCTTTCGTTTGACGAAAAAGTAGCAGTCGGAGCCGTTGGATCTCGTTGTGACTGCGCTTTGGGAATAATATTCACGGTCTCCGCTCGAAGGTCGTAAATACAAATGACGAAATAAACGCACTCAACTGTTTCGTCCGGTCGAACGAAAGAAAAGATAACGACGTTCGTAAAATCTCGTCGACTCACTGAGAGACTCCGAGAATTATCCTGGCTCGTCGTTTCAACTGAGATAAACGAAACCCGGTAAAAAACCATCGTCGATGAGTGGGTCCAGGTGTTTAGTGCGTCGGGACACGTCGGCTTCTTACATTCAACGGCGGCCTGGCAATTAAGTCGAACGAACGACGACGACGATAATGATAACGGTCGCGATAACGATACCGCCGAAAAAGCGGTATCGAAACCTGGAGAAATGAGGTTGAACTTTGGAGGTCAAATTACGTGGGTGTCGATTTTCACGTCTCCCACTCACAATCTTCTCGAATCACGGAAACCAACGTCGCGCAATAAAAAAAAACTATCTCCCTGACATCTCAATCTTTGCGTAAAAAAACTAAATAAATTTCGTCAGCCTCGATAAATCGCCGAATCGTTCGTTTCCCGTTATCCCTAAAATTTTCTCGACCTCTGAAATCGTCGATGACCCGGACGAGATAATAGCACGACAATTTTGGACGTCGAGTGAGGAGCGATGAGGAAACCGAGCGGCGAAGAATTCGACGACGATGTCGTTTATGACCGGACGACGACGTCGCCGAGAGGATGACAAATAGGGAGACGCGGGTGTTGTTGCCGAGGCTGGACAACGGACACGACGGCGGTGAGGAGGCGAAGGGCTCGAGCTCGGAGGCGTTGATGATCGCGGGAGCTCTCTCGGACCGTTCGGACGGAGGAACGAACCGGAAGACGTGGAACGCGGTTAGCGCGGAGAGAGGCCCGAGGGCGATATGTGTCCACCGGGGCCACGGCGAAGAAACGTTAGGTATTATCCAATTATACGTACCTCACGCGGGAAGTCTCGACTTTATAGCAATGCATAACATCTCACGAGGATATTAAACTCTCGGCGTTGTACTGCGAATCGCTCGCCGCCACCCGCGAGTGTTCCACAGGCTACGAGAGCACCCACTGCGAGTGCACTGACCCGTCGCGTTGGAAATGGTAATGCGCCTACCGATCGGTATGCCGAGAGTGACCGATTGATCGGTAAGTACCGATCGTAAGCGTACCGATCGGGCTTTGGACTTATTATTTGGTTCGCTTATCAAACGGTTGATAAGGATCGGTTTGCCGATCGGTTGGTTTGCTTACCGATCGGTTGATTTGCTTCCCGATCGGTTGATTTGCTTACCGATCAATTGCTTTGCTTATCGATCGGTCGATCGGTTTACCGATCTTTAGATTTGTTCACCAATCGTTTGGTTTTTGCTTCGCAATCGGTTGATCGGTTTGCCGATCGGTTGACCCGCTTGACAATCGGTCGTTCGTCTCGCTACCCAATTGCGAAGCTCACCTAAATCAACCTTTACACACAATTACATTCAGATCCATATACCGATCGATCGGCAACGCGGGGCCATCCCAGCGAAACCTTTTTCCCATGCGAAACAACAAACACATCGACATAGAGGCATCGTTAAAGAGTTACCGGTTACAAAAGGCATCGTTATAAATAATGAAAAGTAGGAAGTCAACGCGCGCCAGATTGCGCAGCGCTCTCCATAGGAGGCAATAAACTCGCGTATGCGCATGCGCGCGAGCTATCAAGACTCTCGCTGTCTCTCGCTCGCCCGCGACTGGTGAGGCAACAGCGGAAACGCACAACGGTTCGAGAGGAACGGAGAAAGAGCGAGCGGCAAGAGTGTTTAGAATTTATAGCTCGAAATATGAGTGAAGAAGAGGCAGATGAGAAGCGAAGGAGAGTTATGAAGAGCTCGCGGAATGAGTGAGTCGTACACACGGAGAAATTGCAGCGAGACAGAGAAGCAAAGAGACGGAAATGGAGGGAAGGGGAGAGAGAAGGAGGAAGATAACGCGATACCCCACGGAGCGAGGATGCTGGATATATGTACTCCGGCGCGGGGAGCATTAGCATAAGGACCGGGCGCCCTCGGCGCGGCGGAGATGGGAAAAGTGAAAAGTCGTTGCGAGTCCGTTGAGCGCGATATCGCGGGCGCGCATGCGCGTGGGCGCGTCGAACGCTCTAACTCGCTGGGAATACATCGGAGAACGAAGCAACGCACTGGGCAACGAAGAAGAACAAGAAGAGGCGGACTTCGCAAGAGGAAAGGGGATGGGGGAGAGGGGGGAAGAACAGTGCCGTGTTTTTGTGTACCTGTGTGTGTTTATTTTTTTTTCCAGGTGCGCGTGTTTGCGTTTCAGTGCCTTCGGGCTACCTGATAAGCGGCAACGCGTTTTCGCGCTTCTACGCAGAGGCTACGTAGGCGCGCTGGGAAAATAATGGCCGAACGGGCGAAGCGATCGTCAGCAGCAGAGGCGAAGGAGTCGCGTTCAGCAGTCGCTTCTCCGCAGTTCTCCTGCGCGCCATCCAATAGTCGCCTGTATATGCGGGGCGATGTATATACATGTGGGGAACATGGAATCTTGGCGGTGCGATCGTCGTGGCAGCCACTCTCGGTCCGGGTTTAAGCCGCGCGACAACGACGATAAAGTGCGTGGAAACCGTAGCGTGTTGAGATAAGGGACGATAAGGGCGCCCCTCGCGCGAGGCGTGTATACGCCTTACGGGATTTAAATAGTCGAAGCTGTTCGGCGCGCGCACGCGCTGCATGCTAGAATGTCGGTTACGGCGCAGGCGCAGGCGCGATGGGAGTGCGCAGCAGCAGCAGCGAACTAAGCGCGGTCCATTGAGACATTATCCGCATTTATTTGCATTCCGAGCGGCTCGCGGAATTTAGCGATTTTCTGCGGTGCGGATTCGATAATCGTAAATTTTAGATTCTTGTTGAAGATTTTTATTATTTGCATCTATTATTGTGGCAGTGTTATTTATATTTATTCTTATTTTTGGTATTTTTGTTTAGTTGCAATTTTTGAGGTGAGGGTTTTATTTATACTTATTATTATAAGTACCGATTGTCGAAATTATGCGATGGAAATATTTTGGAGGTAAACAAATTGATCGAAAAATAGGTTAGAATTATTTCTCGCTGCGATTTTTGTTTCAGGGAGAAGAGAAATTATGAAAAATTATTGTACCGATGATATTATTGTGCCGATTGTCGAAATTATGCGATGGAAATATTTCTTAGATAAAAAAATTGATCGAAAAATAGGATAGAATTATTTCTCGCTGCGATTTTTGTTTCAGGGAGAAGAAAAATTATGAAAAAATTGTGAGACTCACCGAGACAGGTGATGGCGTGATCGGCAGGCGGTCTGAGGACGTTCCGGGACCAGGCGGCTCTGAGCACCTCGAGGGCGCAGGGCGGACCGGCGACCATCAGTACTCCGGGTGACACGTGACCCTTGTACCTGAGCTGACGCGTCGCGTCAACCAGGGCAGCGTTCCACCAGCACTTTGAATTCGCTTCCAGGAAACTCTGAAACAAAGAACGACAAAAATACAGTGAGATATATATTTTTATTCTCGTAGTCCTGTCACGTAGAAGCCGTCCGCGACGTTCGTCGCTGTTTGCGCGACGTTTTTATCGTGGTCCTCGTGATTTTTGTACCTGACCGTGAGAAAAGCAAAAAAAAAGTCGCGTCTCGGCGTTGCTCAGATTTTATAGCGAAGCCGCGGTTGAATCCCCGCGCAGCTTTAGCCAGTGAAATACGACGTCGGGACTAAGTGTTTAGCGCTCTGGGGCTATTTAGGAACGAGGGTGAAAAGAGGGAGATGGAGAGAAAAGACGAGAGAGAGAAGGCACTTTATCGTCGAGACAGAGAAAGACGAGAATCAGTGACAGAAAGAGAAGAAAGATGAGGGTGAAGCGAGAGAAGGATAGAAAATACGAGAGAATAAGGAGCAAGAGAGAGACAGAAAATACGAAAGGAGCGAGACAGAGAAACGAGTTGAAATGACAGAGGGTGGGATTGCCGAATTTCTCGCCAGCGAGCGAGAAAGGCGACGGAGTGAAAGGGGGTAGGGGGAGGGGGTGAGTTCGCCGAATTTCTCGCCAGCGAGAACCGAGCCCCGAGCGCCAGGGCACGTTTCGACCCTCCGCCCCGTTTACGATTGGAATTACGGCCATCCCCGTGTCATGGGGGAGGGTGAGGGTAGGGGTGGAGGGGCGAAAGCGCTCGGGGCGCACCTCGGCACAGACGGAGAATGTGTCCCGGGCGCTCGGCTTCGTGGCGAAACTTTTCTATTCTCTCCCATCCTGAGCGTCCCCTCGCGTTAACCCAACAAGGCTCGAGGCTCTCTTGGCGTCAGCCGAAGCGTGGAATTAGCAGCTACGACCGCGACCGCTCGATCTTCTTTTTTTTTTCGTCGTCGCCCCGTTTCCCTCGGGAGATTTCGTTTATATTCGCGTCTCGTAAATTCCCATGATTTTGTATTCATTGCCATGCGATTTGTACCAACGAAACTTTTTCTTGACTTTTCGATACCCTCCCAAAAATCAAACCTTTTTTTTCACGTCTTTTTTTATGTTATTATATATATATATTACTATAACCATTAAATATGAAAATACACTGAGAAAAATTAATAGTTGTTATTACCAATCGTTGGTCAGAGCTACCAATATTTTAGTAACTGCAACCATTATTTTGTTAGATCGAACCAATGATTGGTAATCGCTACTACTGGTTTTTTCAGTGTACGAAGCTTAACCAATTAAAAAAAAAAAAAAAAAAAATGTGCGCGAGAAATTGACAGCTGTGTCGCTTCGACACCGTCGAGCGATTTCTCCGCGAGTCGAACGTCGTACGTCGTACGTCGCGTCGACTTCGCGCCTCGCGCGTCGATCGCAGAAACACAATCTTTAAGTAGCTCTCGCCCGGTTAACCGGCGTGAACCTATCTCGGCGCACTTGTCCGTGGCAACGAGGTCAGCGGCGCGGTACTCGAGCCGCGGAAAAGCCGATAATAGCCGTATGCAGTCGCCTCGCAAGTCCGCTGCCTCGCTCGCCCCGGCTAAGCGAGGCGATGATAGAGCGAGTCGCGATCGTTCCCTTCTCGAATTCCCGTACGCGCTATCCGTCATTGCCGATCGGCAGCCTCCGGCTCTGCGCGCGCCGAGAGACCCGAGACGCCCGTCCGCGCTGCATTTCCGTCTCTCCTCGTTTCTCTCGACGCGCGCACGAGGAACGACCGAACTTTAATCAACAGCAACCCCAAGTGCCGCGCGCATGCGCAGAACCGTTTGCCTCGAACTTGCTCCGTGCGCATGAGCAGTGTACGTAGAGCCCGGTGCACCGCGCGTACAGCGCAGCTTACATACGCACTGCGCTAGCCTCGAGCATAAATCACGATAACATAATTTATATGCTAATACGGGAATGGCCGAGCGCGTTGGACGCGCACCGCGCGCGGTATCCGCGACGTGGGCAGAGCGACCGACCGACCGACCGAGCGTCCGCCCTAGCTCGTCTGTGTACGCAAGCACGTACCTACTTTTACGGGCAACAGCGGCGCTGAGCGGCTGCAGCAGCAGCGCTCGATCCACGTTGCGTGCGTAAAGCAAACGCACTGCGGCTGCTGTATTATCCACTGCGGCGCGCTGCGTTTGACTGATGCGGCCACTTTGCCTCCTTTATCCACTTTGACGCTCGCGCGAACGATGAAGCGCAGCGTCCTTGGATAATGGCGACTCGAAGCGAAAATCGAGACGATCGGTTTGGATGAAGGAAAACTCCTAAAAAAATTAGTGGATTTTTTTTTTTTTTTCGTATCCTATTTTTAGTATATTGCTCGCGATCGAAAATTGGTTGGCGACGATGAGATGGAGTCGAGTGAGTCGCGATGGAAAATATGGAATTTGCCCGAGGATATTGAGGCGCTACGATCGTTTCTCTTCCGTCTCTCTTTCGCCCAACCGATCGGCGCCGTCGGATGCATAAACGAGTTCTCGCCGGAGGATTAGAGCCGCGAGGATCGAGGTGCGTGCAACTGCAGATACGCAACGCTGTTCCAACGACGTTATTTTATATACACACGTGTGTACATATATACATGGGTAGTATAAACGCGTATCGACTTGATTTACCGACCAGACGGAAAGACGACGCCGCGTCGCCTCCCCCCCCCCCCCCCGGTATTTCCTCCCCTCGATCGGGAACCGCGGCGCCGATGACGACTTGCGAAGGACGTCGCGCGAGAATCGTCGTCCTTTTTCGAAAAGGGAGGGTTGAGGCTGTTGTTGATCGTCGTATCGTCGCGCGACCGATAAATCATTGCACTCTCGGTACCTGCAATATCGACGAAGGAGCTTTTATTCGACGCACCGTCAAACTGGTCTCGGCGCCGCAATTTACGGCGCGAGAGACGCTGGCCGGGGTCATTGGCATCGCGCCAGTATCATTGCCTCTAAAGCCTTTTATACTCAGTAAAAAAAATCATAATAATAATTTACACTTGGGCCAAGAGTCACTTCGGTCTTCCGGACCGAAACGTTTTCTCCCGGCCGAACGATTTCAAGTTTAAACCATCAAGCTCGGTGTGTTTACACGCGACCAGCGTCAATAACCGTATCGAGTGCGCGTTACACTCGAAGCGTTATTATACCGAAATCCCGGAGCGGGAGCAACGCGAATAATTAAGATCCGCCGCGTTCGTGACTGTCTTAACGAGATTTCGCTGCGGCCCGGCGAAAACAGCCGCGAGGGTCGTTGAGAATAATTCGATTTCGCGGCGGCGGCGGTGTTCGCGTATATACCAATTACCGGCCTCCGGAGTTTATCGTCGCGCATGCGCGAAACGCGGGAGTCGAGGGGCGTGCGACGTGTTTATTCGTCGAGCATCTCGCGCGTTGTGTGCACAAGACGAGAGGACGAGTGAAAGTGCGAGCAGGCGACGATCGCGGCGGCGGTCAACTCCGGAGACTCGCCGTCGTCGTCCGGTCTTATCTCGCCGCGGTCAGACGGAGGATGCAAAATCTCTCGCGGTTTTGCTCTCGCGGCGGATCGACGTCCTCGTCGTCCGCGAATCAGGGAGATCCTAATATATAGCTACGGTGGGACTGGAGATCTATAGCCAATATTGTATATATATTTATGAGTGTTTATTTATCTATGTGTATACATTGCCGCACTCGTGGGCGAAAGTCACCGAGTTTTGACGACGACGGCGACGACGGCGCGTGGTTCGCGTTACGCACCGAGTCGAAAGTCACTCTCGTCGCGGAGACGGTTTTTATCAACCGCGGAACGATCGAGGGTGGGGGAAGTCGCGCGCGAAGGAAAACCAGCTATCGATTTGCACGTTTTGGGGCGCGGGAACTTCTTGCTGATATAGCACTGAATGTACGGGACGTTCCGGCTCCGCTCGATGGTTGTCGAAGAGCGAAACACTCGCGAATTGAGATTCGGTATAATTTTTCGTTCATTTTTTTAGAAATCAAAAAAAAATGTGTAATAAATCATCAGCTAAAAATGCTCGAAAAAATTGAAGACTGGTAAGAGAATTCGATCGGTAAAACAGGCCTGGCAAATCTCAGCTGGAAGATGAGAAATTTGAAAAAAATAAAAATAAAAATAAAATGAAATAAAAAGGAATTTGCAAAAAAAGTAAAAAGAAATCGGAGCTGAATTCCTGAAAGCGAAAGGAGCCGAATAAAAAATATATATAAGTCCACGTGTATAAATTAAATCAATACATTATACACGGATTATTGGCTATAGATCTCCAGACTCGACGTCGTGAGCCGAAACGCCCTCTAGTAGCACCCATAAACTATATACAAATGTATATATATAGCAGCGCCTGCGCTTGTGCATATTGTGTATATTTTATATCAAGCCGAACCTCCTTTCACCGAATCAACGCGATCATAATCGTCGGTTCGCCTGTCATTCAAGCCGCCATTTAATTCAACAAATCCTCGGGTCCTTCGGCGCTGGGTACACAAAGTGCTCGGCGCGGGCCGAGCGAGCCACTCGCGGGATCCGCGTGTATTATTAATTGATCACGTGCAATATCACGCGCTCCTTTCCCGTGTCCGCTCGGGCGAAAGAAACAAAAGTGAAATTCCACAGGCGCGTCGATGGCAACGCCGAGGCGCTTCGGTGAAATTGACACTGAATTGGGTTGCCGGACCGTGGCGTATTTTTCTACTCGCGTTAATCTCCTTCCGTGTGGAAACGCAGGTGTGTCCGAATCGTTATTTGCTAAGCATACATATTTCTTCGTTATTTTATTTTTATTTTCATTTTATATTTCCTTTTTTCCCCTTTTTGTTGCCTTTTTATTTTTCACCTTTTTACTCGTTTTCTTTTGCTTTTCCTTATTTTTCTTTTCTCTTTTTTTTCTTTTCCTTTTCTTTCCCTTTTTCCCCTTTTTATCCTTTTTCGTTTCCTTTTCCTTATTTTTCTTTTCTCGTTTTCTTATCCTGTTCTTTTTCCTTTTTCTTCTTTTTGCTGCGGAGAACTTCAGACTCGACGTCGTTCCTCCACTGTGGTTTACGGTAAACGAAGATAAAGAGTCCTCCGGGCAGCTCGGCCGAAGTACCCAGCGTGCCGGCAGTTTCTCGTGTGTGCACAGAGAGCGCAATGCGCAACTCCGCGGTGCCTTCGAGCCGGAGACGCCTCTCCAATCTCCGTGTGCACACACGAAGCCGCCGCCTCTTCGGGCACCGCGCGGCATCAACGCTCTGCGTCTTCCTCCGGCTCCTCGGAAAACGCACCAGGCTGACGGATCGTTATAGGCAAAAAATGCCCGGTTTTAGAATGATTGGAGAGCCCGTCGGTCGCTCAGGGTGTGCGTTGCTGGATTGAAATGTATATTCGAGGGTGCGGCGATGGCTCGGAGTAAAATGCCCCCAGGCAATGACGCAGCTGGCAATCAATTTTTCAATCAATGGCTTATCAATCGCTTTTACTATCACAAGCGAAAATTCTTTGAATAACATCAAAAATAAATATAAAATATATCGATACACCGTTTCACATACGTGGGAAATTGTTTTCGCAACAAAACACCATATTTATCGCAGGTGTCGTGCATTGAATTACCTTATCGCACTCAGCGTTCGACTCGTATATCCGACTGTGATAATATAATACTTTTTTTTATTAGGAATTTGCTGTGTGTGTCGACAGTTCGTTATTTCTCATTTTCCAGTGAGTAAATATCCCGAGCGATCTAAAATGTTGCCACATCGTCTCGGTGAAATAATTTTTTTTTTCGTTATGTTTTCCGTGTATCTCGTATCGCTTTATTACGAGAGCATAACTACGGCAGCAGGTACATAATAATGTCCGTGTTTTAAGCGTTCAACGCACACGTGTGAGTTTCTTTATTCGCGGGATGCATAAGTTTATCGACCATGAAGGCGAAACAAGAGATACGAGTCGGGCGACACGAAGGAGACGAGGCGGGACGTAACGTAACTGTACGCCGCATTATATTTTATTGCCAAAGACGCGGGACTCGAAACGCTCAACGTTCGGCTCAACGAGTTCCGCGTCTCTCGTCTCGCTTCTTCTATTATCGCTTCGTCTTTCCTCAAGTTCATCGATGATCTATTATGTTACCCGGTAATTCAATGCGAATATTTGCCGATCGTATAAATTCCGGCAGTCGACGCGAATGATAATAAACTTCGGACAATCGCGATCGATCATCGCCACCTGCTGCCTCGCAACGTGAATCATTCGCTCGGCAAGTGAAGTTTCATCGGCGTACCGACGATAATTTTCTTATCGAGTGAATTATAACCTATTTAGTAATTTATTGGAATTTATCATTGTCGCGAAACAAATTTTACCTCGCTACCAAAAATTCGTAATCTTTTTTTAATTTTTTTTTTTTGGGAATTATTTTTCACAAATGTCATTGCCAAGGTCCGTTAATTCACCACACATCCCACGTGTCAATTCTCATAACCATCCGATTTTTCGATGCTTCCATTGCCGCCGACGGCGTCGTAAAATCTGAACGCTGATTGCGAGACCCGCGAACAGGCAGAAAGAGAAAGAAGGCGAAAGAGAGAAAACCACAGCGTCCAGTATTAGCGTCCAGCTTTCTCCATTATTAGATTTGTAATAAGCAACCGCAGTGATGCCACTAAAACGAAAAAAACCAACCAAAAAAAAACAAAACAAAAAATACAGGTGGGCTTGTAATGAATACGCGTGTCCATCAACAATACGATAATGCATCATCGCGACCCGGAGTCGCTTTTTCCCCGCATTGCAGTGGCGGCAATCCCGAGAGTTTTTAGTGTCCGCAGCAAAAGTCTGAGTAGCGATATTCCGACTGTCGAGTATCCCGGTAATTTACAAGGGTACGACAAAAACGCTCAATCGTTTCTCATCTCTCGGGTCTTTTGTTTTTGTCGCTGCTTTCAGATCGCTACCGACGCCGCCGCCGCTGCGCGTTCGCTTCTGCGCACAGAGAGGGGCCGGGTCGGTCGGTATCGTTAAACGAATCGTCGGGTCGACCGCGATGCAACGATATTACGAAACCGAGCGGCGTCGACGTCGTTGGCGCGCCGTCTGCGTGCTCTTTCCGCGTCCCGAGCCTCGGCGACGCATTAGTCGATCGGTGGTTTACTGCGCACGCGCGCGAGCGACAAGGAATTAATGCGCACGCGCATTCGTTTGACCGGAGGGACAAGAGGCGCGTGCGCGTCAATTGGTGCTGCGAGAGACGCGTTGCGCATGCGCCTAACCGAAGGGACAAAAGACGCGTGCGCGAGCTGCCTTGCCTTTCTTTGCGCATGCGCGTCAACTGGCGCTGAGCGAGTCGCGTTGCGCATGCGCCTAACCAAAGGGACAAAAGACGCGTGCGCGAGTTGCCTTGCCTGGCTTTGCTCATGCGCGTCAACTGGCGCTGGGCGAGTCGCGTTGCGCATGCGCCTAACCGAAGGGACAAAAGACGCGCGCACGAGTTGCCTCGCCTGGCTTTGCGCATGCGCGTCAACTGGCGCTGCGCGAGTCGCGTTGCGCACGCGCTTGACCGGAGGGACAAAAGGCGCGTGCGCAAGCCGAGCGCGGCAATGAAATACAATGACAATGAGTTACGAGCAATTGAGCAAAAGCGAAGTCTGCGTCGAAGAAGTCCTTTCCCTCGATCGCGTCTCGGTCTCTGTCTCCGTCGGGGGAGAAAGAAGGAGAGAGAGATTTCTCTATCCTTCTCTCCGTCCTTTTTCTCGTTCACCTCGCGATACAGTTGCCAACGGGCCGGACTGTTAAACGCCGGAAGCTCGTTTACCTCCGGGCTCCGGGCACCGCAGACGTCGTCTACGCTGCGTCTCTCGCCGGCGAATTATTATCGGTCTCTCGAGCGTACGTATATATATATAACTCTACCTACGTACCTACCTACCCATTTCCACGATACTGAAACGGCTCTCGAGTATCTCTGTCTTTCTTTCTCGCTGCGTGACTCAACGATTTCTCAACCGGCAAAGCGATCGGTTTGTGTGCGTTCGAAAATACTTTTTTTTAACGCTTTTTTATTAACAATGTGATCGACGTTGGTGCGAGGAAAAGATTTTAAAAGTTTAAAAAATAATGTTCGACCAGTTTACTGCTAAAAATTTCGAAAACGCTCGAACGGCAGCGACGACGCTAAGAGATCGTTTTTAACGAGCAGTTCTCGGGCCACAATTTTCGTGACCTACACCGGAGTTCAATGACCTCTGAATGAGTAGATTTAACAGCCTTTTCAGAGTCGTTCGTTTCGTTCACAATTGTAGCATTGCAGTTGTTTTGTGGATTTCGCAGAGATCGAGGACCTGATCGCGATTGAGATGCAGGATCGTTTTTACATCGCGGATTCCGCGTCGCGTTCTTCCGCTTCGTCCTCGTCAACGAGAAGCTATTTTCGGCGACTCCTCGAGCTAGATACACCCGAAAGTTAATCAATCGAAACTAGAACACGCGGCTCGAGTGGACTCGAGTGGCTCTCGGGCGCCTTCGGATACAGGGCGGAGGGGGATCCTCAGTCCCGCGACCGAAGAGGATCCTCATCGTGTCAGAGGCGCCGGAGCCACAAAGCGGAAGCGCAAAAATACGCGGCAAAGCGAGTCAAGCTGCTGCACCGGTCGAGTGGCCAGTCAGCTCTGAGGTGCTGAATCGTTCGATATCCGCGACAATGGAACTCGAGCTTGAGTTCTTCGTGCAAAAAAAATGTACCTGTAACACGGTTACGGTTACGGCAGAGCGCGCAAACTAATCAGAAAATTATTTCTCTGCAAAAACACTGCTGAAATGATTTTTCTCTTGCCGTTTGTTGGCGAAAAAAAAAATTTTCGATTTAACGAAGTTTTAAAACCCTATCCGATGGGAAATTTCCCGCTGATTCCAAAAATGCCGGGTTTTTGCCCGAAAAGTAAAAAATTCGGGGAGAAAAATGCGAAAAACGATTTTTCATTCTTTTCGAATTTTGGCCCTTCACTAAAATCGGTGTAATTTTTTTTTCGATTAATGGAATCTGGATTTTCTTTTTGCATTCGGAAGATAACCCTTCAAGGAAGAGAACGCTGCTAGGCGGATCGCGATATCTCGATTTTTCAATTTTTCACAGAATTTTAAAGTTGACTCTCAAAAATCGCAAATTTTTAGAAGGGGTACCCCTTGCCATTTTTTGCAAAATTTGATGAAAAAAAAATTTTCGATTTCGCAAAGTTTAAAAACCCTATCCGATGGGAAATTTCCCGCTGATTCCAAAAATCACCGATATTTGCCCGAAAAATAAAAAATTTGAGGCGAAAAACGCAAAAAACGAATTTATTTTTCTATAAGTCCGAGGAGCGTGAGAAAGTCGCGTAAGCCGCGCGTGTCGGGTGGCTTCTTCTTACCTGGAATAGATTGTAGCCCTTGTCGTACATCCACATCTCGTCGGCCGGATGTTCCTTTGTGCTGCTCTCGTGCTGCTGCTGTCCGGCGTTAAGTACGTGCGGGGGTGGACCGCGGCTGAGCTGTATCGCCAGGGACCTCTGCAGCAGGAGCAGGCATCTCGTGGGTCCGGGGCCCCCGGGGCCCGTGCCGTCTCCCAGGATCGAGGCCATGTCCGTGCGCGCGCGCGCCCCCCTTCTCCACCTCCTCCTCCTCCTCCTCGCGCTCCCCGGGATCGCCCTGCGGCTCCGGGAGGAGACGCTGCTGGCGCCCCCGTCGCTCGCGCTCGGCGCTTCGCGCTCCCGGCTAGCAGAGGATCGTTGGCGGTGGCGACGGCGACTGCGGCTGCGTCATCGCTGCTGCTGGTTTATCCTGTCGAGAAAACAGGAGAGAAAACGTTTCAATTTCGTGCGCATGTGATTCATGTGAGAGAAAAACGAGAGTGGATGAAGGGTGACAGAGATGGAAAATACAGTTAAGGACAGAAATGGATAATATATAGTTAAATACAGAAATGTGAAATACTGTTGAAGACAGAGATGGAAAATACAGTTAAGGACAGAACTGGAAAATATATAGTTGAATACAGAAATGTGAAATACTGTCGAAGACAGAGATGGAAAATACAGTTGAATGCAGAGCTCGCCAGGAAGTTTCATCATTTCCACGGGTTCATTCCGAGTTTGTCTCGACTACTGCGTTATGCATGTTTTACTCTCTCCCTCTCCCCCTCCCCTCCCTCCCAAGTGCACCATTAGCCGTCGCTCGCGCTCTCAGCTCAGAGTCCGTTTCTACTTTGTTGCTCGAGACCTTTGAATTCCAGAGACGAGAAACTAGACTCCTCAGCGCATTAAAACTTTTTCGTCTACAAGTTTTCTGTAGAGAAACTTGTAGAATAAAAATGTTATTAATTAAAAAATAATTGGTTTGACATTGCGATTATAATTCGCGACAATTAGAAATAATTTCTTTACGAATTTTTTACGGAAAGAAAAGAAGAAAAGTGATACAAATTTTTCGCTGATTTTGGTAACGCAGCATTTTTTTTATTTTATTTTTCTTTTCCGTCGACCGTCGTCAATCATCAGTGTTTACGTGCCGCATTTGGGAACCTTCGCCATGCGACTACGATGGGAACCAGCAAATATTTCGGCCCTGTGTGCTGCTGATACACACGCACACCATATACATTGTTATACACACGTATAAAGTGTTAGCCGCTGGAATCGCATTTCCCAGCTCGTTCCCGCGGGTTCGTCACGTCTCCCGGTTATTGTATCAACACCCAGCGCCCCGACAGCGTTCTCCCGCCGTCTAATTAATTTACGCCCCGTCTGTGCCCAGCATTCTCACTTCCCCGCGCGCGGATGCTCCGGGAATATCATCGCCGCGTATGTCCGAGTGTTTTCCCAGTGTATCAGCACGACGAAAGGTTTCGAGGGTTCCATCGATCCGGTCTGCCTGTCAGTCGACTAGAAATTTTATTTTTTATTTATTTTTTATTTATTCGCTTATTTATTTATTTTTTGTATATTTCAATTTTTTTAGCGTCTCGCGTTTTCAGAAGTCCTCGCCAATAATTCGCCGTTCCTCGAACCGACCTCCGCCAAAGTGGTTACAAATTTTTTTCATCGCTTGCGAAACCGTCGGAATAGCTGGAAAAACCTGACGTCGCCGGTAATTTTTCCGCTCGGTCATTTAGCGCCGCTCGCTGTCCGCGCGGCCTTCGAAGAATAACGCGAGCCAAATTTTTTGTTGCGTCTATTTGCGCAATATGTTTCAGCGCCGGCGCCGATGAAAGCCCGCGGATCGCATCGCGATATCAGCGCCGATCGGCGCGATCGAGAACGATTTTTTTCGCTGACGCCTCGTCTCACTCGACGCGAGTTATTGAACTGATTTATGCGCGAGCGCAGAACGAGCTCGGCGCTTGGGCGACGACTCGCGGATTTTTCGACGTTTCCGCGTCGAGTGCGTCGTCGTCGCCGCGATAATTTCAACTCTCGATTCCAGTCGCCGCTCGGCGGCGACGCCCGACACGATGTTTGATTGGGTGTTCGTGCGTGCGGAAGTGGGTCATCTGGTAATTAGAGAGCACCGACTCGCCGGAGGACACGACTCGGCCGATCGGACTATTTGTTCGCTTTGCTAAGTGTCACTATATACATTTTATTTATTTTTGTTAAAAAAAAAATCGACAGATGCGAATATTTTCTATACCGAAGCTCGCGATGCTATTTGATGATCCAGTTCTTAATTCGAGTTCGCTTTCGAAACGCGCCACGAGCCCTTTGAATTTTTTTTTATCATTCCAAAGATAAGAATGATTTTTATCTTCAATGATTTTATTTTTATTTTTCTGTTTCGATTTAATTAAAGTATAATTATTATCGTCAGATCAATTTGTACGTTTTTACATCGCTTTAAGGCGAAAACATTGACAGCTCGAAAATTCTCCTCCAGCGGCGATCCTCGTCGCTCGGCGCGTGCGCACGTCGAACGCGCCTGCCGGCTGCCGCAGTGCGACTGCGCCTCGGGGCGACCGGGACCGGCCTGGCGCCTGCGCCGTCGAACGTCACTGACCGTGCGCGCGCGCGTCGCGCCACTCTCCGCGGTCGCTGCGCACGCGGACGTCGGACTGAATCGAACGCACGACCGAGTCGCGGCGCTGGTCGATGTAACCGATGTAAACAATCGCGGTTCGACCTCGGACAGCGGCGGCGACGGAAAGTGGAGGACGATCGACGGCACCGCGAGCAAAATTACTTTCCGTCTCTGTTTCCGTA
This sequence comes from Itoplectis maculator, assembly GCA_964034905.1. Lineage (NCBI taxonomy): Eukaryota > Metazoa > Arthropoda > Insecta > Hymenoptera > Ichneumonidae > Itoplectis > Itoplectis maculator. Next base: position 8,536,893 of record OZ035859.1, read on the forward strand.
AATACTACGCATTATTTTTTCTAACTTATCTAATTAAAAAATAATCATAGCTGATTCGAAAAATAAAATAAATAAAAAATTGTAAAAGACAGATTGGAAAATTGCAAACTTATTTTTCTGATGTAAAAAAAAAACTGAACTTGGCGAATGACGATTGGTTGACTGTTAAAAAAATATCCGGTAATCCAGACGTAACGACGAATCCGTCCGGTATTAGTCTAGTCGGCTCGTCCGACCGTGAAGAGAACCGCCGAACAGGTAGACGCAACCTTGAAGAGAGCCAACAGCGCTGCGATGAGTCACTGTCCACGTCCGCGAACACTGCGAGCGGTGGTTCTCGTTGCGTAATTCCACCAACGTTTCGTGTCCCCGGCCGGAAACCAATGAAGATCGAATCGTCCGGCCGATCGCAACGAGCTGACCGCAAATTTGGGGCACGCGGCGGTGGCCACCATCGACTCGAGCGAAATTACGGGCCATTTCACATCCCACGTGGAAATGGCCCTCGTTCTTTGTTTCCATTCTCAACTGCCGTCGTCCCCGTCGACGTCGTCACCCTCCGAGTGACGACAAACGACAATAAGTCTCTTCCCTTTTGCGAGCCAAAAGCAGACGACTGAGATTCGATGGTTATGGCGCTCGATTGGCTGTTCCGGCGGTGGAAAAGGGGGGGAGAAAAAGACATTACGATGAGGAGCGAAGGACGCGGTCGTTTGGAAGGCGGGGAAAGCGACGTGGGAGAAAGATTGTGAAAGGAAGATTACCGGCCGGATCGGAGATACGACTAAAGCGACTTGCGATGCTCTCGACAGTCTGGCCTCTTTGCTATGCATATAAGTCGAAGCTCTTCTTGGGTATCTCAAGGCTTTGGGAATTTTCTAAACGACCGACGGGCTCCATCCTTCTGGTCTCCGAGCTTTCAGTATATCTATGTGTGTGTATATAGTACATATGTATATAATAATATATCGCTGCTAGAAAATTCGTAGCGTTACATTCGGCCCAAGTCAGGCACCGATTAGGCCCTCTACCAGTGATACACTGAGAAAAATTCAGGGGATAAAAATGTCAAATATAGTGTGTTCTACTATATAAATAGTCACGGGCACCATAACTTGGCAGCTGGTTTAATTATTTATTTTTGGGGAAACCATAAAAGCATTGTTGTCGTCTCAGACAACGATACATTTTTGTGGGTGTATATTATATATGTATATTATACTATATAATATCCTGGTCGACTGTGTTTTACCGTAACCGCTTTGTCTATCGATTCCTCCTCCAGCCGCCGCCGCCGCCGCGAACGACCTTGGCGAGGTTCCACCTGGTTTAGCGCACCGCAAGGACACGCGCCGCTCGTCTCCCAGGGGAAAACTCCTCTCCGCGCTCCTCCTCCACGAATTCCGCCCGAAAATTCGCAATTTAAATGCATCTGCTTCCTCCATTTTTTTTTCTTTGTCAATCGCTCGATTTGCATATCTACGATTTATATCCGAGACGGTGTTTGAATTCCGGAATAACCTCGATACAATATATATAATGTATATGTGGATGCCTATACATATAACATACATATAACATATATAAATGTCACACATATTTATGGATACAATATATGTAGTATATGCATATAATATGGACATATATAAATATAAGTGCATAATCCACCGATGGGAGAACCCACCACGTATCGGTTGAGCTTTCACCATAGAAAGTGGCCGGTGCTCATAGCGCCTGGATAAGCCACTGACGACAATGACGACGCGCGGCGGTCGGGTTGTAAGTACCCGCGCGATTGTACAGCTTGTCGCACGCCGACAGGTAGGTATATCCCCCTCCCCCCCTGCGAGCAGCCGTAACTACTAATACAATCTATAATACGACTTCCAGAGGTCCGCCGATGTGTGCCCGACGTGCAATTCTCCGGCCACGGGCGACGATCCGATCGCTCCGCCGATTACTGACCTACAGACTCGACGATGTGTAGTACGACGTGTGGAGTGAGAGAAGAACACGAGACACGACAGTCGGATATAAATAGAAGAAGGCAGTTTTGCTGTACGAAAAGCAAAGGAGACTGGCGAGAATATGAGACGAAGCTCGATCGTTGAGAAATTGTGACCTATCAGACGCTTCGGGCTGACGAGAATTTTTTATATAATTTTTTTTTTCATAAATTATTAATTATGCTAATCGACATTTCAATTTTCACAACCAGACGAGGTCCACTCGCTCTCGAAATTAATGATGCATTTTTTTTTCAGGCATTATGCATAATTTATTAATATACGAGTAGCGAGGAATTTTAATGAACTTCCATTAGCGATCGTCAGCGTCGGCTGCATCGGGTCGCTCGTGAGAAAAGACATTGATTCCGATCGTGCTCTCGTTCTCGTTGCCATTAGCTGAAAGTGCGCGCGCGGGACTTTAAATTGGGCCAACCGAGCGGCGATACGTAAAAGCCCCGGAAGAGCGGTCAGTCGTTCGCTCGGGCACTCGATCACCCTGCGCGCAGCCGCCATCGTCTGCGCGTGCGCCACGCGCATGCGCGCTAGATCGACTCGGCGGTAGCGCCGAGCACGTACGACGCGCTGCCGGCAGGACAATGGGAAATTTTGCGCAACGAAGAGACGATCGACGATCGACGACGACCGACCGCGTAAACTACTTCCTTTACAAAAAAAAAAAAAAAAAAAAAAAAATACATTGTCAAATTTCGGTCATATTAAAATCTGGAAATAATTCTTTCTGACTACGGAGCAGTGGACTATTTTTTTTTCCTCGGCGAAACGATCGCAATCATTTCAATAAATTCTGATCATTGTTAAATTTCTGTCAGATTAAAATCTGGAAATAATTCTTATATAACACCGAAGACCGGCTGATCGTGCGGAAATATTCTCGCGGCTGACAGGGAACGCCCGACGCGCATGCGCGGGCGTAGGAGCCGCAAAGGACGCGTCGAAAAAGTAGGCCGAGAGATCTCGGCCTTAATATACGTCCACCTTATTCCCGTCCTCGCGTCCTAAGTAGACGTAGCTGCTTACGCGTCTCTCTTTCTTTCAACGCTCGATTCCGAGCCGCGTATAAGGCGCGCATACCACTCGAGACCGGTGCACCCGGTATATAACGATTGATCGATCCCATTTATACCGGAGTCATCGATCAGTATCGTCGCCTGCTCGCGTATATCCTTCGTGAAACGATCGTTAGAGGCCCCGATGAGCCCTTTCAATCAAACACTTTTAATTGCTATCCATCCGTCTCTCGCGCTGCGCACGCGCAACGAGCGGACTCTACTTTCACCCGTTGAAAAACCAAAAACAGACTCGGGTGCCTTTGCTCCTGTTTTACCAGTTGGGAATAGGTGAGAACTCGTCGACTGATTCGTGTAATACTCTAGAATAATAACGATAATTATTTTAATGATAATTATGATGGTAATGATAACCATAAATTATTATATTGCAATCTACGCAGTAAAAAAAAAATTAATTTTTCAAATAATTTATTTCAACGTCACTTTCATGCAAAAATAAAAATTCTTACGCGTCGTAAACAGTATTTTCATTAATAATCGCGCGTCGATAAAAAAAAATCATAGCCACGAGTCGCGATGATCGATGCGCCGAGCGACGGTAAATAATTGTAATCCCCGCGCGAGCTGTGCCGACGAGGCGAGAAATGAAATATCTACTGGACGCAGCAGCCGCGCCGCGCGCGTATCGCGCGGAAAATCGGCGTAGAGAGAGTCGAGAGCGCCAATAAAGTCTCTATTAATGAAAATCCTTGATTGGTCGAGGAAGTTCAACTCTCCGAGGATTTATTCCCCTTCCCCCTCCACCCCCACCTTGCCACCAGAAATAAATCATGGGATTACCCGTTTCAGAATCCGCCATTCGTACCTGCTGCAGGTATTACACGAATATACGCTGCATCGAATGGCCCGTTATACGGGTATCCACTTCGCCGTGTGATATATCGAGTGCCGCGACCGGTGTATGTATCACCGGCGCCGAGGCATTTCCACGCCGAGTATTATACATTATACATTTGGTATATACAACGTCTCGTCTTCCGCGCTGAACGCGTCCCGAACGGCGGCAGCAGCAGCAGCCGCTTCGCGAAGTAGTAAAAGCGAGTTGCGGCGGCGCGCCGTAAAAGTAGTAATGGTCGGGCATTAGACGGACCGAGTGGGCAAAGCGCCGCCGCGACCGAAGGAAACCTGCGCTTATTTTATTATCTCTCTATCTTCCTCTCTTATCGTCGGTCAACTAATTATCAAACGGCGTATTTACCGTTTGTAAATTATTATTGAACAGCGTATTTACCGAATATAACGCCGAGAGCCCGTGACTTATATATTTATACCATTTCCAGGCGAACGAATCCGAGAAATCGAGCGGGTAAAAAAAAATCGAAAATAAATTGCCAACTAATTGCGTTTTCGAAGATCGTGAAACTATCGTCGCGAATATTTCCGACGAGTCAGGAATCGATGAAACACGATCCGTTCGTCACTTTTACCTTGTAACGAAAATACGAGTATCCAGCATTTTGGTTTGTTCGGTGGACAAACAGCGGGCGGCGGTTGTTTGTCGAAGGGGGATGAGTAATGCCCGTCTGCTTCTGAGACTGCGAGACGCGGATGAGAGAAATTATTACCGACAAGGGTGGTGAGGGGAGGGGAGAGGGGTAGACTCGATGGGACGGAGTCGGAAGTGGCTGCGCGTTGCACGTGTCGGCCGAGTCGTCCAGATGGCTGAATGGTCGGAGGATGAACCACTCGATGCAATGGGCGTCTATTTATAGGGACAGCAGAAGGTCGAGCAGCATCAGTGAGATTTTCGTTCAGCAGATATAGACACATGCAACACACACAACGCACACTGTATATATATATGTATAGTGTGCGAGTGTCCTGTCACCTCTTCCCTTCGTCAACGAGCCCTTCCCCTCGGCTCGTCCTTCGTCCTTATACGACGAATCATCTCCAGAGTCCAGGCTTTCTTTCCCATGCGACCAGCTTTTCTCCCTCTTTCCTTGGGTTCTCTACTTTCCGCGTCGCTCTGTCGACCGCGATGAGAAATACGATTAGACAGGTCGGTCGCTGCCCCCGAGCAGCGACCGAGCAGCGTTTCTCTGTGTACGCCACGCGTCGATTAGACTGTCAAGATCTACAGGAAGATCACAGGAACCATCGGGAATCCGAGTGCGTGTTGGGCGAAGTAGCGCAGGGGTCGAACTCTCGACGCTTTCTTTTTCGTCTCGTTTCATTCTTAGTGCAATACGTTTCTTTCTGATTACGGAGCAGTGGACTATTTTTTTTTCCTCGACGAAACAATCGCGATCAGTCCAATACATTTCCATCGCAAAATATTTGCCATGATTTCTGAAGATAATTTTTTTTTTCAACAGGTCAGGATAAAAATAAATATAAAAAAATTATAGTTTTTTCTTGCAATGAGAAATCGATCCGACCTATCCGGAGTCCAATTCGCCCCGGTCGCTCTGCTCCAAAATTTATACTGATGATATGCTTAGTGATAGTTGCGCAACCCATCGAATTATCGTCGGCTACTGAAATGCGTCCATCGTCGGCGTTCCACTCTGATGGTGTATTTACATTTTCTTCCGGTAGTGTTACAGCAACATACCGAAAGGTCTGGCGTTGAGGGGGAGGGGGGAGGTGAGTCTACCGCTCGTTTATGTATTCGGTACGTAGCGAGAGACGCGCAAGGGGGCGATTAAGCTGTCAAGATCGTTCGATCGCGACGGCACGTCCAGTCGCCGCTCGCGCGCGCGTGTGCACAGTGCGCATGCGCTCCACTCTCCGTCTCAACGCCCCCCCCCCCCCCCCCCCCTCCTCGCACTCGCAGCGCAGTAGATCTGTCGTCGATCGCGACGCTCGACTATCGCGAGCGCGCTTTGCGCATGCGCCGTGGATCAGCTCTCGCCGATCGCGAAAAATCGACACGGAAAATCGGCCGATTTTACATTTTTTAACATTTTGAAGAATTTAACATTTTTTTAATTGTTTGTGAATTCCATCAGGATCGATCGACAAAAATACCGATCTCACTTGCCGATTGTTTCGCGCGCCACGAATTTCGAATCTCACAGCGCATCTCACAGTCGTCACGGAAAAATCGGCCAATTTTACATTTTTTAAACATTTTAAAGAATTTAACATTTTTTTAATTGTTCGTGAATTCCATCAGGATCGATCGACAAAAATACCGATCTTAATTGCCGATCGTTTCGCGCGCCGCGAATCTTACAGCGCATCTCGCAGTCCGTTCGCGCGGGCGGATTAACATTAACCACACGTGATGACGATCGAGGCCTGCGGGTTATATCGGACGCCGGCGATCGCGGAGATTTCACTCGATTCCGCCGACTCCTGGCCTGAATCAAGTTCCATCTATCTCGCGGGTGCGCGCGCACGCAAACGCGCGCGCGCCAAGTCGCGTCCGTAAACTCGAGCCACATGCGCGACACACACACTATAGCTATAAGAGCTCGTAGTACCCTCCTCGGGTTTCCAAACTGTCTCGTCCCAGTTCTTCCTCTCGTCGACGGCCGATCGGCGAACGAGTGACGACGAGCTCTCAGTATGCGCGCGCATCACGATACAGTGGAACGTCCGATATAACGTTCAAAGTGGATCATCACCTGCCTCTCTGCACGACGAGCACCTAATTTCGTCGACGGTCGCGAACGACTCGAGTGAGATTTATATTTGTCTCGTTCGATTTTCCTCCGATCGATTTTCATGCTGTTGGCAATGAGAAAGAGAGAAGGAAATTTCGATATAACGTGAGAAAAGGTCGACTGTACCAATGCGTTCCAGTCTCCCAGGATCGTTACCCGTGCGATATATACACGAGATTCGATCTCCGTTCTCGATACCCAACGTTCCGTCCTCTCTGGTATCGTTTTCCTCCGGCAACAATCCACCGACGATAACGGATCCGTTTTTCCCGCGGAAAACGGGCGCCCTCTTCTCGCGGCTCGAACCGTGAAATCCACGTTTGAAGTCGAGCTGAGATGTATATCCGAGCGATCGAATAATCGCAGCTGTTTCGAATATCTCATCGCGAGTCACTCTGTCCATTCGACATTTAGCATTTTTAGGTTAGGAATCTAAACTAATGATTGTACTCACGAATAATGAAATACACAGACACGTGCACAGAATTAGCGAGATGGGATAGTGTAGTGCGCATGCGCAGCGCGATAGAGCATTTGTAGTGCGCATGTGCAGTGCGATGCTCGCATGCAGCGCGCTCGTATAGCCGACTCGAGTCCCGGCAGCCCGCGAGCAGCTCTCGGGTATAATGGATCGCCTGGCATATTATTTTCCGCATAGCGCGGATACGTTATGAACACAGTGCCCCGCGAGCACGAGCCCCTCGCACTACGTACGCTGCTCTCGCTGCACTGCCAGCACACTATATATATACACACACGTACGCGCGGATATCTCTTGTTCCAGGGCCACCCAGTGTTCCTCGCTCGCGTCTCTCTTTGTACCCGCGAGGTCGTCGCCTGTTGTTCAGTCGCCTCGATGCTCGCCGCGCGCGCACGCGCACTGACTGCGCTGCGAGATATTCCGTCCGCCTCCGGCGAAGCTACGGAGAGGAAGCGAGGAAGCTGGAGAGAATGAGAATGAGATACAGGAAGGAATCGACTATACAAGGTGCACAAAATAAAAAAAAAATAAAAAAAAAGTTTAGCCGTATCAGTCGTATCGTGCGTTGGTCGTTGTTATCACTCCGCTGTGTCTTAATTATTTTTTGGTTGCTCGCGACGACTTGAATGTCGTGTATATTCAATATAGTTACCATTTCCAAAGGTTTTTCCAATGGAAAATAAAAAAAATAAAAAATAGTTTCGTCATATCATTCGTATAGTACATTGGCCGATTTGTCATTCAGCTGTGTCTCAATTATTTTTCGGTCAGTCGAGATGACTCATACAAGACGATTCGTGTGTAAATTCAGTACAGCAACCACTTCCAATGGTAGCAACGACTATATCCGACTATATCTGCCGGCGCGTTTGCATCTCAGCCGCAGCGTGGAAAGTTCGCTGATACGTATATAATAAACACAGGGCACCCGCGTGCGGGCTCAATACGGAAGTGGAGTCCTCGGCGGGTGAGATGTTTGCGTTGCGCATGCGCAGTGAATCCACGCGCGTCTCGGCGATGCGCGTGGCACATAATTTCACGGAGCGAAATTGAGCGGTTGATACGCGTCACTTTCGTGCGCCGGAACACACCGCAGCTCTTGGCGGCGGCGCATCCGACACTCGGCGCATGCGCAGCTCGCTGCTGCTGCTGCCGTTGCTTGTGGCTCGCGCTTTAATTCCACATTTTTCGCGTCTATAGCGATGAGCGCGTATAAACACATACATATATACATATGTATGTGTATAAACACATGCATATATACATATGTATGTGTTTATAGACGTTAGATCGGTTTAAGCACCGGGTGCGTTTTATTCCTACGCGAATAATTGAGTAGCGACGTTCACCGCGCGTCGCATCGTCTCGTCGTTGATTCCCGAGCGGCGACTGCGGCTGCGCGGCAGCGGCTGCGCAGCAGCAGCGGCACGCGCACCTCCGTAACCCGCACGTACTGATTGCACGTCATTACGGATTTCGTGTACACACGATCTGCGCGCGCGCGCTGCGCCGATACGGTAAGTAATGAGAAGGCCGAGGCCGCGGCGCTTCGGCGCGACCTAATTGCAGCGACGTTCGGTCATTACCGAACGACCGCGAACGCGCCCCCCGCGTACTGTACGCTGTGTGTACTACGACGGCTACGCGCACTGCGCGCGAGCGTCGCATCCCGTTTTCTCCGCGCTGCGCTGATGATAACCAGCGCGAAACGTATTTGCGCGACGTCTCGTCGTTTTCACTTTCCTTCCGTCACCGCGAGCCGCCGCCGCGACGACGCTACGCGCCGCGCGCGGTAAGTACCGGTATTATCGGGACGCGAGCTCGAGAAATTCGAAACAGCTGTGATGAGATCGATCCGCAATTTTGGACGAAAATTGGCAGGACGCGCTCGTGAAAGTAAAATGGGTCCTCGAGGGTTTCCAGTCATCGACTCGCCGAGTCTTTCGAATGCTTTCGGAGTCGAAATGTTTTTTCGCCGACTGTTAGGAATTTTTATTACACGGAGAGAAAAATTTGGGAAAAATCACAATACTTGTACGGCAATTGAGAAACATTCCGGAATTTTGGCGATTTTTGCCAAAGTGAACTGCAGTTCACTTTTAAACGCCGAATGCTTCGAGTTTCTGTAATGCAAAGTCGATATTTTTGCGGTTTATTTGGGTGGTCATATGACCAGTCGTACCTATAGCAAGTCCAAGCAATACACGGAAGTCGGTCATATGACCGGTCATATATATGACTGTGCCCCGAATTCGCACTGCGATCGCGATAAACGGCAGCAGCTGCACCGTTTATCGCAATATTGTTCATATGCGCTCGCATTACCGAAATTTCGTTTTTTTCTTCCGCCCACTGTTTTGCCGCCATTAACGCGGATACACGCGGATGCGAGAAGAGAGTGAGTACAAAAACGGCGGCGGCGGCAATTCGGATGCATTATACTCAAGGACAACCCCGGAAGCCTTTCTCCGCGGGCGGAGCGCGCGCGCGCGCGCGACGGGTACGTAAGTAGCGCCCGAACAGTGGACACGCTATTTACCGACGAGTACACGCGAAACACGAAAACGTCCTCGGCGCGCGTTATTCCGCTGCCGCGGCCTCGACTGCGGATCGCGGGACTCGTCCTTATTATCTCCGTAACCGTTAATCCCAAGCCAAGAGTATCTCGCCGTTTTCTCCTCTTACACCGACCGCCGGATACTTCCGACAGCGTAAGACGCGCTCGCGGGCTCCGCCGGAGCGAGAGCGAGTCGCGCACCGCGCGTGAAAAGGCGAGAAAAGAAAAGAAAAAAAAAAAGTATATACAGAGAAGATTCGAACTCTTGTTTTCGCGCTCGTGGATCCAGAAATGCGGAGAGAGAAGCGCCGAGCGTTTCCGTTTTCCACCTGAGCGACTGACGTTAGCTTTGCTATGTTGCCGCCGCCGAGTTGAGTCATCCTCGGTCACTCGCGCCCGATTCGCCCGTCTGGCATTCGCCTTAGCGTCCCTCCAGTGGAAAATCCAGGACTCAGCGATGATTCCCTGAAACTCTCGTTTTTTTTTACCCTACACTGAAAAAAATTAATAGTTGTGATTACCAATCGTTGGTTAGAGCTACCAATATTTTAGTAACTGCAACCAATTGATAATAATCCTCTCTTAGATAATTAATAATTGAAATTTGGTAGGTCGAACCAATTATTGGTAATCGCAACTACTAATTTTTCTCAGCGTAGATTCGTCGACCACTGATCACGTTATGTGGGGCTGCACTCTCGTCGCATTTCGTTTCAAGTCGTGAAAATACCCGCATGGAATTTCGAGAGATAAATATGATATTGGAAACCAAGACCTGCGTTGCTACCAAGTGGATCCATCTTTATTACGAGAGTGAAAATATACACGTCGCGTTTATATACGCAGACGGACGGACGGATGTGCAGTGCCGCACGTTCGCCGAAGATTTCTCGCCGCTAATGCGCGAGAGTCCCGGCCAGAAATCGTACTCGATTACGCCTTGGATAAAGTCGCCAATATTTGCGCGCGTAGAGCCGGCAGCAACAGAGCGATTATCGAACCGGAGAGAATATGACATTGGAACTTCGTCGTCGTCGTCGTCGTTGTCCTCGTCCGGTAATTGAGTCGTTTTGAGCTCGTCTCCCGGTAACGAGAAAATATTTTTTTCAGACAATACGATTGGAAAATAATAAAAGTGGAAAAACCATATATATATAAATTTACATAAATACATATGTCGTTGTTGACGTCCTCGCCAGATAATTGAGTCCTTTTCAACTCGGCTCCCGGTAATAAGATTTTTTTAAATCAATACGATTGATGATATTGGAAAAAAATTGATAAAGGTGAAAAAAGTATATAATGCATATAATGTCGACATCTCAAAATAAATATGAATAAATATATTCGTGGGATACTTGGTTTTTTTATTTCTCGTTGGACAAATGATTTTCTCGTCTCTCGCAGACGGCGCGGTTTTTGTTGCCTCTGCCTGTTGTGGAACATTGGATGGACATATCACGACCTCGCCGAGTCGTGCGAAAAGACGATGCCCGCCAGGGATTTCCTCGCTCATAATTCACTCGCCATTAGCGCGAGAGCGCAGCTCGCCCGGACTGTCGGAATTGCCACGAGAGTCGGGAGAGCTCCTCTCGTGGCAATTCGCGACGCTTCTGCTGTGTCGCTATGGTGTCCCAGCCAAACACGAGTCTCACGTGTAGCGACGTTAGCGACGCGTGACATTCGATTAATTTAACGCACGTCGTTGGATGAATAATAACCGAGTGATATAATTCGCCGGCGACGGGGATGAACGACCGCGCGACACATAGACTAGGATATGAACATAGGACACGGTTTTATATGTTTCGCGTCGAAGGATCAACGAATTATTAGAAAGTTCGAAGATTCATTGGATTCGTTCGAAGATTCGGCGTTCGGATAATTTTCGAAAAATTTGACGAATAATTGCGAATAATTTCGAATAATTTGACCGCGCGACACATAGACGAGGATGAACATAGGACACGGTTTTATATGTCTCGCGTCGAAGGTTCAACGAATTATTGGAAAGTTCGAAGATTCATTGGATTCGTTCGAAGATTCGACGTTCGGGAAATTTTCGAGCGAGGATTTCCCGAACGACGAAAATTGTCACACTCGAAAAATAATAATAATATTTGCGGAAATTGAAGCTTTGATGTTTTCACGAAAATTTGAGAAGGGAAAACTTTCGAAAGAATTGGAAACTTTTTCGCGACCCGATCGCTCGTTTATCGTCGGAGTCTGTTTGCGTCCTGCGAGGATATTTTGGCGTCCACCTTGAAAACTCTTCGGAGTGTGTTTCACAGTTTGCGTTCGAACGAAAATCGAGGAAAAGGTCTCGGCAAAAAGGGCCAACTACTGAAGAGAGAGCAGAAAGTTTCCCCGACGCCAAAGTTTTTCCTGCGACTGATTCTTGGTGCCTCTTGTTCGTCGAGTTTCAGCTCCGTACGTCATCGGACGCACAGAGCGACTTGTCACGTCTCGAGAGGCGCGCGGAGAAAAGTCCGACCAATGGGAAGGCGAGGCGAAGTCACACAGGAATTCTCACGGAATTCAATATCGTTGTTCTCCGAGCGTCTCGTCCGTTTTTCACTCGTCCCCCGCGAGTTTAATGCACCGAGGGACTTGAAAAGTTTTAAGGTTTGACGAGAATAAGGAAGACAGCCGCGACTTTTACCGCCTCTCGCGTTATACACAGACAATCGTTATTTCGCGCGAGGGATACAAACTTCGTCGTGGCTTCTTGCCTCGAGACTCTCGGGGAATATCCTCAAACTTCATAATTACTTAAGTGCCGGTTCGTTGTGTATTCATGATTTTATCATGATTGTCGAGATACGACGAGTCGAGTATCACCGAGTTACACCGAAATTGAGAAAGTTTCGAACGGTGGAAGTAATCTCGGACGTTGGGAGTTTGAATTTAATCTCAAGAGCTTTAATTAGTGTCTCGCTTTGATGATAATTTTTTTGTTATTTAAAATTATCGTTCATTCACGTTTTATAAAGGTCCAAACTTTTGCTGAATGGCGAAATGACTTTTTTCTTTTCTGTGGGATCAATTCGAGGGTTTCGTTTCAAAGTGTTCAAAGTGCACAGCGCAAAGATCCATTTTATTCGCGACTCTTGATCTTGAATCCTGACTAACCGTTCGAGGATGCTCAGCGCTCGCTTCTTTCGTCGCTCGGAAGAATTACCGAGCACAACACGGACATAGGCGTGACGCGCCGGTAGCTCGAAGATTGAATGCTCGGGTCTATTCAACGACCGCGGTGAATCGCGCCGAAAGGCTTCCACGCCGGGTTTTTTGCCGTTGTACTTGCGCCTCGTTCAGTTGTTACACAGCGCCGAGGCGGTTTGACGCTCGTTTACCCGAGAGAAAGATGCTCCGAAGTGGAGAGGAAAAAGCCGAGAAGAGGTCTTCAACGCGAACCGCGTAAACGAGAACGCGGTCCAAATGCGCCAGTTTCCAACCCTCGTTTATGTTGCTCATTGCTTCTTTTTTATTAAATACGCTCGGAGATTGAGATGGGTTCAGTTGGTCGATTGGACGATTCCAGTTGTTAGGTTCAATTGGCAAGATCAATTTAATTCGATCAATTTGGATGATTAAAAATTGATCTCAATATAAAAAATTATAATCCGCGTCGATGGAACGGTCGATCAACTTAATCCAACAAATTGGATCGTTGCGACGTTCCAAGTAGTAAATTTTGCATGACGATCCAATGCACGACAAATTTTCCACATAAACGTTTTCGAATCGTCGAAAACGTTTATGCCCCGCGATGACTCCATAACGAGTAATTGAAACGTCTGAAGTGCAGCGCGAAGCAATTATTTCCCACGGTTTCCGCGGCTCGGCAAAGGTAAGACACACAACGAGACGGAGACGACGACGACGGCGACTTGGCTATAAATTCTAGGTCGAGTGGTCGTGAACCGAGGGGTCGGTCGTTCGCGCGCCGCCGATGACCAGTTTCAAGCTGCTCGGCCCGGCGTAACGAGACGAAGAGGATTCCTAATCGAAGGCTGCCGCTGCTGGCCGGGTTACGCGCGCGCGTGGCAGAGGAGAAAGTCGCGTGAGGTGCGCTTAATGCGTCGCGCGCGCGGTCTCTTGGAAGTGCGCACGACGAATTCTCCGTAAAACGCAGTCTCAATTAACGTGTAACCGCCGCTGCCACCGTCGTCGTTGCTGCTGCGCTCTCAAACAGCACCGGTATCTTCTGTCTTGTGTCTTCCGATTTTTTTCCTTTCCTTATTGGCTTTAGGCAGCCTAGGCTTTAGGCCAAGCACTGTCTTCAGTCTTCCTCGACTCTTTCCAGTTTCTCCATCATTTGGGAATGATAGCTCTGTCTTTCTGCGCGGAAAACTCGTTTCAATGAACGCGTGCCAAGATGATCCTCTCTTAAAAAGGACATATCGATAATCGAATATATCGAAATACTGAAGCAAGTGTAACTCGAGCTGTGATTGGTCGACGATGAACCGAAAATCGCCCAAATCGGGGTCACGAAATTTATTTTTTCAAAATATCGACTTTTAACCTATACCATCGTTCTCAAGACGCATATTCTACCCCTTAAAACACTAGTTACAACCCTTTTTTAGTTGAGTTTGAAAAAAAAAAAAATTTGGCCGAACAGTTTGTCAGAAATCGTAGATCTGGCCGCCGGGCCGAAAACCGCCTAAATCGGGGTCACGAAATTTATTTTTTCAAAATATCGACTTTTAACCTATACCATCGTTCTCAAGTCGCATATTCTACCCCTGAAAACACTGGTTACAACCCTTTTTTAGTTGATTTTGAAAAAAAAAATTTTTGGCCGAACAGTTTGTCAGAAATCGTAGATCTGGCCGCCGGGCCGAAAACCGCCTAAATCGGGGTGACGAAATTTATTTTTTCAAAATATCGACTTTTAACCTATATCATCGTTCTCAAGTCGCATATTCTACCCCTGAAAACACTGGTTACAACCCTTTTTTAGTTGATTTTGAAAAAAAAATTTTTTGGCCGAACAGTTTGTCAGAAATCGTAGATCTGGCCGCCGGGCCGAAAACCGCCTAAATCGGGGTCACGAAATTTATTTTTTCAAAATATCGACTTTTAACCTATACCATCGTTCTCAAGTCGCATATTCTACCCCTGAAAACAATGGTTTCAAGGGTAGAAAAAATCGAGTGATTGTGATACTAAAAGAAATGTCGTAGCTCAACCAATTGCTCGACATTCCTTCCTAATGTCTCCAAATTGTCCATTACCGCGTTACCCGGCTAATTGCGCGTTGAGCAAAATGACTGAATGACTCCTCCTAACAACGAAATAATTTGTGATCGTGAAAAAAAAAATCCGCGCTAAATTCCCAGCGCGGAAAACTCGTTTCAACGAACGCCGCGCGCCAGGATGATAAATCGAAGCGGAGTTTCCCGCGAGTCTTCGATCGTCTTTACTAGGTTATATCGACGGAGGCCGAGAGGAGATCTCTCCGGTAATTATCCGGTGTACGTGTACTCAGAGCTCGGTGGGAGGACGGGGGATGCGCAGAGTCGGTTTGAGAGCCGGCGGAGCACGGATCTTGACGGCTTCGAGTCAATTAACAATAAATAAATCAGCATCAAGCGAGAGGCGCGCGCGCCCGAGTCCCGCGAGAGTCGTCGAAGTTCCGCGGGGCCTTGAGATCCTGAATGACATTGGAAAAGCTGACGGTAGGCCGGACGTTAATAAATTTATAGGCCATTTACCCGTTTCCGGCTTATCGCGACGTCGGCGTTCCGTCGCCGCCGACGCTGACTCGGTGAATCATATATGGAGGAGGTGAACGCAGCTGCGGCTGCGCGCGGCAATGTCTTCGATACCCAAGACGGAAAGTACACGAGGAAAAGTTCAGTGAGAACCCAAAAGACGATGCTCGACCATCGATTGCGAAGGATGGAGAACTGGAAACAGTCAAGAAAGAGATAGAAATATCGATCCCGAATGATGGAGAATTGGAAAGAGCTGACGTCTAACAAAAATGTCATTCCCAAACGATAAATAATTGCGAAATAGCCAAGAAAGATAGAAATATAATTCCCAATCAATATAAAAAAACTGGAAAGAGTCAAGAAAGACATATCTAAGAAAAAAAATCCCATCCACTCGGGAAACTGCTCACCAATTTGGTGTCGTAACCGAACAATCGTTTCTGATCATTTCAATTTGCCAATCGATAATAATAAAAAATATTTATTTCCCTTCCCCGTCGAATTACAATACTTACACGACTCAACCACGGGCGACGAAAGAAAAAAAAAAGTCAAAACGACGTGTATATTACCGGCGGGATACGATAATCTCGATTGCCGATCAATCTATCGGCTTTTGCACAACGACCGAGGATTCCACTGCGTCTGCGTCGATCGGCTGCTTGCACTCGAAGCCTCTCCGCGCGCGGCGTTGATTCGTTTCCCGCGCGCGATCGTGAATGATCGATTCGCGCCGGCGATAGCGTCACGGCGATATCGATCTCCCGGCGGCGGCTCGCGGGGTTCAAAGGCTAATCCCGCGCGGCTCCTCTCCGCCTCCTCCTGCGCGTCCGCCGATTCCTATCAATCGTCCTTTCCTACACTTTCGATCTGCGCAGGCGCGAAATACGATCCAGGAGGCTCCG
Organism: Itoplectis maculator; assembly: GCA_964034905.1. Classification (NCBI taxonomy): domain Eukaryota; kingdom Metazoa; phylum Arthropoda; class Insecta; order Hymenoptera; family Ichneumonidae; genus Itoplectis; species Itoplectis maculator. The sequence goes on from OZ035859.1 coordinate 8,553,279, forward strand.
ATCCGCTCGCTGAGCTCGCACGACTCGTGCGGTGGTGTTCGGTTATCTCGCGATCTCGCGACACGAAAGAGATTCTCCCGGGTTCTCCGCGTCCGTCGCTAGACTCGGCGGCGGCGGATTCGCCGGCGGCAACAATGCCTAATTAAATTACAATTAAACACCCGCGAGCAACGACTAATTTTCCGAACAATACGCGAGGCCTCTCCCCTCCTCCCCTCGCGGCGGGAGGGGGGAATGGGAGGAACCCCCCTCCCCCCCTCTGCCCCCTCGACTGACAGGCAACGCGCACCGTCAATTACCAAGAGTCGAGCTCGACTGTTCGGAACGCGAAACGAGCGCATCGGCACCGGAAGTCGGCGAGAATTTCACGAAAGTTGCAGCTGCAAACGTGATCCCATCGAGTCTGCATGTCCCGGTTGCCAACGGTTAACCCAGACGCGAAAATTTGCACTGAAAAATGTATCGTGCTATTATAAAAGCTTGAAGTCTCTGTGTATGGCTGTGTTTTTTTTTATTGCCGGGTTACGACGAAATAACGAGCGAAAGCGATTTGTTACCCGGGAGAAGTCGTGTAAGACACATGCGCATTGTTGTCAAATGCTGAGAGGAGATGGAGATCGGAGGAGGAGAAAAAATCTGCTGGGAAACGATCGAAAGGAAGAATTCTCCAAATGAAAGGAGAGACAGTGAAGACGTTGAACCGGAAAGCTTCGCAGCGGAGAGACAAAATGCAGATTCTGTACTTTCATCAAACTTTTTTTTATTCGCATTGAAAAAAGACTTTGTCTTTTTTCCGGACAAATTATTGTAAAGAAATTCTGTATCGACAATGATAATGTATAATTTTGCAAAATTATATTATTTTTATCGTACATAATACCCAACGAAATTCGCGTTGCTTCAAAGAGTATTTTTTTTTTTTTTTTTTTTTTTTCATTCACTGCTTTCGTTGAACGGTTGTTGGGAAGTAGTTGCTGACAGCCGAGACGACAGGAGTGAACTTCTGCCGAGGCTCACATTCAACCAAGACACACATTGCGGTTTTACGTGTGTGTGTTTGTCTCTCCTCTAGCAAAAGGAAAAGACTTGGCGAAGCGAGTCCTGTTTCACCTTGTACGCCGCATAGACATTGTCCGACATTTTCCGCGGTAGCGCATTGTGTCGCCCGGCGAATGCGTGAGCCCATTGAGCAAGCTCCGGTCTTCGTTGTGCGCACACGTCGTGCATCCAGCTACTATCGCGGATGCGGCACGATCTGCTGCACGCGGAGACGCAGGATCAACCCGGGAAAACTTTCTATCTGTCTCGGCGGACACGCGACTCTCGGTCCCACTCTTATTCTTCCTCGGTTACGGCGAGCTCTCCGAGGTCCCGAGAATCTAGGAAAAAATGGCCATTGAAAAAAAAGCCGGGGCAAAAAATGGAAAAAATGTCCGGTGGAAAGAAGCTGCAGTGATTATTGTCCAAAAGAAATTCTCGATTCATGACTCGGCTGTTTTATCGTCCGAAGTAGCATTTGAAATGTTGAGGCAAGATTGATATCCGAATTCGGCGACCGCACTTGGCACTCTGAACACCGCTCAGCCAAGTCTCAGTCTCTCTCTCTCTCTTTTCTCTTGATCGCAAATTGCACATTGAAGATTTTGCAATTTCGAGCGCTTCCCTCGACGATAAACGCGCGCCGCGCGCACTTTGTGCACCTTCGCTCGGCCGCCGTAACACTTTCGAATCGCCGCGGCGTTATATACATCGAACACTCCTGGTGGTTGGCTGACGCGAGGTGCATCCGACGATGAAAGTAATAAAAGGATATAAATTACGGCCGCCGGACAGAAATAAAAAGACCCGAAATGCGCTTGCGCAGAGGCGGCTAAAAATCTCGAAGGTCCCCGCGCCGGACCTTCGAGATTTGCTCGTTCGGTCCGATTCGAATGAAAACGAGTTGCGAGACAAAGACGAAAAGAGTTCTCTCCTTCGAAGACAGAGACATTCGTGTCGCGCGGAGTCGAAGCGAGAGAGAAGCAAAAATAATTAGCGCGACGCAGTCCATTCGCCAGTTGGTTGCACCGACGACTGGAACACCTCGGCTTCGGCCTCTCAGCGCGGGTCGTCATCGGGTGAGTCGTCCCAAAAATGGTCGTGGGTCCGGCGCGATCCTCAACAAGCTCTGGACCCGCGGTGTGCGTCTCTCGTTACGGTCGCGACTCGCGGGACAAGAGTGTAAACCAATGAGTGCGGAGAGTTACGCAAAAGACGCGTTCACCACACTTACACGTCCTCTGCACTGCGACTGCGCGGAGTGCGTAAAGCGACGGTCGCCCATAAATGGTCGAGCGTGCTCGGACGCTCTGCCCGATGTCTTTTTGAATGAAGAAGTTTCGCCAATCTCACTCCTCGAGGCTCCTACATATATATAAACACTATACACTGTGTCTGTATGGGTGTATGTGAACATATATAGATGCACCTGACACGAGCATCATAAAAGTATCGTCGCGTACGTGAATACTCGGCCGCTAAGTACCGACATCTCCTCGCCAATAGCCGCGCGTGCAGGACGGTCTCTTCCGTCCTCTGCGCTCGGCTTTTGCGGCTGGAAACGTGCGCGCGACACACGAGAAACGACTTGCGCCTTCGGACCGGACCTGGATCGGGTTGAGAACCCGCAAGATTCAGGTTCCGCGGCGGGAGAGACCCGCGGAGAGTCCGGCACTCTCGCGCTGGAAGCCGGTGAAGACTCGTCGATATATAGATGTGTGTGTCTGTGTGTGTGGGGCTATTTGTGTATGTTATGCGTGAGGGGATTTGTGTGTTTGCAACACTGTTACGTCGACCTGCAGCCAAATGACCACTGATCCATTAAACCCATTAAATCCGCAATTACCCAATCGACGAAGCCGTCCCAATAAGCTGATCCACTGTTGGTCGGCAGAGCCAAGTTGAGTTGAGTCCACTGAGGTCGTCCTCAGTTGTGAGACACTTTTGGTTCTGATGTCGTTGGCTTCTGGGATTTCGTATAAGCGTTTTCGGAGGCGGTTGGACAGGTTTCCGAAATATTTGGGATTTGCGACAAAGGATACGCGATGATAGGATTATTCCTAGAATAATCTTCGACCTCATCCAGGACTTGGAATAATCTGGGGACGACCTTCATTAGGAGACCTTCGAATAGTCAGTTTTAGTTTCAGAATAATCGAGGCCGGATGCTTCCCAGCATAAATCTAGGTCGGAGGGAGCTGCCCCTGATTATTCCAAGTCCTGAAATAATCAGGGTCCAAGTGGGTGGAGGGTCAAGAAGGGGGAGGTATATTTCAAGGGCTCACAGCGTAATCCGAGTGCATCGAGGAGGTCATTTCCAGGCAACAAACAGCGAGATTCATTAGCGACAAATAAAAACAGAACCAAACGCCCGAGTCGAATGAATGTTAATCCCCGAGTCGAATGGCGCCGGGTTCTTAGTTTGGCCCGAAGTATCAGGAAGGTTGGGTCGAGGGGGGTTTCGGCGCCGCAATGAGAACCCTCGAGATTCAGGTTCAACCGGGCGACCCGGAGCGTCGGACTCTTGGGTGGCGCGGAGCCGGGCGCACCGGTCGCGCCCTGCGCGCTGACCAAACCTAACCCGAGGCGAAGGAGCCGAGGAGAGCGCCGACGAGAGAACCTAGGATGAGATTCTCACCGGTCCCGCGATCTCACGCCGGAGGCAGCAACGCTCGCGCACGGAACCGGCGCGTATCTCGTCGCTTGTATATGCGAGGGAACCAGCAGCAGTGGCAGCAGCATCAGCAGTGGCAGCAACAGCAGCTGCAGCAGCAGCAACAGAAGCAGTAACAGCAGTAACAGCAGAAACAACAGCAACAGCAAAAGCAACATCAACAACAACAGAAGCAGAAAAATTAGCAACAGCAACAGCAACAGCAGCAAAAGCAGCAGCAGCAGCAAAAGCAGCAGCAGCAACAGCAAAAGCAGCAGCAGCAACAGCAACAGCAACAGAAGCAGTAACAGCAGTAGTAACAGCATCAACAACAACAGCAAAAGCAACAGCAACAACAACAGCAGCAGCAAAAGGAGCAACAGCAACAGCAACAGCAGCAAAAGCAGCAGCAGCAAAAGCAGCAGCAGCAACAGCAAAAGCAGCAGACCAACGCAGCCCGGACCTGTTTCCCGGCAGACCTCGGAGATCTCCGTCGCAGCAGCGAGCCACCAGCCCCTTAAGTAGTTGCCCCGTCGGCACCCGCTGAGACTACCCGGTCACTATCTCGACTATACCTCCCCCCCTGCCCCTCCCTCCTTTGCTCCGCGCCCCCTTCTCGCTCCACGCTTCCCTTTCTTTCCCGAGACTCCGCCGCGCTACCTCGGCCTCGACCTATAGTTGAATACATATACCCACTCGCTACCTGCCGACCGATCGTTAGGATAGGTTCGGAATTCGATGTTACAAGGTGCCTATAAGCAGAAAGCCCAACGGGGACCGTTTCCCATTGCCTCCTTCGCCGGACGGGCCGGGCGAGGATGCGGGACGAAGCCCTGATGCAGCGAAGAAGAAGAAGAAGAAGGAAGAGAAGGGGAAGGGGAAGAATAAGAGGAGGAGGAGGATGAAGAGCGAGAGTTACCGATCTCGACGATACGAAGGCTGAGAGTGTTGGGGCAATGGTGGTCGGTTGGAATAATTTTCATTTTCATTTCTGTTTTTTATTGTTTAATCAGAGTCAGCCTCGAGCCAAGCGTCAGATGTAAAAATATGAGCGAGTGCAAAAATCAAGTGACACTTGATTACTGAATCGAGGCGATGCGACTTTTGGACGTCGTTGGACGGGTCCAGCGACCATCGTCGACGTGACTGCAGAGGCATCTCGTCCTGCCAATGGAATGCAAGAGTCAGTGAGGTCCTTCGGCCCCCCCTCGTCCGCCAGAAATAAATTCCGAGAAGGTCCTGGCGCAGCCTGACCGAGCCAAATATAACTCTGCCCCCTGAAGAAAGAATGAAAAAAAGCGAAGCGAAGCGAAGGAGGAGAAGTTTCGTGGGCACAAAAGACTCTCAGCAGCGTCAAATATTTTTGTCTCGCGCGCGTTCACCGATCGGCAGAGGACATTTTACGACACTTATCGATATATTTAACCAAGCAATTTTTTTTTACTAGTTTTTTCTACTCTTTTTTTTTACTTGTCTCCACATTCCAAACTAACGATTTCTCAGACTCACAATACTTTTTTCCTTATTTTCTATTATTTCCACGATTATCTTTGACTCACAAAAAAAAATGTTGCACACTTTTGTCCGGCTGTCGCGTTTCCGCTATCGCGACGACCGATAGAAAACGCGCGGTGCATCGGATCGCGATGCCGATCTCCGATTTTTTCCCCGAGATCGACGACGTCGAGAGAGTCCCTCTCGGTGTTCCACGACCCAATTACCCGATCTCCGACGTAATAATTACAGACGGCGACGACGACAGCAGCAACGACGACGACGAGAGGCGAGGCTATTTCTCGTTATATCGATCGACATCCTGGCGGACCCAGATGAAGATCGGAAAGTCGCTGGCTCTTACGGTTCGCGTTGTTAACGCCGACCGGCGCGACGGATAATACACGACGTTCGACGTTATTAACGTCGGAAAAAGAAATTGAATCCGCGACCCGAGAGTCTCGACACCCACGTTACACGTTATGGGTTACGGGAGATCAAACGCGACTAAAAGTATCGGGCGCACCATCGGATCTATAATACACAGGGTCGTATATATATCGCACTCACGATCCGACCGTAGATCCACGTCGTCGCCGTTGCGACGCGATCCAGAAGACCGGAACCCGGGTCGAAACGTATCACAGATAACACGAAGTGTGCGGACCTATAATGCGATCGCGATATGTATAACACGGCGAGCGCTCTTTTTGCAACAGTTCATAATGCCGGAGATATAATAATATCCTGGCGCGGCGTTGGCGAGATCGAGACGCCGATAATATACCTACGCCTCGCGGGGCCCGCGACGCCGAAGTGTCGGCCGTGCATAACGAGTTATGAAATTCGATTTGCATACACAGAGATCCGGGCATTCGGGTGGACTGCTCGGAGACTCGCCGGGAAAATAAGAGACTCTTCGCTCTCGTCGAGGACTTTGACTCCTCGGTTTGTGTTGCTCTGGTTGTCTGTGCTTTTCCAGCTCTTTCCGGCTCCTTCTCCCTTCTAGCGTGACGTGGAATGCCTCGTATATAGAGGAACTTGTTTCTCTGATACCCGCGTCCTGTACCCAAGAGGTGGATGTGCCAGGCGCTGAGCGTTTCACTCCGGCTTTATCAATTACAGCCACTCGCGCGACTCGTCGGCGACCTCCGCGGAAATTATCATAAATGATAATGCGTAACTGGCACGCGCGGTGTTCAATTACTTTTCCGTATGCGCGTGCGAATCGGGGTCGTGCACTCGCGCGACGCACTCGTGTACCTGATACAGCGAACGAGATACCGAAGAAAAAAAAACACACGTTTCTCGTTTCTTCAGTATGCGTTTCATTCCTTGTTTTTTAAATCGTCGCTCAATGTGCATCGAGTTAATCGAGTAGAAAACTTTTTTCCACGATTTTAATTATCTTAGAGAGAAAAAGCAGCCGGTAAATTTTACGTCGCATTTTGCATAAAATTGCAGCGTTGGTCGACTTATAATTTCGAATCCAAAGTCCACGAAAAAAAATTCGAAAAATTCGCTCGAGCGAAAAAAAATTATTTCATTGCGACATTCGCTCGAGCCAACCACGATTTTCCACGATTTTAATTATCTTAGAGAGAAAAAGCAGCTGGTAAATTTTACGTCGAGTTTTGCATAAAATTGCAGCGTTGGTCGATTTATAATTTTAAATCCAAAGTCCAAAAAAAATCGAAAAATTCGCTCGAGCGAAAAAAAATTATTTCATTGCGAAAATTCGCTCGAGCCGAGATAAACGATCGCGGCGCTCGAAGCGTCGACGACAAGCTCGCGTCCTATCGGCAATTTAATCAATTACCATCGCGGAATAATCACTCACTTGTTAGCCATCCGCAGTGTGGTTGACGAAAAATGGAGGAGAGGGCGTGGGGAAGGTCAGAGATAGTCGCGAGGGAAACACGGCTGCGGCGACGGCGCCGAGGTTCGGGCGCATGCGCGCGCGCTCGTGCTCGTTCCCGGAAGGATCGAGAGACGAAGGACTATCGGGTTCTCCTCGCGTCGTGGTAGCCCCGAGGCTCCGCTAACTAATGCGAGGTCGCGACCCGCGCTTTAATCGCCGATTTATCGCGGCGACCGGAGGCAGAGCGCCGGCGCAGCAGCGAGATCGCTGTTGCGCAGGCGCGCGCGCGCTCGCGCCTGCGCCTGCGCAGTGGCTTCTGCCTGGAGCGGCGCCGGTGCGCATGCGCAGTCGCGCGACATTGTCGAGACTTTGAGGTTAAACGTCGCGACGAGAATTTGAGGTTAATAGTCGCGGTAATTAATTTCGTCGCAATCGCCGAGGCCTTCGATCCGTTGTCATTGTCGTCCATCCGCTTCCGGTAATCGTTCGGGCGATCGGTAGTACGATCGATCGATATTGATAAGTGCGCAGGCGCAAACGCAAGCGCGCGCTTTCCCGGAGAAATTGCCTCCCCAGAATCGAACACTGAGCTAGCAGACTCGGTGACTTCTCTGATTCGTGTAGAGAAGTCACCGGTGATACTTGTTTCACTAGTCACAATGCAGGAACACCGAGCGCAGAGAGAGAGAAAGAGAGATGGAGGGAAAAAGAGAAAGAGAGATGGAGAGGCGAGAGAGTTACGAGACGGTTTCAAGCTTCTGGCTGCGCAGCCGTCTGACAGCCGTCCCGCTTCCACGAACGACGACGTCTCTTCCCGTTTCTCCAGTCCAATTCTCAACGTAATAATTGACGTACAGACGCGGACAAATTGATTAATACCAGAACGATTAATATACCGCTGTTGTTTTGTTTACGAGATACAAATGGCTGTGCCAATTGTCCGATGACATATCTCCGATATTTTTAACTTCGATGCACTCAGCTATTATTGAATATATGGACTGTGTGACGTCAGCAGCGACAGCAGCGGCTGCAACTTACATAAATATGTCCCTGGATATGGGTTAGATAATATTAATTTTTATTCAACACCGACTCCGAGTAATCGAGTCTCGAAGAGACGAAGACAGGTTTTTACCACTCGAAGCGAAGGAGAAAAAAAAATGAGGAAAAGCCGCGGCTATAAATAGAAGAGTTTATAGCGGTCGTTGCGCAAGCGCAGCGCACGAGTCGAAGGAAAAGCAGTGACATGCTGACGTCTGTTTTATCGTCGCCATGCGTCGTCGTCGTCGTCGTCTCTTCGGTCGAGATCTGCAGCAGCGCAGCGACGATAATTCTGCGTTCGAGCTGTGTGACCCGAATTCGGACGATTCGACGGCGCCGGTAGCGATCTTCGGCGCATGCGCCGAAGATCGGCTGCGCATCGACGGCTTAAGGAGGTTGGAGCGCTGCGCACTAGTCAAATCAGTGCTGAATTTTCAAAAGCGTTTTTATAATTCTTGGTTGTTTAATAAATTGTTCCGAGGTTTTACTGATGTTTCAGCATTAGTTCTTAATAGATAAATACATTCACAACCGTGATTTGAATAGAAAATCGACTGATATATGCAAATTCCCGATGTCATGATTATTCGTGCAGTTTTTTGAAAGAATAAACCATAATAATAGTTCTATTACGACGAGCAAAAGCTCATTTTTATCATTGGATGATGCTTGATCGATTGACCGTTCCGATTTTTTGAATAGTATCAGTACTTTAAAAGTTACAGCCATTTGTATGTCGCCTTTTAGGTTAGGATAGGATGATCAAACGGTCGTATCTTTTGAACTACTGAGACTTTTAAAAATCTGGACGGTCAATCGATAAAGGGTCTTTCAATAATAAAAATGTGCTGTTGCTCGTCATAATTGAACAATTATTACGGTTTTTTCTTTAAAAAGACTACGCGGAAAATCATGACATCGGGAATTTGAATATATCAGTCGATTTTCTATTCAAATCACGGCTGTGAATGTATTTGTCTATTAAGAACTAATGCTGAAACATCAGTAAAACCTCGAAACAATTTATTAAACAACCAAGAATTATAAAAACGCTTTTGAAAATTTAGCACTGATTTGACTAGTGCGTAGCGCTCCAACCTCCTTAAACGGACTCCCAACAATGTATGGACGAGCGAACGACGGCTGAAACGACCGCAACGACTGAGACGACAAGTGCTGCGCGCGTCGCTGGCTCAGATTCCCAATGTGATAAAAGGTCAGAGCCCACTTTCCTGAGATCTTCCGGCGCCGAGAGAGGAGCGCACTTCGAGTCGCTATCTATCTATGCAAGAGACGGGGCAAAACGGGGCTCATGGGGGGTGACCCTCATTTATCCTTCCTTATCTTCGACAGGCGAACAAACTCCAGATTCTGATCCACGAAAAAAAAAAAAATATTTTCTAGAAAAGTACCACTTCCTTTTTTTTTCATAACATTTATATTTCAAGTCCATCTGTCGTTGAACACATTTATCACTATTACGCTTTTAATTCTTCAAAAGTGTCTTGACTTATAAATACTTTATATTTTTATTTATAATTACATTTTTTATTAAATATATTATTAAATTTTATTTGTAAGAAATGTAATAATTTTTTTTTTAGATCGACACTAAAATTCCAGAGAAATGTGGTTTCGCTTCTAAGGTCTGGGGCACTGGGTGGGTGTGCCATATTGCCCCCCCCCCCCCCCCTCCCTCCCCCCTCGTCACCTCGATAGCGAATGCACGTAGGATAGCAACATATACGCTGTCCCGTTTGTGACTCTGTCTCCGTCGCGAAGAGAGACAGAACGAGATAGAGACCAGCAGTAATGGCTTCCCATAAAAGCGGATCGTATTCTCACGATCGGAGAATACGTATACAGTGTATATATAGCGTACGGTGTACTACGCCTCGGCACACGGTACCCGGCCTCACCATTTACATGAGGATAATGCGCGCCAGCCGGTGCCGACTTCTGCTGCTGCTGCTGCTGCCGCTGCTTCTCAGTTACAGCGGGACAATCGTCGTGACTGTCTCAGGCGGCGGTGGCGGCCCTGAGAGAGAGAGAGCACGAGGATCGCGACCGAGAAGGGCGACACGGACAATTGCCGCCAACGGCGCCCGATCCAAAAACGTCAGCGACTGCGCCGCGCAGCGGTAGACGAGTCGTCGTCGTCGGTAGCGACGGACACGCGAAAGCGTATCCGTTACCCTATTCCGGATTGTTGTGGCGCATGCGCGCGAAGTGCGAATTTCGGCCGTCAGGGGGCGCCTTCCGCACAGTCGATTTATTACCTTCTACTTTTCCTTCATCTTTTTTTTTCATCTTCAACCTTCTTCTTTTTTTTTCATCTTCATACAGTTCAACCAACTTTTAGGACCAGCTGAGAGCCGATCCAGTTTTTTGCTAATATTTTTTATTTAATTTTTAGTAATCCTGACCAAGCCTTTTTCTCTCTTTTGACTTCAGAGTCAACGACTGACTGATTATCGTTTCCCACGAATTTAATTCGAGTAAAAATACATTTTTGTCAGTGAACATTTATTTCAAGCGAAAAATAAAATATTGCACATGTGATACAGAAGTTAAGATGAAAATTATCCGCTCCGTCCGTACATGGACATCGCCGGGAACGTTCGCAATGAGTGAGGCGACGCAGAGAACGAGGTACAAAGTCCTTATCTCGACGTACAAAATGTACTGTGTAAGCTGTATATGACGCGCCGTTGGCTCGCGTGCTGCTGCAGCAGCAGCGTCGTTAAACCCCTCGCGAAGGAGCGCGACTCGAACAGCAATTTCCCACACCCAGTTAGCTACATAAAATCGTCCCTCGTTGTTCCGCGTTACCGTTACGGACGCTCGGCGCGTCCACGTGCGTGTGTTCCCGCGCGTCTCCTCGGACGACGTCGCTGCCCGTGTCTTCGACCGCGCGCGGGGCGAGCTCGCCGGTTGTGTATTGTCATCGTCGACATCGGTGCTCGACAAGCGCGAAGTGTACGCGACGCGATACTGGCGAGTCGTCGTTGCAACAGATTAAAAAAACCTCGGTTGGATCAACTAAGCGGTTATTTTTTTTACGTCAATTTTCATCCAGTCTCGTTTTTTTAAAACTAAAAAATTTTTATACAAATTTGCGTCAATCAATTAATTGGTGCAACCAAGTTCATGGTGACGGGAAATAAGTTATTTATTCTGATGCAAAAAACTTGGCAGTGATAACCGACAAATTGATCAACTTATTAATCGTTTGACGCATATTTTTGATATAAATTTTTTTTGAAAAAAAAAAATAAATAAATAAATCCAACTTATTAATCGTTTGACGCATATTTTTGATACTAATTTAAAGAAAAAAGAAAATAAATAAAAATGAGACTGGATGAAAATTGTAAGATAACAAAAAATTGCTAAACACAGGTCTTCCACTCCTAACGGAGCCGAAGCGTGTTTTCATCGGGCGAATCTCATTCCAGCCGCGCGGGGACGTTCCGCGCCCCGCGAGGAGAGTAACGAACCGTCGACCATATACGAATGGTTTCCATCGAGAATGGAGGTAACGGGCACGTTTGATCCGCGGAGCCATGCGCCACCAGTCGCCGGAGTCGCCGCTCGATTCTCGTCGACTCTCCTCGAGAGTCGAGAGAGGAGGCTGCTGCTGCGACGGCAAGTGTAATACACCCCGGGCAGGATCGCGCCGGGCAACCTACTCACGTGTGTGGGAAAATGTTATTGAAATTCCTGCCGAGGACGGAGACGACGACGCGAGACTCTTTCTCTCTCTCTTTTTTTCCTCTCTGTCTACTCCTCTCCTTCTCTCTTTCGCTCGTCGCGGTTCCGTTAGCGAAGCCTCAAGGATATCCTGTGTCGGGCTGCGAGCGAGAAGTGTGAGTTACATCAGAGCCCGGCGAGACCCCCGGCGGCTCGACACCGATAGGTCGACTCGCGTACGCAACGCAGAAACGCGCCCGCGGAGTGGGGGAAGATACCCGGCCGCATAATTTGTAACAGACTTCCGGTCGTCTCGAAACCGGAATCTCAGCGGCGAGATAACAGATAAGGAAAGGTCTCCGGGTTATATAGATTTTTCATGGACGCAAACGAGATGTAAAGTTTGTGCTCACCGAGATTGGTAAAAATTCTCGAGTGATAAGGGGACAAGGATAACGGTGTCGAATTATCTCCCAGTTCTTTTTTTCCTTTTTCGTTTTTTTAGCTGCGAGATATCTCGAAGTATTTTCTTGAGACTCGGTCATTAATTTCATATTAATTCGCATGAAAAATGTCGTCGTCGTCGTCGTCTTTTGAGATTTTTCGGTGAGATTGGACCTCAGGTGCCAGGTTAACCAAAAGGGGGGAGGGGGGAGGGGGAATAATTCGCCGTTGCGTCGGCCGAAATTTATTTCCAGTTGCAATCCGAACGTCTCTTTCGAGTTACGCGAGGAGCGAGTAATAAAATTCGAGATGTAAGAGTTTCTCCCTTTCTTTTTTTTTTTCTTTTTTCTTTTGCACCGATAAAACTTACGTAAAAAATGCACTCGCTCATATCACGGCGCGAAATTGGGCAAGCGACTCGTAACTTTTTTCGGCGAAAATTCTCACGATAATTGCGTCGAGCGTCGCGCTTTTCAGCTGCAGTTTCGTACTCTCGATTCGACCCAATTTTTCGCGGAGCGAATTGCGGGGAAAAAGGGCTGAGGCGAGTCGTTGGGTAACTTCCCGTCTCGCGAGACGGAACGTCTCGTTCCACGTGCGTTTTCAGACTCGTTTTCTTCTCATCTTTTTTTTTTCATTCTGTTTCCTCGTGATTTTTTTTCTCGCTTTTATGCAAGAAAGACTGGGAGCCGCGATTTCGAAACGCACGAGCACGCGCGAGGCACGTCGGGAGATATCAAGACTCTAACTACTATATTTTGTGCGCAAGGTGTGTGTGTGTAGGTGAGTTCGCAATGCGCGCGATATGCGCGGAGCCGCCGCCATTGTGAATGAAAATAATTGCACTACGTTTGCCAGACGCGGTGGGTCGCGTGTAATTTATATCGTGCCATCACACTGGATCCTACGAGGTTATTAATGTCGCGGCGAGCGAGCGAGACGGAGCGACTGAGCCAGGCGCGGAGCTTTCACGGAGAGATGAGAACCCGGCCTTAAAAGCGCCTCCTCCTGGATCTCTCATTCTCATCGGACGCAACGCGTCGTTTTCGTTATCGTCGTTAAAATTGACCGTAACTCACGGTTCGCTCGACGTGTCAGCGAAAAAAAAAAAGATTAAAAATAAACAAAAACAGAAATTAAATAAAAAAGCAAACCCACGGTTCGCTCAACGTGTCAGCGAAAAAAAATAAATAAATAAATTAAAAATAAATAAAAACAGAAATTAAATAAAAAAGCGCACCACGAATTCACAGTGATTTTATTAATTATAGACCGACCACGGTTTATGTCAAAAATTAATAAAAAATATGAATGAAAAAAATATGAATAAAAAAAAATCGCGCAGTTTCAATTGAAACAGTTAAACTGAAGATCCGACGATTAGCAAATCCGGCGGATCTCATTATCCTTCCGCGGTGAGTAAACTCGAATAAACTCGAGTAAACTCGACGTTTTCGTCGAAAATCTCGTGCAGCGGAGCGATAATCACGTGTATATAATACCGCGCATTCTCACGTCGTTGTGGAAGTGGCAGAAGTGCTACCGCCTCTCGTGTCAGTGAGATATTAGATCTCGGTACGTGGTTCCCCGGTTAAATAGTAGATAAATTAGTCACTGATTAGAGCGCCGCGTGCGCCGCTCCTTCCTCGCTGTGTTTTTTTTTTCTCCCCCTCCCGCTATCGAGCGAACGAGCGAGTGCGCACGCGCGAGCGCGAGGGCGCAGACTCGACGCGCGCGCGGCACTCTCGCTTTTGCGAGAAAAATGTCTTCGGCGTATAAGGAAACACACTATATACGAACTCCGTTGTGTTACACGGCAGGTGGAAAGATTGCCCACGTTTTATAAAGAACAAAAGTCGTCGGCGCGGTTTTTTATTTTATTTATTTTTATTTTTATTTTTAGAAAGTAACGGGAGGATTTCACGGCAATTACAATGGAATATATCATCCGCAGTTGGGTGACGGATAATCCGCGTACAAGGTGCTGCGATTAAAAAGATGTTGAAAATTAATAACGTAATTAAAAAAGACATGGAAAATTAATTCGTGATTAAAAAGATATAAAATTAATACGTCGAAGAGGCGTCCGGAAATAATTCTTTACTATACTCTATATTTTTTCTATTCCATACACAGATTTACAAATAATTTTTGATAGAAAAATTAATACGAAAAAAAAATAATGGCAAGAGTGGAATTGTCGCACCTGCGCAGTTGACGTTCGATCAACGCTGAATATTCCACAAGCGAAAAAGTTTCACCCCACTGCAAATTGGCCATTAAACCCGCGACGCGTTAATTAAACGTTCGCCTCGGCGCACGCGCAGTCTCCGGGGCGGGAAAATGAGATGTTATTTTTCAATTTTGAGGATGACCTTAACGAACGGTAAACCGATTGGAAACATTCATCACGATCTCTCTCCCACGGTTCGTCGGAGTGGTGGGAGGTCCTGTGAACCCCTCCCCTCTCCCCCGAAGGGAGGGGGGAGGAGGGAGAGGTTCACAGTCGAGTGTGGCAAAAGTATAGGCGAGTTTCGAGTAGCTCAGCGTAATAACTATACATCGGCTAATACCTATATTGTCGGTTTGATCGGTGACCGGCAATAGGAGAGTAATAAACCCTGGTAGAAAATTTGTAGCATTCTGTTACAGTCGGCCCAAGCCAGGCACCGATCAGGCCTGGACAGGGATGCCACGGCCCTGACCAGGTCCTGACTAGCGCCGTAAATTTTCCACCGGGGAAGGAGGAAGGAAGGTTGTTCTACTTTGTGCGAGCAGGATTCGTTCGCGGGAGACGCGACGCAAAGTAAGAAGCAACGAGGAGCTTGATTCATTCGTCGTGCTGCCAGCAAACAGCAGCAAACGCAACAGCGCCACTCTGCTATACTATAATGAAATACGTGATCCATCTCGTCCGGGTGAAAACGCTACTTCTCGTCTCCGAGGAGACGAGGAGCTGCATACAGCGAAAAGTCACGTGTCAGTCGGTTTACTCGTCGGTCCACATGGCGAGTGCAATGAGAACGGACGGATTCTCGAGTCAAAATATTAAGAATATCAAAAAGCCTGGCGAACCGATTTTTTTTTTATCGTACCGATCATCTCGTTCGCATTTTCTCGCCGCCGGAAAATTCTAGCCGATTTCGGGCCACGCGTCTCGCGCTGAAACCGATCCTAACGAACCTAACTAACGAACCGATTTTTCTCGATCGTTTCGATTTTTTTTCTCGTACCGATCATCTGGGCCGCATTTTCTCGCCGCCGGAAAATTTCAACCGATTTCGGGCCACGCGTCTCGTGCACTGAAACCGATCCTAAAGAACCGATTTTTTCATTTTCTCGTCGCAGGAAAATTTCAACCGATTTCTGAGCCACGCATCTCGCGCTAAAACCGATCCTAACGAACCGATTTTTCTCGATCGTTTCGATTTTTTTTCTCTTACCGATCATCACGGCCGCATTTCCTCGCCGCCGGAAAATTTCAACCGATTCCGGGCCACGCATCTCGCGTACTGAAACCGATCCTGGTGAACCGATTTTTCTTCGAAACATTCCAAACCGACGATACCGATCTCTCTCCGGGCGATCGCGACGCCTCTTTCGCCGTCGCCGCGTGTCCGCATTCTCGCAGCCGGAAAACAATAGCGCGTCACGTGTACACCGCGCGGAGTGATTGAATTTTCGCGACAGGGTCGCGCGCCGGGATCTAGATCGACCCGGCCGATATCGAGATCGCTCACGCCCTGTTCGCTGAGGCGGCGGCGGCGGAGCGCAATTATTTCTAATCGAGTAGAAAAGCGCGCCGGGCGGGCCGAGAGGAGACGCAACGACGACGACGTCGCAACAGTCGACGCTCGCGCGCGGAGACGGCGAGACACTCAGCGCGGAGTGACTAAGCCGACGGCCGCCGCGCGCGATACGCGCGCGAGTATCTCGCGTTCTCGTTACCGGTCAGTCGAGGTTTCTTCGCCGGTTCAAGACTGCCTTGACCATATCGGGTCAATAATGTCTCCTACCGGTTCTGTGTATAGAATAGCACTGCAATATATATTTATATATACGTCTGTATGTGTATGTGCGTTTGTATATATATTTATATATTACACACAGAGCATCGCAGCCTTTTGTTTTGTCCTTGTCTCGCTGCACATGTAACACCCGGATCGTTCCTTTTCCTCTGCAGTCGACATCTTCCGTTTCCTTTTTTGCTTTTTTTTATTTTTATTTTTATTTTTATTTTTTTTCTTATTTTTCTTTTTATACTTGCTGCTGTCACGTGACTGCGAACGACGCAGCGCGTAGGTGAAATTACCGCGCTGATCTCACGCGCGCGCGCGCATGCGCGTTCCTCTTCCCTATTAGCCTCGTTCGATCTCGAAAGGAACATACGGCGGCTCGTTGCGCGCGCGCGGTAGCCGCGGATACGACGAGCAGTAGAAGCAGTAGCCGCGCTCTTCTATTACTCACCGCGAGCGCGAAAAGAAATTTTCTTCTCTCTCTCCCCGCGCGTCTTCACACTCTTTCTCGGCTCGCCAGGCGACCGACCGGCTTCGCCGCCTCGACCTTTCTCTTCGGAACCGAGAAACGCCGGCGACGATTTCGTAACGAGAATTTCGCGGGCGTGGATTTGTTTCTTTTTCGGGAGTTACGCAAAAATTTCACGCTGAATTTTTAGAAATCTTCCACTATTCGCCAATCAATATATATATTTTATTAAATTCATTCCATCAACAGAATAAAAAAAAATCTCGAAATAAAAAATCCGTATTAAAATATATTTTTTATGATTTTTGAGAATCGTTAAAAAAATTTAATTGAACCAAAAAAAATAAAAAAAGATGTAGAAACGAATCCGACGATTTTCCATTAGCAAAGAAAAATGGTCAAATCGGTGCAACACGCGTTTTAAAAAAGGGCAGACGACATAGCGAGCAGCGAGAATGAAGGAAGGAAGCGAGGAAGGACGCGCGAACGCCTCGCGGACGACTCTCCGCTTCTCCCACCCGACGTCCACATCCTGGATTTACGCTCCGAGTGTCGCGTTTTTGCCCCTCCGCACCGGTAGCAGCAGCAGCAGCGTCAGCAGCGTCGCGTTGCATCGGAAGCGACGCGCGTGCAGAGCCCCGGCGAGTATAGTTCGATGAGGTGGAAAAGGACGGAGTCGACGAGGACGACGAGAGCGACGCTCCGGACTCCAATTTCGCCGCGACGAAATTCTCGCCGCTCATATTTATTCCACGGCCAAAACGGAAGACACTTACTTACGGCTACCCACACATAATGACACACCGGCGCGATATCATTTCCACCGACGGATTAATTTTTCGCCACGTTCGACTTTAATTACCGCGTCCACTCTGCAATTTGGCCGCAATTACCTGACACAGTTGCGAATATTCGCGACAACTCCGAACCCTCTCGAATTAAAATGATATAAATTAACACTGAGAAACACGATTTTGCATTCATCGCTGCCGCAATGATAAATAATTTGCCGTCAAATTACTCGAAAATTGCGGATCTCCAAAATTAATTTTTTTCTGACACTTCCGGTCGATTTTTAGTATCAAATAAAAATCAAATACAAATTATATGTTCGACGTTAGAAAAAAAAAACACTTTTTTGCGAGTCCTATTAAATCTGATCCGGCGAGCTGTCGACTCATCGCGGACTTGTCGCTAGTTTTACTATATCCAAACGTCTCAGCTGCGGGCTGTTTGTCAATTAGCTTCCTGGGTTGTGCCTCTCCCGCTATTTAAGCTCCGAGGCTCCGTTAACTCTCGTTATTCGCGCGCACTGTACTTTCGCCGCTCGATCGTCTCCGCGTCCGCCTCTCGAACGAACTTGCGGCGCACTCCGACGCGTTTGCTCGATTATCGCGGCCGTCGTTGCGGACTGTTCCACCGGGCGAATCGCTAATTGAAAAGATCGACCTTCGTGTTACCCTGCGGCAAAACTGTACTCGACAGATATATTTATAGACACGGTATATATATTTATTTTTATTATTATCATATATTTACATGTATACCATGTATATAAATACGTCTGCCGAGTACAGTTTTGCCATTTATATTATTTATATACATGGTACGTGAATTTATTATTTTTATTATACCATGTATATAAATATATACACACACAATGCACGCATTATATATATGGCCGCGGTTCTTACGTGTAATTCTCGTCGTACATAGACCTGACGCAATAAACGCAACCGGCGAAACCCTGCGGAATATCGGCACACGCGGCTCTGCATCGGCGCCGATTCACAAGGCCGATTTCCGTCACGCCTCGCGGATCGATTTGATCTCTCTCGCAGCCGCCGCGTGCTCGAAACCCGACGATCGGTCTCTTCTCTTTCTATCTTTCTCTCTTGTCATTAACTCGCCCGAAGCTGCCGACTGTATTTTGCCGTCGCGGAATATTAATCGCCGGTTAATTACCGATCTTCCTCGGAAACCGGAGTTTCGGTATATTTCGATGTTATGTAAAACAGACTTTTTAATGAGAAACTCAGGAACGTGATTAAAAATGTGAAAAATAAAAATCGCTTCGTTACATAATTTTTCGAAAATAAAAAAATTCTGTTTTCGATCAAAATATTAGATGTTTTATTAGCGATGATTGTAATAATGATAACCAATGATCATAATAATCCACTTGGGATTATTATTGAGGAAACAGAAAAATTGAAATAGCTCACCAGTGATTAACGTTTGATATCCAAGCTTCTGTTTTTTTGCTATAGAACAAAAAAATCTCCACAAAGCCGACGCACCAGTTGTATCACGTACGATCGATATAGATCGATATATCGTTCACAGAGTCGTGAGTTTTCCGCACAGTCACGAAAATAAGTATTTATCCCCGCAAAAACCGTGGAAACGGCGAACGACTCGTTTTATTTTTCGCGCACCACTCGTTTTTATTTTTCTTTTCTTTATTTCCCTTTCTCGTTCAGCAGTCGAGACGTCGGAGAGTAAAAAGCCGGAGAGCGTTCTCAACCCCCGGTCCTCGGAGCTCCGAAGGGGCGCTCGAAGCGTCGCGACTATATCCAGGCGATAATCGACGAAGGGAAAACCCCGAAAACTCTCCTCCCCCTTCGCCCACGAACAAAGAAATGGCCCGTCGTTATCTTCGTCCCTTTTCCGCGGAAATTCCTCGATTATTCATCCACTGGCCACTTTCCCACCCTCGTGGCAAAAAAAGAAAAAAAAACGAAAATCCTTTAAATCCGTCGTCTCTCGCAGAAAAAAAAACACTCGGAGTCTCCTCGTCGAAAAAAAATATTCGCTATTCACCAAATAACAAAAACCCCAAAAAAATCCTCGTAAATCCTGGTTCAGTCGCGGCGATAATTTTCCGGCTGACGATGATCGTCGTCGTCGGTTCGCTTCACCGGCGACGCTGTCATTTTTCCTCCGGTTTTCATCGACGTCCACCGATTTTCCAACTTTTCATTTTCAAACGCGAAAAACCGCCGGTTTGGTATTTATTTTTTTTTTTTACGTCGCGAATTTTGTCGACTCGCGACTCGCGAATTCGACGAGCGACGTGTCGACGTCGTCGCGTGTCGCGAGGGGGAATTAAAAAAATCGGCTGAGCGAGTAGCGAGCGGCAGGTGCAGCTGCGGATGCGAACGGTCCGATCGTCGGCTTCGTACTGATGAGGGGGGATCCGGTGCGCCGGGCCGAGGCCGGCAGATCGGAGTTAAGGGGAAACTGGCTGCTGCTGCTGCCGCTGCTGCCGCTGGGGAGAGTCTCATGGCGCAGCGACAGTCAGCCAGCCGACCGACCACGCCGCTGGATTCTCGAGCTGCGCCGGATGGTGGGAGGCGAAACCGGCGTGCCGCTCGCCGCGTGGTGGATCTCGAGCTCCTTGCTCGGCCGCCGCTGCCGCACACTTCGCTTGCGCTCCGACCGAGGCAGAACCCCTCCAGGAACGCAACACCAAAAAGTAATTTCGTCGATTATTGCCACAACATATTTTTTTCAGTATTTTTTTTAAATTCGACTGCATCGATTAAAAGCTCCGAAATAATTATTAATTTTTAAATTTTTTTATGTGACACGATCGCATATTTAGTGAGGATTTAAATTCTTTAAAACGGAACAATTAATCCGAGCGCTGTATCACCGCAATAATTTGTCCAACGAATTGTTTTGCTTTATTCTCTCTCTGGAACCTAAGAATTCGAAACGGTGTTAAATATAACGTATTTTTGTTTGCCGACATTTTACCACCGAGAAGTTTGGACAGCGTGAACAGAGGGAAATAGAATGGAAGGCGAGAGCCAACTGTCGTCGTCTCTTCCCCGTTTCTCGTTCGACGCCGTCTGTGAAGAAATTATTTTCCGAAGGCGCCGAGGCGCCTCCTTCCGGAAAAGCGCTCGTTTCACAGGTATAAACAGACTGAGAGCAAACATCTGTCAAAATATCCGACGCGCGAACTATTTTACGTCTCTCGGCCAGCGTTTGACGTTACGATTCTTGGAGAGACGTCAGTGTTGCAGTTTGGCAGCTGGACGAGCGTTGAAAACGGTGAACGAACGACGAGAGCAAAATTCTCAGAGTATTTTACCCAGAATTCGGTAATCGCTGTATCACCGCAATAATATTACACGAGATCGAATTTAAATTCCGTTGCACTGTCATATTTTGCTGAAAACGTTTTGCGGCCGAATTTGGCGATGCGTCTGAAAATCGCAACCGAGGGTCAGGGCGTTATCATGATTATTGGAATACTTATAGCGAGACCCTAGAAAGGGCCGGAACACGAAGGGTGGTTTCGTTCTCCCTTCGCGTATATGCGCCCCACCCTCGGTCGGTGAGCAGTGCGAGGGAAGCGAGAGAAAGCGAAAGGGGCGAGCGAACATATAGTCAGGGTCGTGCTGAACTCCATTGACTGCCCGTATGCTTCATGCTGCTACTGCTGATGCTGCCGATGCTTCATGCTGCTGTTGCTGCTGCTTAATGCTGCCATTCCTCCCTTCGTCTAAGCGTCCCCATGGAAATTCCACCCACACGAATACACACAAACAGCCCTAAGAGCGATTTTCCTACAAACGTCATTCTGCCCGGTGTACGCATGCGCAGTCGCCTCAATATTGAATATGATTTTTGCATGTAATTCGAGAGTGAAACAATCGGGATGAACGATTTCATAAAATATTAATAGCAATTAATATTTTATATAAATTAATATTACACTGAAGAAAATCAGTAGTTGCGGCTACCAATCATTGATGAGACCTACCAAAAAATTGGTTGCAGTTACTTAAATATTGGTAGCTCTGACCAACGATTGGTAATCACAACTATTCATTTTTTTCAGTGTAATAAAATAAAATATAAATAAATTAAATTAATAATAATAAGATATTAATATTACTTTTGCCCAGAAATACACTATCGCAGATTTCTGGGCAAAATACACTGGGAAATAATCGTGATAGACGTTCCTTGGGGGTGGGAGGAGGGGGTCTGTGAATGGAAACAACGAAGGGAGATGATTCGCATCATGCGACTCTGTCGACGAAGCCAGAAGGCAGCGGCAGATGAACGCGAACATGAGGAACGTATCTCTTGGGACGTCGAGGCGGACTTGTATCATTGCTGAAAGCGAATTGGGTCCTTCCCCACAATTCACGAGCGACGAGAAGCGAACTATACTATACTGACGAATAATCCGCGGGGATGCATTGACGACGAGAGTCACTCGAGCGGGTTGCGTCAATGACCGTGTTAATTGCAGACGAGCCTGTCGCCAAAGAAAAACGTATCTCAGAAATTAAAATAATCAATTAAAGCTGCATTTTACACCAACCCGAAAAAGTGCCGACGTCGCGTCCAAAATTAACGCAATCCGCAGGTCAAATTAATTTTTCAGACGATACAAATTCCACGAAGTTTACAAAAAAAAAAAAAAAAAAAAAACACACGGGAGAATCCGTGTTTTATGGTTGCGGCGCGAGGAACGCGATAGCACTGCGCACGCGCCGAATTCCTCGCATGGCGACGACACGACGATTTCGCTCGGCGTGAAATAACTCGTCGCGATTGCGCGCTCGGTTTTTGGTGGTATTGCAGGCGAACGGCGCGTTCTTCAGGTACGAGACTATCGCGAATACGGCGGAGACGAGACGCCGGCGAAACGAGAGGCCAGGGCTGTCGATAGTGCGCGCCACCTGGTTGCAGCATCGCCGAAAACGTCGTCCGGACGACATTTTCGGTGGGTTCGGAGGCAACAGGAACGAGGAGGTCGAAGTGCGAGCCGAGGCCGAAAGATTGCGCGTACATTGCACCATCGCTGAATTGGTCACAGGCTGCGGCACCAGGTGGGGGAGGGGGTAGTTGGGGGGCCCCCAAAAAGCGTTGAGCATGTTCGTACGATGTACGCGCAACACGTAAAATTCGAGATTTATTAGCCCGTGTGCCTTTGGCCTCTCAGCGACGAGCGTCTCACCTCTCGTCTCGTCGTTTTACGAGCCAACAGCGAGACGCGACCTGAGCTTGCATAACTCGCGAAAAAAAAAAACACGAAACGAGATTCGCGACCGTCTCTCCTCGTCGGGTTACGCTCACCGTCGACATTTACCTGCACGATAATTTTTTTTATGTTTCTTTTTGGTTGATGGTTTATTCACCGTCTTTAGTGAGATAATGAGATTAAATATTCGCGTTCGCCGAGCATTAAAGTGTCTCTGCCGTCTGCGATGGACCATAAAGAGCTCAAAATATTTATTCGCATTCTTGTGACGTTTAACGCGTCTGCGAGATTTTTTTACGCAGCTCGGGAGGCGATTTTTTGTTGGGCGGAATTATCGTCGGGACGAGATGGAATAATAAATAACCGGTATGGGATTATTTTCTGGATATTATTACACTGCTACCGGTTATGCATTTAATTATTATTTATTGTCATTCCAAATGGAAAATAAAATAAATAAAATTATAATAATTATTTATTAACGTTTTATTCAACGCAATCTTTTCGAAGAAAATCGAGTGTGTCGATCCTTTTGGATGAGTGATAATGCAATACAACATTTCCACCCCTTTTTCCCGACCCTTCCGCGTGTATCAGCCGAATCCAATCGCGTCCTTTCGGATGCCCGGATTTTTCCTGATTGCTCGGTGTTCCTGGAAGGCACCGACATTGCCACGAATCGCCCTGAAAAGACCGGAAAGGGGCGAGAAGAACGAGACGCGTGCGTTGTCCCTCTTCGATTCGATTCGGCGCACTACGCAATCCCCCTCCCCCCTCCACCCTCAAGATTCGAGCGTGACTCAAACTTCGCCAGCGCAACGAAAAAAAAGCCCACAGAAAAATCGACAATATTTTCTCGATTCAACTTTCGCACAGATTTCCACTTGTTACTCGAATTGAATCTCGCCGATCGAACTCCTCGACTTTAACGAAATTGCTGCGCGCAAATATGGTGATATTGGAAATTAGGACTCGGGCTTTATAAGACGGTTAAATTTCGGAATGAAAGAAGCCGACAATCATCGGGTTAAATTTAGTCGACGGTAAGTGCGGCCTGGACGTACCGATGAGGCTTAATGCGCAGCCATTTCTGGTTCTCCGCGTCGGACGCGCGGCTCAAGTGCACCGAGTGCGTATTTACTGTATATATTGCGCTCGCCTAGACTCGATGATTCCGCGAATTCCATAAATTATCCGTGAAAGGGGCGAGAGAAGAGGGGAAAAAGCGTCGGTGTATTTCCCTACGACTGCAGTATCCGCATCTCGATGTATACATACACTACATATATCAAGATGTATATACATGTACACACGATGCACCACGCCTCAGCCGCGAGGCGACGACGTGTGCTCGTTTATTCGCCTTTCCGTATCATCTCGCGTGCCGCGCTCCCCGAACTCCGACGTTTGCCGATTTCACGCGAGCCGATTTCTCAGTCGCTCGGTTTCTTCAACGCAACGCATTTTTTAACGCTATTTTTTCCCAATTTACTTGACAGATAGAGCTCCGATTTTTAGAGAATGTCCACAAATACTGCAGAACTGGGCTAAAGCTTCGAATTCCTCGATACGTGAACCGAAAAACCAAAAAGTGAGGTTAGGAATCCCGCACCGCTTCAACATTTTGACAGCAGTTTTCTCCGAAACGGTGAATCGAATCGCAACCAAATTTGAAACACAGGTAAAAAATGATGGCAAGAATTGAACTGAGCTTCTGGATCCTCGAAATTGGTAGCCGTTTTTTTGGGAGAGCCGAAAAACTAAAAATTAGCGACGAAGTTCCGAGCGAAGTACCACTGCCCCTTAAGCGACATTAAGGGCGCGCGCGTTGGGCCGATGAGGGCCACAGGGCGTACGTGTGGATGCTCCTCGGTTGGATATACGCACGGGTATTTACGGCCGGTCGTAAAACGTTTCTTCACGGCACTTGACTCCGAGACTCTCAAGACTCGCGCAGGTCGCGCGGACCAACATTTTTCGCATCATCGTCGCGGGGCTTTCTCGCCGAGTCCGAGACTTCGGTTCACAGACTGGAAGCGGTGAGACGAAGCGTTGGATGAAAAATAAAAAATGGTGGCAAGGGTTAAGGGCAAGAGAGGAAACGGATAAAAAATGTCGAGGCGATGGCCTCGTCAGCCATCGACGAAGGGACTCGATTCCCTCTTGCCTTCATCACCGTTCGTCTTCTTCTGGCCCAAAAAGGGGCTCACTCGTCGAACGAGTTTTAAAAATACCTCAACCAAATTTGGGATCCTCTTCTGCGATGCGCCAGACGGTCACGATCGTTTTTTGAGACGATTGGCGCCGCTTTAACGAGAAAACCACATCGGCTCGTTTGGCGATCTGCGCGTTTGTGTCGCGTTTAAAAAAAAAATCTCGGCCGTGGAAAAATGGCAGACTAACTAAAAAAAAAATCGTAGCAAATTTCCCTGACTTCCGGGAGTGTTATCTCGCTCACGTATTATCAAGTGGATCATTTTAAGAGAATGTTTATGTTTTGCGAACAACATTTCGCGGTCCTCGAGATGCTAATCGACATTTTTGTTATTCCAGGCGGCGATTCCTCACGACGACGACGACGACGACGACGACGACGACGACGACGATGACTCTGGTGGTGACCCCTGCTGGTAACAAAGTCTGTGTCCTCGGCGCGATTTCGCTCGGAGATTCGGAGACGCTGGTTCCTCATCGCCCATGAACATATATATAACGTCCGTGACGTCGTCCCGAGGCGAGAGAAGGTGAGCCACTGGTGCAAGGGAGGATTGAATGAAACGACGGAAGTGGGAGAGCAAGAGCGAAGTGGTGCGGGGAACACGTTGGAAATTAGTAAGACTATATCGTGCGCGCAAACGGCGCAACGTGTGAATAACAATGAGCGGAGTGGTTGTGTGTTGTGCACGTGCCACGAGCGAAATTCACGTCGCGAAGGTGGGGGTGATGAGAAACCTGTGTTGCGCTGCTGCTCTCGCGGCTAAATATAAACTGTATCACGGTGCGATCTTGCGACTTGCTCGTTTTCTGCGGAGAAGCGCGCGGGCTTTTGTCGCAATGCGACGAGCGCTGCAACGCTCGCGGGCCGAGAGCGACGAGCGACGAGCGAGAGGAGCACGACCTGCCGTTACGTACGAACGGGGCTTGGCCTCTGGGTTCAGCCGGTGCGAATGAACCGCGGCCTCCGGGCTCGAAAGAAAACCCTTTTGCGAAGAGAATGCCGCGAGGCGGAATGCGATATGTCGATTTTTGTATTTTTTGTAGAATTTTAAAGTCGACCCTCATAAATCGCAAATTTTTTGGAGGGAACCTTGCCGTTTTTTTGGCGAAAAAAAAAATTTCGATTTAACGAAGTTTTAAAACCCTATCCAATGGAAAATTTCCCGCTGATTCCAAATATGACCGGTTTTTGCCCGAAAAATAAAAAATTTTAGGAGAGAAATGCGAAAAACGATTTTTCACTTTTTCCCAATTTTGCCACTTTACTAAAATCGGTGTAATTTTTCTTTGGATGAATATAATCGGGATTTTCTTTTTGCATTCGAAAGAAAACTCTTCAACGAAGAGAATGCCGCAAGGCGGATCGCGATATCTCGATTTTTCAATTTTTCACAGAATTTTAAAGTTGACCCTCAAAAATCGCAAATTTTTAGAAGGGGTACACCTTGCCATTTTTTCCAAAATTTGATGAAAAAAAAATTTTCGATTTCGCAAAGTTTAAAAACCCTATCCGATGGGAAATTTCCCGCTGATTCCAAAAATCACCGATATTTGCCCGAAAAATAAAAAATTCTATGCAAAAAACGAAAAAATCGATCAACGCTTCCCCTTCGTCGTCGTTCCGCAACGATTATTGCCCAACCGAAATGACCGCGCGGCGTTCGGAACATATTTTGTTCCAACGCCGATTCCTCCGTGTGTAATTTGTCCAGCTTGGACCCGGCGCGCGCCTGTTTATGGCGCGTTGCTCTCGTGTTGCACGCGGCGAAAGCCGCCGCCGCCGCGTGCAACACGAGAGACACTTTGCGCCACACGCGCAGAGACTCCGGAAGAGTCTCGAACGCGCGGCGAACGGGATGAACGGGAGAGAGAAAGACAGAAATAAAAAAAAACGCGCAAACAAATAATCCCGCGAGCTGCTGTGTTCAACGCCGCGAATTATACCGCCTCGTCGATACTTTCTAGGCAAAAGGCGCGCGAGAGCTTCAACCGCGATTTGCACCTCTCGCAATTCCTCGCGGTCTCTCCGCTCGTCTGCTGTTTTACGGCCGCTGCTGCTGCAGCTGCAGCAGCGTCGACTTGCGACTCGCTGCAACCGCGTCGCCGCAGACTCGGTACTAGAAACGCACTGCGCTGCTGCGGATGCGGCGGCGGTACACGCACTGTTAACGGAGGAGGCTGCTCAGAATGCACCTTGCAACAGGGGTTACGATCTCTCGGCGAAACGACCGTCCGCACGCATCTCGCGCGATACGAGTGCTCCTCTCGCGAGTATCCCGCGAGTACCGGTCGCGGCTTCTCGTACAATGTAAACGAGAATGGGGTTACGCGTGTCGACCCTTTTATATCCGCTACAATGGACCCGGACGGACCAGGCTTGAACAAACGCTACTCGTTGCGACGGTGAAATTTGCGGTTTTTTCTTCGGCGCCGACGCACTTGGAGCTACGGTTTTTTTGGATTGCAAGCTCGATCTCCTGAAGTCTGAACTTGGGGTCGACTATATTTTAAAGTAAAATTCTGTCGCTTTATACTCAAAATAAAATTGTTCAGCAAATCTTTTTACAATCTCTTTTTAGTTCCGATGAAAATGATCCGTTTTTTTTCTGAATAGGTAAGAATTTTTTTTTTTTATTTTTTTTGGCTTGGATTCTGTCGCTTCCCGCTCAAAATAAAATTGTTCAGCAAATCTTCCGACAATCTATTTTTTTTTGGTTCCGATGAAAATGATCCGTTTTTCTCCGAATACGTACGAATATTTTTTAAATTTAATGATTTTCGTCATAAAATAAAAAAATGTGATTAGCTTGCATTTGAATCTATCAAAGACTATAAACTCTATATAAATAAAGACTATAAACTCTATATAAAAAGAATAATTCAATTGCCCGAACGAAATATTGCGACGACTCTGGTTGAAGTTTAAGAAAGGATCGAAATCGTCAAAGCTTCTCGACGAGATGTTTCTTTTTTTTTTAATATCTTCGATTTATTCAAACGCATCGACTTCACCGTTACGCGTGATCCGTGCGCGCGCAGCGCGTTCCACACGCCGCGCGCGAGAATTCGCAATGTCCCCGCGTGTGGGTGGCACTAAAATGGGTGAAGGCAGCCGTGCGCGAGCGCACAATGGCCTTTCCCCCGACGCAACAAGTGTCGGCCCACGCTTTCCCGGGGGCTTCTGCATAAAACATCGATATATAAATAAACGTGACAATGGCGGCCCTCGACGTACACGTGTATCGAGCCCTCCGTAATGTCCCCGCGTGCGACGACGTGCGATTACAACCGGGAGAGTCGTGCGGGATATCGCGACTGCGGAATGCAACCGACGAGCCTCCGAGCGCCGATCGACGATCGGTTTGATTCTGTCGCTGCGCCGATCGCCGATCGTGCCTGACGCGCATGCGCGCATCTCCAGGAACATCGTCGCAATTTTCCTCGCGCCGGGGATCGTCTTTCCCGTTTTCTCAGATTTCCGCGCATGCGCCGATCGCGTCGCGCCGGTTTCTAAATACGCTTCCAGGGTATTTCCACGTTCCTCGCTGAGACTTTAATGTCCTTTGCGCAACTGAAATACAATATCTCGCTCATTTATATGTGAGAATTCTCTGTCGTGAGCTGCGCATTCTTGATCCTTCGCCGCACGTGTTTCTCGACCCTCGCAAATATTTCTCGCGATCGGCAGAAACAATTTTGATCGCGTATTGACAATTTTTTAGCGTGACAGAAATATTCGAACCTGAGGTCGAATGGACAACAAGAAATCGGTTGTCACTAAAACAGAGTCCGTCATTTTTTCCACTCTTCGAGTTTAGGCTTTCCTTCGGTTCATTCCTCTCCTACACGATCCGCGAATCGTCGACGCATCACAAACGCAACGACTACGAACTCGCACCGATGATGTCACAATCTTCGCCTGACTTTCTCCAGATATTTCGCGATCCGATGGGAAGCCATACTACAGTTCCTAATACACTGCGACGCATGCGCGGTAATAGATGCGCAGTAGATCGACGGACTTGTCGTAAGATACCTAAATACCTGCGATGCCTAAATACCGACGTAGAAATCGGTTGGACTCGAGTATCGTCGTCCGGAAAACGTGCGATATGCTGATGAAGTCGGCGAGGAGGGGAGGGAGAAAGAGGGGGAGGGGGAGGGAAGGATTGTCGCAGTGTCTTCGGTGCATCGGGCACGCTCGGCGAGATCGAAGTGTGGCATCTTCTTAGCTGCAATTGCCTCGCGGTGCACGTTTGTTGGCTTCCCGAGAAATTCCCGTAGAAAAGTTCGTCGGCGCGCAGTACCGGTAAAATATTCTGTGGGGGTGGAGAAGAGAGGGGGGAGGGTTAGGATCGTCGATGCAAGATGCAAGTCGCAGTGTTGCTGCGCTTATCTCCGCGACTCCCGCTGCAAGTGCCGCCAATTCCATCTGTTCAGCCTCGCTCGGATCTGTTTTACATAGTCAGATATACCGTCGCCTTTTATCGTATCGTAAAGTACGAAGAGGAATTGAGAGATAGCGAGGCTCGTGCGCTCGTTCACGCGCGCGAGCTGCAACGGCCGGCGCAGCTTAGTCGATGTAAGAGACATTTGCAACGTCTGTTTGGCTGCACATTTTCTCTGACCTCGTGCGAAAAATTCGTACGATTACGCGGATTTCGTCGTCTCTTCGGAGTGTCGTAAAAAAATGTTGCAACGTTATACAAATACTAGGTTTTTGAAAAAAAAAAAAAAAAAAAAAAAACATTTTTGGCCGAACAGTTTGTCAGAAATCGTAGATCTGGCCGCCGGGCCGAAAACCGCCCAAATCGGGGTCTCGAAATTTATTTTTTCAAAATATCGACTTTTAACCTATACCATCATTCTCAAGTCGCATATTCTACCCCTGAAAACACCGGTTACAACCCTTTTTTAGTTGATTCTGAAAAAAAAAAAAAAAAAAATTCGCCGAAAAGTTTGTCAAAAATCGTAGATCTGGCCGCCGGGCCGAAAACCGCCCAAATCGACACGAGACACTTTTTCACAAACGAACGTACCGACCATTTTTTCCGATAAGACAGCGTTATGTTTTTTTTCGTAAAATAATCCAAGAGACACTGACGTTGCCGATTAAAAAAATTACCCGAAGCGACAAGCGCGGACGAATAAAAACCTTTGAGCACCGGAAAAAGCGTTTTACGACCACATTCGAGGCGCCGTCGCCGCGCAGCGACGAACGAAAAAACAGTGGCGCAGGAATTGACGAAAGACGCGCGCAGAGCGCATGCGCGCCGCGCGTCCTGAGAACTCTATTTCATTCTTGAATAGCCAATTACCTTCTTATAATTCAATTCGCATTCGGGGATAAGTAGAGCACTCGGTCTAACGCGCGCGCTCGCGGGGAGCACGTATAGCGGGCGCGCAGACGTATCAGCGCCGTGTCTGGGCTGCACTGTAGTCCGGAGCCAATTCACCCGCTTCTCTCGTCGTCAACTGGCTCGATTGTCTCACGCTGTCTCACGCCTCGTCCTCGTCGTCACCCTCCGCCCGCGTGTCCCCCACGGGGCTCGAGTCTGTTCGCCGTGACAGATCGCTTAGGCAATACGAAACACACACAACACCAGACAGTGTGGACTTTTTCGTTGTGTGATTCATTATAGTGTCAATAGCAACACTTTTTACAACGTATAATTAAGACAGGCGATTTCGTTGAATTTTTTCCCGTCTTCATTTCAATTTTTAACATCAATTTCAGGATTTTTTTTTTAATAAGGAAAAATCCTGAATACATTTTTTTTTAATAAAGGAAAATCTGAAGAAGGCATTATAAATTATGAAGTATAGTATAGTATAGTATGAATTAATATTAAAAAACTGAATCATTGCAGATCAGTGTTCAATCAATTACGAAATATTTTAACACCTTTCGTTCATCACTGTAATTGATATGAACCTATAATTTTATAGATACCGTCTTGGTGTAGTTTTTAACACAAAATTTTTAGTGCTCGGAATACATCTGTTCGTTCGAAAATTTCTTGCTCGAAAACACGTTACTTCAGCGATGCACGAAGATCGAGAGACGGCGATTTCATTCACACCGAGAGCTCGATCTGCAACGCCGCGAAACGATTTACACACGACTCTCGGGTGCGGCGGGGGAGTGAGTGAGAGAGAGAGAGATGGAGAGGGGTCGCTTGACGGGCGCGCGTCGCCACGCCGCCGGGAAGCGTCGATCGGGATCACGATTGTCGTATAAACGTTCTGGCGGCTGGCGTTTCGCTCTCGCGCGACGCGGACAGCGCCGAAAGATTCGCGTCGAGGGAGTCTCCGTCGCGTCGTCGTATTGGATATTCGCAGAGACACACACACACAGCGACTGCGGACGACGGCGAAGGAGCGAGAGAAATGGGATAACGATCGCGCGGAAGTCGTGCGACTCTAGTCGCTAGTCACGTGACAACGGAGCGAGCGAGAAAGGGAGACAGAAAGAGAGAAAAAGAGATGTGGAAGGAACGACTGTGGGAGAGAAGCACACGTCTTCGGGGCGAAGTTCGAACTCTGGATTACACACCTTGATATACATATAACGAAGACTCATCGGAGGTCGTCGTCACCAAAACGACTGGGCGATGACTCGAACGCGAGTAACAAACGGTACCGATCGAGACACTTTTGTGCTATGAATCGCAGCCTCTGTCCCTCGCGTAATAATCGATTCGATTGTGTAACGCAACATTGGGACGATGCATCGGTGTCTTCAGTCGGAGATGAAGGTTGTGGGAAGGGTTGAGAAGGGGGGTACCGTTATCTCAAGGATTTTCTACGTCAACGGTTCCTTTATTAAAGCGTCTTGCTCTCAGCTCGAAATGTTTTACCGTTCGCCATTGTCTCTCTTTTTATTTCGTGTCACTCGTCGACGTCGCGACTTGCATTATTACTTTTCCAAACTTTCCGGATGTGATACTAAATTTAAT
Source organism: Itoplectis maculator (assembly GCA_964034905.1). Classification (NCBI taxonomy): domain Eukaryota; kingdom Metazoa; phylum Arthropoda; class Insecta; order Hymenoptera; family Ichneumonidae; genus Itoplectis; species Itoplectis maculator. The sequence goes on from OZ035859.1 coordinate 8,585,177, forward strand.
GGAAAAAAAAATTCATTTGGAGTACTTTTAGCCTCCGGTTAATATTTGACCCGATGCAGAGGTCACACATTTTTTCTGGTATATCTTCGACCCATCGCTCCTTGGAGTCAGATTTGTGATTCTCCTGCGCAGCCGCAATTGCGTCGTTGAGACTCGGGACACCGACGACAACGCGGTGACGGCAACGACGGAGGACAGCGATAAGCGATCAGGGCGACCGGGTCGCAGGGGCAGAGCGGACGAACGTGTGGCGCATCGAGGGAGAAAGTTCTATTAATCGTATGCAAGCTGCGCGCGCGCGAGCGACGTATTGTGGAAGCGCGGGCGTAAAAATGTTATTGCACGATCGAACGTTCAACGTCGCGCGCACGACAATGAACAGGCGATTGCGAGAGAGGTGGAAGCCTCCTAGGGTCATAGACAGTGTACGTACGGACAACGAGAGTCTCATCAGCTGTATCGTGCGGATTGAAATCTCAAGATCTGTGCCAACACATTTTATTATCGCAGAGACACGACTAAAATGGATGACAACACTCAGAAAAATGTATGGTCAACTGTGCTATGCGACATATTTGTCTGAAAGGACAACAATGCTTTTATGGTTCTCGCAACGATAATTAATGTCACTGGCAATATAATATGGTTCCTGTCACCTATTTATATAGTAAAATTCGCTATATTTGGCATTGTTATCCCATGGATTTTTTTTCAGTACCGATTTGGCATTTTGATATTGGTACCAATGACCAATTTCCAAATGGTCTAACGTCACTCGCCCCTGCAAATTGAAATGCGAAGTCAGGACTCGTCCAATGAAATTTAGTTGTTCTCCTTCTATATCCTCTTAGTTGTACAGCTGGGCGGTAGAGGTCGCTTCGGCCGGTCGATGCGCGCGCACGTGGAGAGCGTCTTACACGCGGGACATAACTCATATCGACTCGCGCGCGGTGTACACGCCAAGGGTCGCGAGGGGGGGACTTCTCTTCCGGTCGACACGCGATGCGCGGCAGCGCGAACGCAGCTATGAGTGTCTCGCTCGCTCGGGTCGCGGGCCGCGTGCCGAGCGGGTGTTCGCCGGTACGAAGATTGATAACCTCAGCGTGTGTTCCACGAGCGCGACCGCCTCGCTTGCATATATATATAAATATACAAACGCACGACGCTTCGGGGGCGACGGGACTGAGAGATCGACCGCGCACGCGCCCTGCGGGAAAATCCGCGACGAGCGATCGACACTCATTACTTTCCAATACAAAAGCAAAAATTCCTCATCCTCCCAATGTTTCGTTTTTTTCTTTTTTTTTTCACATCCATGTAAAGTAAAATTAAATGTTTGCCAATGACGAAAATTGTTTTTTTTTATCATCAAAAATAAAAAAATACACTTTTCCCATTTTTTTTTATCTTGAATTTTTCTCATCGAGCATCGGAAAATCCGCGACGAGCGATCGACACTCATTACTTTCCAATACAAAAGCAAAAATTCCTCATCCTCCCAATGTTTTGTTTTTTTCTTGTTTTTTTTTTCACATCCACGTAGAGTAAAAATAAATTTTTGCCACTGACGAAAAGTGTGTGTTTATCATCAAAAATCAAAATAAAAAATACACTTTGCCCATTTATTATTTATCTTGAAAGAAAAAAAAATGGCAGCAGTGATCCGAGGATAGATTAGATGCGCGACGACGCATTTACGACACCGGCGTCGTTTATTCGTACGTATTGGCGGTACGGGAACTCGCGGAATCGTCGCAATGCGTCAAACGTCAACCGAGAGCGGAAGAGAAGATACGACCGGGGCGCCGAGCGCGCGGTTGCGCATGCGCATCGTGCAGCGCGCATCGGCTCGAGCCGAGCGCTGATGCGCGTGCGCGCGCGCGAGCGCCACGTGGACATGCGCCTGCGCTGTCCGGCGAATCCACCGGGTGAATTAATGAGCCTGCTCGTATCATTTTCACGGCGCGGAGAGTACAAGGGGAGGCAGAGCCCGCTACTTTCACCGGTGAACGCGCGCGCGAATCTCCGTTCGAGCGCGCGCGCGCGCGGATGCTCTCACTCTTGTTTCTCCTCTCGTTCGTTGCGGTTTCTCTCTATCGCCCCTTTTGTTGTACGGCAATGTTTTTCCCTCGCTGTACACGGCGCGCGCGGCCTCTGCCCAAAGATTCTCACGCACATTGAATTCTCCGCATACTGCGCGCGGTGTATATACATCGAACACACCGATTCTCCATGGCTTGAGCATTATGCATACACGGGACGTTCCCCGTCAATTCGGCCACATAAAAAATAAAAATAAATATTCCACGGGACATTCCGAATTTTTGAAGCCATCATTTTATTCGTGTTTCTTGAAATACTATTCGCTTTGTTTAAATACTTAAATATTAAATTATGATTAAATTTGTTGGCTCGATTTATTATAAATGAATCAAGACAATAAATAATTTCTTGGCTACCTTTATTTATAATAAAGCGAGCCGAAAAATAATGCAGGTGCTCTCGAAAAATTAAATATTTCGTTCTTATTTTTTTTAAATGTCTCAGAGTGTAAAAAAATGTGTGCAGGGTGGAGGAAAGTATCCGTCAGTTCGGCCACATTAAAAAAAATGATTCCCCGGGAAATTTATTGTAAATGAATCGAGACAAGAAATAATTTTTTGGCTAGCTTTATTTACAATAAACCAAGCCAAAAAATAATGCAAAAAATAATGATCTCGAAAAATTCACTGTTTCGTTCTTAAATGTCTCAGAATGTTAAAAAAATTTGTGCAGGGTGGAGAAAAGTATACCACTGCCTCTTAATTGACGAAGAATGCCTCGTATACTCGGCGCTGCTTACCGAGACTTCTCTTGTCGCGTCCGCCAACGAGCTCTGTAACTTTACTTTGTACATACACCCGCGCGCGCATCTCCCTGTATATATTTACAGCATATTTTCTAATACGAGTATCTCGCCGCGGCGCTGCGCGGGATCTGTGCGCCGGCGCGCGCGGTTCTAAGGAAGATCGCGAGTTCGAGATAAGCGCCTAATCTCGCCGTGATCAGGATAGCAGAGCCGCGTAGAGAAAAACGAAGCCGCCGCGCTTGTGTCGGGCCCGACCCGACACAAGGAGAAGGAAGAAGCTCGCTGCTCTCGAAGCACCCGGCTATTAAGTAGCTTATTTTATACAAAACCGGAAATCTGCGCTGCTGCGATTCCGCGAACCGCCGGCAACGTGTGTATTAAATTAATTAAGCGCGTAATAAGATATTACAATGTGTTTACAGTACAATTACGATTCTCGTGCTGTGAGCAGATACCGCGATTCTCCTATCAATTTTCGCGTATCAACGTATTGCAAAATAGTGGAATTTTATAAAAAAAAATTTTTTACATTTTTGGCATCCACTTTTGCAGCTCGGGTATTTTTACCTTCGAAAAGCTCACCGAACGTCCTTGAATTTAATTTTATTTAATTTTTAATATCAAAGGTATTGTCTTAAAATTTGAAATCACGAAGGATGAGGAAGATTCGGTGTAGACTCGATTTAAGTGCGTCGCGTGTACGTCAGATCTCGCACCTTCGTCCGCACGAATCTTAGCTCTGAGCTCTACGCGGAGAAGGTGAAAGATTGTAATTCCATACGATACGTATAATCTCACCGATGGCTCAGAGAGCGCCAATTATTAATCGTTATTTTATTAAGTTCCGACACGCTTGGCCAGTGTCAGCCCCAACGCGACCATCGCGCCAAGAGTGACAGTATGGATTAGGGGTTCTGTCGGCCGAACCGTCCTCAACGATTTCTATTATACAACCGCCACTTATGATTGAATCAAAGAAACCGTCTTTATCTCCTGAATCAACGAAAAAAAATATATCGATTTCAATAACATAACCCAAGTTGAGTTAGCGAAGGAAACGAAAATGAATTATGAAATTAATTATTCATAGCTACGAAAAATCCATATTTTTTCACCGCACGATTCTGATTCGAGAAAATGATTTATTTATCGCAGAATATTCAGAACTCGCGAGGAGGGGAAAGAAAAGGGGGAGGGGGTGACCCTCATTGTCACTTTCGTCTTGATCTTTGTTGTGCAATTAGCGCGCCTGCAATTAGCTACCTTGCAAGGTAGACGAGCTGATAAATATGTCAAGTTTGTCTCATCAGCGTCACTTTCTGTGAATAAGTCTCGCGAAGCTTCAACATTGCCCATGAAGAGGTCTGGTGAATTAAAATAATAAAAAAAACATCAAGAAAGTCCCATTGCGCCATATTCATCCGTCTCGCGCGCGCACGGTACACATATGTCACTTTCTTTTTCCCGACTCGACTGCCGGAGACGAGCGAACGCTCTGCCCCCGCCGCCGACACAATCCTCGCGTCTGCCACGACCGCCGAATCAACCGTATATATTATTCTCTCGCCTAACGTGTGATTTTCCGAGCGGCGCGTGTCCGCACCGCCTAATTGGTTCTTAACGACGCGACTTTCGGAATACAGTAACATTCTCCGATTCCCGTCGAGCTGTGTGAGACGATAATCATAAGTTGTGGGAGGGGAGGTAGGTGCGATTCACGTCGCGCGACGAATAACGAAAGAACATGACCCCCGCGGCTCGACGGTTAAACGACGTACGGGATGTTCCGATTCAAGTCGATGAGTCTGCGGCATATATATAATATCGTCCCTAATTGTGCCGTGTCGAATTTCATTATCATTATTATTATTATACGTTCCTTTGGACCCGGAGGCCGGGTCTAGGATTTCTGACCAAAAGAATTACATTTTTTTTTTCAATTTTCTTTCCTACACTTAGAAAAAAAATTGCTAAATCCAAAATGTGCGATACGGGCGGCGAAATAAATATTTTGCAGATTGGACAAAATATTCGGCAATGCTAATCGAGATTTTTTAAATTCTATTACCAGTTGCTTCCATCAATCAAATATTTTGCAACAAATATTTGCAAATATTCGCAACCGCACATTTTTTTGGATTTAACAATTTTTTTTCTCAGTGCACGTCTCATGAAAAAAATATGGTCTAACCGTCGACGCGAAATCCGAAATTTGACACGAAAACAATATTTTTTTTTCTTTTCAATTTTCTTTCCCACGTCTCTTGAAAAAAAAATATCGTCTGTAGACGCGAAATCCGAAATTTGACGACGGAGATCGAGCGATAATGATTAACTTCGACACAAAGCCAAACGTCGTCTCGACGTCGTGAAAAACGTCGTTTTCTTCTGTCACGAGGAAGTCAGCGATCACAGCCTGCGATGATTTATCCGCGAATGAACGTCCATTGAGGGGACGAGGGGGACTCGATCGAAGGCCGTCGCGATGCGGTCGCCATGCGGTTCGTGTCTCCTTTCGCGTCCGCTGCGTCGTGGATTTCGCGTCCTCCTCGCCGCGCATATGCCCAGATATATTTACATACTCGCCTCGGGCTTTAATGCGCCGAGACGAATCGTCAAAGGTCTCTTCCTCGCTGAATTCTTCCTCGCGCTGCGTCGCGAACGTCTGCGCGCACACGTCGACGATTTTGTGTACATGTGCAAATGTGTAAATATGTGGCACACGTCGCGGTCGATGTCGAGCGTGTGGGGCAAGGTGGACGTCTCAGTTATGAGCTGTGTTTCGCTGGTCGTCGATCATCGTTTCGACTGCATATCTTCCTTACAGTTGAACCTACGAACTGACAATAACCGACGACATCGTCGACGATTGCTATTAATTATTTTTCGTCGTACGTGTAGAACGTATCATTTATTTATCGAATCGATTATTCGATATGACGTATTTTTTTCAAATGATTTTTTTTTTTTAATTTCGTCGCAGGATTCCGGTGCTCTCATCGTGCACTAAAAATTATCAGTTTCCCTTTTGAAGGATTAAGGGGATAAAAATGAATATTTAAACCGTCGAAAGCGAGTTGCGAAGTTGAACACGCCCCGCGAGGCTCCTTCATCAACGGATTTCGTAGCCTCTTCCTTCATTCTAGCTTATACATGTATATAAATATATATATTGGCTTTGCGTAAGATATCGTGAATCGTGCAAATCACTGCGGGATTTTTCCCGCTTCGACGAAACGAAGAGAGCGGCAGCCTCGTGATTTCTATGCATAATTACGTGATATTTACACTCGAGTATATAATTCCAAGAAACTCGGGTCGCCCGACCGGGGGAGCCCCCATTATTAATCGGCTCGGTGCTATCGGCTATCCCGTTGAGTTTCGCTCTGCTCGAAAAAAAAAAAAAAAAAATCAAACGCCCGAAGCGCAGGCTCTTCCCGTTTCCATTACTCTTGCGTTCGTAACGTTGCGACGCGGGCTTTGAATCGCGCCCCGCGTAGTCGATGGCCGCGTTAAGTTTCCTGCAAAAGTACAGCGCGCCACAAATTGAAACGCGTGGGAACTGATAATGCGGACATCGTCGAAATATTCCGCCACATTGTCGAAAAATTCCAGTCGGCGGAAACAAAAATGTATAAAAAATGGGGGGTGGGGGAGGGAGGAGAGCAATCGAATAAAGTTCTCAACATGAAAAATAAAAAGAATACACATGAAAAAAAAAAATTTGAACCAAAAAAAATTCCAAATGCAACCGAGTCTCGATTTTCCGTCGACATTAATTTTGCAATTAGAGTTAGAATTAGATTCGAAGAGTCTCGGTCGAACGGCCAGCGCTGGTTTTCGGTCAAAATAAAAAAAAAATAAAAATAAAAAATACGAACACGCCCTCTCCGCCCGTTTCCACTGCACTCGACCGATTCAACGTTGTAACTTACCACAGATTGCGCCATGTATAACGCCCATGCGGCCGCGCGTTAATTTTCCGCAAAACGCAACCGCTCGAAGAAACGCGCGTGGGAAGCGGCGAGATAACCGCGACCGTCGGAATATCAATATCGCACCGAGTACACGTTTCGTGCATGATTTTTCATTCGATTCATTTTTTTTCTATTTATTTTTTACGAGAACTCGGATTGGCCCGCGAAAGTCGTGGCGTGCACATCGCAAGTGCGATAGACATACACGCCGACGATCTTCGGCAGGCAGTGCGGCCGGCGAGATAGCCGTTTGCCATTTAATCGGAAGAACACACACACACAACGTGCCACTTAACGGATCGAGGTGTACCGAGCGCGGATAGGACTTTCCGTTCTCATCGCGGCCACCGCCTCTGGCTTGCGCCGCGAGCGAGCGAAAACGAAGAAAAAGCAAAAAAAAGAAAAAAGAAAAAAAAACAAAAAAAAAGAAAAATTGTTAGGTATGGTGTATACACACTCAGACTCGGAAAAATCACCCCTCGCGGCGTTATTACGCGTGTACCCAACTCCTTCAGTAGTCACTGGCATGCATAAACAATTTGAGTGAGATACACAATATATACACATTTATATACGTATACGCTGTAAATAGTATAGATATACACAGGTGTATAAAATATCTCTGGGTCTATGAGGAGGCGAACCGGTTAACTCTCGAGAGCGATATTAGTCCAATCGTCTCTCTGTACGCGAACCACCGGTGACTCTGGTATTCTCGTTTCGCGTAGGTAAGAGAATTTCCAAAGTTATATGTATACTCGTCTCTCCCCACCCCCTCCCCTGCCTCCTTCTCCTCCTCAGCCCTCCCCCTTCGAGGTACCTGCACAACCGGCTAATAGAGTGTGTATAATATAACCGAGTCTACAATATATATTAATCGCTCTAATTTTTCAATCTCGCACGTTTCTCTCTCTTTATCCTCTCGTCCCATCTCTCTCTCGTTCTCTCTCTCCCCTTCTCGTTATTAATTATTGCGCCGCGAGATCGCGGCTGTATCTTACGTATGTAATGCACCGCGCGCGGCGCGAGTATGTGTTACGATCATTCGGAAAAGTAATATCACCTTTCTATTAGGTGGAAGCGTGCCGCGAGCAACTTTCCCGCCCACTCCGCGGCCTGTTCCAGGGTGCGCGTTGCCCCGTTGCTTTTGCAGGTGATACGGATACGGTCGTGTCCTTTCCGGACGGAAAACGCAATCATTGTTTATTAATAACCGAGATTGGGTCCAACGAAAGCTCGTCCCTTATTTTCAAGACTTTAATTTTTTTTTACCCAAATTGAAGACAGCTTTAATATCGATGATCCACGAAGACAGATCTTCGAGTAATCATTTTTATCACTCTTATCAATCTTCTCGCGAGCGAATTATCAGCCGCAGGGTCTGTCGAATTTCAACGACAGACCTAGAATAAAAAATTTGTCCCTCATTAAAAAAAATCGCTTGGATTTATTTTTCCCCCAAAATTGGTATCAACACCGATACCGATGCCAACGACAGACCTAGAATCAAAAGTTTGTCACTCATTTTCAAAAATCGCTTGTATTCATTTCTCCCGCCAAAATTAGTATCAACAACGATACCGATGTCAGATATATGGATCAACCGAATATCGTTGATCCGGGAAGACAGATTTTTCAAGCCACTTCTCCGCTTCTCCATATTTCACACAAGCGCAATTTGTCATTATTTTTACCTTTCGCCGCGTACAAACAAGCGGCGCACTTGGCACAGTTAACCGCGCGCGCGCGTTTTCATTCGAGATTCAATTCCAGAGTTTCAATATCCCCGGTCTCTTGATTCGCCCGGCCGGCCGATCGTGAATCGCGCGCGCGAGCGCGCGGTTAGTGTTTGTAGGTTGCTTTATTAGACGTTATAAGTGCAGGTCTCGCGGCGCTTGCAGAACCCGACGCGCCGCTCGCTCGGGATTTCACGTAGAGCTGCTGCGCGAGAGCAACGCGCGAGAGGCGCACGGGAGAGGCGCATGAGAGAATTCCAGCCCGGGGCCCCCCATCCTCTCCTCTCCCCCAACCTCCCCCCGCCGAGCGTTCCTCCCTCATCATCGACGTCTAATTGGCGTGTGGCATGCATTTCTCAGTTATTAAACATTAATTGGTACACCCCGATCCTGCCGCAGCCGCCGATGTAGCTCGTTCCCCTGTCCTCGTTCTCCTGCCCTACTCGGCTCCGCGCACTCAGCTTCTTTCTCGCAGTAATTCGCGTCCGTCGACGGAATCTCAGGTCCATTGGACGAAGGAAAAAAAAATAGAATTGCACATCGTACGTTTTGGATCCTCTGCATTGTCGCTGACGCCACACTGGAAAAATTAGTAGTTGCAATGACCAATCCATTGGTTCGATCTACCAAAATATTGGATGCAGTTACTAAAATATTGGCTGCTCTGACCGACGATTGGTAATCACAACTATTCATTTTTTTCAGTGCTGCAGAGCATTTTCCATACACGGAGAGAAAAATATGTGAAAAATCACTAAACTTGTGTGGCAATTGAAAAACATTCCGGAATTTTTGCGATTTTTCCCATACTCGTGGACATATGCAATACATTTTCTATCGCATATTATAAGTATGGGAAAAATCGCCAGAATTCCGGAATGTTTCTCAATTGCCAAATGAGTATAGAGATTATTCCCATATTTTTCTCTCCGTGTAGGTGTTGACTATTTTCTTCCTATGAATTTTCCACGAGCCAATAGAATCTTAAAAAAAAACACTTGGGACTTTTGTGTCTAAGGGTTAAACGCTGCTAAACGTATCGTTTTCTCTCGACGAGATCGTGTCGAATGACTCTCACTCCGAAGCCCTTTTCTTCGCTCAGCGTTCCACATCTCCCTTCCCTATTTTTTTTTCTTTTTTTTTTTTTCGTCTCGTCTGTCGCGCCGGACCCACGAAACGAAGTCCCGCGAGATATCGATCGGAAATTCGACACTCGCGTGGGGGGCAATATCGAGGGGAAAGGGCCCCCCTCCTCCCTTTCCAAAAGAGAGATCCGAGGGCGCGACGACTCTTCGGATGCGCGCGGAAGGTAGCCGACGAGGGCCACGACGATTTGGATCGGATGGATCGGCCTCGTACAAAACTGCTATTCTCGCACAAACAGCAGTGTGTGCATCAGTGAAAGTACTCTGAAACAGAGAGACGACTGTCCGAGAACGTTCGTCGTACTCATCGAGAGAAGTGTTTCAGCGTTACCGGCGATAAAATAAGTTTTCCTCGCGTGTCTCAACTGACGATCGATCGATCGATCGTTCCACGATTCATTCTCTCAATTGTAGCCGCGAGCGGTTGTCGCACTTTCGCGATACGATTTTTATTAATTAAGTTCACACGCTACGATTTAAGCAAATATTTTTAATCTAGATATTAAAAAAAATATGAATTTATTTTTTTCCACATGCGATCGATTATCGATTATCATGCGGAAATATTTTGTTTTATATTACGAGTACGCAAATAAATTAGACGCAATCATGAACCGAGAATCGATCGGTCGATCGTTCGACGATTTATTCTCTCGGTTGTAGACGCGATTTCGCGACACGATTTTTTTCTTAAATTAAATTCACACGCTTCGATTTAAGCAAATATTTTTAGTCTAGGTATTTAAAAAAAATGAATTAATTTTGTTACTAGATGCGATCGATTATCATGCGGAAATGTTTTGTTTTATATTACGCGAATAAATTAGACGCAATCATGAGCGACGACATATTTCGCAACGAAATAGCCGCCGCATCGAGTTGCGTCCCCCGAGCGAGAGTATATGCGCCTGCGCATCACGATCGGCGCGCGCAGGGCGGATCGGGCGAAGTTCATTGGGAGATAAATCTGGAGGCGTGATACCAATTAACTCGTGAGTTAAACGCCGGGGACTTGGCGCGGGGGCCTCTCGCGCTGCATGTCCCGGGCGAGACGCGACGCATATCGAGCTCCTCGCGCTTTGTGTGTGTGTCCCATTATATTACTGACGACGAGAGTGAAGGAGAATATGCCGCGAGGCGCCTCCGTTGTTGCCGGATGGTTCTGCCTTAGGTACTGCATTTATATATATGTATAGTTACATAGCATATAAATATAGGAACATGCCGCATTGGTGGATCCACAGCGCTACATGAAAATCTCGGTGGGATTGACTTCTGCATCGAGAGATCTGAAGACGGACGAACAGCGAAGACGTAACATAATAACGCAACGCAATATAATGCAAAGGGAGTCCCGACGCTCGATGCTATTGTGCCATCTCATAACCAGAAGCATCTGCGAGTCGTTGCGAAATTTCCTGCACACAAAACCCGACCGTTTAGCAATGCTAATTCTTTCTTTCTTCATTTATCAATGCGATACGTTTCCCAGCAGCAAGTCTCGGAGTTCGTCGCACAGCAGTAGTAGACGCTCAATAAAACGCGCGCCAGCGAAAGATGAAGGATTATCGGGCATTTGTGTGTACGGTGAGCTTCAATGTGCAACGTAGTCACGTTGTCCCGGACCGCGAAGTCTCCGAGGCTTCCTGGACCAGGTGCCCGCGGTGCAGAGGCCCTCTGCGGGCCTCTACACTGCGCAGAGCGCATGCGCGCACGAAGCGGATAAATGAACACCGAACACAAAACATCTCTTTGATGCTCGCGACGCGCTCATCGTGACTGAGAAATTCTCCGGTTGCTCTTTTCACCGGTCCGGGTGGAAAGTGCGCCTGCGCGAGTCGCTGCGAAACAGACCGACCGGTGCTTGTTGCTACTACTGTGAGACGTGGGACTCGCCGGATTCGGATCTTCTTCGATTTTTCATTGATCATTTTTACACCAGCTCATCTTATTTGAAAATAGGAGGGAATGAAAAATGGATTCCGTGGGCTTAATTTCTCTAATGAAGATTTTTTATTGCATTACACTGAGAAAAAAAAATTGCTCAATCCAAAACGTGCGGTTACGGGCGGTGAAACAAATATTTTGCAGATTGGACAAAATATTCGGCAATGCTAATCGAGATTTTTTAATTTTGTCACCAGTTGCTTCGATCAATTTAAATATTTTGTCTAATTTGTAAAATATTTATTACGCCGTCCGTAACCGCACATTTTGTTGGATTGAGCAATTTTTTTCTCAGTGTAGAGGACGTTCGTTTTACCCGACCGTCCTCTGGTAAAATACTTTCAGCCTGTTGAGAGGATCCCTAAAAAAAAAAAAAAAAAAATCTGTCGATTAAATTTTCCAACAATTTTTTAGCTGACGGATTTTTTTTTGTTTTTTTTTTTATGGATCCTCTCAACAGACTAAAAGTATTGCAGAGGACGGTCGATTACCGCAAGCCTGAGCGCTCTAGGATCTACGCGTTGTTTAACATCGTCCTCCTCGCGCAGGATAGGTCGGTGCGCCCCCGACCGCAGCGGCGCCCCGGACAACACTCGCCCGAGAGCCTCTAGGCAAATGAACGAGACCCCGACGACCGTGGAGCAGCGCCGCGGCGGTTTCCTCCTTTTTGCAACCGAGATTACCGGAGCGGCCACCGCCAAGTCCAATTCCAAGGTTGCGCGCAATTACGCTCACGCGAACTGCGTCCGCGCTCGGCGCACTGCGCTCACCGTCGCGAATTGGAACGACGCCAGGGCTGATCCCGCTCGGCGCTTCCGAGCTTTTCTCAAACACTTTTTCCCGCAATTTTAAACAGAATATTCTTTGGCACGAAAACAAATTATAAAAATTGTAAAAAAATAGTGCGATAAAAGAATAATAAAAAAAAATTATATAAGTAGAAATTATTCCGCTCGGCGCTTCCGAGCTTTACTCAAACACATTTTCTCGCAATTTTAAACAGAATATTTTTTGGCACGAAAACAAATTATAAAAATTGTAAAAAAATAGTGCGATAAAAGAATAATAAAAAAAAATGCTATAAAAAGAAATTATCCCGCTCGGTGCTTCGGAGCATTTCTCAACCCGAACACTTTTTCCCGCAATTTTAAACAGAATATTCTTTGGCACGAAAACAAATTATAAAAATTGTAAAAAATAGTGCGATAGAAGAATAATAAGAAAAAATGATATAAAAAAAATTATCTCGAGAGGGCGAATAAGACACTGCGGAAATAATTCAAATCGGAATATCCAATTATCCCGGAATTCCGCGCATTCCTCGGGCATTGCTTTACTGCTCGTTAAGGTACACACGAGGCCCTTGAGGAAAAAAAAAAAAAAAAAAAAATGCCAGGACAACGGGGAGTCCCCGGGCGCTGGATGGCAGATGCTATCTCGACCCCGCCGAGAGCTCTCGCTCTCCGCGCCTCTGTATTCGTACGTCCGATGGAAAATGTGTGGACGATCGAGCGATTAGGTGGAAATTACAGTCGACTGTACGTCGCCGCCGCCGCCGCGCGAGAAGAGGAAGCGCCGCGCGCGGATTGCACGGCCGCGCCAATTGAAAGAAGCGAACGTCCTTGACTCGTTGTTCGTCGGAAGAAAAAAAAAAAAAGAAAAAAAAAAGCTGCGCGTTAATTAACTCGTGCGAGTGTCGACGACGCTGAAGCTTCGCATATATCGCGTGGGTCGCAATGCGGGGATTGTGCGGTTCGTAGGTCGCGGACACTGTGTTTGCCGCACGAGTCCGGATCGTCCCTCTCCTTCGTCTTCTCGTTGGTGTAAACGGCGGCCCACACGGAATATATACACACAATGCTACCGATTCCCCCGCGCGGTTCGTGCGATCGCGCAGCATTGTGGGAAAATGACGGGCCGGAAGCTTCTGCGATGCAACGTAGCGTGGATGGGCCGCCTTGTTATAATCCGCCTGCGCCGTCACCCCCTCTACACCCTTTCCCCTTCCCCCCTTCCTACTCGTCCCAGAGTGAGGCTCTCGTCGTCGTCGCTCGTTTTCAGCTCCTTCTTCGTTGCTCCCCTGGTTTTCGACGCAGCCTTATCCGGCTCCTTCACCCGCGCTACGATCGCACAGGTGGTCGCCCCCCCCCCCCCCCTCCCCCCGATATCGCAGGTGCGTCGCGATGCACCTATCGCGGCGCCCGTGCTCATTGTCCGTGTCCGGGAATTTCGGGGAAAAATAGGAACTGTTAGGATACCAATTTATAACCTGGAAATGGGTGAAATTAACGATTGTGAACACCTATCGCGGCGCCCGTGTCGTTATTATCCGTATCCGGGAATTTTGGGGAAAAATAGGGACTGTTAGGATACCAATTTATAACCTGGAAATGGGTGAAATTAACGATTGTGAACATCCAGGCACTTTTGCATGTCGCAGCTGCTCCTCGATTTTTCGTGGCAGCGATAATCGCAGCAGCGAATAATTTTGATTTTTTTTTTAAACGATGTGGGAATTTTTTTCGAAATTTTTTGAAATATTTTTCACGAACCTGACCCCGGAATTATGGATGCACAGGTTGAATCACCGGAGTTTATATATATATGCGAGCAACGATACGTAGGTTTATGCTATATAGGGTAAATATATATATATAGTTACGTGGAGAACGAGACCGATTATCCGACGTTCTTGTCTGACACAGTTTCCCGAATCGAAGTTACTTGCGGCCACCATTCAGCGAGTTAACTTTGCGTACACTCGCTATGGCAGCCATGGGAATCGCCAATCTCGATGTAACGTTACATGGCGAATGCTGAGACGGGGGGGGGGGGGGGAGGGGGGCGAACGGTTCGTACTGAACAGAGCGTAACTAATTGACCGCATAGTATGCAGAGTGCGGTAGCTCGGGACGCATAATATTTCTGCGTTTTCGTGTATTTTTCGTGGTATTCGTCAGTGCGCCCGAATTAATTGACAGGAACGCGAGAATAAATAAGCGGCGATCCACGTCCTGGCAAACGCAATACGGAATAGACATGGTATCGATTTGCGGGTAAACGAATGGAAGAAAAAAAATTTAGAGATATGAGAATAGGTACTTACATGTGTTCCCAGTGGAAACGGCGCGCAGGCTCGTTAGTTCGGCGAGACGCCAACGGGATTTATTTTACGACGGATCTTTTGCGAGCGCGCGAACTCGGTCGCGTATCGCGCAGGCCGCAACCGTGACGCGCGGACGATATCGTTGAATCAATTTGCTGGGACGGTGGATTCTTGTAATTATCGTCAAACAACGAAGCCGGGTTCGCCTCTGTACAAATATGGTAATTTTTTTTTTTTTTTTTTTTTTTTTTTTTTCATTCGAGACGGTGAAGTAGGCGAAATGGATAATGAGACTCGTGCAGCTAAACCTGGAATAAAGTGAGTTTTAATGTACAAATGGAAACAAACATTTTTAATACATTTTTTTTCTATAAAAAGAAAATATAAAAAAAATGATAAGAAACAATGTGATGACATTAAATTATATTTAAAAAATGCAAATCACGAGCTGATCGACCTGCCCAAGTTAAAATTCATCATCGCCGATGAAACCGCGAGAGCATCGTCACCGCCACGGAGAAATCGTGCAGCCGGGTCTGCCCAGCACATTTTTCTGGACGCAGCATCGCCCCACGCGATTCCTTTTACGACTGCGCCGCGTTCGCGGGGTCCGCGAACAAAATCCGCGCACACGTACGTAAGCCCCGCGCGATCTGCTCCGTAATCAAGAGCAATCAATGCGATAGCTCGGTCCGCCTTCGCTCTACTTCACCGCGGGATACCAAAAGCCAGAGAGCGAGAAGGAGAGAAAGAGAGATGGTCGAGCGAAGGAGGAAGAAATAAAAACTCGATACCATATGAAAAGAAAGACTTGGCGGGGAACCGGAAAAAAGAGAGGAGAGAAATGAAAAAGAAATATTAAAAAATTAAAAAAAAAAATAAAAAAAAATTAAACGAAGAAAGAGACGCGGAAGAGCAGCGGATTCGTGTGGCCCTCGATCTCTCTCGTGGGACGCCGCAAATTCTTAATGATGTTGGAGCGTGTACAAAAAAAAAAAAAAATCAGTCGGGACGCCCGCGCGATCACCGAAAGATCGACGAGGGAGAAAGTCATTCGCTCGTTTCGGGGATCGAGGATCGAGGATCTGTTTTTTTTCTCCCTCTCGCGGCGAATTAGTCGCCGAGCGCGTTAACCATGCGAGGACTTGAAATTCAATAGATCCAGATCCGATACGGATGAAAATAGCACTAGTGCGGGCCTATCCCAAATATCTCGCGTTCGCCTAAGCGATTGTTCGATCGACGCGCGATCCACCGCGCAACACGTGTGCGTCCCGCTTCCCGGACTCGAGATCCGCGCACGCGCGGATCTCGCGCGGTTCTGGAATCGGGGTCGACCCGCTCGCCATTCTTTTCGTAGATCACTTCGCCGGGTGTCGGAATTCAGGCACATATTTATTTAAAAAAATGTTACATCTCTCATTGCGCGAAAAAAAAAAATACTAATTAATATTTTTTAAATGTTCGCTATTCACAAGCGTCGCGTTTGATTTTACTAAATAATTTTGCTGCATCCGCGCGAACCAAAAAAAATGCAGACGAGACGTGAATGCAGACGAGATGAAATTTTGAGCTCAGTGCACTGAAAAAAATTAATAGTTGTGATTACCAATCGTTAGTCAAAGCTACCAATATTTTAGTAGATTGAACCAATGATTGGTAATCGCAACTACTAATTTTTTTTCAGTGTGGGACCATCAAAGAAGGTATAAAAAGACCTCTCGAAAATCATAGTTAAATCGCATAGCCGAAATTCCTGCGAAGCTCCACACGTGTCGATCCGATTCGACTCCAATTCGAATCCGCCAATTCAATGTGGCGCGAATAGCGCAGAGAGCAGCCTCGGGGCCTCGTTCGGGCGGGTTGGAAGGCGGGGAACGTCCGATTGACCGATCGCCCGGAGGTAATGAGGCGTAGAACACCGCGGCTTCACGTGGCGGCTGCTTCAGCCACCCGCGAGCGCCGAGCGCGCGAGGCGCGAGAGTAGCGCGCGAACGGTGAACAAAAACAGCTGAATAGGAGTTCGTCTATTCATTCCGGCTCATCTTTTCCCTCGCCGCAGCGACCGCTGCGGTCCGCAGGGAACACCGAGAGCGCTGACCGGCATCGCGATGTTGTACTTCGCGCCACGCTGACTCGCGAAGCTGCCGCCGCTGCTGAGCCCCGAGGAAAAGGGCATTTCATTCACCAGTCTCAGTTGGCTCGGCCACGCTCGTTGAACGGCCGGAGTCGCGTCACCTACAGATCGACCGTGCGCTCGACTGTTTTGCCGCGATTAGTCTCGACCGAGGCGAGACTCTCGGGTTGGCCGACGTTGCCGGTTACCTTTTTTTATACTCGAGATGTTTCTCCTCGGATTCTCGCGGTCAACCAGGACGAAATTTTTTTTTTTCGATTTAACGAAGTTTTAAAACCCTATCCGATGGGAAATTTCCCGCTGATTCCAAATATGACCGGTTTTTGGCCGAAAAATAAAAAATTGAAGGAGAAAAACGCGAAAAACGGTTTTTCACTTTTTCCCAATTTTGGCACTTTACTAAAATCGGTGTAATTTTTCTTTGGATGAATATAATCGGGATTTTCTTTTTGCATTCGAAAGAAGACTCTTCTACGAAGAGAATGCCGCCAAGCGGAACGCGATATCTCGATTTTTCAATTTTTTGCAGATTTTTAAAGTTGACCCTCAAAAATCGCAAATTTTTAGAAGGGGTACCCCTTGCCATTTTTTGCAAAATTTGATGAAAAAAAATTTTTCGATTTCGCAAAGTTTAAAAACCCTATCCGATGGGAAATTTCCCGCTGATTAAAAAAATTATCGATATTTGCCCGAAAAATAAAAAAATTGAGGCCAAAAACGCGAAAAACGATTTTACTTTTTCCCAATTTTGGCACTTAACTAAAATCGGTGTAATCGGTGTCGCAGTTTCCACCGAGAAACCGAGTAAAGAGGCGCTATTCTCATATTTACGTACCCGCAGCGAGAGTCCCGCGCGCGTGTCACTCCCCCCCCCCCCCTCCCCCTCGCCAATCTGTGGGGCATTCAATCTCCAACCAGCGGGAGCCGCTGGTAACAGGCGCGCGCGCCGCGACTCCGCGTGGAGCTTATCAAAGAGCCTCTTTGTGAGAACCCACAAAGAGGCGAGAAGAACCGACGGCGATAAAGGAGAGTGGCGCTCGGCGAGTCTCGACCGACCGGCCGCGACTCCTATCCCGAGTCGGGCGCCTCTCCTAGACGGCGAAAGAATAATAAACGATTAATCCACCTCGCGAGGGGCCTCGGCGTGATATTTACACGAAAAGCCCGGACCGCTGTCAGTCGATCCTTACGGAAGACGATCACCCGCGCGCATGCGCATGCGCGCGGCACAGAAACGATCCAAACGATATTCCAACGCTTCGAGTCGCACGCTTCGAGCAATCTTCGAAATCTCGGATCTTCCTCCTTCTCTTGTCGACCGACGACAACAACAAAAATCACATTATCGTTAAACGGTCCGCGCACGCGCAAACGCGACACAGAACGCCTAACGGTGCGGATCCATTGTACTTAACGCCCATTGTTGCTGTATAGATTTTCCGCCGTGAAAGCAAATATAATGCCTCGTAAAATACTCGGCATCTTTCGCTGCGTCGGATAAAGCAGATGCCGGTCGTGTATCGCTCACGATCGCAGTTTTATATCGCGTAACAAAGGTTGCGCGATCGATCATAGCTGCAACGGCGCTCGTTAACAACGAGAACCCATGGGCTTGGGTGTCCATTCTACAGTAGAAACCCCATAACCGTACATTCGAATTTTGCCAGAATATTGCTTTGCTTTGCTGAATATGAGTCATATATTTCTGGTAGAGAAAAACGAGGAATGAATTCAATTGGATCGATCGGCCGATTAATTGGCTCAAACGATCAATCGATTGGCCCAAAAGTGGAATGAATGAGCCAATTTGTAGGATCAGCCATAAGCATTGAATGGTCCAATCGACTAGTTTATTGGATCAATCGATTCGTTGGATCGACCAATTTATCGGTTCGTTCGATCGGTTGGTTCGATCGATCGGTTGGCACTCGGCCAATCCAATTTGTCGGCCGAGTTAATTTGTTAACACCACCTGGCTTATCATAACCCCTTAACCGGTCGATCACTCTGAACGAATGGAAGAGTCTACTGTACGTCTCTCAGTATCGAGAAATCGGTTGCGGCGATATATATCGCCGAGACATTAGCGACCAGCACGAGAAGGATCACGCTGGGCGCATTCCGCGGGCAGAGGGACTAAGTTAAGGAGCTAAAGGGGGACGACATTCTTCGGAGTCTGGTTAAACGTATGCGACACCGATGAAGCGCAACGTCGTCGTTGTCGTCCTCGGTCTTCGTCGTCGTCGTAGTCGTTGTAGTCGTCGTCGTCGTCGTGACGTCCGCCTACCACGGAATCGCGCTCCGCGATAGTAACATAGGTCACGCCTCTCTATGCCGCCGCGGGATAATGTCGAACGACCGTAAATTATGGCGAGAATTCTCTCGACTCTTGTGCTGCTGTTGCTGCTGCTCTCCGGGCGGCGCAGCAACTCGCCGAGAAAGAGTTCGAGCGATACGATAACGTGGGAGTCGCGTAACCGTGCTCGCTATTGCTTTTTCTCTATTTTCTAACAGCCGTTGCTCTTGTTGCTGCTGTTGCTGACGTTGCTGCTGTTGCTGTGCCGTTGTTGCTGCTGCTGCTGTTAATGCTGTTGATGCTGCCGTTGCTGCAGCTGCTGCTTTTACTGCTGCCGTTGCTGCCATTTGTTGCCATTGTTATACTTCCCGAGTTAAAATTCGAACCCTTCAAATACCCTTCGTTACACGGAGGAAAAGTTTCCTTGATTCGAAGAAATAGGTGCGCTGAATCTTTTTCTTTGATTTCAATGAAATATTTCCTTAATTTCCTTAATTCAATGTCACTACATTTCCACTACATTTCATTAAATTTCTGATCATTCAAAGAAAACATAATATTAGATCAAATATATTATTTCCTTGATTTCAAAGAAATGTTTCTTAGGTTAGGATTTCAGAGAAATTTCTTTAAATCAAAGAAACTTTTTCTCTCGGTGTAAATTAAAATGGGTAAAATATGCCACTTTTGGAGGTTTATACAAGAGTCTAGGAACCTCATCTCACTCTGTACAACCTAAGTGAAAGTTCAAGGAGGTTCAGGCAAAAAATGTCAGTTCCGCAGTAGTCTTCATTTACTCCAATTGGGTAGTATCTGCCACACTGAAAAAAATCAGTAGTTGCAGCTACCAATTATTGCTTAGATCTGCCAAAATATTGGTTGCAGTTACTAAAATAATGGTAGCTATGACCAACGATTGGTAATCACAACTATTAATTTTTCTCAGTGCACTTTCGGAGTTTTTGAGGAGTGTCAAGAACCTTGCGGGACCACCAAATTTAGGTTTCGAAGAGGGTCTAAATTTTAACTCGGGCGTTGCTGCTATTGCTGCTGCTGCTGCTGCTACGACGAGGAAAAAGGGTGGCACTGACTCGTCCGGACTTTCCCTGCACGTTTCGTTACTTCGTCCGTTACCTTAGCCCGCGGCTCGCGAATCCGCGCGAGCGCGGGTGTCGATTCGACGCGGCCTTGTTTGCGGCTTCTCACTCTTACGAAACGCGAACGATCCACGAACGAGGCGCGAGAGCCGACCGCGAGCAATTCAGAGCTCTTCTCCCCCCTCCCCCTCCCCCTCAAAGTCCAACCCGCCCCGGCATCCGCATCCGCAAAATTACGCGAATTATATCGCCGAACGGGGCATCAAGAGTCGTTCAGACATTTAAGGACCCGCAAGAAGCGCCTCTCGTCGACGGCGGAAAAAAAAAAAGAAGTAAAATAACGAGAGAACGAAATCCTTTAATTCCTTTCTGATTTCGCCGCTACGCGCCGACGCTTTCACCTCTCCCTTTGACCGCACTGCAGGAACATTAACGAGATTAAAGTACACTTCGTCATTCCGGAAGTGAGAAGTCATCGACGAGGCGAACGTGCAATTCGCGCCGAGTCACCGACGATTCGTCGGTGGAAATGCGCTCGACGAGACGACGACGATGATGAGACGAAAAAACAATGTGAAAACCAAAAATAGCTTTCGCGATGGATGTTGGGTCGGTTTATAGATCGGTAATTGTATCGACGACGATGAGATCGAGTTTCGGTTGCGGTTGGAGTGCGAACGTTTTTTTTTTTTTTTTTTTTTTTTTTTTTTTTTTTTTTTTTTTTTTTTTTCAAGATTCTTGTTTGCGTTTCGTCGCGCTCATTTTTTTTTTTTTTTTTTTTTTCGCGCACAGAGAAAAATATTCAGGTGATACGTATGTAGAACATTTTACGTACTATAGGCTACACGTGTTCGCTGGTCTCGCGTAGTTCGGTTCGTGGAGCAAAATTTTACGAGCGTACGCGCCGAGTAATCTCGCGAGGCCATCGCACTCGATCGCCTCGTGCGCGCGAACGCAGAGGCCGAAACTTTTCGACTATCTCTGAGTCGCTCGTCTCTCACCGTTTCCGTTCTTTTCTCAGGCAACGTGCGTGACCCCCGTGTCTTGTCGGCCGAATCGTGACACCGACTTGCCGTGATGTACATATGGTATTTATGTAGCGTTATATAGATATATGTGTTATGAATTATCCCTGCTCTAGGATTTCTGGAGTTATTAGAGGAGTCACGTGGTGTGAAGAGGTCATTGCTACTTCCAATCGCGACGCAGATATTATTAACGTCCGCAGACTCGATCTGATTATATTAAACGGTGCCGGACAAAGTGACGATGATTTGAAAAATATTTTATTCACTTGCTGTACCGAATATGAAACGTTTGCTTTGGAACTCAAGACTTTTTATTTATTAAAAATTATATTAAAATTCGTGGCGAAAAAAACAGCGAACAATTTTTCTCCGCAATCTTTCCGTCACATTTGTCCGTCGTTACGACGATCAATCGACTTTTCCAGTGTCAGCGTTTCGATTGTTGCGGTGACTCCTTCCTCCTCTCTTCGATACACTTTCCAAACCGAAACTGCCCGCAGGCCGAACGCATTATGCAGTCCGTTTCGGAATACAGCAGAAACCCGACTATTTTTTTCTCTATCATTTATCTATTTTTTATTTCGACAACGAGAGCGAGAAACGCGCGTGACAGCTGTTCACGACATTCGATTAATTTGATATCCATCTAAACAAGAGAAAAGTTCTCCCGGTTGCAGTTATGGGCGCAGCGCGCTCGACTCTCGACGATGAGATGAAAGTTAGAAACGTTATTTCAACGACGTTAACCGTATGTATCATATGCAAATTGATGAAACGAACGTCGCGATCCGAGGAACTCGCGGAGCCGATGGACGTGAGGCGCGGGCGTGTCTTGTAATTCGATAAATTCTCTCGATGCGTTCGTCCGTTTAAACGAGACGAGAGGCAAGCGAGATGCATATTGCACTGAGAAAAAAGACCATGGTATTTGCAACAATAATGCCATAGTTGAAAATTTATAATATCGGGGACCATATTTTATAGTTAGATCAGCTTTAATATGGTTTATTGAACTATCATCATGATGCTAAGTAAACTATACCGTTTCGATAGTGCAGCTAAATATGCGACACACTTAAGCACACCACAACTTATCGTTAAAACGGTAACAAAAAAATTATGTTACATGCAACACATGTGTGAAATCAACAATGAGATCTAATCTCTGACGGATCCACCGATATTTTTATTTCGCGTTAACATTCAGAGAGTTATTCAATGCCTCTACTATTTGCGTAGTTACATTTTACTATTTTGCAGTAAGGCTTACTGTATTAATTGACAACACGACACTGGCGAAAATAGTAGTAGATGAAATACGAACAAACATCCATTATAGTACAGGCGTAATAATACTAATAGTTGATGCTTCCTATACATTTCCAGATGATTCACCATAAAATATTGCTATTGCCTGAGGCAAACATATTTATATGGTTTTAAGTACTATACGTTTATTTTGTACTTTCAACTAGTACGCGCTACAACACCGTGTAACAATACACAGTATTCTCTGTAATATTTATTGTTACATTAAAAATCATCTTTAGCAGAAAATGCTTCATTCCCGCGTTCCCGCGCTCGTTCGCGCTGGACGTACGAGCCTTCTTTGGCGCGCGAAGCAATAGACAAGCCTATCCTTACTCTGGACAATTTCGGCGCCGCCTAATACAACACGCGCGTCAGAACTACTCTGCGTAGGGCCCAGAGCGACAGTCGTCGAGAGAGTCGACAGAGAGTGACAATGCTACGAATAGTTCGCAACTCTTATGTGAGATTCAGATATCGTAAATCGTCAAGTAGTCGGTAGCACAGTCGGTAGCGTAAGCGGTTAGGAAGTTAGGTTTAGGTAGGGTCGTAGGTTCAAATCCCGGGTTAGGCAGGCAAATTTTCTTCGATAGAAACGAGTACCCATGCCTCGAGGGGTAACTCTCGAGTCGGGAAATATATTTTTAAAAACTATTTTCAATTTTTCATTAACATTTAAAATAACTTTTAAACATTTAACTGTTATAGTAAAAATCAAAGTATAGAATAGTAATTTTTACTACGCTACATACGAACCACTACCGATACTAATTGTTGATGCTCCCATACATTTTCAGATGATTCACCATAAAATATAGCTATCCCCTGAGGGAAACATATTTTTATGGTTGAATGTACTATACGTGTGCGTAAGGACGGATAGTTGCAACTAACATCTAGAAATAGTTGATATATATACGAAAATATGGTACATAATACTATATTTTTATTGGTTGCGATGACTATAAAAGTATTGTTATCCCGTCAGGGAAACATACTTTATAGTAAGAATATGGTTAATCCCACCATATATTTCTCTCAGTGTGCGCATGCGCATTTGCGCGCATTAGCCGCCGGTTTACGGTATCGAGGCGAAGAATTCGATTTTCATGCTGTGCGTGCAATTTTTTTTTTCTTTTTTTTTCCAAGTCTATGCAAATCTCCCTCCAGTTCGCAGCGGCGATCGCAGGTGGCGCGATAATCGAGCGGTCGTATACCAATTTCCGTTTAGTTTATACGAGGCCCCTCAGGACATCGCCGCGCTGAGTTCTTCACGCTCGACCGTCCGATTCGCACTTTTCTCGCTTCTCCGAGGAAGCAGCGTCGACTTGCGCTGAAAACGTTTATTTCCCGCGCCCTCATTTTATTTCTTCGTCACGCGAGACACTCGACGCTCAGTATTTTGCTCATTGAGCCGAGCTGCATCGATGGAATTCGAGAAATCCGAGCGAAAACTGATTTAGAGAGAATTAAAAAAAAATTAATAAAAATAAAAAATGGAAATCCGTTTATCAGTGAGATCGGCGAGTCTATCTGATCGTCGGCCTTATCGAGCTATCGGTGAGTGTCCGTCGTTCTGGAATGCGACTGTTTTATGCAGACAACTAATGAAACCAATGCATATCAGTTTGCACGTTTATCTCGCTGAAAATGTTGCAAATAGTTTACGAGCTTTTTTATCCGCGAATAGTTTCTGTTTTTTTTTTTCTTTTTTTTTAACGGATTTGTCGAGGCTGAGAAAACGTATTTTATTTTTTCGAATTTCAAGAAAGCTGATTGCAGTTCAATTGAACATTCGACCGGGCAGCACATGACAACCGATCATTTGTCTCTCGCGTGCCGCGCGAGATTAGAGGTTTCACTTCCATCGCAGCGCCGCGAGAACAATCAATTTCAATGCCAAGCGCGCGGCGACGGGGCGAAAAAATCGCGTTTTCACACAGATTTGCCCGTTGATATAATTCTCGGTGGTTGGTCGGTCGTTGACTGCCGCTGCGCGCGCACCCACCCCCCGCGAGATCACGAGGAGAGGAGGGCCCCCGAGGCCTCCGGTTGTCTCTGCGCGTTCGCTGCCGCCCATAATCCCGGGCGTATGGTACATCTGGGAGAGGCTATGCGAGCGGTGCATGTAGCAGCCTCGGAGATATGAGGAATAACAGCAGCCACAAACAGTGAGCACGTGCAAAGCGCGCTAGTGGACTTAGCGAGAGTCTTGAGCTCGACTCTCCGCAGTCTTCGCGCATGGCGCGTTCGCTTTCAAATCGTCAACGGGCAACATCGACCCTCAACCTTTCGTACAATTGTCGCACCTCTTCGACATTTCTTTACAAATTTTTCAAAAATAAATTCATAGATCTGAGAAAAAAACGCCACCAGTAAACATTTTTTAATGACGAGATTCGTGGGTCGCGTAAACTTAAAATTTGTCAGAAGTCCACTGATCGACTGATTCTCGACTGATAATCGCTGAAAAAAAGTTTGGGAACAAAATATCATGAGAAAAATAGTCAGCCGTTGATCAAACATCCGTCCTAATTTTTTTTGCACTTACGAGACTTACAAATTTTCTTTGACAAACGTCCAACGATAGAAACCATATATCTGTATCCTACTATTTCGGAAAATAGTCTATACGGAAAATGGTCTATAAAATCGCGCGGTCAAGGACCTGCGTCGACTTGAGCCGGAACGTCCGGTACGCGCGGGGTATATCCACCGGCCCGGCGGGATCTACCTGCCCGCGTGAACGCTCTGTAATCAGGGACGAGCGTCTCGTGGGGCCGCCCGCGCCTCGAGAGACTAACAATCGATTACCCTACGCGATATACTATGTTGCCCCGCGTGTGTTTCCGCGCGTACGTACACACGGTCAGCGTTATTGCGGCTACGTACTACGTACTTCGCTGAGTCTCGGCTCTCGGCTCGCGAAGCGGCCGAGCGATATCGCACGTTAATTTATAATATCCCCGTTGTGGCGTTCACGGTCCGCGGTCGAAACGACGCACACATAGTGCAACGCAACACAAAACACAAACGCATACAATTCAAACACACACAGCACACAAATACTCACAACACACAAACACACACAGCACACAAATACACACAACACAAATGCACACAATACAAATGCACACAATACAAACACACACAACACAAATGCATACAACACAAATGCACTCGACACAAATACATTCAATACAAATGCACTCGACACAAATGCATACAACACAAATGCACACAACACAAATGCATTCAACACAAATGCACAACAACACAAATGCACACACACACACGCACCATAAAACGTCGAGATCCTCTCGTTTCAGCTTCCTCCTAATCGCCAAGTGCGGCATTAAAACGCCGGAGACCTCCGTGCGCGGCGCGCAGCCGACTCGTCTCGCTGGTTCGTTGCGCCGACGTAACAGCAGCTTCGAGAGTCGTGCGGGCGCCAAAGTCGACGTACGTCGAGCTTTTACTTTCGTATCGCGATTATTTTTCCTCTTCTATTTGCAAATTCCCTCCCTCCTCCCCTCCCCCTCCCATCGCCTCTTACTTTCTGCGGGGCAGTGTATGCGCGCGCAGCTTCGTAAATTCCGGCTCAGTCCGAGACTCGCCGTGTGGGAAGTCGCGCGCGCGATATTATGTTCGCGATAATTAATGGCGGTGCGCGCGGCCGGATAAGACGCTTTCCCATTGTCATAACGGATTGATTCGGAAACGCGAAACGACAGACGCGGCGAGTAAGCAGCGCTGTAGTGTCCCGGCGGGGACGTGCGCTCGCGATGTTTATATATTGGCGCGCAAGCACCGAACGGTATCAACGCTCGCCGCGCGTTTACTTCCTAATAACTCGAGCGAGACTCTCGCGACGACGACGACGACGACATGGTCGCTCGAACGCAGTCGGCAATATCGCCGGGGCCAATTAGCATTCTGAGATACGGGCGGCCGCGAAACTCGAGGGCAAACGCGAGCGTTCGACCGATAAATCATCTTGCAAGATCAGAGCGCAGAATTTTTATCCTGCGCCTCACATTTTTTTTTATTGTAAATTATTTGAAACATTTGCAAAAATGTGTGGGTTTTTTTATTTTTATTATATTTGCCGTACTATTTCGTTAAAGGAATAACATTTCAGTTTTGCTTAGCGTTCGACCGATAAATCCTGCGCTTCACACTTTTTTTTTTGTAATGATTGTAAATTATTTGAAAAATTTGAAAAAACGTGTGGGTTTTTTTATTTTTATTATATTTGCCGTATTATTTCGTGAAAGGAATAAAATTTCAGTTTTACTTGCAGAGTCGCTTTGTGAATAAGGGAAAGAAGAAGCTTGAGAATGTCGTCGCGCCCCTTTGTATGCTTTAATTTTTTTTCTTTTTTTTTTTCTTTTTTATTTCACCCCAAACCCGTTCGCTCGCGAGTCGATGACGCGCGAAGTGGTTTTCGCGAGCGTGCGACATGTGTGCGCGCTCGATTAGACCTCGCCGTTCGCGCGACCTTCGCCTCATCGCGTGGGGCTGCTTTGCGGACGCTGCGCGACGAGAGAAGACCCGCAACGCAAGCTGCGATGGGTTTTTATTTTCGCAGTGTATGTTGGTTATTGAAAAAAAAATTTCTTACATGATTTCCACATTCAATATTTGCGGATAAAAAACATTTGTAACTCACGATCATTTTGCGATTTTTTTGCGATCTTTTAAAAAAATGTTTCGATTGAGATATTAATTTCCGTATTTCAGTTCTCGCAAGAAACGTCCATTTGCCTCGTCGCACGTCTCATATATCAACTTCGATTAATCGTAGCGATTTTTTTTTGTGACAGGCTCGACACACGAAGCATCGCGGACACAAGCGACAGACGCGGAATGCGTTCCGCGATGGTCAACGAGAAATCCCATCGCTACTCGTGTATCGGTTAGGGCGACTAATGCTCGGTCGGTCTCCGCGCGACGTATCCGACAGTATTTAGGTCGACGTTGGGTGCTCGTAGCTCGCTGCCGATCGAAAGAATATCGAATTCTTATCGCGTCCGAGCATCTTGTACTACCCGGACGACGCGGTGCATAGATGAAGACATCGTCGTCGGTGTAGTCACAGACCAGGAGTGGCCGGTGCCACAATAGAGCGCCGGACGAGATAATGTTGTATTTCTCGCGGTGCAACCGAGCGATCGGCTTGTCAATCAGCCGTTTGACTCACCGATCAGATCGTCAGCCGCGGTCGTCAATCGTTTTCGCTCCGCTCGTTCGCAGGAGTTTGACATTATTCGACATTGCAATGACATGTGAACTGATCAATACTCCATCTTTATCAATCTAAAAAATGATAAAAATAAAAATGGAAATAAGAAAAAAAAATTAAATAAATATTAAAAATTGAATTAAATAAGAATAGAAAATAAGAAATAGGAGGCATTCCGACTGAAATTTTGTTAGCCTCTGGATTCGTATATTACTTTCGATCTACGAATCATCTCATCGTCTGTCCTTTTCTCATCGCTCGGTCATTTCCCTGCGGGCTAATTGAGCTCGTGGGCGCGTGGGACGATTTCTTTTTTTCTCCGCTCCGTTTCTCGGTTTCCCGTTGTGTTTTTCGAGCGACGCATTAGCATCGCGCATACGTCGCGCGCGGCTCGAGGTGCCAGCAGCTTCGTCAGTGAAAGTGACGAATCTTAACGCGACGTCGAATAAAAATTATGGCGGCCCCACGAGGGGGGAGGGGGGCGGTCGTGCGGGGGAACAAAAACGCCGGAACGGCTTCAAAATTCGTGCGCGATAAAAACTCGTGAATAGAGAGGGGGAAGTGCCTCGGTTAGGGTCCCAACGCGATCGCTTCGGCGTCTACGAGCCAACGAGAAGTTCACACGCGATCCGCGGGTCGAACGAGAAAAAAAGGGAGTCACGCTCGTCGGCAGCGTCGGAGTCACGTGTGGCGATCCGGCCGAAGGATCCAGCGACCGACGGAGACGCAAACCGGAAAAAAACGATGAGAGAAAAAAAAAAGAAGCGATCCTGAGTCAGCCGAACGGGTTCTACGGACGTTCGAATGTTTCGGCGCGTTATTTTTGGCGCTCGCCAGCGGTCCCGTCGAACGCTGCTGCTGAATGAACCCTGAGGAATTTTACCGACGCTCGCGCGAAGATCCAACCGCGCTACGAGCGGTCGACATCCGATGTTTAGACCCGACCGACATTCTGATCGGTCCAACGGGCGACAAAAATTATCCCGGATTTTTTTTCGAGAATACTATTTTTTTTAGAATATTTGGACGCGTTTGTCAATATTTTTATGTTAGATTCTTTTTTTCTACATATGGATAAAACTTTTTTTTCACGAAAAAAAAAAAAAAAAAAAAAAAAAAAATGCTGAGATGTGGGAGGAAACAGCCGGCAGGATATGTGTCTCCAAGTGGCGACACTCACCGCGCGAGCGAAAACGCAGTCGGTGCGCGCGTGCGCATCGAGAGAGCCCGGAGCTCGCGCGGTGCATGTACGTCTAATCGCGGACAAGAGACACTGACGCGAGCGTCGAAGCGGTCAATGGTACAGCGTCGGCCTCGCGTCGCGCGTTCGTCGCCTCTCTCGTCGAAATATATACGAGGGATACACGTCGTGTCGTAATTTAATCGGACTTGCCACGCGACGTTGCTGCTTTGTAATACACGAGTTTGTTGCGCGGACGAAGAAGCGAGACGTCGAAGAAAGAGAAAGAAAGAGAGAGAGAGCGAGGAGAGCTTGAACAAAGAGCAAACCAACAATAACACAATTTTCTTTTTTTTTCAATAATGAAACGTAAAAAAATGCTTTCATTTTCCGTGATGAAATTAGTGTTCCAAATTACTTCAGTAATGTTAATTATGATTTTTATTCATTTTGAACATTTGTTCTTCTCTTATTTTTTTACCAGAACTCAGCACATTTATTTTATTCTTGTGTTTTTTTTTTTTTTTTTTTTTTTTTTTTTTTCCAGAGGATTGGCAGCCTACGCTGCATCCTGCCGTCGGCGAAGTCTGTCACCGACGACAGCTCGAGATTTCGCAAGATCGTCCGTCGAGTCCGCGCGGCGACACTCCGCGAGAGTCGCGCGTCTCTCGCTCAGCGTGTCCGACGTGTGATACTCGCCGCCAAAGTCGCTTAGATCGCCGAACGCGCGGAGAGCTTAGATGGACTCGAGAGCCGATCGCCGAGCCGCCGCCGTCGCCGCCGGCCTTATTCAGCATATTTGGCGGCGCCGAGACTGCTGCGCGCGTCGTCGTCCGTGAAGGCCATTTATCCAAGTCGGCAGGTGCGAGAGGAAGAAGGAGGCCGCCGAGCGGTGTGTAACGAGGGTGCGCAGGTTAATCCGGATGGAGGAACGAGCGGTGCGTGTCCGTGCATAAAGCATCGGAGTTGCATTCCATCGAACGGTGGAAAGGAAACGATCGCCTAGAAAAATAAAAAAATTAAATTGAAAAAAAAAAACGTCGCTACAATTTCGTTTTATTCACGAAAAATCGGTGGGAATCCTCAGGGCTCTCCGAGTTTCGCCGCCCGAGCGTTGTAACCGTGATACCCGCGAAAATAATACATCGAAACGCACTTCGAAGGTATCCGTCGGTTATCCGGATCGTCTCGGTGAACCGCAGAGAGCCAACAGGTGCGTCGCACGCGGAGCGAACGTGCGGAGAAAGGCCTCGACCCTGGCGAATATCTTGTCCGCACCCTGCGCCGGATTCCCCAGTGCCTTTTGGGACGCGAAAAATGTCAGCGGTGTTGGGTATCGAGCAAAACAATGGCACCGTGTGACAGTCCATCGCTTCGCTGAGCCACGAACCGCGAAAAAGTAAGCAAAATATTGTTAGGACCGAATAAAAAAATGATTGCCTCCAACTAAATCCACCCAATGAATTTTATTTTTCGCCAGGAACGAACGATCGAACACCAAACAATTTATAATCATTCGCAAATCAAGAAAACAATTTCCATAAACAAAATTTAACATTTAAAATCCGCTCGTAAGTTTCGACTGCAATGAAATTAAACTTAGGAAACGTTGGTTGAGAAAATTTGTAATATTTCAAATTTGCGATGCAACAAACGATGCGGACGCACTTTGAGTCTCGCTGAATCGCTGCAAAAAAAAATAGTCGCCATCGGCGAAGTGGCTAAGTAGCGTATAACGGCGCGGGAACGGGCGCATAAAATGTCTGAAAACGAACGAAAGGTCGCGCGCGCGTTGAATCGCCGCGCGGCAGGCGGCGTATTATCGCTTCCCCGGCGAATACATTATCGTTTATCCATCTGGCGCGCGCGCGGAGGAGACGCGCTGAGTACACGAATCACGCGATAAAATCCACGGGGTTATAATACACGCGAGATACGCGCGGGGAGAAGCAACGGCGACGCCGGTATATATACATCGCCGCTGCACCATATCGAATTACTCTATCGGCAGGAATCATCGGCGCGCCAAGTTGCACTTTCTATGCGGCGATCTCTGTTAGTTTCGCGCATGCGCGCGAGATGCGTGCGCGCGACGAACGAGAAGTACGCGCTCGCGCGCAGGATCCGGGCGAGCGAGCGAGCGTAAATTCAAAAGCTACGATCCCAGGCGCGGATCGCGCTGCGCGATAAGAAATCGATAGGTCATCGGACGTGCGAGGAGTCCACGCGCTGGTTCCCTTCCTCCCGGCGCTACAGTTACACATATAATACCGAGAGCGTCGTCCCATCTCCGCTCGTGTACAGGGTGAACGAAAAATAACGAAATCCCGTCTCCTCCATACACACAGAGTGTATGGAAAACAATAAAATCCCGTTTCTGCGCATAATACACAGGGTTAACGAAAAACAACTCAAAATGTATAAATAATGGTACCCGGAAGTGGTCCATGAATACCCGAAGCCTCCCACAAAGTTTCAGCGTCCTGCTGCCGTTAGTTTAGGAGTTAGAAGCGATCAAAGTCGACCAATCGCAGCGCGCAAAGCGGCGCCGCGGAGTGGGGGTAGCGCAACGCGGCGCCGCGATTGGTTCGCACTTTAAACTCTCGCCGTTTCTGAACTAATGATCGCAGGACGCTCAAATTTGGCGCATGCGCTTGTGAGGTCATTGAGCGCTTCCTCGCGCGATCCAGAGCATCGCGGACGTCGCTGTGTTTTGCAGCACCCTGTACAAACGCGTGAGTCAAGTCAGAAGTGAGTGTAGCCGTCTTACATACGCGCGCGCGAGTTCTAATCGAGATCGAGGATCGCACGGAGCGTCGTTCGGCTCATCGGCGACTTTCTAAGGAGATATACGACGTGCGCGCGGCTTAGACGCTGGCTGCGCGTTCGCGTCCTCGTGTATATAGATAGATGAGCGCCCGCGAGACGCGCGGATACGCGGATTATCCGGTGCTAATGAAGCTATCTCGTTCGCCGGCGTAACATCGAGAGCACCGGCACCGTCTTCGCGGTCACTCGCCGTAAAAGCGACGGTTAATAATATTACTCACGGCGGCCGTTGGAGAGCGCTGGGCCGAAGCGCGAGGCCAACGCCCTTAACCCCCGTACTCTACGGCCGGACGTTAATTGAGACACGAGGTCACCTACATCCGACACCAGCATGACCGAGCGGAGTCAGTAAATTGTATTAGCGGCTAACGATAATTGCTTCGAAATTAAGCTCGTACTTTCCTTTACGGTTGGACATTAATTTTTTTTCCCAGCTGACAGAAATTTCTCTTGGACCCTTTTACCATCGCGAAATACTTATTTATCCCGCAGAAGCATTTTGATGACTTTTTACCGTGTGGGAATTAATTAATTTTGGACATCAACATTTTGGGCTCATCGCAGACTCTCCGAGTGTTTATTTTATTTATTTTTTTTTAACTAGGTTATACGCCCGCGTTGCCGCTTTGTCGTTTCACCTGATCACCTGATTCCCGGGGAAACGACACGAGTGGATTGCGGCGGCGGCGTCAGCAAAGTGGATTAGCATAAATAGCGTGCCACCGGGTTAGCATTACGCGCACGTAAGCGATGAGCGAGACTCGCAACATCCAGGAGGTTCGGCCTCCTCTGCGCGCGTCGCCGTTGGTGCGCATGGACCCGGCTGTATACATACTGCGCGTGCGCATGCGCACGTAGCGATGTTTCTCGGGTTCCAAGCTAAACCATAATAGACTATTCGCATATCCCGTGGTACATGCAATTTATCCGC
The DNA here is from genome assembly GCA_964034905.1 of Itoplectis maculator. Lineage (NCBI taxonomy): Eukaryota > Metazoa > Arthropoda > Insecta > Hymenoptera > Ichneumonidae > Itoplectis > Itoplectis maculator. The sequence continues at coordinate 8,617,987 of OZ035859.1, forward strand.
GAGCTCGCGGCGGAACCTCGAGCGCGTTCCTTCGCCTCCTCCCTCGCCTCCTCCCTGGCGGAGAGGGAGAGGAAGAGCATTCTCCAGACGCTTCAGCCACGTCATTCGGAGACAATACACTCTCGGCGGTTTGTAACCCAACGCCCGTTGAGTCTCTGAGAACGCGAACTCGGTGTAACCCTATTAAGAGGCAGTGATACTACCCCCCCCCCCCCCCTCCCCCCCCTCCCACGCGAATTTTCGAAAGCGTTTTTTTCGAAGCGGTGAATCGAATCGCAACTAAATTTGGAAGACAAGTAGGTAATGAAAGAAAGGCAAAATCGAAACTTTGTAGAAACTGAGGTACTGCTGAACGTTTGCATCGCAAGAATTTCGATCGACTGGTTACGTGAGTCGTCCTCGCGCGTCGCACGTACGTCATCTCGTTCCTCGGCTATTATTGCGGAGAGCGCGTGGGCTTCGCAACTCTCGGCACACAAAACCGAGCGCAAATAGCGCTCGGAATATATTTTTTCCACTTGCCGAGCTCGCGCAATGTGTGCCGAGAATATTGAGGACTCTCGACACTCCGCATAGCAATAACAATCGCGTCACCAGACGTCGCGATGATTCAATTTTATTCCAGGAATTCTTCGAGGATATTCACGCATAAATTATACACTGAGAAAAATGAGCGACTCTGCCAACCAAATATCTGACTGCTAGTCAATATCTCTCTTATCAGAAATTCTAGATCTGTCCGCCGGGCCGAAAACCGCCCAAATCGGGGTCACGAAATTTATTTTTTCAAAATATCGACTTTTAACCTATACCATCGTTCTCAAGTCGCATATTCTACCCCTGAAAACACTGGTTACAACCCTTTTTTAGTTGATTTTGAAAAAAAAAATGTTTGGCCGAACAGTTTCTCAGAAATCGTAGATCTGGTCGCCGGGCCGAAAACCGCGAAAATAATTGATAAAATCTGAATTAACCCGTACCTTTTTTTTGTGTACAAAATTCTCTGAAATTCCAATTACTTTTTTCACCACTTTATATTTTTTGTTCGCGTTACCGCATCTCGGGTCGACGGGTAAAAATAGTCAAATTGTCTCGGAGCGACGGCGACGTCGTTACATTTTTATGGGAATATTTCGCATGCCCACAGCGACGCCAGGAATTTTCCGTGGCGACGTGAAGGAAAACACTGAAACTCGGAAAAGTCGGAAAAGCAGATAGGAAGATAGGAAAGTGGTCTTCTTGGTGCATTGTATGACGCAAGCGTATATATATGCACGTTGAATGGATGGGTGCACCCCCCTCCCCCTCTCCCTCGCCCACCGAGGAAATTTTATTAAGCACCGCTGCGGTTCACTGACCTTCCGCAACGTCGAATATATCTAGAAAACGATGCCACATGAGAACAGCGACCAAATACGCGGCGAGTCGATGCCGAACTCGGCGCTTGCCAAAAGTGTCTCAACTTATCTCGGGTTTGTAATGCGACGGGCAGAAACCCAGACCCGAAGACTCCAGGAGGAAACTCGCGGCTGCACCTGCAAAGAATCTTTTTAAATGGGATATGACCAAAAAAAGTATCGGCCTGGCCCGAGTCGAGAATTCCCAATCGAATTTATTAAACGAACGCTGCTGCTGCCGCTTCTGCGCTCAAGTTCGACGACCCGTCGAGACTCAAACTGCATCTTCGCGGTGCAGCAGAATTCAGCGGAAAAGAAGGACTTTGGCTATCGCGGCGAGAGATAGTCGAGCTATTCGAGACGATTTATTTTACCTCTTTCCATTCAAACGTCTGGGTTTATTCGAGCTTCGTGTTTTCGCGTTTGCCGCTTCCGCTGTCGTTTTCTCCTCTCGTTCAATTTTTTTTTTCGCATATCCCACGCGTTATTCGAAAAGTTTTACGCGCCCAATGGACCGGCGAACGACGCGAGGAGCATATTCGAAGAGAGTCAATAAATCTCGAGAGATAATCGATTATCGCGGAGACCGATGAATAAGCGTTCAACGTGAATAAATTATTATGTCATTATGCGGCTGAGACGAAATCGTCACGACTGCTTCGATGACTTCCTGAAACTTTCCTTCGGTGAGACGGAAATTCTTTTGCATAATTTAATTTATTCGGGCTATTTATTTTCGACTATAAATTTAGTGGGAATTGAAATCGAATTTGATCGAACGCCTGATTGGATCTGATTCGGGTTGAACCATCGGTAAATCGAGCCTTATAGGCGCTCTGTGGAAACAGTCTGGATGTTTATTGCAGCCGATGGCGCCAACTCGACGCCCTCGGATTTATGTCCTTTCTCGTAGAACGAAATGGAAGCAAGAAAACCATGTTTGTGAACGCGTTCTCCGCATCGGTCCGGGCCAGATCTTTCGGGGCACTGACACTAAACACGGAAAGAAATGATTGTCTGTGGCAAATTTAATTTACAATTTTTTTTGCGGAGACGAGCGATTGCAGTCGTCGAGGTTGCGCGGCGGAATCCGCAAACAAACCGCGAGAATCGCGCGCATCTTGCGATCAATTTTCTCGAATCCCCCTTCCATCATTCCCGCAATCCCGGAAAAGTATAGAGTCAAAGATTGCCGCATCCGCCGAAACACTTAATCGAAATCTTGAAACAACTCATTACCCCGAAATTAAAAAATAAATTTGGATTACCAAAGCCAGCAAATAATTTCATTTTTATCTGGAATTTGAAATTTTTATTATTTTTATTTGGAATTAAAGATATTATAATTAAAATCGGGTGCCCAGTAATTTGACTAAATTGGCATCCAAAATTTTGTTTTTTTTTCTTCTTTTCTTGCATTGAAAAATTTTGCAAATAATGTGTTAAATTGAAAATGAGGTATGAGAGTGAGTTACGAGTCGCTGGTAACGTCAATGGTAATCTTTCTCTTTCGGACAAAAACAATTATCATCATCGCGACCTACTGCCGTCCATCGGGAGCGCGTCCGTTCGCTCGATGGGCAGCAGCAAGACGAAGCAGCGCCGAGAGAGCGATGGCCGGGCGCCGAGTAAACACTCGGCACATCATTGCAAAACGTTCGCCGCCGCTGTTCGAGGTGGCGAGCGAAGTAATTCCCTCTCTTTCTCCCTGTGCGAAGTAATTCCCTCTCACTCTCGCGCCCTGTGTCGCTCTCTCATTGCGAGATACAAAATTAGGCTAAATCCGTATAAGGTAACGGGGAGCGCGATCGCTCGCTCGCGTTTGCTTTCATTCGCTTTTGCCTCGGCGCCTCGGCCGCCAGACGCGAGCGACGCGGACGACCGCCGACTGATTATAACGCCTGAAACACCGGACGTCGAGGGTCACACAAAAAGAGATGCATCGCGTTTCCGACTATAATTCGCATTTTATTCAGGATATTAAAAATACAGAAATTCGTAGCAAAATTTAGAAAATTATGTATAGCAAAATCGATCTGAACAAAATTGGATGAAATATTCAGAGCTCCTTGCCTTTTTTTAAATTGTGTTACTTGTCAAAAACTAAAAAAACAAATCTAAAAATAAAAATATAAATGTTTCAATAGATGCTTAAGATGTTGACTTTCTTTTTAAAAAAAGTGACGTCAATTCTTTTTGGATTCAAGTGGACGCGATGACTGATTGTGTCCACAACTAAAAGTAACGCAACGCAACACCGAAGGATAATAGACGAAAATCCGAGTCTCGAGTACAACCGCAAATGTCCGACAAACTGGCACAAGGTTTGCCCCAGGTTCACGGATATTCGTCTCTCGCCTACGCCTCGGTCTCATCGAGGCTCTCGAAACCCTCGAAACGTAGTTCAAGACCGCTCGTTCTCCACTTCGAAGCTCGCGCACTGGATTCGCGGAGACGGCGACAACCTTGTCGACGCATTCTCAGCGAAATCTCGCTGCATAATCCGCCAGTGAATTAACGCGGTTTAATTCGGACGAGTAAGATCCGTCAACCCTAATTGCTTTCCAAATGCGCGAGTAACGAGTCACCGGCCCGGCAAGTGGGACACTCGGGACGTTCGAGCGGCGTCAGGTTCACGGATTTATTTTCGAAGTCCGTCGTGGCCGCCAACCTGATTCAAGGCCTTCGGAGGGTTCAAGAACGGCTGAACATTCGAAACCGTAGACGGAAGCTATATATAAACTTATACCCAGAAGCTATATATATATTTATACTTTGCTGCCAGCTGTGAAATTACCATCGATCAAACGATTAACAGGTTGATTATAACCGTTGACACACACGACGACTCATTCGATTGACCTTTGATCTCGATGAGTCCCCGAGCTACGCGTGACCCAACAATAATAATAGTAATCATTTTTGGTCAAGTACGAAACCCAATTTTCGGCTGATAATTTTTTTTATCACTATGTCAATAAAAAGTGAATTGAGAAATTGATGATGCCTTTGATTATAACTAAGCAGTGACTTTTCCGCCCGAGTGCATAAACTTGACCTGCGCGCGCGCAGTCGTCATTGAATCCCGTTCAACCGTGAAATTACTCGTATATAACAGTAATACGGATAATTTATCGGACCCGACGCTCGGGCCGAGAGATCGCGCGAACGCGGGTTGGGTTGGGTTAGTTGTACCTGCGAGCGCGGTGCATGCATCGCGTATCCTGATGCTGCTCTGCTCCGGCAGAGTCCATTGTTCCTGAGATCTTACTTTCCAGTGTATATAACACACACGCGTACACATATAGTGTGTATGACATACACAGTGTATATAAACCTACGGAAATATATTATACTTAAGATATAAGTTATATCAATTTATGTATTATATTTTATACTATATTATTTTATATATTTTATATTACATTTATTTATATATTTTTATACAGTGTATATAAGTTATATACATTTATATGTAACGGCAAAAAGTTCTATATCTTTTACATATTTTTAAGTTTACTTTATTTAAAAAAAAAATCGCGTTGGTGGGGAAATGACTTTCAGTCATCGTTTGTCCTTTTTGGCCCTTATTGGCCCTTATAGCGGCTTCGGATTTCGATATTTGACTCTCGATGTACTTTTTAAGAAAGGACTTTTCGTTTGCGCGTGATGAACATACCAGAGCCGCGCGAAGAAAGTGAAAGAGGAGGCGAGCGCGAAACGACGAGGGCGCAGCGCGCAGGCGCGGAGGAATCGCGCACTCTGACGACGACGACGGCGACGACGGCTGCGCGCGCCGCCGCTCTGCGCGGGGGATGACATAACCGCAGAGCGTTCATCAGGCCTAATGGTCCGACCGGCCGACCGCAAAACTAAATGAAACTCGTTTCGCGACGGTTACGCCGCCTCGGCGCGGCCTCGGCGAAATTGGAAGGGCGGCGCGCGGCTCTCGGAACGCGAGCTCGGGAATCGGGATATTGTTCCGCGCTTGCTCCGAGCGTTCCGGCTCGCTGGAAACCGGGGCCGAATTTTTCCGGCCTCCCGGAGAGACTAATTAAACGGCCACCGCCGCCGCCTTTCCTTTCGAATTTCTATGTTTCGGCGACAATAAATAAAATTGTCCTTTCGTTGCCCAATTTTTATTCGTCGCATTTGAGTTCCAGCCTCAGATAGCAATTGCGAATGGAAAATCGTATCGGGACACCGTTATTATTATAATTTTCAATTTTTTATCACTCGAATGATATCGCTATTAAGTAACGCGAACGGACAGACCGTTTTCTCAGTCTGCGCGGCTATCAGTCCGCACTTCACCAAACACTATTTATCACGATACGTCGTCATTAGTCCGGAGCTAACGACCACCTTGGGAAAATTGGTACCTTGGCCATGCGCAACGCACTTGTGCAAACTCGTGCAATAATATATCCCCCTCCCTTCCCCCTCTACCATCACCAGGACAACCAGTAAACTGCTGCTGCAAAAAAAAGAACCAACTGTCCGACAGCATCGCCGATCGATTCCATCGCTCCCGAGGAAATTGTAAAGCGAATCACCTGCGCACAATTTCCCCGCGTCGACGACCTTGAAGCGTAAAAAAACATGTAACACGGCTAAGACGTGTTGGAAAACTTGTGGAGCGAGCGGCGCGTCAGTTCGCTCGTCACTGCGCATGCGCGAGGATCTAGCGCGCATGCGCGTTAGATCCGCTCGCATCTAGAGGCGCTCGTCGCTAGTTTGCTGCCTCCGCGCCGAATACTCGTCGCGTTTGTGTACCACGCATGCGCATAGCGCAGTATTTGCAAGATCGGCGAGAGAGAGGAAGACAAAAGAAAAGAAAAAGAGAAGAAAAACGAAAAAAAGAGAAACACGTGTACTGCTGCTGCCGCTCGGCGGCCGCCTCGCTCGAAGCTTCGGCCAGGTGCGCGCGAACGAGCGAGCAATCAGCGAGCCTGGTGATTTTGTAATACAAGTAATAGTCGACTTACGTTTATATTGCCATTACATAATTGCCGGCCGCGCGGGGTAATAGTCGAGTGAATAATAACTGGTACCAGCGACAAAGTACCTGCCTACGTGTGCTATCTTATTCTTATACACCCCCTCCTTCCCCCTCCCCGAGCCCTCCCGCCCTCGGCCGCCCTCTGAGCGCCGTGTGTAAACCGTGTGTGACCGGGAAGCGCGCGGGGATATGGAGGAAGAGAGCCATTCGTGTATATACAGCGACGTGTAATTCCGACGATGTAAGAATTACATGGTAATTTCTATGCGATGCGAAAAATTGCGCCGGTGTGTCGCATCCTGAGTGCAAATAGCGAAATCGCGACTTCGACTGATTTGAGAAAATAAGTTTTGGGTGGCAGATGCAGATTTTTTAACTATGTATATTACACATAAAAATTATTAATTATTTACACATAAAAATGTACACATAAAAAAATAAATAAAAAATAAATAAAGTAAAAAAATAAAGGTAGGTAAGGTAGTGTAAATAAATAAAAAATAAATGAATTAATGAATGAAGGAATAAAAGAATAAATGAGTCAATAAATGAATAAATAAATAAATAATCAAATAAATAAATACGCGCGTGCACCGTGAATATATAGAGACGACCGGATGATCGGCTCCCGCGATTGGTATCGAGCTGGCGCCTATCAGCCCACGCAACCCCTCTCGGCATCCAACAGCAGCGGCATCCTCGATGCCCAGGCCGCCGCCGAGAATCTTTACGTCGCTGTCGTTGGCGAGAAAAGGCGAGTGGCGTGCGCGGCTATATCGCGCCGGAGCTCTCCGGCAAAAGGATAATAAATTGCGAGAGCCGCGCGCGGTCCCTCCGAGCGATACGCACTCCGACTCCCCGAGACTTTATGGTATTACGCCGATTGCGCACGCGCAGCACTGCGCCCGAACGATCGACACAATGCGCCGGTCTTTATTGAATAAACTCGATCGGCCGCAACGAGTCGCAATGGAGGTTCGGCCGATGCGACGACACTTTCGATCCAAAATAGCAAAATCGAACATTTGGATTTTATTAATCCAATCATCTGTAATTTACGGGTAAATAAATGACGTTTTTATTATTTCCATGATTTTATTATTTTCAGGAAATCCTTCCAAAGAGCCACCTCTTATCTACCAATTAACCAAAATAAAAAAATCATTAGAAAAATTATCAGCCTAAATAATTCGTTGCTAAAAATAGCAAATACCTGTTTTTTATTATTTTCATAATCTTATTATTTTCGGGAAAACCTCCCAAATAGCCACTTGTTATCTACCAATTAACCAAAATAAAAAAAGCATTAGAAAAATTATCAGCCTAAATAACACGTTGCTAAAAATAGCAAATACCTGTACGGAATATCATAATCATAATCACAATCATAAATATAATACTGCAGTCGGTGTATGAAACCGTAAAACTAGCGTGAAACGCCGGAGGCCGCATCAAAGGGCAGGAACGAAACGAAGCAGACGACCGACACGAGGGATAACAAAGCGAGACGCGAAGAATCTCTCAGGCATACGAGATTCTCCATTTTTTTTATTTCTATTTTTTTTCGAAGCGAGAGATTCCTAGACAATGAACGATGACGCGCGGAGAACGTCCACCCACGAGAGACGCAGGATAATTCCGCGCGCCACCGCGACGGGGGGCGCCGTCGCCGCCGCCGCCGCGAGGATCGACCGCGCATGCGCTCTTTGTATGCAGAAATGCGCGCGCATTGTGTGCGCGCGCACCGACCTCGCTGCATTCCGCCTGCACTCGTCGCGCTCTGCGCCCGGCGATTACGAGGGATTCGCTCTCGGCAGTATCCCCCCCCCCCCCTCCCCTCCTTACTATTTTTTCGCGTCTCCTTTTTTCCGCTGCCAGAGAGAAAGAGAGAGATAAAGAGAAAGAGAGACATAAACGGGCGATCAGAATCTGCATCGGCCGATATATATCTATGTATATCTATAGCTCGCGCGGAATTCGCGACTGCACCGAGCCGAGCGAGTTCGCGCGGATTCCCGGAACCGGCGTGGGACGCGCGCGCATGCGCGGACCGCGCGCGCGCATGCGCAGGTGACACTGCGCGGCGAACGACATTCACCGTCTCGCGTTAATTTTGCATTCCAAGGCTCGACGTCTCACCCTTGTTAGAAAATCCGTAGCGTTACATTCAGACCAAGCCAGGTACTGATCAGGCCCGGACACGGCCCTGACCAGGGCCTGACTAGCGCCGAGTGTAACGCCGTAAATTTTCTGTCGTTGCACGTATCGATTTTATTTTCCCGCTTTATGACTGATCCGCATTTTATCCCCTCGCGGATTTTATGACTGATCCCAGCGCAAGCAGATTTTATATATATACGAATCTCGCTCGAAGTCGCAATTTGCTGGTCGACGAGTCACGTGTCGCGTTGGCGAAGTGGACGAAGTGGACGCGCGGGCGCCGGGTTGAATCGTGAAAAACGACACCGCGACGCGTCGCCCCCTGTATAAAGCGGGGGAGGGGGAGGGGGGAGGGGGGACGTTGAACGCGACGGAATGAAAAAAATTGCGTTTACGGCGTCGGCGTCGCCGCGTGATATACAAATGCCAGACACGCCAGTTTCATGGTGTCGTTACGTCGATCCGAGTTACGGCTCGACGAATTTTTTTCCCGAGCCCTAAATTGGAGCAGACGACATTTCTGGTTTTCAGATTCCGTCGCGTCGAACCGACGGTTGAACGACACGTCGATAGGTGAATATCGTTCGGAATCCGGTTTATTTCCTTGGCGCATTATTATTATTTTTTTTTTTTCTTTAATACGAAATATTCCTGACTGCAATCGAATATCGAAGTGTAAAATATTGGAGGTTGCGGAATTGAAGTGGAAATCTACGAAATTCCCATTATTTTCCAGGGGCCGAATAATTCTCCGAGCATTTTCCCTTGTACAGCATTTTCCGCTCGAATCTATCGAAGCACGTGACGGATCACCCAGACCCCTTCGCGGAGCGTTCGGGTAATTCGCGACGGCTGGAAAATGCTCGGTTGGCGTGTTGGACGAACGCAGAGGCGCGGAAACGTGTCGGACGGTCCGAGAGGCTCGAATCGATAGACGAGACCATCGGGGAGACAAATGTCACTCTGATCAGCCGACAAATAAGGGTGGACAGCTGCAAAGGCATTTTCGCTTCCGATTTTATTTTTTTATTTTATTAGATTATCAAGTTACAAACAAAAAAATCGATAAAAAATTGTAGTAAAAAAATCGTGTATTCTGTATACACAGCTGCGTCCATGTTGCGCATGCGTGGGACCGTGTGACTCATTCTCGCCGTCACACGACTCGTGCCCCTCTCGCGGCGCGTCTATTTATTGGAAAGTACACTGTGTTACCATTGCCGTCGCCAAGATACCGATCTCATTGCGGCGGCTTCGTGCACTTCGCTATAGCTTCCAAAGGAAGGAAGCTCGTGTCGCTGAGGCTACCCGGGACTCGCGATAATTTTCCGCCGCGAGGCCGCCCGAAGAATGCGGATTCGCCGCGAGTCCGTTTTTCCGACCTTCCACCCCGTCCTGGTTGTTACCTCATTTTTTCCTTCTCGTCCTCCCCCGCGATCTTCGTGCACCCTGACCCTCGACCCTCGGAGGCTCGCGCCGCGCGACTGTCGAGCGAAATTTCCGCGCGGACGATTGGGAGCGCCCGCGGCACAGAGCGCGACTCGTTCTCTGCGGCCGACAAAGCATAATCGCTCCTTTTTCCGCACTTGACTCGCAACGATTTTCTCCTCCTTGTGGGGAAACTGGGATGAGCTGAGGTCTTGATGAATTAACTTTTTTTTAGCTGTTGAGCGACGACGCGATTGAGGTCAATGATAAGGTCGGTAATGAGGTTAACGATAAGGTCAATAATAAGGTCAGCGACGAGGTTGACAATGAGGTCTATAATAAGGTTATTGATAAGGTCGACAGTGAGGTCAATAAGGTCAATAATGAGGTCGACGATGAGTTTGACAATGAGGTCAATAATAAGGTCGATAATGATTTCGACATTGAGATCGAAAATGAGGTTCATAATAAGGTCTATAATAAATTCAACGTTGACGTTAAGGACGACGATGAGAAAAAAACTCTCTGAAAGCTATCGGAACGCAGCCACGATCAACCTCGAGTAGTACAACGCGAAAACGTCTCTCGTAAATGATTTAACGCCGGTGAAAAGCTTCGGCGGTGTAACCCGCGTGCGCGCGGTAATTAAAAGTTGCACAAATGGAACGTGAGAAACCTGATTCATCCAGTCTATTAGAATCTTTTTTCCACCTCCACCGCGCCCACTCCACTTTTTATCCGCGCAGCAACGCGCGCGCGTCGAGTTATAACTGCCAACATGCTACGCGCGAATATCCGCGGCACAACCAGTCGCGCTGCAATCACGCGCGCGCCCGCTCGGAATGAGAGAGAGAAGGATAGAGCGAGAGAGAGATGCTCATTCAACGCGCGCGACCTCGAACTTGACGCCGTCGATTAAACCTTTTATGGATATTACGCGAGAGAACGTTTAATACGCCATCGCGCGACTTCTTCTCCGCCTTTCGAGCCGCGCGAAAGGAGATTAGGTAATAAATCGCGGAAGGTCAGTTGTGGAAAGCCGGGGACGTAAAACGATCGACGGATCGATTGACGTATCGATCTGTCGTTTATTGACGACGAGTCGATGAGCCAAACGTGTATCATCCGCCGGTAAAAAAGAAACAGAAAAAAATCAACATACATCACTGAGTAATAAAGCCAAAGTGATCCGGGTTTTTTTTGGATGACGTCTCATTTCCAGGACCAGGAGAGATTTTTTAAGCCGATTCGAAAAGCGCAATCGGCTTACATTTTTTTTGGGTTCTTTGTTTCAGATGGAAATTGCGACCTGCATCTTTTCAGCCGCACGACAAATGCACAGTCGAGGCGCGAAATGCTTGTTCCAGGCATAATATGACATGTATGTTAATGAAAAAATTTGAGAAGACTGTTGGAATATATAATAATAGACCCTAAAAGTTTCGTTTCAATCGGATATTTCGTTCCTTCCCAAAAAAATCCTCGAAAAAAATCGATTTTTTGAAGCCTAAATAATTCGTTGCTAAAAATCGATTTTTTTTAAGTCTAAAGCAGGCTCCCCCCTTAACGTCACGAGGGTACCGCGAACCCTCCGGCCGTTTACTCGGCGCGCAAACCGAACGCGCCCGGCAATACGATCGCGGCCGACAAAGCGATCGAGCCATTGCACGACCTTTTCACCGCGAAGACACCGTGTTCTCGCGTCCGTCTCTTTCTCTCGCGCTTGGCTCTCGTCCGGGTAACCGGGATACGAGCCTGGGTAGGTGCTGGCTCGCATTAACGAGGCCGAAAGCCGTGTTTCCCGAGCGTGCGAAAGTGGCTACGATCGCTAGACGCGAGCACCGTCGCCGCTGCCGCCGCTTCTGAAGTGCCCAGTTACACGCTCCCAGCTCAACGAAAGCAGCCAACGGATACGTCTCTACGTTGGATTGCAGCTCTTTCGGCATTGAAAACGTCGTTCGCAGGTTTTGCGACGTTTGGGTAATTTGCAACGCGATTTGCGTAGAGGTACCGATTTTTTTTTTAATCCGACGATAGTTGGATAAAAAAATCCAACTCGTAACCGCGAATTTAAATATCTGATTTTTTAATCCGACGATAGTTGGATTAAAAAATCAGGTATTTGAATTCGCGTCTCGGAAAAAGTATTCGATTCTGGTTCTCCTTCGTTTGCGGAGTTGTTTACCGCACTGAGTTGTTTCACACTGCTGCCGACCCCATTAACGTCTTCGTCGCCGACAAACCAGCTGAATCCGGCGACTCGACTGCGAGTCTAAGAGCGATCGATCAATTAAACGACCGCTAACATTTCCGAGAAACTGGCTGGGACCTGACTAGCGCCAAAACGCGCAGTATCGTTGCATACGGAGACAGAGAGACGGTTGGAATGACGCAACGGCGTTTGTGGAATGTCCGAAAACATCTTTACAAGTGACTGAGGCTCGGAGATGTGAAAAAAAAATTAAAGGCCAGGATCACAGCCTCAGGTGTGTAAAAATACTTAGCATTCCGGATTTCGCAACCGTCCGTGACCTTACGACGTGTTAATCGGTGTTACGCAATTATGCGGTAACGTCGCATTCTTCGTGATTAAAATTGACCATCTTTGATGAATAATTTCAGGTTCTCCGTTCATCCGAATCCCTTTAAAAAAATTAGTGTTAAATTCGACCCAAACCAGGAATCGATGACTCGACTGATGACTGATGAATTTTCTTCCAGGGAAACGGATATGTACATCAAAGCCAGGAACGACAAAGTCTGCAAAAAACTAGGATACAAATGTTGACGTCGCTCGTCATTCGAAGACGAAGCAGAGGATACGGATGACTTCAAAGCCAAGACAACGACGAAGGTTGGAAAAAAACTAGGATACAAATGTCCGAGTCGATCGTCGTTCACCGGACGACGATGATGTACCACGGGACGTACACATCGAGGCGTCCCGGTCAGTCGGAGTGCTGAAGACGATGCTGAAGACCCTGAAGAGGATTCACCTTATGAAATTCCAATGAAATTCCCCCGCAGCGGATGTGTAATATAATTCATAACACGCGACTCGCGTGTACTGCGTGTCCCTCGCTTCGAATCCGTTACCAGGCAAAAACGTAACGCGACATAGTCGTATTATAGTATTTCGCAGAGGCCCCAGTGACTCTGTGTCGTCGGCTCTCTGCGCGCTCGGCTGCGCAGAGAGAAGAAAACGGCGCGTGAGCGACGAAACAGGGACAGAGCCGGGAATTTCGCAATGTAATTGCGATGCGTCCGAGTTGCATCGTGTAATCACGCGCGGCTGTATTATATGTATCGGGCGTTCCACGTTGGCGAGTGCGTCGGGCGTGTGGATTCGATATTCCGAGTTTGACTGCCTCTCCTAGGCCAATGAAAAGAGAGAGAAAGAGCTCTATTAGTGCCACGAGGTTTTCTTTCCATCTTCCTCCGTTTTTTTTTTTTTTTTTTCTCCCGCCTCTCGCAGCTCCCACGGAATCGCCGACACCGTCGCGCCGACCAACAGCACAGGACGAACGGGACTTCGCAGTACGCGCGCGATGAACTCGTCTTTCAGGTTGGCGCGGATTAGGGATCGTGCATTTTTTTTTCTTTTTTTTTTTACACCGCTCAGCCACACCAACGGAGCCTTGGCCTTAACCTCGCGATATTAGTTTCCACCTCGCCTCATACCTCTCTCCTTTTCTCCTCTCTCGCTGGGCGAGCCTCCTCTCTCTCTGACTATTTCTCGCGCAGTCATGAGCGATGTCTCAATGGTGCGACGGCAGAGCCCGCGGCTTTGAAGAAAATTGCTGCAGGGCTCGCGGAGTTGGTTGGACTCATCAAGGGCACCGTGTCATCTCAAAGTCGTGGAAATTAAACATCACTATAATGGCCTATTACATATTTTATTAAAAAATAAAATAAACCAAATATCTATCATTGCGACAGCGATATAAAAAAATGTATAATTATTACAATTTTTTAAAAATGTTCTCAAGCGTTACAAAAAAAATATCCATCAAGGCAAAATGTAATTTGTTCTCAAGCATTACAAAAAAATATGCATCAAGGCAAAATGTGCTCGGTTACACATCGCCTCGTCCTGCGTAGAGCGCAGCGCATCTCGCCCGTCCGTTTCCACTCCGTAAATAGGATAGAGCGCGTTTTGCTGTGTACACGAGTTATTATGGGAGGGACGGGGAGATCGCGATTTGACCCGGTGCAACACAACGATGCGCTGCTCTCGAGGTGCGAGCTGCTGCGCATGCTCGATGGATCGGCGGTGCTCGCGCGCGTTTATCCTCGGATAATCCCTTTCGCTCGACTCTCGCGCGCGCGCGCAGCGGCGTCGCCGCTGCGCATGCGCCGAAGCGGGAGGAGTGTGCGCGCGCGCGAGAGGAACTCGACCGCGCTAACCCGACTGACCTCGTGCGGCGAGTCATAAACGCCCCTGTGATGCCACGGAAATAGGAACACGCGGGGCGGGGAGGGGAATAACGCTCTGCGCTCAGCCGCGCATGCGCAGGCTAAGCGCCCGCGCATGCGCGGCTGAGCGCAGAGCGACGCAACGCGGATCCGCCTCCGCGTTAATTTCTCGTATGCGTGAGCTTTCGCGCATGCGCACACAGAGCCTTCAGATCGCGGCGAGAGATTTCGAAGATCCCGGGGGACGATTATCGGCGTCTCCGCATTATAATACGCGACGATCTGAGCTCCACACGAGACGCAGCTCTGCGAGAGAGGAACGAATGCGGAGCTCGGCGAGAGCGCCGAGCGCAGAAAAAAAAAATTCTCGCAGCCGACGAGGCGAGAGTCGAGAGGGCGAAAGTATCAATGGAAAATAAGAGACGTGTGCGGGAATAATAAAAAATGCGAAAATAAAATCGCAGTGTTGAATGCCGCATTGTTATGCTGATCGACTTGTTACATTTCGTGATGCGCCGAGGCGACGCAGAGATACTTCGATGCAACAAACGAGAGCTGTGAACGTGAGACGAGAAAGACGCTGCGAGACACTGAGTATCGAGGGAAATCATTTACCCCCTCCATTTAAATTTTTTAACTTGAGGATATATTTTTTTTCGAGTATCATAATTATTATATTTTCCCGCCAGGGAAGAGAAAATCGCGACGACGACAACGACGACAGGATAGAGAGTCCTCTATTCTCGTTTCGTTGTTCGAGATAAAGAGGAGGAGGAGCCGCGGATGACTCGAGGAGTGTTTTGCCCTTGCGAGAGAGTCGAGAGAGTCGCGTATATAGAGTTCATCGTCGCGGACGTCTCCATCTCGCCGGTTTCGTATCGCGGATGCATCCGATATACACGGGTTGTCCATGTCTCTCGTCCTGTCTCGCTTTCTCCCCTCTCTCTCTTTTCTTCTCCCTCGTTCACTCTATCCGTCTGCCTCTGTTTATTTTTTCCTCGCGCGAAAGGTCAAACTACTCCGAGGACGAAGTTGCGCCTGTTGTCGAACAATGGCTCCTTGCAGCGACGAAGCGGAGCGAGCAGTGCGATACGGATTCGTCGGTGCAGCCTGCTGGGATATTCGCTCGGTTTCGATTTCCCTCCGCATCGCCGACGTACCCAACTCGATACGTAAGTTTTACGTAACTGCGCCTGTTTATTCGGCGAATATCGCAACGACGTCCAAACGTCGTCGAATGCGTTGGACGACGTTTGCGAGATGCACAAGGCGATGCATTCAGAGTGTCTGATGCGGTGTATGCACTTATCGAGCAGCGTTGCACCGTTCGATTTCCTGGTAAAAAAATCGGCAGCGTTATACTCGGGGCCAATCAGGACTTGGGCCGAATGTGACAGAGAATGCTATGGATTTTCTACCAGGGTTGGTATCGTCGACGTTCTGCTTCGAGTGACTCGGGTTATGCACAAAGTGCGCGCACGCATTATTATTGAGTTGTCGCGCTGAGCACCTGGGCACCGGTTTGGTATTTCGCGTTTGACTTATCGATCGGGATCGAGTGCCAAGCGCATTTCGCAGCAACGACGACGACGACGTGTCTCGATGTTTATCGCCTGTCCTCGGGTTTATCTTTGAAATACGTATAATTGAATGTCCAAGCATTTGCACAAACGGACGGACAGACGGACGTCGCGAATTTTACGTCGCGACGTTTTGGCCGCTCGAAAATTGATCTCGAAATCAATGATTTCCCAAGAGGCTAATTGGTTGGATCGTTGAATTCGTCAACCCCATTAATTGGGTACCAACTAATTAATTATTTCAAGCCAACTGAACTGTCACTTCTGCCAATTAAATTCTCGACCCAAATTCAACCAAAACTAATTTGGATACCTCGATCCTATATCAATATCTTTTTTTTTCAGGCTTATCGAAATACTGCAAAAATAATGGATTCAGGTTATCGCTCGCTAATCATGTTTTATTTTTTATTTTTTTTTCAAAATGCAAACAAGTTGCCCACCGATACGAACACGCGTTGGACATAATTCAAAGTGTCTCGCATGTCCGACGTACAATAACCCGTTGGGGGCCTGAAGATAAAAAAGCTATTTTACCGGAGACACGTTGATTGTGCGACGTGGGTAACGCGTGTCCGCGACACGTTTTGTTAACGAATAATAATAGTCACCCGGCGGTTTTGCTATCGACGACGACAGCCGCGCGCGCGAGAGGCCTTCGAAGCGCTCGGCTCGCCGCGCGTTTCAGCCTCAGTCGCGATCCTTTCATCGGGGACAAACGACTCCCTCCGGCAATTAGCACAGATTTAAAAGAGCCGCGCGCGCCGAGCGGCCTCGCGCTCCTATGACATTCCGATTTTATACTCGCAGCCGGTCGGCCCGCGCGAGATAATGCGCGCCGCGCAGCACGACGACGAGTGACGGAGCCCGGCGGCTCTGCGTCGGCCGAGTCCGCATTTCGTGCGTGTGCCGCAACTGCATTTCAACGTGAACGCGTCGCTTATTGGCGCAGCTGCTGAATTTCGCGATCGGCCGTAGATCAACAACGCCGGCCGAGGGGCGGTTTATGATATATCGCTCGATAAATCTGCTCGTTTGACGGAAATTCGCATTCCTCTCGAAAGGAATGCGAACGCGTGCGGCGCATATAATAAAAATTGCGATAAATCGTGGGCAACGTAACAAAAAATTAAAACATGTTTAAAACAACGAAACAAGATAACCTCAAAAAAATTGTAGTCACTCTGATAACGAACGATGATAACCAATAAATCTTGGACCGTGTCACATTGTTGACTTCCGGGAAAAAAAGAATAATGAACATTTGGAAAAAAAACTTCTTTTCTCTTGGCACGATAAAAAAAATATATAAAAAAAATCACATTATATATCGGCCGATATATCGGTCGATAAATCTGCACGTTTGACGGAAATTCGCATTCCTCTCGAAAGAAATGCGAATGCGTGCGTCGATATAATAAAAAATTACGATAAATCGTGGGCAACGTAATAAAAAATTGAAACATGTTTAAAACAACGAAACAAGATAACCTCAAAAAAATTGTAGTCACTCTGATAACCCACGATGATAACCAATAAATCTTGGACCGTCTCAGATTATTGACTTCCGGGAAAAAAAGAATAATGACCATTATGAAAAAAACCTTATTTTCTCTTGGCACGATAAAAAATAATAAAAAAATCACATTACGAGGGTATTTACATGACAATGCCCGTCGGGCCCGGAGCTGGAAACGCTTGACTTTTGCTTCTGATCGGCGCGCATGCGCAGACTCGCAGGGGTCGCCCCGTGCAGAAGTTTATGCGCAGCGGCCCGAGAGCGACGTTACTCTGAGAAACGGGTCAAAGTTCGCTCGGCGTTAGTTGCCTGCAGTGGCCCCGAGCGCTGAGCGCGCCGAGCCGCTCATGCGCATGCGCCTCGGCGTGCAGCGGATGAGACGCGCGGGTGCATCGGGTGCGCTCGGCGTGTGTATAATACGTACATCGTCGTCGGGTGCCTTCGACCATTCGCCGCGCGCGCGCGGTGTCTCGTTCCCCGGGCGCATATCGCGCAGGCGCAGAGTCCTCGTCTCCTCGAGAGTCTCGTGTGGCGTTTGCTATATACAAAACGCGAACGAGGACGCGGCGATGACGAAGATGACACGCGATTGTCCCGGGGCGATGGTGGTAACTTCGTGACCGTGTATATAGAGTGTAGACAGCGACGTAGAAAATCCCAGGGGGAAGGGGGGAGGATTTTCTACGCCCCCCCATTTTGGTGATCGTGGACGGGACATTTGCGCGCTGCGAGCTCTGATCGTCGTCGTGGCGATATAATAATCGTATATACGCGACATCCAATACTGTTATGACAGGCCGGGCGCGAGAATGCGAAACTCTGTTTATTCACCCGCTCGACGAGAGAGGAGAAATAATTGTGGAAATAAATTTGTCACAGTCGCAGCTGCATATAATAATAAAGGACCAGTTAGACGATTAAGCGGAGAGGCCTCGGCGATATCCGCGCGCATTGACAAATGATTTTGAGGGTTGATATAAATGATCCGCCGCGTGCGAGAGGTCGTGGAATTCACCCGACGACGACGAAGACGACGGTTTCGCAGGCGCCGCGAGGGTCACGTTATGGTGTCGCACACTCGCCGGGTTTATATTCATACGTACTCGGTACTTACGGACACTCCGGGCGACTTAAGAGGATACGATACTTCGCTCGCAAATCGGCTCAGTCTGTCTCTTTCGCTCCTAACCTCACTTTTTGGTTCTTCTGCTCTACCGAACGAACGGCTGCAAGTTTCGAGCAGTTAGAAGGTTTAGCCCAATTCTGTCATATTTCCGCACATTCTCCCAAAATTTAAGCCCTATTTATTGATTAGTTTAGGAGAAAATAATTTTCGAAATTGGCGCGCAGGGGCAGCGAAGTACCACTTCATTGCCTCTTAATGCGCCGCCGAGGATGCACCGGCTGCTCTCTCGGGTGAAAGACGCGACTTACCCCAGACTCGCGGTGTGTGTGTGCCTAACAGGACTTTCTAGTTTGCTGCGCGCGGCCGAAAGGACGATACACACCCACGGACCGCGCGGCGCTAATGCCGAGTCCGGTGCTGCGACTCGCGGCGCTGCTGCGACTGCGCAGGACTACGACCGGATTCGAGTCGAGGACTTTGAGACCGCGGCACGATTTTTTTCCACGTCCCTCGATGTAGCACGTGGTCAACCTATCACCGGATGAAAAGACAAAAATGAATAAGAATATATTCGGAGTACAATAGACGCGCCATTGTCTCGCAGGTACACTGCCCGACACGGATGCCTGGTTTGACAGATTTGCCTAGGATTTGAAGTTGACTGTGAGTTTCCAATCTAGATTGTGACTTTCTAACCGATGCCTCATGCTCGGCAGACGGAACGGCGGAATTGAACCAGTGCAACTTCAGACGTTAGCCTAAATATTTATATCTGTCAAAACAGTGTCGATGGTCGGTGTCGGTGAACTTCAAGATTTTTACTGAACAGAATGATTTTAACACAGGGCAACATTCTTGTGAATATCGGAGATTTGTTTGCCGATAAAATCTCGATAACTGAAATCGACAGCCAAAGGTGAGTAACAATGTTGCGAATAGCTGTCTCAAATAAATAGGTTACATTTTTCAATGAATTTGCCGCCCTCGTTTTCAAATACGCTACTCATGGCAGTAAAAAAATACATATAAAAATTATTGTGAATACGGTGCGAGCCAGTGCCGGTTTGACTGGTAAGGGCTGTTGGCTCTGGCTCGCACCGTATTCACAATAATTTTTATATGTATTTTTTTTACTGCCATGAGTAGCGTATTTGAGAACGAGGGCGGCTAATTCATTGAAAAATATAACCTATTTATTTGAGACAGCTATTCGCAACATCGTTACTCACCTTTGGCTGTCAATTTCAGTTATCGAGATTTTATCGCCAAACAAATCTCCGATATTCACAAGAATGTTGCCCTGTGTTGAAATCATTCTGTTCAATAAAAATCTTAAAGTTCACCGACACTGTCTTGACAGATATAAATATTTACGCTAACGTCTGAAGTTGCACTGGTTCAATTCCGCTGTTCCGTGTGCCCGGCAGCGCCACAAACTAATCGTTTGTAGATGAGTAAAATCACATAAAATCTGTCAAACCAGGCATCCGTGTCGGGCAGTGTACAGTTAAGGATAGGTGTCTTATCGGTATCTTAAAAATACCTCGGTGCCTGCGCTGTGGCTCAGCGATAACTGAGCGAGGGATCGGTAATGCCTTGGCAATGTCTTGGCAATACTTTGAGAATAAGTTGAAATGGTTTAACAATGTCTTAAAAATACCTTGGCAATCCTTTTTTTATTTATTTTTGTCAGAAATCGTAGATCTGGCCGCCAGGCCGAAAACCGTCCAAATCGGGGTACCTTAAGAAATCGGAGAATACCTTAAGAATATCTGAACAATGCCTTAATAATCCTTAAAAATACTTTAAAGATACCTCAACAATACCCAAACAAAAATCGAACTTCCTTTCTCTGCCGATTGACGATCGATGCAATATATACCGATGCATGAATGAGAATGTGAGAATATCGTAACGTCACAGGTCTCAGATTCTCAGGTCTCGGCTATTTATTCTATCGTCACGCGGGTGGCGAGAGCGATTAGAGGCCCCGCGCGCGCGCGCGCGGCGAAAGAGTTTGATATTAACGAGGAGCATTGTCAGCGCTCGATTAGAGCTGTGAGAACACCTAGTTCATAAATGCACACGACGACGGTGGACGCGGTGGACATATAGCTGCGGCGCAGCGTGGACGTGACGTAGTCACGCGGTGATTAACGTTTCCTCTCTGTCACGATGACGCTTTGCGCGCTGGGAGTAGCCGCGCGCTATCTCATCCCGAGACGTCTCGTCTGTTGCCGCCGCTGCTGCCGGTGCGCTTTTGCCGCCGCCGACGACGACGACGGAGTCCTCGCTGTGAACATTGATGCACGACTCGCGCGCGACTCGTCGTCGCGGGCTTTGGCTGCGCGCGCGCGCGCGCCGCCAGCCTCTGATGACTCGGCGAAAATGCGGCTCGATCTGCGCGCGCAACGCGCATGCGCACTTCGACGGACTTGGAGATTGCGGTACAGTGAGACGCTGCTTATGACTCGTCGATCTGGGGTAAAATAAATCATTTTTTCGAGTCACGATTAAAGTATTTTTTTATAATCAAGAGTCGAGTTATCAAAATTATCGAAGACATTGAAGAATCGATTTATCGAAGCCATCTAAGGAACAAATTGTCGAAATGCAGCTAAATAAATTCATAAAAATAATTCACGATTGATTAAAAAATGTACGTCTGATGTAGAAAATAAAAAAAAATTAATCCCAAAGCAAAAGACCCGGAAATATAGACTCAACGGATAAATGCAATTTATTTTTTTACCACAAACAGCTTGATTCATCTTTCGCGAATTAAGGGCGCTTCCACTGTATCGGTCGTCGCGGTCCGCGCGCGTTTCCCGCGCTCTCGCCGCGACCCACGTGGGTCTCCCGGCGGCGGCGGCGCGCTTGTCGCGTGTCGACGCGCGATGCGTGTCGTCCCAGGACGCGTGTAACCCTCTCCGTCCGTCCGTCCATCCAGCAGCTCCTAACGACAGTTTCCGTATTTACCCGAAGAAAATATATCGACGCGAGTCGCGCGCGAAGCTTAATTATAGCCAAGCTCGAACGCTCGGGGGAAACACCGAGCGGGTCACTTTCTATCGTGGCCGCCGCGCCGTGGTCCGGTTTTTCCACCGGGAGACACACATTCGCGACGGCTGCGCGTTCGCCAGCAACGAGCCGACACTCCGAGCCATATCGAGCGATAGCCCCGACGATAGAGACACCGGCCACCGGTCGACCTTGCGCGCGGAAAATTGATAAAAGTCCCTGCGGCGAATCCGGACGGTAACTCGAGGATTTGCCATTTTTTTATTTTTTTTTTTATTAATCGTACGTATTTGTGGATAAGGTCGAGAAGGTTTCATCGAACGGTTCCTACCTTACCGACCTCTGGAATTTTAAGTTTTCATTTTTAGGAGCCCAGAAATGACCCAAAATTGAGCTGATCAGTTTCCAGGGCAATTAAAAAAAAACAGACTCGTTCGCAGGACGATTTTTTCTCGTGGCTGTCGCAATATGGACGCCTTAAGGCTGTCGTCTCGATTGGCTCCTCAATGAATTGCCAATTGTCCACACAGCGAATTTCCCTCTTCATTTCCAAATCGGATCGCAGCTCCGTTAGAGACATTTTAGGTTCTGCGCCGAAGTGCTTACTCAATTTCGCGCGCGGTCTATAATAGCCAACAAGCAGCAGTCAGCATTCCGGGTAATCCAACTGGGACGTAGTCAACGTCACATGCATCCATTTAAAAAAAATTACTCGACTCGACTCAGCTGTGAGAAAAGGTCCAATCATTTTTTATTTTATTTCTAATTTAATTTGCCAAAGTTTCGCAAAACCGTAGCCAAGTTAATGCATCGCTGGCATCAAGTCAAACGAGGAGCGTGCTCAGAGTCAGAAAGAGGGAGACGACGACGACGTGGCAGAGGAGATTTATCACTGGACCTTTTACGTAAAAGGATAATTGAACGTGACGGGTTATCGAGGAGACGTATCGCGTGACACGAAAGTTCTCCTCCCGGCTATTGCTCATCTTTTTCGATAAATAATAATAATTAAATGTGAAAGGATCGGCGCATAAGTTGCGCCGCCAGGTCTTCGTCCGCGCGCGCAATCCGCCTCCCGACTTAGCTTTGACTTTTTATTCTCCGTCTCCGGTCTCTTCCTCAATGCTGAAGCGCATCCGCGCCGCGCATCTTCGTCTTCGGTCGCTTCCTCGACGTTGAAGCGCATCCATGAGCTGCTCTTGGCCAACGAGAGATCGGCGATTGTCGATACGGCGGAAAATCCGTCTGTTACAGCGTGGAAAGTCACGCGAGACGAGAGTACGAAAGTTGCCGGAAGTCGCGAAGACCGCGAAGAGGAGGTAACGATGCGCGCGCATCGCGGAACGTGCGAGTACGACACACGTGTAGCGACTGAGGATATACGTAGCTGCGGGCGTAGACCGATGAACTTGGCGAGATTAATTAGCCGCTAATTAGCCTACGGTGGCACAACGCTACGCTCGCTCGGCACTCGCTTTATTAGCGCCGAGCCGAGCGAGAGCGAGAGACGTATTATATACCTGGCGAGGTACGCGGCAGAGTCACAGGGTTCAGCTACGGACGAATATGGGGCAAGTCGGGGATAGACGGCCGGTGTCATTGTTTTCCACGTATGGCGAAGCTTTGCGGGGTCTTAAGTTGGAAATTTCTTGGCAGTACCTTGGCAATGGCTTGGGTGTACTTTAGCAATGTTTTGATTGTGCATTGGCAATGTCTTGGCTGTGCCTTGGCAATGTTTTGATTGTGCCTTGGCAATGTCTTGGCTGTAGCTTAGCAATGTTTTGATTGTAGCTTGGCAATCGTTTGGCTGCGTCTTGGCAATGTTTTGATTGTGCCTTAGCAATGTTTTGGCTGTGTCTTGGCAATGTCTTGGCTGTACCTTAGCAGCCGTGGCAATGTCTTGGCTATAGCCTTCTATAGCCTTCTCTGCATCTTGGAAATGTCTTGAAGACTTTTTGAAAACTTTTTGGCCTGTCCGTACCTTAACTGTACCTTGGCAGTATCTTAACGTTACTTTAGCATCGCCTCAGCAAAACCTCAACCATTCTACACTAAAGTTCACCTGAATAAATCCTAGAAAAAAAATTACTTTCAAATGTGATGTCAACGGTGCAGTATTAATAATGTCAGCGGTTGCAGGCCAAGTTACCGTCTCGTCCGAAATGACCCCAGGCGACAATGCTCGCTCGCTCTGGTCATTAGCGTGTCCCGGCTCTTTTGCAGAGAGCGACAAGAGCGCGGGGGAGATCCTCGGGGCCCCGGGACATCACGAGGGGGACAGTCGGGGTCTCAGGAACAGGAAGAGAAGCGACGACGACGACGACGACGACCTGCACGTCAGAGGCGGCCGCTCGCTCACCGCCGGGCGATAATTGACTCATCGACGGAGCGCGCGAAGCGACGAGAAACGATCCCGATCCTTTTTGTTATTTTTTTCGGACTCTTTGTCCGTTCCGTCTTCATCAACTTCGCCGCGCGCCGTTACCAAGTCGGCTCCAAGACTAGTTGCATCGCGATACAATAGATGCGTATCGCAGTGGACGGCGCAGCGAGCGCCGAGATACGATGCGCTCGCTGATAACGATAATTTCATTAGCGATACTGAGACTGTGGGCTAAAAATAAATTAAAATATATTAATATATACAAGACAATGGTACAGACATACCATTGTCTTGGTAGAGTATGATAGGTACGTCTTATCAGTCCTCCATTAAAAAGTTCATGAGCAACCATTGATGGTGATTTATTGAGCCTCTGTTTGTCAGAAAAAAATCGGTTTTAGCATTTTTCTTCTCAAATTTTCCATTTTTCGGGCATATAACCGTGATTTTTGGAATCAGCGGAAAATTTTCCATTGGATAGGGTTTTTAAACTTTCCGAAATCGAACATTTTTTTTTCATCAATTTTTGCAAAAAATTGTAAGGGGTACCCCTTCTATAAATTT
Source organism: Itoplectis maculator (assembly GCA_964034905.1). Classification (NCBI taxonomy): domain Eukaryota; kingdom Metazoa; phylum Arthropoda; class Insecta; order Hymenoptera; family Ichneumonidae; genus Itoplectis; species Itoplectis maculator. The sequence goes on from OZ035859.1 coordinate 8,642,583, forward strand.
GCGATTTTTGAGGGTCAACTTTAAAAATCTGCAAAAAATCGAAAAATCGTGATATCACGTTCCGCCTGGCGGCATTCTCTTCCTTGAAGAGTTTTCTTTCGAATGCAAAAAGAAAATCCCAATTCCATCCATCCAAAAAAAAATTACATCGATTTTAGTAAAGTGCCAAAATTGGGAAAAAGTGAAAAATCGTTTTTCGCGTTTTTCTCCTACAATTTTTTATTTTTCGGGCAAAAACCGGTCATTTTTGGAATCAGCGGAAAATTTCCCATCGGATAGGGTGTTAAAACTTCGTTAAATAAAAAAAAAAATTTTCGCGAAAAAAATGTTCATCAACTTCATCGATTACTCTCGACGTGGCATCAATCGCAATGCGACAAAACGAATACGTATCGCGTGGACAGCGCGAGATTCGATGCATTCGACGATACCGATAATTTCATTAGCGAGACACCGATACGGCGACTCTCAACGAGATTCGACGAGAGTCTCAACTGATTCTCTCAACGAATCGGCAGCGAACGAGTTCCAGGGTTGATCGGGATATCTGGTATCAAGCTGCGCCGCTGACGACGCTCGGCATTGCGACGTCGTCGTCGGGTATCATCGGCGTTCCGGGAGGGAGGCGAGATACCGATCGTTCGGCCGGATAAAACCGGAAGGACACGACGCGAGAGTCTCTCGGCGCGCATGCGCGCGCAAAAGACTCGACATCGGAGAGTCTCTCGACGCGAAAACCAATCGAGCGCGATATGCATAATTTCTTATCCTCGTTATCCGCGCGCGCGCGCACCGATCGCGTTTATCCCCGGCCGCGATCTCGCCCGAGATGCAATCTGTTGCGATTGAATTCTTCCTCGTCCTCTCCTTCTTCCTGTCCTGTCCCTCGGCGTCTATGCGCCGCTAGCGTCCTCTTTTCTTCCGCGATTTCCTATACGCTGCCGCGTCGCCATATTCTCTCGCCGCATCCATAAGTAATCTCGTTCGGTGTGTAAATTCAGACTTCTTTGGTCGGGAGAGAAGGAGCGACACGCTTTCCTGTTTAGCTCTGATGTGTGTGGTGGCCATTTATAGGAAGCGGAGGCGGTGTTCCAGGACACCCGGATTTTCAATGGAATCTGCTGTGAAGTGGGGAATGGGCTAAGTGGAGCTAAGTGAGATTGGTCATTTTATCCACCCCCCCCCCCCCCCCCCCTACACCTATCTTATTTTATCCCATATTCCATCCCTCCACCCCTTAAAAAGTCTCCAATAAAAAAATTCTTGTACGCAGTCCGGACTCTGATTAAAAATGCACGACGTTATACTCGGCGCTAGTCAGGCCCTGGCCATAGAACCGTATGACATCCTTGTCCGGGCATGATCAGTGCCTGGCTTGGGTCGAATATAACAGAATGCTACAGATTTTCTACCAGGAGAATAGGTGCAGTGCAAATTTAGTTCGGTCACTTGATAGCCTCCCTCCCCCTCATCCCCACCCCCATCCTATCCTCCCACCCCCTAAACAGCTGATGCCTTCTCCTCTCTCTAACGAGTGCGCGCGCGCGGCTCGAGCGTGAGAAAGGACACCGAGACGCCCGCGGCCGGGGCGGCCGAAGACCCGCAATTTTCGCTTGTCGTTAACTGGCGGGTATTACGTGCACTTTTCGCATCGTGTCATTATTTAGCCTCTCGCGAGATGCATGGAAAATTTGATCTGACGTTTCGAAAATCGTCGACCGCCCATTTAGCCGATTAGCGATTTTTATTTTTGTTTCGCATCCGATCGTCGAACCGATTTTCTCCGTCGTTCATAGAGTCCTGGTGAAGAGGGCATCGCGCGCGGCCTTTCCGCGCATTCTGCGTATTAGCTCCGGGCAGGTGTCTCGCCGATATACCTGTCGCGGTCCACGGACGACGAAGCGGGAGCGCCGCGTCAAGCGAGCGAGCCGATCGACTCGGCGAGCCAAAGACGATGTTATGTAACGCGGCGCGCGACACACGTGCATCCCTGTGGAATGCTGCGCACGCGCGCGACGATTGGCCGCTTGTAAGAGCGACGACAGTCGTTTTAACGGCGCTGCGGAGTGACACCGCAATTATTCTCCTGAAGAAACGAATTCATATATCAAGAATTCAAAAGTGTTAACCCAATTCTGACGTATTTCTGCACATTCTCTAAAAATTTGAGCCTTATCTGTCGAGTAGATTAGGAGAAAATAATTTTTTAAAATTCGTTTACCGATTTACAGAGACACCAAAGGCCAGGAAGTTCAGAGAGATTTTCCCCCATCTGCATTCATCGTGTTTTTCGTACGTTCGCCCGAAGAGCCTCGATGTGTGTCGCCAACGGGCGACAATCAACGCGACGTTGCCGCGAGGCGCGGGACTTCCAGGAAAGCCAATCTCAGGGAGAAGACGCGCGCACAGCGCGCGTTCAATTAACTTTCTTTCAAACTCGAAAGAGTGTTGATTGTCGGGAGCTCGGATACGGGCGGCTAGAAGCGATCCGGATCACCGTGGAAAGCATCTTCTTGCTGTCGAGAACTTTCAGATCGCAAAAACGTCTTCGGGAACGATCACGAATTTCCGGAATTTTCTAGGATGATCACGTTTATCCTCATTTATCCCAAGCAAAAAAAAAAAGATGCCACGGTTAATGGCTAATCAAAGGCTATGCAAAAGCAGCTAAAAGAAAGTATCTCTCCACAAGCTCTCAAAGCTTCAAAAGCTCAATCATATCTGCCACGACCTGTTCATAAAAAAAATAAATAAAAAAATGACCTACAATCGATTGCCAAGACGGAAATTGAGTCACTGCTCAATTCTCTCAGCGTAATGTCAGAAGTGCATCGCAGTCACGTGACCGAAGTTACGCAGTTCACGTTTATCCTCATTTATCCCAAGTAAAAAAAAAAAAAAAAAAAAAAGATGCCACAGTTAATGGCTAATCAGAGGCTATGCAAAAGCAGCTAAAAGAAAGTATCTCTCCACAAGCTCTCAAAGCTTCAAAAGCCCTATCATATCTGCCACTACCACTCCGTAAAAAAAAAAAAAAAATGACCCACAATCGATTGCCAAGACGGAAATTGAGTCACTGCTCAATTCTCTCAGCGTAATGTCAGAGGTGCATCGCAGTCACGTGACCGAAGTTACGCAGTTCCATGAATGGACTGTCACCCACCGCGAGTGATGTCTGTTTGAGTCGACGCTCGACTCATTCGGAAGTTCGTCGGCTCGGTGACGGCGATTCTCTTTCGCGCAGACACTTTTCGCCGCGTGTGCGCAGAGCGACGAGGAAACGGATGTCGCTCGGTGCGGTTGCCGCCTGAGCAGAGTCGTCATCGTCGTCGCATATTCGCGCGAGCTTCCCGAACGAGCGGTATTAGCGCGTGCGCGGCGAAACTCGTTAATGAGGCGTCGCGGTTCGAACAGCAGTCGCGAGCCGCGTCTGAAAGGCTAAAGAGAGAAAGAGAGAAAGAGAGAAAGAGCCGGTGACTCGCTCAGCGAGTCGAGGAACACGTACGACGACGCGTTTCGCGCTCGCCAGAGCTTAACGGGGTTCTCTCGACATACCGCGTGTTACCTATGTGCATTCGTTGTGCAACAACGCGACCGACCGACTACACTCCGCGAGCTCGGATCTATTTTAAACTCCAATTACTACGAAGTCCCGCGAGCGCATTGCGCGTATCGCGTACGCGCGTGCGCAATGTGGGCACACAATTCGCCTCAATTAGCGATATAAATTGGTCGATGACCCGAGCGGATATGTTCGAAAAAATTAAAATAAAAAAAATACGACGACGTCGTCAATCGAGACTAATGGCTATAAAATTGTGGGTCTCGATGGGGTCGAGACAGATGCGGGTGAAGTATTGGCGAGTGGAGCGATGGATGGAAGAGACGATGCTGAGGAGAGTCGACGGAAAAAAAAAAAAAAATGTCGGGAGTGGGGAAAATGAGGCACGTAGGACACTTATCATTAGGCATTTTTTTGCGTTAATTAATTGGAAACATTTTTCGTATAATTTTCAACATTTCACGATTCGAATGACTCACAGAACTATGGAAAGAAACTATTTTGATGATCAAAACCGGCTGATGAAATAAAAATCGGTTGATTAAAAAAAAATGGATTAATGAAAAAAATCGGTTGAAGAAGCAAAAAAATTCGTACCCTGACCTACGTCACAACCGAAGCTGCCGATTCCACTGTAATTCCATACCGATCGGGCTCTGCGACTCAGAAGCAACCGGTAACCGAGTCGCCTCGCAGCTCTACACCTCCTGGCGGTAACTTCGCTAATTTAGCATCTACGAAAACGTTAAATCTACGAACTTAATCGCCCCCGCGTGGAATGTTTTACCCCGAGTATCAATGCCGAGGAAATTAGTAGGCCCCTAAACAACTCGCGTTGTAATGCGAGGCTCGAATATCTTAATTACAATGCGCGTGCGCAGGAACGTGGAAGCTTCGGCGGGTATCACGCTGATAGTCGTATAAGTGTCACGCGGGGCGCGAATGAGAGATACGCCGTCATCTGGCGTTCGCCTTCGCGGCGAGTCCGGCGTTTGCCTCGTCCGCCGTCGCGCGTCTCGGAGGAAAGCGGTGCGGCCGAGCGTCGTCGTCGCGCGGGGGTCGTTGATCCGTCGCGCAGGTTCGCCAGCGGCGCTCGCGCCGAGCAGCCCATTCATGCTGCTGTGTCCGACCGATCGTCCTCGCGTGCGTCGTCCGCTGTGCAATCATTTCCGCGACGACTCTAAATATCCGCGACGATGAATCGTTGTCGCAATATTCGCTTCAAGTGAACAACAAATATAATTGTTGTTGCGAATTAAACAAACTGCCACCGTTTCCACCGAAATAAAATTCTTTGCCGCTTCTCTATTTTCAGAGCCTTGATTTATTAATTTTTTTAGCAATTGGAAATTAAATTTTTATTTTTATTCTATTTTTGGTTTTATATTAAAGGATAAGTAATATACAAATATAAAAGTGTTGGGAATTGAACAAATTTCCACCGTTTCCATCGAAATGAAATTTCTTGGCGCTTCTTTATTTTCAGAACCTTGATTTATTATTTTTTTTTAGCAATAGGAAACTAGATTTTTATTTTTATTCTATTTTTGGTTTTATATCAGAGGATAAGTAATATAAAGGTTTGTATGTCAATTTACTTTTCACCGGTCGCTCGTTATCGCGATATTTATGCCGCACGCCGGGCTTGTCAATATTTGCACTGATTCCGCACACACGCGGCGTATATCGATCGCACCATCGTGCGTACCGGTGCGTGTCAATGAATATTTTGCATTCGTTGAGCCGGTATATTTCTCGCAGCGGGCATTTGTCACGGCTGCGAGTCCCCGGGATCTCGAGTGCTCGCGAGCAGCGCGCTAAACGTTCCCTCTGCATTCCTGAATCTCGATCAAGCGAGCTCTCGATTTAACTGCTCGTAATATACCAACTCCTACGCTTGCGCGGTGCTCTCCCAGCGGGACTGCTGTCCCTTGGCGATATTCATGCGCGTGCGCGCGCACCTCTGGAGTCGGTGCATGCGCAGTGCGCGCGAGTCGGTGCACGCGCATGCGCGTGGAATTCAGCGATTCGCCTATTGACGGTAGAGGCGCGCATGCGCGAATCAGCGCGTGCGCATGCGCATAGAACTCAGCGCCACTTTCCGCAGCAACTCTCTATAATGTTTCTTCTTATTTTTTATTTCCAATTTTTTTTCTCTAATAATTTTTCTAATATTTTTTCACACAATTCCAGGAGGATCGGTACTTCAAATCGAACTGACGAGAAATTGCGTCACGAATGTAGGAAATTGTGTCACAAATTCTACCAAAATTTCCCACATCTCGCCACATTTCTCAGCCACTGCAAAAATGACTATAATTTCACTCGCATCTTCCCGTTCGTGCAACCAGCGTGATCCATTGAACCAGCGTCGTCGACGAGAGCAGAAGTCAGCCTCCTCCGGTTCAACACGACCGAATTCGAGGCACCGACGACGACGACGACACGAGAAGGAGCGACGATTAAAGAGCCACGAGGGTTCGCCGCCGGTCGGTTTATACACGGAGCGACGAACACGATTCGTCGAGAGCGGAGACAGCAGCAGCGTCGTCGGTGTACGATATATAAACACACGGAACGCCGGGTCTGAGTTTACACGACCCAATTCGTGAGGACAATGCGAAAGTGCACAATGCCGGCCGAAAGGCACGAAGCTTCGTCGTCGTCGGGTCCGCTGAGATGTTTCCGTCGCTGTTATTGCTGCCGCCGCTGCTTCTGCTGCTCCTGCTGCCGGCAATTCGAGACGAAGGTCATCCCCGTGGGGTCGTAGGGAACGAGAGAAGCGCTCGCGGAAATATCGTATGCGCCTCTCCGGTTGTGGGTGAATGAATCGAGAAATATATAGAGCCACCCCGAGAGCGGCAGCAGTCAACCGTCCTGCGAGCCTCGACAAACCGTTCGCGACACGAGAAGACAGTCACGATCGCTTCTGCGAACATCGCAGCCGCCCGGCGATTGTCGTCGCTGCTGCTTCGTCGGATCTACGCTCGGTGCTCGAGAGATTGGAAAATATTTGCTAAGTAGAAACAGAGATACTGAGTCAGACCGGATTTTTTATTTTTTTTATTTTTTTAATTGCGTACGAATTTTTTTTGGTCGGATCTCTTCGGGCCTTGAAAGTTTGGAAAATATTTGCTAAGTAGAAACAAAGATACTGAGTCAGACCAGACAATTTTTTATTTTTATTTTTTAAATGCGTACGAATTTTTTTTTTGGTCGGATATCTTCGGTCCTCGAAAGTTTGGGAAACTATTTGCCTAAAAAAAAAATTGGTGACTGTTGCCTTTCGGTGCGTATGGCAATAATCACCATACAGATCCAGATCGTCGTTATTCGCGACCGGAAACGCTGAAGGTTTTATCGGACGCATCGATTCGCGGCATCGGATGACGCGTTTCCCCCATCAGAAAAATCCGCGGTGCCACGTGCGCAACGCGGTTACATTTTCCCCACTCGTATTATATACGACGCGATACACGTAATCGCCGGATCTCGAACGCGAGATGCTGAGAGAGATCTCCGGACTTTTAATTGGCCCTCGCTAATTGGAGGAATGCGGCGACGATGATGATAAAAAAAAACGAATCGAAACGTTACATAAACACGCGGCATTAGATACGCGATGAACGAGAGAACTGTTAGCCACCTACGAGTATTTTGCATACCGGGATGCGTCTCATTTGAATAAACCTTTTCAGCCGACGTAACTCGTTTTACCGGATAAAATATGCGTTTTTCATTTTTACAATCGTCGTCGAGAGCTGGACGATGGTCCATTTCCTTGTTATTATTATTAATGTACCACGCTACATTAATAATAATAAAATAGTAATATTAATAATGATAATAACAAGGAAATCAAATCCGGTTGACACTTGAGTTTTAGGGAGAAGAAGCGAAGGATTCCAAGTGTCGAGCTGCAATGGAATCCGCGTGAAATGAGAGGAAAAAAATGGTCAGTTGTGACGTAACTGGTGCATTAATAATAATAACAAGGAAATAAAATGCGGTGGACACGTGGACACCTCTGAGTTTCCGTCGGGGAAGATGTGGAGATTCCGAGGGTCGGAGCTGGAACGGCGAACAAAAAATGGTTGACCGGCATAACTAGTCGTGACGTAACTGGACGTAACGCGGTGCAGTGTCGTGTTGCCGGGCGAGTGCGCCGTCATGCGTGCAGCTGAGACAGTCGCGACCCGCGGCGACGACTTCGGTGCATCCCCGATGATGTGTACGTATGTACACGCATCTTGCGATTCGCGATATCTGGTTGCGTGTCGCTCGAGGATTACGGAAGTGCCGACGTCGTCGTCGTGGCGCGTGAGTCGAGAGACGACCGGGGAAAATAATTCGTTCATGACGACGAAACTGAGCGCAGGATTCTTGGGAACGATGACCTCTGCGATGGCACCAGAGGTCGCGGGATTACGGGTTCGTTTGATCCGGGCCGCGATCCGTTGGATCCTCTCTTTAAAAGGACCGTCGCCGGGCCGAAAACCGCCCAAATCGGGGTCACGAATTTTTTTTTTTAAATATCGACTTTTAACCTATACCATCGTTCTCAAGTCGCATATTCTACCCCTGAAAACACTGGTTACAACCCTTTTTTAGTTGATTTTGAAAAAAAAAATTTTTGGCCGAACAGTTTGTCAGAAATCGTAGATCTGGCCGCCGGGCCGAAAACCGCCCAAATCGGGGTCACGAAATTTATTTTTTTAAAATATCGCCTTTTAACCTATACCATCGTTCTCAAGTCGCATATTCTACCCCTGAAAACACTGGTTACAACCCTTTTTTAGTTGATTTTGAAAAAAAAATTTTTTGGCCGAACAGTTTGTCAGAAATCGTAGATCTGGTCGCCGGGCCGAAAACCGCCCAAATCGGGGTCACGAAATTTATTTTTTCGAAATATCGCCTTTTAACCTATACCATCGTTCTCAAGTCGCATATTCTACCCCTGAAAACACTGGTTACAACCCTTTTTTAGTTGATTTTGAAAAAAAAATTTTTTGGCCGAACAGTTTGTCAGAAATCGTAGATCTGGCCGCCGGGCCGAAAACCGCCCAAATCGGGGTCACGAAATTTATTTTTTCAAAATATCGCCTTTTAACCTATACCATCGTTCTCAAGTCGCATATTCTACCCCTGAAAACACTGGTTACAACCCTTTTTTAGTTGATTTTGAAAAAAAAAAATTTTTGGCCGAACAGTTTGTCAGAAATCGCAGATCTGGCCGCCGGGCCGAAAACCGCCCAGATCGGGGTCACGAAATTTATTTTTTCAAAATATCTCCTTTTAACCTATACCATCGTTCTCAAGTCGCATATTCTACCCCTGAAAACACTGGTTACAACCCTTTTTTAGTTGATTTTGAAAAAAAAAAAATTTTGACCGAACAGTTTGTCAGAAATCGTAAATCTGGCCGCCGGGCCGAAAACCGCCCAAATCCAAACCCAAAAATATTGATTTAATACAATATTTTTATTTAATACATCCAATTTTTTTATTTTTTATATTCAATTTTTTTTATTCAAAATTATCTGTGTCGTCTGCTTATAACGTAACGCATTTACAGCAGAAAACGAAACGCGTCAATCAGTCGCCGCGGCAAGAAATGCTCACTCCTACAGTGTTGCAAAGTAATTCCCCCGCTTTGTCTCGCGGCTGCCGCGAGGTGTCCTGTCCCGCGTTCCTCGTTATCCGCTCGATCGATTTCGCGAACTATCGCCGAAGTTTGTATACTAAACGCGAGGCGCGCCGAGGGACAGAAGCAGCCGTCTAATATCACCGCGGGCGAACGGGCAAGAGTTCGAGTTCCCAGGCAAGCGATTCGAGTAGCAGAGCTGTGAGCGTGAAACTCTCCGCGGACGACGACTACGACGACGACTGCGCAGCCGCCGGGTGAGACCCACTCGCGCAGGTTTTACGTTCGGAGCGAACGTTCGACGTGTCCTCCGAACGATTGCCCAGGCGGCTGAATCGGCCCACGCGACCCTCCGATCCTGGAACAGCATAACACACTACTCGCGTAAATAATTCACTCGCGTATTTTGCTCGACCGCCTCGTTCCTCCGCTGCGTGCAACACGTCGTCGTCGTCGTCAGCCGAAAAGTCAGCTCCGATCTGATATACGCCGGACTGCACGCAATATCGGCAAAACCCGCAAACTCAGATTCAGGTTCCGCGCTGCTGAGCTCGTTCCGCCGCTCGTTAGCGAGCGATAAATCTCTCTCGCGATATACGCCGAGTGGACCCGCGGGGTGGTCCCCTTGGTCCTGGTTTGTCTCCGAGGATTCGTCGACGAAAAAGGAACCGGAAAATCGGTTGTTTCCCCGGACAAATCGAGGAATCGAAGGAGCAGTTGAAAATGATTGATCTGATCCCTGATTTTTTTTCTCGATCGATAGATCAGTTTCAGCAGATGACTGAGTTATTTGGGTCAATTGATTTTACTTTTGGTCAATTGATTTTGCTTTTGGTCAGTTGATTTTGCTTTTGGTCAATTGATTTTGCTTTTGGTCAGTTGCTTTTGCTTTTGGTCAATTGATTTTGCTTTTGGTTAGTTGATTTTGCTTTTGGTCAATTGGAAAATCGGTTATTTCGTTGCACAAATCGAGGAATCGAAGGAGCAGGTGAAAATTATTGATCTGATCCCTGATGTTTTTTCCTCGATCGATAGATCGGCGAATCAGTTATTTGGGTCAATTGATTTTGCTTTTGGTCAATTGGAGCAAAGTCCGGCCAATTGTGGGAAATATTCGAAAGGTCCAGGAAGCCAGTGACGAAACTGACGAAGAATGCCGCGCGTATTTCGAATCTTTAACCGAACGGGGAGGGGGGGGGGGGAAGGGGGCGACACAACGTAGCGTGCAGCCGAGGTTTGCTCACGCCCACGCCGACGTATGTAATCGCACGCGGATAAGTACCTACGTAATTCCTTCTCGAGATGGTAACACGAGAGCTCCGCGCGCGCGACTCCGGTGCCCCGCGTTCGCTGTGTAGCGTTTACGATGAACTCGAGATCCCGCGAGAAAGTGATAAACAAAGACGATGTGTACTCGAGGCGCAAGCTTGAGGAATTGTCAAACAATCGAGGAAATACGCAGCTTCCTCTATTAAACAACAACCTCATATAATACTTTAAAAAAAATAAAAAAAAGGAAAAAAAATACTACATCATTTTTTAATAATTCGTATCACACACAAATTTAACAAAATAAATTCCCAAAAATATCCTTTCTATACCTAAAGGCAATTCAGTAACTTTTTTTTATTAATTCCAAACCGGAAGCTCTTCAAAGGGCCATATTCATATTATTCGCGGGGTGTGTTGTTCGAACGAGAATAATATCGAGGTTGACCGCGTTCCCAGGAAATAATTCGACGAGCCGTTGCATCCGAAGCTCTCCTCTGCTGCTGCTGTTTCCTGCTGCTGCTGCTGCTGCTGTTCCTTCTACTGCCGTCTGAACCGAGAGAAGCCGAGAGACGGCGGGGCATATAGTTTCACCGCTCGCGAGACGTGTAGAAAACACCCGCCCGTTCTCTCGGTGCTTCTGGGATGTTGCTGCTGCTGCTGCTCGCGCTGTGTGTCTCGTTGGGCTGGTTGCCGGAGTCGCCCGGTTGCCGTATACACCGAGAAAGAGACGCGCGCGCGCGCGACCTCCCGTTCGATCTATCGCGGCCGAACGCAACAGCACTCTCGTGTCCGACGATTAAAATCTGACTGGAATTTACAACCGGCGATAGGGAATCTCGGTATTGATGTACTGCCGGCCACGACGGAACGAGCCAGCAGCAGCAGCAGCAACAGCAGCAGCAACGGCCGCGCGGATCTCACCGACGTCTCTCGCGGTACTTGTAAACCGCGTGGTTTTAAGTACAACCGCGCGCGGCAGTGCGCGAGCTTGAGGAGCTCTCGCGCGGCTTCCAACGTATCCTCCTCGTCTTTGTGTATGTGCGTATGTGTATTATATATGTGTATATACGAGTACAAAGGCTGTGTGTATTTATACAAAGACGTGTACCAAGAATGTGTGTTTGTGTATGTGTGTATTATATATGTATATATAAAAGCTGTGAGTATTTACAAAGACGTGTACCAAGAATATGTGTATGTGTGTGTGTGTGATGTATATACGTATACAAAGGTTGTGGGTATTTACAAAGATGTGTGCTAAGAATGTGTGTATGTGTGTGTGTATTATATATGTAATATATGGTACAAAAGCTGTGTGTATTTACAAAGACGTGTACCAAGAATGTGTGAATGTGTGTATGTGTTTGTGTTTTATATATGTATATACGTGTACAAAGACTATCGGGAGCGACTGCTCTGACCGATCTCTCCTTCTCATTAGACCGACCCAAAGTTACGAACTGCCGAGCGCGGCTCTACAGGACGACAATGCCGCGCAGTCGACTTTCCCGATACGATTTATTAGTACTCGCTATCTCCTCCGCCTTCGACGAGAGCATCGTGTGCGTGTTTTTTTTTTTTTTCTTCAGCGACTTGAGGCGCATTTTTCGACGGCTCGACGTGGGTCAGGATGAAAAGTGATTTTGTGGAACGCGATGTTTTTTTTTTTATTTGTGATTCCGCCTCGACGGTTTGCATCGATGGGGAATTCCGTCTGAGATGCTGAGAAGTGCTCCGAAAGTAGGAAGTTCCCGAAAAGTATTTTGCGGCGTCTGCGACGTCGCCGCGCGGTCTTGTCGCGGTCGGCAATTACCATCGGCGTTATTATCAACGACGTCGTTCGAGTCGAGTCGGACGGGTCGGATGGACGGTGGACCACGTATGGCCCACGGTTTACACTCAATCGGCGACGGCGTACACGCCGCAAAATTGCGCGTGTCCTCGGGCTTCGCGCGCGCGCGCGCGAAGCGGTCAGTCGCACCGCGTGGTCAGTGCACCCGCCGCGCGAGCCGCGTTACCTATAGACCCAATTCCGTCGTCGAAAAAACGAGGCCTCGACGCGGATCCCAAATACCGTCGTTTTTTCGTCTACAGTCGAACCTCGCATATATTCAACCTTCTTCTTCTTCTCTTTCACCTTCATCTTTATTATTTAATTAGGGTAGATGCACCGGCTATGGCCACTGTACCAGTTGTGGCCATTTTCTCTATAATTTATTTCAAATTATTGTTTTCCTGTATTTTCATGTTGAAAAGATTATCTATATAATTTTGTTTCTTTTTAACAATACAAATAATTCTGTACTTTTGAAGTGGGTGGCCACAACTGGACAAAAGGTGGCCAAAACCGGTACTTCTACCCTATTTAATTATTTTTTGTATTACTTTTGTTTCATTATTTTTATATTTTTATAATTTTATTTTTTTATTTTTTATTATTAATCAAATATAGTTACCCTACACAACTGAAATGTTTGACAGTCGCTTTACTTCGCAGACGTTCTTTGTTTTTTTTTTTATTCGCAAGCCAATTGCCATTCCGCAACGCATTCCGAGTCCTCGAGGCGTGCGATCCGCGGCGATTCGACGGATTCGTCGTCGCCGAGCGGATGAGGTCGAGTGGGTGGGCGTTCGACTGTACCCGGGGACCACTCGACGCACCCGCCCGGGTCCACGAAGCGAGCGGGGAACGAGTAACTAAGTGCGCAATTGCGCATACCGCCTGCGTACCCAGAGATGTACGGCCGTTTCAAGTCGAACGCGTATGCATATACAGTATACAAACACAGATATACGTATATGTGTACAAAAGACACCGTGCGAAACCTCCGCCGAGCGCTGCCGGAGCAGGTTACCCGCACCCTCACCGTCGGCACTGCTCTTTCCGTGTCTCCTCTCTGCACACGTTACGGTAGGTTAACGGTCGCGCGTGCCTCGAGCGATTTGCGTGTCGATGAGCGTGAGCGTCGCGAGACGAGAGCGCGAGCCTCATATTGCGAATAACCTGCGCTTTCGCAGACGTGAAGACCTGTCGATTATCGCAAAGCCCAATTCTCGTGCTGATTTTAGGGCTGGGACATGGATTTCATGTCGTTTTTCTGGGGTCAAAGGAAATTTCGGTTCGAATTGTCAAGTTTCAGATCACTATTCTAATATGCATAGCATATATATCAAAGCACAGTACACTGAAAAAAAATCAGAGTTGTGATTACCAATCGTTGGTCAGAGCTATGAATATTTTAGTAACTGCAACCAATATTTTGGTAGATCGAACCAATGATTGGTAATCACAACTACTAATTTTTCTCAGTATATAGAATAGCATATAGCATAGTATATATGCTATATGCGTATATGTTGTGATAGCTAATCGTTGGTCAGAGCTACCAATATTTTCGTAACTGCAACCAATATTTTGGTACACCGAAAAAAATTAATAGTTGTGATTACCAATCGTTGGCCAGAGTTACCAATATTTTAGTAACTGCAACCAATATTTTGGTAGATCGAACTAACGATTGGTAATTACAACTACAACGACAAATTTTTCTCAGTGTAGTTCGAACCAATGATTGGTAATCGAACCTACTCATTTTTTTCAGTATATAGAACAGCATATAGCATAGCATATGGCTTAGCATATAGCACAGCGTTTAGTATACGTCAAGTGCATTGACGTCAAAAACACGTCGCGGTAATTTTACCGTTGTTTATTGTGCGTCGCCCGACAGACTTATCGGATCTCCGCCGATTAACGTTTCCGATCGTCATGAAGCCACGCGGTTCACGCGCGTACACACAACAATCGTGTCGCTCCCCCGGTTGAAACTAGAGTCGCCGTACGGGCTACTCGCCTCGAGCCCCCAGCAGCCAGTATTTAGTCTACCGAGCTCGTAAAGCCAGTTCTCCTCTCGTTCGTGAAACACTATACCCAGCGCGCACCTTTAATCCCTTGACCGTGCCTGAAATGGCGCTGCGAGAAACACAACGAGCAGTCAAAGCTGCCGCGAAGCAAACGCGCGGAAAATCCAATGAGCAAAGTGCAGTAAACCCTTAGAAACGATACGACGAGAAAAAGACGTTCAACATCGATAAAAAAAATGATAAAAAACCAAATGAATTTACCAAACGCATATTTTAATATCCAAGCGCATATTCGACGACTTTACACTTTACTCGAAGACACTCGAGCCTCAAAGGGATCGCATAACGGATCGTCCGCAAAATCGGGTCGGTTGACGCCGGTCGCCCGGGTGAGACACACGTCGATCGATCGATCGACGAGAAGCGAAACCGGAGGATCGATTTTCCTTCGTGGCCCGAAACTCCGTCTCTCATCGTCCCAGGAATAAAATCGTACCGAGGCCGAGAGCGGCTCGTGCGAAAAAATGTTCGATGCACTCGAGACGTCACTCGTCCGGTTGTACGCATGCGCATGCTTCGGGTACACCATTTTTTACGTATAATAATAATATGAGCACCGTGAACGAGATTTAGGGCCCGGGGTCCATTGCGTGCCCGAGTTCTTGTATTTCTTTTTTCGCCCTGGGAAAGATACAACCCTAATGCGTTATATACAGCACGGCTCGTGCGTTTTCGGCCCACGGGACGGTGGGGGAGGGGAGGTAGGAGGAGGGAGTGGAAGACACGTGCTCGAAGGAAGATGAACTCAATGAGTGGAAGAGGAATCAGGAGTGAAGGAGGATGAGGTGGATGAAGGAGGAGGAGGAGGAGGAAGAGGAAGAGGAGAAGGTTAAGGAGGGGGAGGAGGGGGAGGAGGGGGATGATGAGGAGGAAGAGGAGAAGATGAGGAGGAGAGGAGGAAGGAAAGAAGGAGGGAGAGAAGGATGAGGAGGACGAGAAGGAAGAGCATGAGAAAGAGGGGGAGGGAAGGGGTAGTTGGAGGGGGATGATGATGAGGAGAAGGGGGCAGTGACCGTGGGAGAGGCGTGGGCGTCCCACGGGGCCCACTGAGTGGTATGCTGTTTAATTACAGCGGCACCGCTCTCGAGTCCTGCGTATTTCCGAGGCCTTCGAATGGTGTATAAACGAATCGAACGGACCGCGAAGAAAAGAGCGACCGAAATGCTACTCGTCTCTCCGGAGTCGAACCGCCGGGAGAGATAACCTCCCGGGCACTTGTTGCGCGCTTGGGAAGGCGCGAGATGATGAGATCTGTGAGGCGATAAGATCGCTTTATGAAGATCGTCGTATAAGTCGCGCGCGAATTGCATTTCGGGCTGAATGCAGAATCGACGCTGGGCGATTCGCTTGAATGTTGCGATCGATGGATCGAAGGTGGATGCCGATTTTAGGATTCCGATCTATTATTGAAATTATTTTTTTTTTATTTATAAATTGAGGAATAAAATTAGGAAATAAGAATTGAATTAGAAAAATGTACTGCACGTTTGTTTTTTTCTCTGGGAAACCCGGAGTGAAATCTTTGGTATCAGCGTCGACAGTGTGAAAATCGAATATCCGAGCTGTCGGAGAAAACGTATTGAACTACATTTGTCGCTCTAATCTATGTACGATCGAACAGTCCCGCGCCGTCCGTCCAGCCGGCGCTCGATCGGATAAGGATAAAATGTATCGATGGAACGTCAGACGGAGAGTCAACCGTTTCACCCAATTACACTTGACTCGCAACGAATTGACAGGGCAATCCAAACTCCGTGCGTCAAAGCGAAGCTGTTGTTGCCGGTTCGATTCGATCGGCGGCTGTTGCTGTGACGTTTCGTTGCGGGCGGCCGACAGACGAGGCTCTGGAGGAGCCGAGCGTCAAAAGCGAATCTAAGGAACGATCGGGGAACAACATTCAACGGCAGCCGCGATCGGCAGCAGCAACAGCAGCGACGGAGGAGGCCCCTTTGGGGATCTCTCGACGCTGATCCAGATTCTTTGCGCCATTTTGAAAGGGCGTTCCAGGCCGGACGATCTGCCTGGTCTCGATCGTCGTCGATAAGATCGAGGAATTGTGCGGACCTCTTGCCGGATTCTTCGTCGGCTCGTGGCTGTCATCTGTGTGTAGTAGATATATATATATATGTGTGTATGTGCATATATATACGTGGGTGAGTGTATATATACTTACACATGAGACTTCAGAGAGGAGACCAAAAGCCGAGACGACGACCTGGATACGTTTGACCGTCTCTTGTCTCATGTCCGCATTCGATCAATGAGCTCGAGGTCAGAATTAGTTGCAACAAAGTGCATCTCTTTATTTTCAATGTCATAAGAATGAATTTTTTGTTACAAATGCAACTCTTTATTTTCAACGTCATAAGAATGAAATTTTTGTCGATAGACTTTGGAGCATTGATATTTTTTTGGAGGACTTTTTTGGTTCGTTTTTTTTTCTTTGGTGAAAAATCGAAAAACAAGATAAACATGTTCTACGGCTGACTCGTCGCGAACGAGATAAACATGATCACGGCTGACTGCTCGCCGGCCGGTAAATTCAACGAGAGATGAAGAGGATACAGGAGGATGCAAGAGGTGGACCAGTCCTTCTCGCATTTTTATTGTCCGCGCGTTATATTCCACCCCGCGCGTGTTCGGAGCGGTAGCGAAGCCCGCAGCCCGGGTGATTTCCATCCAGATCCCGGCAGACGACTCGGACCGGTGCAGACTGCATTCCGCGAGCTTGCCGCCTTCGTAGATCGCGACGCATACTTCATTGGCGCGTACGTGGCGCGTCGGATGACACGAGGAGGAATCAAAATCATCGGCGGAGCTCTAATAATTGGAGAAACCCAGAAAATACGAGATACGAGTGATTCATCGACGAATCAAAACGATGCGATTTACCTGACGTTGAGAATTTTTTTTCAGTAAATTAAAAGTAAATTAAAAAATTCAATAAATGAGGTACAAAAATAATCATTTTGTACAAATCCAATCAGTTAATGAATATATTACGTTAAGAACGATGCATTTATTTACCTGACGTTGGGAATTTTTTTCAGTAAATTAAAAGTAAATTAAAAAATTCAATAAATTAGGTACAAAAATAATCTTTTTGTAAAATTCCAGTCAGTTAATAAATATATTATTTATCCTACGATTTCTTTAGTATAATGAAAAGTAATAAAAAAATATATATCGTAGACACGCATTTTTTTTTTTTTTTTTTTTTTTCAATAATCGCCACTTTCAAGTAATTGTTGGAATTTTTATAGTCGATAAATCCGTGGCAAAAAAAAAAAGTTGCGACTGACTCTCGAATCTGTGCGACGAATTTGCAAGCGGAAGTCGCGGAGCTGTCGGTAGTCATACGGATCGTCGGTTATAGATTCAGGGACACCTGTGAGCGACGCACGAGTCGTCCGAGTACATCGGTCGTCGTCACTCGGATCGCGTACTGCACTCTCACTCGCCGATTAAAAAGAGAGAACGCAGGCTGGACGAAGGAGAAGGAGGAGGAGGAGGTGGACTGGCTTGCGCCGGGGCAGGGCAAAAACCACCCGACGAGGTCCAAGGCCAGCAGCTATTGCATCGAACCCTCGTCCACTCCCGACCATCCATTATTTATCGCTTACGCGGAACTCTTTGGCTCTTCCAATGCTCCGAAGCAGAGACTCGAGGCTCCTGTGTCCTTTCTGTAACGAGTCCGATGATCCACGAATTCTCGCGAACGGGCGAACCGATTGTCTAAACGTCCCAGCGTTTCGGTCGCCTCGACGCGTTTTGTACGAATTTTGTGTGGCGAAGAATTTTCGGCAGCTCGTTCGACGAATTTCCTGAAAAACCGCCGCGCGTTCGCGATCGAATGATTTCTGGTTTTTTTAATAAAAATAGACAAATATCAAAGCTGAAAGTGGGCTATTTTTATTTTTTTTTTTTCAGTTTACCCGGCGAATTGGGTTTTTTTTTTCGATTTAACGAAGTTCGAAAACCCTATTCGATGGAAAATTTCCCGCTGATTACAAAAATCACAGGTATTTGCCCGAAAAAAAAAAAAAAATCCCAAAGCGTGGCCTAAAATTTTTTTTTTGTCAATTTAGCCCACGGATTGGGATTTTTTTTTTTAATGTAGCGAAGTTTGAAAACCCTATCCGATGGAAAATTTTCCGCTGATTCCAAAAATGAAAGGTATTTGCCCGAAAAAAAAAGAAATTCTGTCCTGAAAACAGTGTCGACTCTGGTTTCAGGTAACGCGATCTTTAGAGTCGATCGTACCGCCGCTGTGACGTCAATGTTAATGCGCAATTATCTCTCGGGTATTGAGGAAAAATTCATATTCACGTGCGATGCACATAGTGCCGAAGGTTCGGCTCGTCGAGAGCCTCGTACGTGCGATCGCGACGATCACCGTGCGGCGATGCAGCTTCGGCTCTCGTATGCGCCCCGACATTCCACGGCGTCGGCCCCCGGTGCGCGGCGGCGACGACGAAACGAGCTGCGAGCGTCGGCTCGCCAGGTATTTCACTCGCGAAAAGTATCACAAGTCGCGGGGATTCGACGGATTCGCGGAATCAACGAAAGCGGACGGAGCGACGAAATTATTTCTTATTTTTTATTTCTTATACTCTCGACAATGGTAATAAAAATAATTAGATGAAAAATGTAAAGCAATGAAAAAAAAAACTCGTAATAGTTTTCGCCAGTGATTACAAAATATAATATACGACTTGACAACGATAATTCAGACCAGTGATAAAAAATTCTTTAAATTTGTGCATTGAAAAAAACACATAAAAATGCATCCGTCCAGCGAGCGAAAAATAGTGGTCGTCACTTTCCGATGCTTCGAAGGGGCGTGAAAAAAAAATATATCGTCGTCCACGTCGTCGCTGCTGCTGCAATTTCGTCGAGACTCTGCGCGAAACGTTCTCGTAATTCGGAAACCACTTTTTTCGGCTCCTCGACGAGGTTGGCCCGTCGACGAAAATATATATAACGACGACGTCGACGGGATCCTGGCGAAGGCAACGGCGTAAAATCTATCTGGACGCGAATATTTCGTGGCTGTAAAGTCGGAGCGAAAACCGCGAGTGCGTAGGTACGTCGAATGTGGCTGCTGGCAGCGCGACGAAAGAACCGGCCAGCGGGCTAAACATTTTTCGCGTGATAATACCCGACCGGCGGGAGCAGTAAACTCGCGACGTTAAAATTTAACTGCTTGTCTGGTGCGTTGCAGCTCGCCGCGGCTCTGTGCAGTTCACTTTGCAGGCAGCAGGTTCGCCCGACGTCCATATACACATTTTTGCATTGAACCGAACCCGGGCCCCGGCGTGTGATGTATGTGACGTTTCAAACTGCTCTCTGTACTCGAGCCGAGCCGGTGCGAGTCCTTTTGCAGCGATTGGGCAGCCTCACTCGAGCCAAACGATCGCACGAAACGCACATTCCCAGCGCCCGTCGATGTCCGCCTGATTGTCCAATGGGTTTATTCGTAATTTAATATCAATTAAAATGTATATTAATAATTAAATTTATATACAAAATTGATATATTTAATAATGATTAAAGTAAAAAAAAATATCGAAAGTTTCGCGTCGACCGATTGTAAGGTAAAAAAATTATTTTTGGAAATAAATGCGACGAAAAGAAACGAATAATTATTATAACGTTTCTGTATAGCGAAAGGGTTATTAAATGCGCAGAGTCGTGGAAATTATTCATAAAAGGTCTATTTATCTTCATTTTTTTTTTTCATTCCTTATTCGTAGTATTCACAATGACAGGCGACATATGTATTTTTGTTGTTGTTTGTTTGTTCGTCTAAACATACTATTCTTACGTCAGCATCGTTAATAATCACTTAGACTTTATACTCGCTTTAAAATTTCTTTCGTTACACACACCTACAAAAACGTATATTTGTCATTTGGATAAACTCTGAGAATGCCTCGCGTATTTACATTCTCGACTACGGGTTTTTTTTTATTTTTTCATTTCGCAAGAATCTGAGCAATTTCCGACAACCGAAAAACTGAGGAATAATTATTATTGTTCTCAGTATCTTCAACGTTTTTTTTCCACTTGCAAAGTACTCAAATTCTTATCCAATTGAACGTCTCGGCGCGAATGTACGTCACCCACAATTAATGTCGCGATATCGTCTATACATAATAATATATATTTTTTTGCAACATCACAACGTGTCAAATATTTTGTCATTCGCGCTAATCTGAATTTTCTTCGTTAAATTCAGGACGAGTCTTGTATTTCCACATTGCTTTGCGTTTTCAATTGATATTCGTCCGATGCAATTACGTGTTGTATATATTCTACGGTTGGGTGTTCGGGGATATTCGGTATCCGAGTGAAAAATCACGAAAGCAACTTCGCGATTTTCCAAACCGATTGGCATGATTGGACAATTCAACACCGCCGCCGTTTTATTACTATTGTTTATTTTTCCAAACTTTGTTACTGTAATCTACAAATATTTGTTTTTTTTTTTTCTTCTTTTAATCTTTCCTATTGTTATTCTGCTTCATCATAAGGCGGACAAGTTTTTATTTCACGAGACATACACATCAATTTCTTTGTCATGTTACACAACTTACATACGTTCGCTACATACTTCATTAAAACTTTTTCTCACTTCTGCATTATTATTTCATTATTTCATTTTTTTTTCTCATTTTTCTCGTCCGTTTTTTCGTACAAAACAAAATGGCATCTTTTTGGCATTGGAAGAAAAAATACATTTTTTCAACTTTTCTTACGCGTTTGCATCATCTTTTTTTTTTTCTTCTGTTTCCTTCTTTTTATTAAATCGTAACCTTTTAGTGTTTTTTACTCTTTATATTTTCTTTCAATAATTAGTATTACTCTAAAAATGATTTTTCATCCTTAAATACTTTGATAGTTTCATTATAGTTATTACAAGTATTTTACTTTCTAATTATTACCTTTATCATCTATTTTGGCATCGTCGCGTGAATTTTCGAGATTGTTGTATTTTTTTTCTTTCTTTCTTTTGCGTCAACTTTTTTTTATAAAAAATTCGTAAGAATCATTTCTGTATGCGTTTTGTTTTTTTTTTTTAATTTCGTGCGGCGCATGGAAGTTCGCGTCGTGCGTGGATAATTTTTTTCGCCGCGCGTCGTCGACAGTCCGCGATCACCCGGAGTTCGACAAAACATTTTTTTTTTCTTCAATTTCCATTCTAAACCACAAAACCGTCCAGGGCCTGCGATGTGTCCTTATATTTGTCATATACATGTAAGTGCGGTGCGATGTTGAGTATACGAAGTAATAAAAATGAAACAGTCAAACGCAAGAAAAAGGACAAAAAATCACTTCAATCACCACAGTAAAAAAAAATGCGCTGCCACGGCGACGAAAAAGCGTTAATTTCGAAAAATTCCTCCCATCTTTTGAAAGACTGCGTGTGATTTGTGATGCTTGTTGTACTGTAGTTGCCGTAAAATGAGCACTTGATAATACACGATAAAACGTTAACACTATTTGTGTGTGTGTGTTTTTTTTTTCTTCATTTATTTCTTACAAACCGGGCTTCATCTTCCAAAATCGCTTTATTAAAAAAAAAAAATCTAAAAAATGTCAAAGGAAGGAAATGAAAATAATAACCGTAATAATAATGTCGAGTATTTTACTTGGAATATCTCTGTCCGTCCTTACACGATGTACAATGCGAAACTGAGAATGATGAACTTAGCTTATAGAGAATTTTGGAATAGATTAGGAATTAGTTCGGATCGCTCGCCGAGGCTGCAAAAGAGGCGCCATTGTTTTTTTTCATGTTCCTCACGAATTAAATTCGGCGACTTTCGAGCATCGACGTTCGATCGCAAACCGCAGCCCGCTAAAAGTAGGTAGTAATAATAGTGGTAGTAGTAGTAATAGTAGTAGTACAATAACACTTTGTCAAACTTAATTAATAAATAATCAATTAAATTAGATTATATTACTAATCGTTATATGCGATAATAATGGATGATAATATATTAATGATTCTTATAATACTAACGAACCGGCTGCGCGGCTCGATTGGCCAGAGTTTTCGGCCTCGATTAATTTTATTTCATTTATTTTTTTTGTAAACTTTTTTTCGTTTTTATTTCACCGCACAGCCACCTTCGTTTCGAGATACGAATAAAGAGATTTCCGCAAATTCTATCGGTCACTAAATCTCTAACAACGGTACGTTGAAAGTAAAAATCAATTACAATCGTCTAAAAATCATGCCTACATTCTTGTCCGCAAAGAGGATCGGTCGTGAGAGGAGCAAACGTTGTCACGAACAAAATAAATAAATAGTTAAAATTCTTTTTCAGCCGTGCTTGTCGAAGATCCGCAATGATCCTCGTTCTCCTCGTCGATTATCCTCCCCAATTAACTCCTCGCACTCGCAGCGAGTGCTCTATGTATACTTGACAAAAAGATTACATATTCGATAATACAAAAATTATAAAAGAAGGGCGTTTCTTTTTTTTTTCTTGTCGTCCGAGAGCAATGAACGTGTTTACCTAGTATGTACAAAAATTTGAGTAATAATATAAATTAAATTTTGTTACATCAAGACCCTCCCCCGCTTTTTTTTTCTTCTTCTATATAACACTTCGAGTCTTTCTAGTAAAAGTGAACTCTCGGAGTGAGCCAAATCGTAATCCGAGTCTTTCGTTCGAGTATTTCATTTAGGTTTTTTTCTAACACCGCCGCTCAAAAGCTCCGTCGCGCGCAGAGAGAAAGATAGAAAATAGATAGATAAAGAGAAACAGAGACGCGAACTCTCTGTGATTTGTTAGAAAAAGATGCTTTGTACTCAATCGCCGAGACCGGCGAATGGTTAGTATATTTTACGTTTCATCCTCATCGATGCATTGTGCACAAAAAAAAAAGAGAAAAAAAAATACGCGAGCGATAAAAATAAATACAAGACAACGAACGCTCAATGTACAAATGTCGTTTTAAAAGTAAAAGTGGTTTACCGTAAATTAATTAAACTTGAGATCATCTTCGTTTTCAAGGGTTTCGTTTTTTTTATCGATTTTGCTTTCGTTTCTTTCCGTCGTTCATTCCCCGTTTTCTCGATTATTCTCTCTTCAGATCTCCGCGAAAAAATCCGCTGCAGTTGCTGCACCTTTTTTTTCGACGAAACAAAAGTACCGACGATCTGGCAAGAGTGACGCGAGGCTATGACGATAAATAATAACTCGATTAATGTGCGAAATCACTGGGCGACGCGCACACGTCGGATTCTCCGCGTTGAATCCGTTTTTCGCAAAAATCCGTCGCAATTCGTTTGCGAATTCGCCGAACGAACGAATTAATGAGCGTGTCGTGTGGCGTTTATTGAAATTGTCCCTCGGTCCGTGGACTAGCTAATAAGATTACCGTGGCTACTAAACACGAAACGCATATTACTATTTTTTTCCTTCCCTCTCTTCGTTTTTCATAAACGCGCAGTAACTCTACCAATTAAATTGTACAATCGTACGTGGGCTTCGTTCGTCAAAAACGAATTTTCATATTTTGAGTCTTGACACGCCAAGACGCAGGGCTCTGTCCTAGCGCTGCGAATTCGTGTCTCGACTTTCGTCGTTCCTTGGATCCACTTCGTCGTTCGTCCTTTTAAGCTGCTTCATACAGTTTTCATTTCACCTTCTCGCCGCGCGTCAACATCTTATTCTTGTTTCATTCCTCCGCGGCTCTTACGATGATCTAACATCTGTATAAAAAGTGGGAAGCCCCTCGAATCAGGGATGATATAGTCGTAATATCCTTATGTCCTCGTCTAAGCTCCTCCGATTAAAATTCTCCTCCATCGTTATTACCAACCCCTACGACGCAAAACGTGGAATAGAAAAAAATGGCAGTGCAATTTTTTTTGTCTTTGTCTTCGTTACCTCCTCGTCTAGTTTACGTTCACATAGTGGGCGTCGATAAATCGGGATTCACGAGTTGCGTTGTCCGCAATTCGCGTTTCCGAGGCTCTCGACTCTCTCTCTTCGTTTTAGCTAATTTATTCCCATCAATTTCTCAGTCATCGCTGACTTGAAATTGCCCTCATCCGTCTTCACTCATCCTATGGCGCCGCCCTCCTGATAAGGGCCCGTTATCATGCACGGATGCATCGGGAAAAGTGTTGTCCAGGTCATGGTCGTGTAGGTCGGCGATCGCATCATGAACTGCGAGCTCGGCACATTAGGAATGTGCGGAAGCGGCGGCGGCGGAGGTGGTTTGCTGTCGTTTGCCTGATTCGCCACTGCGCCAGGACTCTCCGGTGTCGTCGGTGTGACATTGGCGTTGGTTGTCGTAGTAGTCGTCGCAGTAGTCGTCGTCGTCGCTGCGGTGACTCCGAGCTTCCTCAGACGCATCTTCTCCTCCCATTCGTCCCATCCATGTCGCGGCCTATTTAGATTCCTATGCTGATAGAACACAAGTCCGATTCGCGTTGGATTCAGCCGATTGGGTTTCTTCAGAGCAGTCGTCGCGTGCATTTCATGCTTGGCGCACTCAAAAAGAACACTGCCGTGTCCTAAAGCAATGGCGACGCCGCCCATCTGCGAGTCCTTGAAGCACTCCTCGTTATCAGAAAAATCGGCGACCTCGCCGAGCGGTTCAGCCTTCGGCGGCGGCTCCGGCAGCACCGGGAAGTAAGACGGCGGCCCGTACAGATCCCACCTTGGCGTGTCCCACCTCGGCCAACCTGGGTTCAAGCCCTGATAAGCCGGAATACCCTGATAAGGATACTGCGGCGAGTGGAAGCACGGATCGCGCTTCGGCTGTTGATAGAACTGCGACGGATACTCGGGCGACTGATGATAAGGCGACTGATGATAATTGTAGCCCTCCCAGGTGTTGGGGTAGGGCTTGTCGAACACCGGATACGTCGGATATCCGTACTGCGGAAACGCCGGATGATGATGATGACCGAGGCCCGACATCGCGTGGAAGTCCTGCACCTGTTTCATCTCCTCGGCCCAAGCGAGGCAACTGGAATTTCCGGCGTCCTGCTGCTGACGGTTGCCTTCGTGGAAACCTTCTCGCAGCTTTTCCTCCGGCCATTCAGGTCTTCGCTGATGACTTGGATTGCCCGCGGCGACCGATGACTTTGACGCATGCGCCGCGTTCTCCGGATACATCGAATTGCTCCTGAGCGGATCCTGCGGCTTGAGAAAAGTTTTGGGAAACGAGCTGTGATAATTCGAGGACTCTGAGGCTGGATTCTGAGCGGGCGCTGCTCCGGCCGTTCGAGACGGGGGTCGGCCCTTTGGGACTCTGAAAGGCGAAGGCTCGTTCGGAGCATCCCAGCACGGATTTTTCGCTTGATCCGAGTGCGCTATTCGCTCTGACCACTGAGCCATCTGCTTCTGATGTTCAGGATGCTGCTGCTGCTGTTGTTGTTGCTGATGTTGCTGTTGCTGCTGTTGCTGGTGCTGCTGTTGCTGCTGATGGTTTCGTTCGGCAGCCATTTGATGCTCATGCATCGCCTTTCGTTGGTCCGTTTTCGGCCAATTGTTCAGCGGGCTCCAATTGTTCGGACAATTCGGCGACGTCATCTGATCGGGTTGCGGATAATTATTGAACAGCGGTTTTACGTCCTGTCTGTGTGTTGCAGGTTTTCTGTTGTCATTCGGAGGGAAGCCTCGATTTTCCAGGGCCTGTTGATGCTGTTGCTGCTGTTGGTGCTGCTGCTGCTGTTGTTGCTCGGCCAATGATGGTTGCATCGCGCCTTGCATCGCGTAATCCGCGCTCTGCCCTCCGTAAGGTTTATCCATGCAAGCCGACTGCATTCCACCGCCGCCCGACATCATTTCCGGATGATTCGTCTGATGACCGTGATCCGCGCCTTTCGCCGACGCTTGGATGGATTGATGCACCGGATACTGTTGCTGCATCCGCGCCGCGTAAGCCTGATCCATCTGCGACTTCGGAGAAGCCAACTGACCACCCGGATAACGCGACTGTAAATTCGGTTCTGGGGTATGACGCGGCGACATTTTTTGCTGATAATGTGGATCGTAACCGCCGGCATTTAATCGCTGCTGCTGCTGTTGCTGCTGTTGCTGCTGCTGATGGTGATGATGATGCTGCTGCATAACTGGAGATTGATTTCTCGACTCGGCGTCGACGATTCCCGGCATCGACGGATGTTGGTGACCGAAACGCGGCGAAGGATTCCGCTGCAAAGCTTCGAGATGCGCCAAAGATGGAGAATATCCTCCGCGCGGCGAGACGCTGGTCTGTCGGTTGTCGACGATGTTTTGGTACGACGATCTGGACGACGGCGACGCGAGACCGTAGCCACCGTCTGTTCCCGGAGTCGGTGGGTATCCTGAGCTTCGTGGAGAAACGATTCGCTGATGATCCTGAGGACTCGGGAATCCTCCACCGCCCCCGCGAGGAGACATCGCGTAGCCGTTGTCCATCGTCGGTGTTCCCGGATGAGAGCTGCGAGGGGACACCGGATGTCCGCGCGGCGAGTGAGCGTAACTTCCCTGAGGCGATTCGACGGTGGAGTTTGGCAAATTTCGAGAGCCTGGACGATGGTCGTCCTGGGAAATGGCGCTTTTTGGTCGAGTGTCGTCGAGACTGGTGCTGTCAGGGTCGACTTTGACGTCGCGCTCGAGGCCGCCGAAAGGATACTCGCCCCAGGGATTGAGCCAATTGTTTTTACGCTGATCCAGCCAACCGGTGCGACCCCATTGCTGGTCGCCCTGATAGCCCCAACCCTGATACATGGAGACAGGACTGTCGAGGACCGTTGATGAGACTTGGGAACTCTGCAACTGGGCGTCCATTCCCTCGAACATCGTCGCCATTTCTAAGGACAGTTGAGCGTCACGTGGTACTGGTGTTCGCGCTGGATCTTGGAAACCTGGTGTTCGGCTGGGTTCGATCATCTTCTCTGCGTTTTTGGACGTGTCCTTCTTGTTGCTTGCTGTGTCTGGTTCGTCCTCCTTTCGCTTCTTTCCGTGACGTCTGCAGGGTTGCAGGGGAACCGAACGCACGCGGACTTCGCATGGGAATCTGAGAAAAGAATTTTGGCACCATTAATATCGCAAATTCTGACAATGAGTTAGGTAGAAAAATTAATCCGGGAAAAAAGAGACGTGCTTACTTTGTGAGAACCTCGACAGCTCCGGATCGGATTTTTTCCTCCTGACCGTCTTTGGAGCCGAATTCGTCAGTGTCGTCCATTACGTACAGAGGCAGCACGTGCAGCTGTTCATCCTCGGGTTTGTTCAGCGATCGATGCTTCGTGAGACTCACCACCTGAAATTATAACATGCATTTAGTATTTTTAATCATTTTTTTTTGTACGTTTCGTCCCTCAAATTGCTTTAGAATTCGATGACCTACCACAGTGCAACCGTTGTTCATGTTGTGAAGATCCCTGTGAGAATGCGCGCAGAAGTCGATGCAGGCGGTGACACCGGAAAACGGACGACCGGGCTTGAAGCCCAATCGACACTCGCTGGCGTCGCGTTCGAATTGCGTTTGGTTGTTAAAAGCTTCGGGCGCCAGGCTGAGATACAGCGGCGAGAGAAGCGTCGCCAACACGTGCATCCTTTCCTCCACTTCTTGTTCCTGCAAAAGCGACAACGTTTATTTTCACCGAAAGTTAATTATTATTATTTAGTCAAGGAAATTAATTTAATTAAAAAGTAACTCACCTCAGTTCTCACGGATAATCGGAACTTGCGTACGGTCTTGCTACGCGCGTATTTGCAACCGTTGTAGTACATCGACCACGAGCATCCGAAGGAGAAGCTCGCGCCGCAGGTGTCGGGGTCGAGTCCTTGACAGGCGCACGTTCGCGGCTCGTTCGTGCCGCATCTACGCGTCGTCGGGAGCCCGAAGCGGTTGAGCTTGTGGCTGAGCAGTGAGTAGATGCGATCGGCTTCGTGGGTCGGGACGCCTTCCCAGGCGACCATGGCGACGACGATCCAAGCTGTCGCGCATTTGTGGCCCTGGCGGTGCTTCACTATCGACAGGATCTTCTCGTCGATCCCGGAGCGTCTGATGACCTGAAAAATTGAGGCTTTTAGAACATGCGTCCACATAAAAAAAATAAAAAAAAATCGCTACTGATATTCGCATTAAAAAGCTACAAAGATCCAATAATGTGGATCGATGGATCGCAGTCTTCATTGACTTTATTGAAAAAAATAATTAAATAAAGGTGTTAAAAAAGTAAAAATTTGCATCAACTTACCCACTTCGCCAGAGGGCATCCCTGGGTCGTCTTGCCCTCTTTTCCCGTGTAAACGACCTTCTCGAATCTTATCGCCGTTCCCTTAAGCCCGGTACGCCTCTCGAGATCGTTCCGCAGATCCGGCAGACTGGCGGCCGCACCAAGATGAGTGTAGTACGATCCGGGCTCCGGCGGACCTTGTGTTTCAACCTCATTTTACTTACAACGTCGACGACGACGCGAGAGAGTGAGATAGAAGCAAGCGATTGAGGCGTGTGGAGGCTCTGTTTCCGATATTGCGATCCATCCGAACTGTATCGTCTTTCACCGCGCGTGATCCACAATTTTTTTTTTGTTTTTTTTTTTTCAGTCAGACGTTACAATAAAATCGTATCGACTACTGATCCTCCTCAGGATCTCACCAGTGATCTTTTTTTTTGTTTGTTCGTTTTTTTTCCTTATCAGTCAATGTTACATTGGTCCGATTGGTTCGTCACAATTGGATTAGTCACGTTTTTTTAGTTGTGTAATGCGATTGGGGATGTTTAGTGTGATCTCGTGATGTTAGTGTCGAGCCTTAAGTGCAATATAGCAGAGCTGAACTCACATTTGTCGGCGGGAAAGCAGTTGCAATCGGGCACCTCGGTTCTGACATTGTTCTTCAGCTTGTCGAGGTGATCCTGTAGCTTCGTCGTCGCGCTCGACGCCGATTTTTCCACCGTCGCGTCCTCGTTCTTCACGCTCGGATCAGTCTTCTGCGGCGACTCCGCGAGGATCTCGTCGCGGGTTTGGAGACCTTGACAGCAGCCCTCGCGCAGATGTTCCGGCGTCGGTTGCTCGGTGCCGCCGCGTCGGCAGCACCAGGAGCCGACGCCAGTAGTAACCTTCGCAGGGCCGCCGTCGCCGCGAAATTTGTAGTTCGTCTCCTCGGTGTCATCACGCTCCGGGTCCTCCTTGATCGCTCTCGGCGTCGCTTCATCCTCCTCCCGCGACTCATTGGTACCCTCATTCAGCCCCGAATAATCCGTAGTCTCCTGCTTGATCGTCTGATTCGAGTCGAACTTCACCTCGTTGCGATCGTCGGCGACAACTCCGCTGTCGACAGTCTCGTTCTCATTGAAATTGGTCTCAGCATTGCTGCTCCCATCGACGGCGACCTCGGCGCTCTTCAGGAAGTCAATGTCGTCGAATTTCTCGATCATCGCTTCGTCCTTCCGATCCGCTGCGTTCTCCGGGCAAACATAGGTCTCGATTTTCCGCTCCTCATCTTCGGAGGGCGGAGCGATGATCCCGAGACTTCGCTGAAAGGATTTGTCGTCGACGCTCTGATCCTCTGACGTTTTTGTTGTCGTCTCCTCCGTCCACGCGGATTGTCTCTCCGCGTCGCAGGACGAAGTCTTCATGAAGTTTTGAATGGCTGTTATTCCGGTCTCCGGGATGATTTCGCTGGTGCCGGTTTCGGCGCTCGCGCTCGCGCCGCTCGTCAGACAGTTACCTCCTCCTCCTCCTCCCGTCCATTCCCATAAGCCACCACCGTCGGGCAAACTATCGGCCCGAGGGTGGTGGCTATGCAATAAAAAATTACCGGTCATGGATTCGTTAGTCTGGGCCATCGACATCATCGGCGACTGATTCATGTATTGCTGCTGCTGCTGCTGCTGCTGCTGCTGCTGCTGCTGTTCCGGCCTCTTCTCCGGCATTTTGCTGTCACCGCCTCCGCCGCCGCCGTTTTCTTGGGACTCTCGTATTCTGTCGTCCGTCGGAAAGTCGCCGCTCGCGCCGTTGCTGCCGTTTCCGTGCTGCGCCGACATGTGGTGATGCACCTGATGATTCTGCTGCTGCTGCTGATGCATCTGATGTTGCTGCTGCTGCTGCTGCTGAATCTGCTGATGCTGCATTTGCTGCTGCTGTTGCTGCTGTTGTTGCTTCTTGTTGAGAATCATCGATTTTAAGCGACTCGTCACGCGGTTCGATTGCGAATAAACGTTGTTCTCGGCGCCTTCAGGAGTCTCTTGATAGCCGTTTTGCTTATTGTTCTCCGCTGTTTGCTGCTGCTGCTGCTGCTGCTGTTGTTGCTGCTGTTGCTGTTGCTGCTGCTGCTGCTGCTGCTGCTGCTGCTGTTGCTGCTGTTGCTGCTGCTGCTGCTGTTGCTGTTGCTGCTGCTGCTGCCACATGATTCTCTCGCCGGAATTCTGCATGTCCTGCTTCGTGTTCTGCTGTCCCCAGTTGGTCGGATTCTCGGAGCCCGAACTCGGCGACCAGCTCATCTGAGTGTCCATTTTATTGTCCTGATTCTGCTGGCTCTGCCAGGCGCCCGGCTGATGGCCGGGCGTGCGTCGCGGACTCGGTTGCGTTTCCGGCCACTGTTGCTGCGGCTGCTGGCTGCCGTCGCTCTTCATGCTGCTCGGCGACCAATTGGGTTGACTAGTTGGCGTGTCCGGCCAGGACATTTGATTCGACGGCGTCAAGCGCGGATTCTGTTCGATTTTCGTTTGTTGGGCCCATTGTTGTTGCTGCTGCATTTGCTGCTGCTGCTGCTGCTGCTGTTGTTGCAGCTGCTGTTGTTGCTGCTGCTGCTGCTGCTGTTGGCCAGACGGTGTCAATCTTGGATTCTGATGACCAGAGTTCTGTTGCTGTCCCTGCAATTCAGGACTATTTTGCTGCCAATTGTGCTGCTGCTGTTGTTGCTGTTGGCTGGACGGCGTCATTCTCGAATTCGTTTGCGCGGCGCTCTGATGATCCGACATTTTCGGGGAATGTTGGGGCCAACCTTGCTGCTGTTGCTGAGCTTGCTGATGCTGAGCTTGCTGCTTGGCGGACGGTGTCAGTCTCGGGTTGTCGCGCATCTTTTGATTCTGCGGCCAGTTTCCCTGAGACGATTGTTGCTGCTGCTGCTGTTGTTGCTGCTGCTGCTGCTGTTGCTGCTGCTGCTGCTCTCGTTGCTGCTGCTGATGCTGCATTTGTTGCTGGCTCTCACCATTGTTCTCGCTCCAAGATTGTGGCGTACGTGGTGGTTCCTTCGAACTCCCATTCTCCCAGCTCATATGACTCGCCGGCCTCGTCTGCTCCTGGATACTCGCATCGGACCAGCTCATCGAGCTGTTCACGCCGCCAATTCTCGCAGTCGTATTCGAGTCCGACCAAATGTGTCGCTGACTCGCGTCGGAAACCGCCGGCTGCCGAGGCATCTGCGATACCCTCAACGCCTGCTGCTGTGCTTGTTGTTGCGCTTGCTGCGCTTGTTGCTGCGCTTGTTGTTGCTGCTGTTGTTGCTGCGCGTGTTGCTGCTGCGCTTGCTGTTGCTGCGCCTGTTGCTGCGCTTGTTGAGCTTGCTGCTGCGCTTGCTGCTGTTGCTGCGCCTGCTGCTGAGCTGCAACTTGGGACTGCCATTGATTTTGCTGCTGCTGCTGTTGTTGCTGCTGTTGCTGCTGTTGCTGACCCATCTCCACGTAGCCTGGATATCCGTTAGAGTTGTGTAAACTCTGTGGGCCCGGTTGATGTGGATACCCAGGCATCTCGTTTCCCGACACATTGCTCGCGGCGATTGTCGCGAAACCCTTGACCTCGGTGTCCGTCGGCGCTGGCTGCTGTGCCTGCTGGGAAGTTTGTTGTTGCTGTTGCTGTTGTTGCGTGTCCATGTGGACGGAGCTGCTACGGCTCGTCGGCGTGGTCGACGGCGGTGGTGCCATCGTCACGTCCTGAAAAGAGGATCATTCGATCTGTAACTTAAAACCGATCGATCGCTTTGAGTCTTGCCGCGTGTCTTCCCGCTGTAAACGCCTACAAAGATGTTTTTTGGTTTGTTTGTTCTCTTTTGGGTTTCTGGTTTCTCTACGAGTTTTTTTTTATTTTTTTTTACAGTGCAACTGTGATTGTTCAATGTGCGTCGTTTCAGATGAGAACAGAGAGGAGGAGAGTGAAAAAAAATCAACTGCATTAGAAGTGGTCATTGGGGATCGTTCTTACCTGCTGCTGGTAGCCGTTCACGTACTCCTGACGCTCGTAGACGACCGGCTGGCCCGGCGTCGCCGCGGGATCCATAAATTGGCCATTCAGCTGACGCTGGGGCGTCGAGGCGCCGGTCTGGGGCGCCACCGGGGCTAAGGGCGAGGGCTGTCCCGTGATTGCGTATTGTCCCGGTGCGCCGGCTCGTTGAAAGGCCGACTGGTCGGTCGCTATGAAAGCTTGTTGCTGATAAGCCACTGCGAAGCAAAACGGACAAAAATTGCTGTTAATCGTCCGAGCTGCGTTTGTCTGTCGTCGTCATCTTGAGTCTCTTGTTGAAAATCATTTTTCACCGTCCGGTAAAAAATCTGAAGGGTTACATTCGGTCCAAATGAGGCACTGTTCAGGCCCAGACGAAGATCCCACATCCTGACCAGGGCCGAGTGTAACGTTACAGATTTCCTACCAGTTGGTTACGATTTTTGGTTCTTGTTCCGACGCAAAAAAAAATTAAAAAATCACTCACCAGGTTGCGGATGATAAGGCGTCGCTGCACTATACTGCGTGTGATACCTCAGCTCCTCCAGCTGATTCGGCGCAGGTATCTGCTGGATGAACTGCTGGGGCGGCCACGCGGCCGGGGTGGCCTCGACGGTGACGGCGCCCACGGGACCGACGCCCTGGTGCCACACGGTGTTGCCGAATCCGGCCGCGGGCCGGAAACCGGCGCCGGCGTCGCCGTAGAACGGCATCACACCTGGCGACTGTAAACAAACAAACAAAACGTCCCAGGTTTAATTCAATGTTTCACTTTAGTTCGAAAAACGAGAGTAAAAAAATTATTTAGAGGAAGGGGGAGGTTTTTGCAGCTCGCAAAAAAAAGGTCGCATTCTTCCTCGCTTCTGTCTTCTGTCTTCGTCCCCTTCGGTCGTAATCGTCACAATCGTCTCGTCGAGTCGTCTGCCGCGCGCAGCGTTAATCACACTTTGCGCGAAAACACAACGCCGGGTTTTGCGAACGCGAGAAGAGACCATTGTAACTCGGTGAACGAGGGGAAGGGGGGGGGGGGGGGAGGGAATAGGGGGAAAAGAAACAAAAAGGAAAGAGACAGAGAGGGAAGACACAGAGAGACAGAGAAAAAAGAGACAGAAAGGGAAAAGAGGGAGAAAAGAGACAGATATAGTGAACTCGAATGCGAGAGAAGAAAGAGAAACGCGAGTCGCGAGTCGCCCGCGACCGATGCGGAGACTCGGCAACCTCGCAAACGGCCTGTAAAACTAAAGTGCAAAAAGACAACGACAACTACGACGACGACGACGACGTCGGAGGTTTTAGTCGCGCGGGTTTCGTGCCAGCCCGGCAGCATCCATCGTTCGCTCGTGCGGACTCGCTATATGTATGTTTGCGCATATATACACACGGACCATGTATACATGGTACTATATATGTGGTATATACACATCGAATCAGCTCTCACAAGCGCAAACACCGAGTAAATATAATTTTCCAATTCTTCTTCCTTCTCCCGTCATTCCGCGTCAATCCCCCCCTTCCTCCCCCCTTCCGCCCCCCTTCCCCATGGCGAACTCTGCGCATTCTCGATGCTACCGATTCTCGTGGCTTTACTTTCGCCGCGGGAAACAAAACTCGAGCTCGTTCTTCGTAGTTTTGTTATTTTTGTTGTATATACAGCGCCGATTCCGGATCTTCGACTGCGGAGCCAATTAAGTCGCGGTTTTTTTTTTTTTTTTTTTGCGATATTTCGCGTGACCTTCAGACAGGCAGGGGGCGAGACCGGTAACAGCGATCACACGCGGAGTTTCCGATCGCCGCAGGGTCAACTTCCGGCCTCGACCTCGATGCCCGGCGGTCAACGCGCTCGGGCCTCCCCCCTTTTCCCCTCCCCCCTCCACGACGTCGGCCGCGCGCGATGAATCATCGGAGCCGAAAGCATCGCTGAGAGACGCTGAAGTCTTTTGCTTCGCTGCAAAATTTGAGGCAGAATTGAGGGAATCAATGTGCTCACGATTTTGCCAAAGATCATCAGAGATCGGATGGGAATTATAAAATAATTATTACCATAAAAATTCCGGCCAGACAAAATCAACGAATTTGTTTCAATTCCGAGGAGAAAACCAGATTCGACTTCCGGTTCAGTTACCACCGACGACTTCCTACCCAAAAATCGGTCGTGCACCGATCTCCGGGCAATTAATTCGAGGCTCGAGATCCGCAGCGTCTCGAGACGCGGCCATTTTGCGACGATTTCGCGGCTTATTGCCCGCCGCTCGTTACGAGTCCGCGAGGCCAATTAGCCCGTATTGAATTACGAGGGTAATCCCGGGACGAAGTGTCTCCGCGTTAGTTATATATATACACCGGTTCGCGGGGAGACTCGACGACGAGCGACGAGGTGTGTGCGTTTCCTCGGTCGGTGTGTGCTGCTGTGGCATCGATCTCGGGGGTCGGGGGCCGAGGACCCGTCGAGCCGCGTCCAATCAGTCGGGATCGGACATTATGTACCGAGAGCTGCAGCGCGAAAATTATCGACAGACGAAGTTTCGTTTGCAGGCTGCAAATGAACTTGTAATTACTACGTTTTTTTTAACGTCAACATTTGCACTTTTTATTTAGTATATCTATATATGCATTTCATTATATACATATATATTCCTGGTAAAAAATCTACCAGTAAAATTATTACTATATACGTATAGTAATATACACAATTATGGCTTCACACGTATATAGTGAGAACCTCCATAAAATTAAATTCGGCTCCGGCAACATCAGACCGACTCGTCGGGTGTTACGCTGCGTCCGTGCGTAGATTTAATTAGTAATTAGCCGGTTTGTTTGTCGACGCGGCGCTTCATTAGCGCAATCGAGGGTGAGGCTCTTATCCGCCCCCTCCTCCTCCCCTCACCCTCCGCCACCTGTGGTAGGAGGGAGGGGAAGAGTGTTTTGTAATTCACGTGCATTTTTCGCTCCAGACCCCCCGCGAAGCTCGCTCACTGCGCGTCGATCGATCGCTCGCTCGCGTTGTTGCCAACAGCGCGTCCGGCGCGCTATTATGACGCGCGAATCGCGCGCGAGCAGAAACAGCTCGCTCGGCTCGCGCGAGAGAGAAAGTTTTCTCCGTCGCTGCGGTCGCCAGCGCTCTGGAATCGATTTCTCGTTGCACAATCGCCCGTTGACGAAATCACCGCAGCTCACGTTTCTGCCGTTGAGATACAACGACTGCGACTTTGCGAATATATTTCGAGGGAAGGTGAGAAAGCACGTTTCGCGAATTAGCTTCGATAAATCGCGAAAAAATCTGAGCTCAATTAAAATTCCATTTACCCCGATCAAAAAAAAAATCTGTAATCCGTCCCAAAAATCATCTAATCACTAAAAAAAAAATCCTAATTCACACTAATTACCGTTAACTAATTACCGTGATAAAGCACGTTTCTCGAATTAGCTTCGATTAATCGAAAAAAAAATCTGAGCTCAATTAAAACTCCATTTACTCCGATTAAAAAAAATCTGTAATCCGTCCCAAAAAATCACCTAATCACTAAAAAAAATCCTAATTCGCACTAATTACCGTTTCCAAAAAAAAAAAATCTTGTGATAAGCGGCTGTTATCAGTTGACCTCGAGATCGAACAGGGCCAAGTGCCAAGGACGTCTCGGGGACCTCCCCCGCAATGGTTCCCTTGTTCCCTGTGGCTTCCGGATGTCCCTGAGTATTCCCCAGAGTCTTGTCATCACTCTCTCTCTATCACTCTCTTACATCCCCCTCCCCCCTCCACCTCCCACTCGGACCCAGGGGAGGGAGGGGGGATTGTGTACGTACGATTTCCTTCCCCCTCGGGGGACGAAAGTGGCCCACGTCGGATGGGCGTTTGTCTCCGCGGTTGATGGGCACCGCAGTAGGGGGAAGATGAGGGGGGAGGGGGCGAGGGGTGAGGGGTGAGGGTGAGGGTCGTCCGAGTGAGTCCGGGAACCCTCCTACGTCACGAGCCAACCCCTTTGCACTGGGTGCGGTGGCGGCGCCAGGACCGTCGTCGTCGACGACGACGACAAACGATTGCTTCGAGGGGGCAGCAGGGGGGGAGGGAGGGGGCGGGGTCTACGGTGGTGAAAGCACGACGGGTTGATCCACAATCGTTCGCCCTTCGCTCGTTCCGACGGAGAAGGTTCACGCGGACACAGACAGACACATAGATATATACACAGAGACGTTCCATGACCTCTGACAACGTCGAAGAGCGAACCTGTGATCCCGAGGCGGCGTTTGTGATAAAACGGGCAACGGCAAACATAAGCCCCGCGGGGAAAACGCCTGTCACGACCCTCCTCGCGTGGTTCCGAGTGCCTTCGAGGCTGTCTCGCTCGCTCTCTCGGTTTCGTGCCAAGGGTTCGCCGCGGCCGCCGCGGCTTGTTGCGTATCTCCCGCGGGGCCGACGGCCCCCGCTGCGACCTTGACCTACGTCACTGGCTTTATCGTAGGTCCGGGTTTTCGATCGATTCCGATCCAACGCGATTTCGGATCGCGTTGGCTATTTTTTTTTTTTTTTTTTTTTAGTCAATCGTATCATTTGTCTTGATTTATTTTCCGATGAACCGAAATTTAAGAAAAATAAAATCGAGTGACGAGGGTATCGATGACCGACTGCAAAAATTAGGGAAATTTTAATCAATCGTATCATTTGTCTTATGATTTATTTTCCGATTATGAACCAAAATTTAATAAAAATAAAATCGAATGACTAGGGTATCGATAATCGATTGCAAAAATTAGGGATATCGGCCGAAAAATTATGGAAGTGTTGAGGGACGAGGAATTTTTATTTCGCTTTCGGAGGGACGCGGATCAGTTGACACCGAGTGCGAAAAAGGGGACAAAAAAGGGATGCAAAGGGCAAGGGCGACGAAGCGGGTCGCACGCGTCGCGTGACTTTTATTTCGAGCTTTCGCGCGGCAATTGAGTGCCCGGCGGGGCCGACACTTCGCCGCGCTCTGCCACCGGCAGCCCGAGCACCTGCAGCTCATAGACGAAAGCCGACTCGCGGCCAATTCGCGGTTTCAATTTCAACGCGTTTCGCCCGCGCGGCTTCCGCAAACGCAGCGTCCACACGCGGAAATAGCCGGCGGGCGCTTAGCGCGGGTTTCACACGATTTCGCGAAGCCCTCGCGCTTCGTATATCTATATACAACCATCAGCTGCCAATTCGCTTCGTAACTCTCTGATTACGGGAATTATAACCGCCTAATTTCTCGGCGATTGACTCCGTCAATTTCCTCCCCGCGAACTTCATAAAAAATTAAAAAAATAAAACAGGCGCAAATGAATCAACGATATTTGATATTAAATATAAATATTTGTAAACGGATTTTTTTCATACTCGATGAAATAATAATTTTACATAAATAATTATCATCGTCGCCACGTTCCCATTTGTTGACATTTCGGCGTCGAGCTCGCCGAAATTTCGGCAAACTGCGTTCGGAGCAATTTAATCGCTCGGCTCGCCGCTAATTATTTCGCCGTGCGCGGCTGATCGCCCGAGGGATATTAAATTCCGCGGGCGATACCCGGCGCGAATTTATCGTGTCGAAATTGACTGTAATTTCGTCGAACACGTGCAGCGAAGTTTGGACGGTGAGAAATTCATTCGGAAAACCGATCGGCACGCGTGCGTCGCGCTTTTACCGACGGAGCTGTGTCGACCGCGGAAGTGCGCGCGAAGAGCCAATAAAACGAGATCGTTTCGCGGTTGTAAAGCTGCAGCGATGCCGACTCCCTCAAAGCCCTCTCAAAGCCTCCCTGAAACATTCCCATCGTCACCTCTAGTCACCCTCCCCTTCTCCGACTGTCACCCTCCCCTTCATCCCTTCCCCATTCCCCTCCACCCCTCCCCTGTCACCTTCACACCTCACCCCTTCCCCCATCACCCCTTCGCTCCTGCTTCACCATCGCCAAAGCTTCGTCCCAACGATCCGGACATTTATCCTCACAAAACGAGCAAAAAATCGCACCGCGAAGAAAGTGGAAAAAGCAACGACGACTCAGCCACGGAAATTCCCTCTCGTTGCGTCGGATTTACCGCCAGCATTTTTTCGCACTCGGCTTTCGCGAAAAACAAGCGAAACAAAAAAAAAAGAAAAAAAAAGGGTACGGAGAGAAGCGAGTAGAATTGGATTTCGATTTTCACAATGACGACCGTAAAGCTCTCCGGCGCGTAAAGCCGAGAGCGCGCGGCGCCAGCGACACTGATATTTCATGTACGATCGAATTATATTGTTTTCCGTTACATCTGTTTCCGCGCGACGCAGCGAAACGCATGCAGATTGCGGGCTCGATGTACATCGGATATACATATATCGATATACATGTATCGAAAGCCCACCGCAGTTGTACAAACGAGCACGACGAATCGCCATCAGCTGCACATGTATGTACACATATATATTCATGTATGTACAATGTACGTACATAAATACGATGTATATATGTGCATCGGAGTGAAAACCGCATCATTCGCTGTGCGTCTGTGTGGTCCAGTCGCAATTCTCTCTCATTGTAGCTACGTCCGCGCAGAATTTACCATATCTACTGGCTACGTTCGGACGGCAGGGCGAAGGGAAGGGGGGGGGGAGGGGGAGGAGGGGGGATCGACGAGTACCGGAATTCCGCGGTTTCGGTTTGCTGCATAATTGCGCGTTTCGATGGATGCTCGCTGGAACGACGATTCCTTTATCGCTCGATATTGCCAATTATCGTTGCCGCGTTGCAAAAGGGGAGGGGGGGGGGGAGGCCCCCCGCTCACCGTTTGCGTTTCGCGAGCCGCGAATTTCATTCCGACGCTCGGTCGGTTTATTCGCGCCGGACCCGCGTGAAATATATGTTAACCACTGCGGGCGACCGACGCCGGCGGTCGAAGGGCGATTGGATTTTTCCTTCGCGCGTCTGACGAGTGGAGAGAGGGGCGGAAATCGCGCGAGCGTTGAATCTGATGCCAGCGGGTTTAATGGCCAATCGTTGGGGTCCGTTGGGACGACGATATCTTCGTCGATTGGTGATTATAGGAAATTATATGGCGGTTGGTCGTGATAAGAGCAGCCGAAGGGAATAAGAATTTTTTTTCAGTGGTTTCAGTCGATTTTGGTCAGACGGACTTTTTCAGGAAATTTGAGGTTTTATATTTTTTATTACTGTACACATTTAGGGTAGCAAAAAATTGTTCACATTTTGAGTAGCAAAAAATTGTCCACATTTTGAGTGGCAAAAAAATGGTCAACATTTTGTGCAGCAAAAAATGGTCCACATTTTGAGCGGCGAAAAATGGTCCACATTTTGAGCGGCGAAAAATTGTCCATATTTTGAGCAGCGAAAAAATCTCGCGTTGGTAAAATCTTATCTTGACCCTGATTAGGCGGAGAGGCACTCGAGGTATTTTTACGAAGTGGCGGCGTCTGGGAGGAACACAGAGGGACTTTGAGGACCCTCGTGTCACACGTGAATCTTTCGCGTTGAGCGTTTGGGCTGGGCGAAATGGCAGAGGCCTCTCGCGTATGGCGAAGCAGCACCACCACTACCAACAGAACCCAGCAGCAGCAGGTACACACAGACACCGCTGTGCGGAGGTGGAGGGCCCCAACGTAGACGGTGGAAAGGGGGCAGACTGGGGGGTAGACGCCGCTAGGGGGCGGTGACCGACCGCCAACGCGAATCAATACCCGCAGGAACAGGAAGCGCACCGACGAGCCGTACGAATAAAGCGGGGACCGACAAAGAGGCAGCGAGCCGCCGACGCCGCTGCTCAGACGCATCGTCCGCAGCTCGCGAATTTAATTTTCCCCCAACGAGAAAATTTCTACAATTTTTTTTCGCTTACCCAAAATATTTCTATGAACCTCAACTGAATATTTGGTATTTATTTTAGGTAAAAAAATAAATAAAAATTCATCGTGAAAATTCGATGGGCAAATTATTATTATTTTGAGAGTGAAAGTAATCTCAGCCGCTTTCCTCCAATTATTCAGTGAAACCGAAGCGAAGTAGCAACAACTTCCGACGGGTTTTGGAATTATTAATCGAATTCAATTGCGAAGTCTCTGCTGAGGATCCGATCGATCGCTGCGCGCGTCCAGACGACGGAAATACGTGATTTAACGCGCCGGCTGGATGCAGCCGATATGCTATAACTATAATAGAGCCGAGGTATAACAAACCGTGGAAGCGGACGGTGCAATAATAACCGCGAGTATCTCGCGGCCGTTGGAATAACGCGGCTCTCAAAATACGGCGTCGCGGTGTATAAACGTCGAAGCGGCGGCGTAATAATAAACCCGAGCGAGCGGAGGGAGCGAGTCGAACGCTATGCACGCCATATATATATTACTATCGCTGTTACTTCGCGCGGGCGCGAAACTGGAGCAAGCGGCGATCGCTCGTTTTGCACACCTTCGCGTGCGCCGCGAACCGCGGCTGATAAGTACGAGCAGCAAACGGTGGTCTGTCTGTCTGTCTGTTCGCGGGGGATAAGCAGCCGACGTCGACTACTCATAGCCGCGGCTGAACGTCCTGAAAATTGCACTTTTATCGCCGGGGTCGACGCGCCGACGGTATTCGATAATTTTTTTTAAATATCGACTTTTAAGCTATACCATCGTTCTCAAGTCGCATATTCTACCCCTGAAA
This sequence comes from Itoplectis maculator, assembly GCA_964034905.1. Lineage (NCBI taxonomy): Eukaryota > Metazoa > Arthropoda > Insecta > Hymenoptera > Ichneumonidae > Itoplectis > Itoplectis maculator. The sequence goes on from OZ035859.1 coordinate 8,683,827, forward strand.
ACACTGGTTACAACCCTTTTTTAGTTGATTTTGGAAAACAATTTTTTTGGTCGAACAGTTTGTCAGAAATCGTAGATCTGGCCGCCGGGCCGAAAACCGCCCAAATCGGGGTCACGAAATTTATTTCTTCAAAATATCAACTTTTAACCTATACCATCGTTCTCAAGTCGCATATTCTAGAGACCAAATTGAAAAAATGTGATTACTCACCATCGAGACAACGGGCGGCGGTGGATTTCCGTTTCTGAGAACGCCCGTTTGCTGACTCGCCGCCGGATTCAGATTGTCCTTTGCCTGCTGCATGGGATCTGCGTGTAGGGATTGCTGAGACTGCTGCTGCTGCTGCTGTTGCTGCTGCTGTTGCTGCTGCTGCTGATGCTGCTGAATGCCACCGATGCCGGCCTGAGGGCTACCCAGTCCCGTCGGTGCGCTGTCCGGGGTGCTCACTTGTCTCGCGATTTTTCGGTAACTCTGCAAAAAAAATGAAAACACCAAAAATTAATACAAAATTTATAAACATTTTTTTCATTTACATTAATTAGAAAGAAAAACGAAAAAGAAAAGAAAAAAAAATGGTGTCGAAGGGTTATTAATTTCAAGAAAATTATTCCTCGACTCTACGAATTTATGATATTTTCGTTCACCTCCTCCACAAATTCAATTACGAACTGTTTATATATCTCTCACGTGGTTTATAAGAGAAGTTCGTGAGAGAACTATGGCCGAGGTAGTTTGTGACCCTAATGCTAAAAATATTCACGTGGCCTTAAGTAGAACGTGCTGCTGCGGCTGCTGCTGCTGTGCGCAGCTCGGCTTGAAATCGCTTCCATAGTTCAACGTTCCTTTCTCGCCGAGCTAAACCATAGCAGGAGAGTACCCCAACCTCCGCCGCCGCTGCTGCTGCTGCTGCTGCTGCTGTGTGCGCACGCGTCTGTGTTTGTGTTCAACCGCATATTCGTTTCTTCGGCAAACTTTGCCAATTTAAAGACCCGAGTCTCTTGTCGCTTTCGCCACGCGAACGCCGGGTAATCTCGACGAGATCTCCGCCCGGAGAGAAAGAATCTCTTCGAACGTGCGCGCGATTTACACACAAACCTTTTTCCTCGCCGCAGTCGTGACGAATATTATCGCGAACTGAGGCTCGACGATCGCTCTCAGCCGTTTTGCGATTATTCGAGGCGACGAAAATTGGACGGTGGAACAAATAAAAATTCAAAATAATTGATCTTGTGATCATTTTTGTTAATTTTTTTACGGTTCAACAATGGAACGAGACATGAACAAAAATACAAAATTATTCGTCTCGAGATCAATTTTCGAGTCTCATTTTCTCATCTTCTCGTGACTAAAAAATTGTAAAAAAATGTGGAAAAATATCTTAGACTTGTAATTCGATCCATTGAATCAAAAAAATCTAATAAAAAATATATAAAAAAGTCTTAGACTTGTAACTCGATCCGTTGAATCAAAAAAATCTGATAAAAAATATATAAAAAAATCTTAGACTTTTAATTCGATCCATTGAATAAAATAAATCGTATAAAAAAATATATAAAAAAATTCTAATAAAAATCTAATAAAATCTAATTTATAAAATGTACTGAAAAAAGGTGCGATTCGTCGCTTTTTCCAACTCCGACTGATCAAACCTGCCTTACCGACGGTGGTAACGCGCGCTTTCAGCAAATCATTTGGCATGCGTCCGGTAGTTCGGTTACGCATTCACGTGCGCGGCGTGCGTCTCGGAGCCGTCGTTACCGCCTGTATAACCAGCGTTAGGACTTATAAATAGACGAGAAGGTCTCGGGCCCACGCGGAGCGCGAACCGGGAGAGCCGTCGGCTTACACTTCTGCCCGTTCAGTGCGATCGGCTGTACACTCGCCCGGCGGGCGATAGTTTATGCATCGCGATCGATGGTCCCCGTCTCGCCGGTTGCGCTCCCCCCTCCCTTCCCCCCTTCGCCACCCCAACGACCGAGTCGAGTCGGTGAAATCTATTAAAACGCCGCTTAATATAAAATCTCTCTCTGTCATATTAATCGACTCGCTTTCGAAATTAATCGCGAAATTAATAGAACGGATATTTCCAACCACGACGACGGTGAGGTTATATTTTCGCGAATGGCGCGATTATCGAATCGTCGGGAGAACTAAAGATACATTTTCGATTTTTATAATTAATAATCCGGGTTTTATTTGTGGATTTGAAATAATAAAATGTCGAATTTTTCGCGAATGGAAGGTTTGTGAAACTCACAAAGACTGAGAGACGGGAAAGTCTGCGTCGCGATCTTTTCTTGGCACCCGAGTCGAAGCCGGAAGTCCGCTCCGATCGTTCCCCTCACCGCGCCACAGGAATTCGATTAACGTCTCGCGATCTTCGCGCACTTTTCGTTCTATTTTTCCTCGGAGAGTCTGTCGAGCTTCCGGCGAGTTTTGGGGTGGGGGGAATTTCAAACACGCGCACAAATTCCAAACCAAATGTCGCTTTCGATTTTTTTGTACAAGGAAAATGTTGAAAATGTCCACTGATAAAATGAAATGAATTTGCAGTAATAAAATCAAATAAATTTGCAGTAATAAAATAAATTCCTCTATTTTCAGGTGACTCGGATTAAAAATCAGGTTACGCGAAAAATGTAAAAAAAAGAAAATTAGTTTCCAGCGCATCAATTTTCATCCGGAGCGGCGACTCGTTTCACTCTGTAGGCGAGAAAATCGAATTTTAATAATAACGCGGGGGCGCTTCGCTACCGGGGCGATAAAAACATCGCTCGGCACCCGGAAACTTTTTTTACGACCCCCCTCCCCCCCTCCAACTCGTCGCGTCGGATGTAAATCAGCCGGGAAGATTTTTCCCTGACGCGTCGGTCGCTTCCTGTCCTCAAGTCCGGACTGTGTAAAATAAGTGACTGCCAAGTCGAAACTTTTGCTCGGTTTTCGCGGTTCGTTAAGCCACCTTTTTTTCTCCTTTTTTCCGCAGCTTCGAAAAGTCTTAAATTAAATTTACTGAAAAAAAAAAAAAAATCGTAACACGTGTCGCGACGAATAATCAGTCGTTGTTATCGAACTCAGTTTCTCGTCTCGAAGGCCGACGCTGCACTTATTACACTATTGCAATTTGCCAGCCGCATCGACTAGAGTTATATATTATTAGAGCCATTATCGTTGTATTCGTAAAGCGCGTTCGACGCGCTTAATCTCGCGTCCGGCCGCGTTCGCTCCAATTTATAATCGACCTCGGCGATAAACGTGACGCTTATGTCCAGCGAGGACGTTCGCTCGACGAAACGCGTCTACTCAGTAATTTGTCGTCACTTGAATTTACAAATAGCTAACTTGTAAACAAACCGAGAACATTTGCCGCAATTGATTCGCTTGCAAATTAATTTCCAAACAATACCAATTTTTTTCGACTCAGTAGAAATGTAAAAAAAATTGTACAGATGTTTTTCAAAAAATGCTCTCAGCTGCATTTAGGATACTGCTGAGATTTCCGCGCAGCTATTTTTTCTTTCTCCTCGCATTCAATTCCGTCGATCTGAGATGAAGAGACGAGCGTTAGAAATTTCCGAAACAACAATGAGATCGACGTGCGGACAGGAAAAAAAAAATTCAGGCACGTCATAAAAGAGATGATTTGGAGAGCCGAGGTCTTTTGGCCCGTCAATCATCGTGTTTCGAGGAAAAATAAGTAGCAGCCTTCGGCGATCCTTGAAAACCGTCGGATGTGCGCTGCTTGTTGGGGATTAAACCGCACGGCCCTTTGCATCCCAAATTGGTTGCGGCAAACGGTGAAATATCGAGTTCCCGAGTAAAATAACCGGCGGATTCTATGCATTATTATTATTATTAAGCCTACAATTTTTTTCTATTCTGCACCTTTCAACCTCGAATATAAAAAATAACAATTCTTTTTTTTTTAGATATTAAACGTATTTTTTTTATTAAAAAAAAATATATAATGAATATAATAAAAAAATATGGTATCGTATTTTCAGGTACGTTAATTCAGTGAGCAGCGGAATGGCAGCTTCTCAGTTACAGCGACGACCACGTGGCCGCCGAGAAGCACGTGATTCGCGCCGCACGCGTCGAGGAAAACGAAACCGGACGACTCCGACCTCGCTCGCCGGGTACAAAAGTGCAAGCTATGCACGTTTTTTTTTTATTTCTTATACTTCGAACCCATCATTTTCCGCCGACTCCGCGGGGGAGACAATGGCGGAGGAGACGTGTCATCGCGACATCGAGGGTACTGAATTTCATGGCGTGACGGTAATAGCATAGGGACGGCACACAACGCGTGACCTGAATTCCGCTCGATAGTGCCGAAGGATTGCGCAACCCCGAGGCAGAGCAGCACGAACGAACGACCAGCGAGCTTCGACCCCGACGACGATGCGACATTGCGATCGCGCGTGCAAATCGTCGGACAAAAAGGGCCTCGCTGGTGAATTTTTTTATATCGAGAAAAAGGTGTCGATGAAAAATGAAAATTTGATTACCAACCAAATTCTCATTTCAAAAAATTAAAATTTGATTACCAATCAAATTCTCATTTTTTTTAATAAAAATCGGATTACCAATCAAATTTTCATTTTTCAGAGCTGCGATAATTTTCGGAATTGAGACCAATTATATTTTGGTAGATCCAACCGGCGATCGATAATCGCAGCCGATAATTTTTCTCCGCCCACAAATGCCACAAAAAAAATAAACGTCGACAATGCAAACGTGGATCTGTTTTTCCGCAAAAGAATTTACACTGAAATTTCTACTTCCTCGTATTTCCGCAACAACAAACGACATTTGCATAGCCAAGGTCGCGCCATGTTTTCGCCGTGTACAGTTTTTACCGTCGTTACCGCATCGAGCGGCAAGATTATTGCGCCGGCGGTGCTGCGCTCGCTCAGCGCTCGTGTTCGCGCGCTAGGCTCGACGCGGCGAACAAAATTGGAGCATGACGGCCGATAACGACCGCCGCGAGTCGCCCGTTGAGTTGCTCTCTGCGGTTATGCGGTGTGAGCGTCGGGCGCTCTCGCTCGCCTCATTGTCGTGTATGGCCAACGATATTACTATTCGATATTATTAAGCTCCAGCTTCAATTACACCTCTTTTTGCTCCCTTATCAATTTTATTTTTCAACCAAAAAAAAAATAATAAAAAAATAAAAACGTAACATTAAAATTCCTTGCAAAAATTTCATTAAAAAAAATGTATTATTTATATTTATATTTCATTTTAAAAAATCACGATCATTTTTTTTGCCTTAATATTATTTTTTCCCTCGACACGTGCAGCAAAAAAAACCAAACAAAAAATAAAATAAATACATAAATAAAAAATAATAAAAAATAGCTCCGTTTCGGTTTCTCGGTTTCTCGGTTTCAACGGCACCGGTTTTCACCTGCGCCACGTGCGACTCGCGCCGTACGCAGCTATAAAGAGTCCCCCGCGCGCGGTTGCTGTGTACGTTTCGTTCGGACTTTAATGCCTTCCGTCTGTGGTTCGTCTGCTCTCGCGGCGCGAGTTCTTCGCTGTATTGAGATACGCGCCGCCGACGACGGCGACGTGACGACGACGAGGCCAAACGACGAAGGGAGAACAGGGAGACGCGCCGAGTCTCGCGATTCCTCCGTCCGGCTTCGCTGCGTAGCCTCTCCCGTCTCCCTCCTTTCCCCTCACCGCCCTCCGACCCCCCTCATCGCCCTCTCCTCCCGCCACCCCACACACGCGGCTCTCGAAAAATCGCGGTACACCCGTTGTGCACTCTGCAACCGAGAGACTCATGTACCGGGTGACCGTGAGTCGAAAAATTAAACCTCGAATCTTTAGCGAAGAATCGGACCGATTCGTCTTTCACTCCGTAATGTTTACCTCAGATTCTACTATACTTTACTCTAAACGCGGGCTTCAATGAAAATACGAACCGTAAATATTTTGCTGATTTTTTTTTTACCGATTTGATGCTATTTACATTGGTTCGAAAAATATTCTAAAAACTAAGAAAAATATTGAATATTAAAAAATTCATTCTGACTATTGTGACAATAAAAACTTAAAAAAAATAAAAAATTCTGAGTGGCTCGAAAAAATTGTCCCAACCGGAGCCCAAAGCTATGGAATCCTCAAGGACAACCCAGCAAAAAGTGCGACTGACTCTCTTCGACTCTGACTCGCGATTCAGTCGTTTTCCCGCGCATCTGAAGTACCAACATAAATTACTACCGCGTACCAAAAAAAAACTCAAAATAATTTCATTTTTCTCCAGAAATAAAGTATTTAATTTTTCGAACGTGGAGGAGCGACCCCTCTGTCGCTCTCTCTCCCCCATTCTCTCTCTCTCTCTCTCTCTCTCTCTGCTCACCTTTTCTTATCGTCGTCGACGTCGCCGTCGCGGGGAAAATCGATTTCTGCCTCTCGGCGCGGCGGCACTCGTCCCTCTCTCTCTCTCAGCACGAGCCGCCGATTCGCCAGACACAACGGCAGCGGCGAGGTTATATTATTCCCGCGCGTCTCCGTCCACCGGAATTCGCTCTTCTCTCTCTCACTCCCTGTCCTCTTATTATTATTATTTTTTACCACGATTCGCACCGCGAAATCCGAAAATGTACGAGACCACAATTTTGTTTTCAAAACTGTGTATCTATATCTATATGTATAATATATATAGCCGCGAAGAGAATTCACGTTGTACACTGAGAGCGATTCTATAAAACGTTTTGCCAAGTCCCTCACCGTGCGACGACCACCGCGAGAGTCTCCGCTCTCCACGTTCGATGGCCCCTCGTGCGGCTGTTCCTGCCTCTCTTCGTCCCTCGCGCTGCCTTCGTTTCGTTCTCCCGTCCTTCTCGCACCGCTTGTGTCTCTGTCTCCGTCTCTCTCCCTCTCTTTCTCCCACTCTGTCCTTCTCTCTCTTCTGTCCTTCTCTTTCTCTCCTCTGTCCCTATCCTTCTCTTCCTCTGTCTCTGTCCCTCTCTCCTCTCCGTCTTCTTCTTCTCTCCCGTATCCTTCACTCTACCCTCTTCGTCGCTCTCGTCGACTCTCGCCTCGGGTTTATTCCTCTCCTATCACGAATTCCGGCGCAGCCTGCCCATGGCCCTTATCACTGGTCACCGCCTTCACAACACAATCGCACTCACACTCACACTTACACACAAATGCTTATTATCGTTTTTCCCTAACCTTCGTCGGCGGTTACTTCGATCTCAGAAATGACGAATAAAAAAATTGTCACGAAAGTAGCCGCGAAAACAATTATCCACGAGTGACACACGAGGCACATGTACGTCGGGCCGAGCCGCCTATGCACGCGGTTTGCCCCTCTCCTCTCTCTCAGTGCGTCGCCGCGTGCTGAATGGACTCGCAAACCACACCCCGCGTCGCTTCAATTTACAAAAAAAAAAATGAGAGAAAAACTACGACGATATTTCTGTACAAATATTTAGCACCGATAAAGCCGACTGCACTCGTTATCTCGGCTATTTTTATTTTGCTGTATCTCTGTCTCTCTCTCCGGCGAAAAAATCGTATTTGGTGCAACGCTCCGAGCGTATTTTTAGTATTTTTTTTTTTAATTCGTTTTTTTTTTTTATTTATTATCTCGCGTTATTATTTTTCCGATCTTCGAACGCGACACGCGACTCTCGCGGCAGCAGCGGCGGTGGGATAAATTCGCCTCTCGGCTCTCTGCGTGCGTCTGCTACGTGAGCGTGAGGAAGCGCGACTATCAGTCCCGTGCGCGTGCCGTGTGAACGCCGCTGCACGGAGAGCCGACAGAGAGAGAGAGAGAGAGAGATGTATAGATACGCGCCGGGGGTCTATTCGCTGTTTCTCTCTTCGTATTTTCCTCCTCTCATCTCTCTCTCTCTCTCTCTCTCTGTCTCCTCTCTTTTCCGCAATATACAGATAGACGTATCTACACTATATCTATACATAGTATATCTATAGTCATATAGATACTCTACGTCATATCGTCCGTCTCCGTCGCACTTCGCCGGTAGTGACGAAGTCCTTCCTTCTCGCTCATTCAGCGCTCGCAGCGCCGCCACCGAGTTCGTCTCCTCTCTCTCTTTCTCTTTCGCTTTCTGTATGTCTGTCTCGTTTTCTGTCTCTCTCTCTCTCTTTCGCCCCTCCCGCCTCTTTCGCTCGGTCGGAGGTCTCTCTCTTTCCCTCTGCGGAGGGAAAGAGAGAGACCTCCGTTTCGCGGGTGTTGGTTGGTCGGTCGGTTCTCCCGCTCTGCAGTCAGCGTCGGCGGCGTCGCGGTGGCCGCGTCGGCGTCAATCGCCCGCGCGCTCGCGCGTTTCTCCCTCTCTGTCTCTCTCCCTCATCGCCAGTCTTCGTCAGTCGCAGCAACGAAGTATATAGCGAGTCTCGCGGGTCGGCGCTCCCCGTCGTTGCGCTCGGATATGTTCGTGCATTTCCGTGTCACGGAGGAACGCGGGGGTCACACTCTGGGCCGTAGCTGCCGCCGACGTTGCCCCCCGCTGTCGGCTACTGTCCGCGTTCGTCTGTCTTTCTCTCTCGCTCCGATGTTGTCGTGGCTGCAACGACGCTGAGCTGCTCCTGTTCTCTTCGTTCGGCGCTTCTCGTGCGCCTTCTTTCGATACATAAACATGCTCCCCCTCCCCTCCCGTTCCTCCCCCTCCTCCCCTGGCCTCGCTCGACGCTCTGCCCCCTCTCCCCTCCCTTCCTCCCACTGTACCCTGCAGCCTGCCGCGTAGACGCGACGCTCGATGCGAGGAGGTGAGCGAGAAGAGAGGAGAGAGTGAGAGGAAAGAGAGAGAAGAAAGAGAGGGGGAGAGAAGAGAGTGAGAAGAAAGAGAGGAGAGAGTGAGAGGAAAGAGAGGGAAAGAGAAGAGAGTGAGAGGAAAGAGAGGAGTAAGAAAGAGAGAGAAGAGAGGGGAAGAGGAGAGAGTGAGAGAGAAAGAGAAGAGGAAGAGGGGGAGAGGAGAGAGAGGAGACTTGCTCCAGGAGAAGACCCCGTGCGTTTCGCGATGCCTATGGATGCCACCGCCGCCGCTCTCCCCCCTTCCCCCTCGCCTGGTGGCTGGCGCGACCCACCCCCCCCCCCCCGCCCCCCGGCGAGGGCTGCGGGTCGCGCGTACCCACCGCCCGCCACCCTCAGAGGCGGCTCGGCAACTCTCCTGCTCGACAAAACGACAATGAAGGTGTATAGCCTCGCCGGTAGCCATGGCGATATACTTTTCCACCCCCTCGGTAACGCACCGCGCGTGTTACGCGTCTTTTGCGTCTCGCGTTTTATCGAAGCTTGTTCTGATGCCTCCCCCTATGGTGCACGTACTGTCGATCGACGTACGCGACAATGTTGGTAGCTGTTTAAGGTCAGAGGGATGGAGAGGTGTGAGGGAGGGGGAGGGGGAGGAGGATTAATAAAATCACGGCTTCGCGATTAGTGATGTATAGGCTGGTGATAAGGATAAGAGAGGGTTACTCGAAATCATCGATCAGCGTTTCACTGTCACTTTCAATTTTTTTTTTTTTTTAGATTAAATTGGAAAGAATTCTAGTCACCTGATAAAATTGAAAGAGTAGCAAAAAATCTCTGCGGAATTTTTAAAAGAGACAGAAAAAAATAAATAAAAAATAACACGTCAAGGAGCTTAAGAATAAAAAAAGGAAATTATCGCACGAGCGTTGAACGCCGTTCTAACGAGCATCGCGACACGGCTGCCACGTAAATCGTGTATTATTCACCGCGTTTCTGACCCCTGTAATTTTCGCGTCAACATCACAATCCGTTCGTTCCGGCGGCACGCGATCTCGAAACCCCTGCGACGTCGCGCGTTATTTCCCCGACGACGCGTCGAGTCGCGCTTTACACTGCAAAAAAAAAAAAAAAATTGTCGATCCCCTTGAGCGCTGGTATTCCGCTCACTCGGCGGTTTTCAAGGGCAGGATAAATATGCTCGGGCCGCGCGCGCGCGCGCGCGGACAGCGGCGGCGCGATAATCGAACCAGGGGGATGGAATCCTCGAGGCATTCGTTTATTAACGTCGCTGCAACAAGTTGCAGAGAGCTCACTGCAGGTCTCTCTGTCTCTCTCTTTCTATATATCTGCCGCTCTATCACTCTTCCTCTCTCTCAGTGTTGGCCTTGGAGTGCTGAATATAACACCCCTCCCCCCTTTTGCCACGCGGTTTCCTGTCTCGTTCTCGCTCTTCAGCTTCGCGCTCGTCACTCCGGCGCTGGTTCTCCGCCTCGCTCTCACTCATACAGCCAACTCGAGCGTAACGCTCGCCCTACTCACCAGCCACTCCACTTTCTCTCTCTCGCTCACTTCACTCTGTCTGTTTCTCTCTCACTTCACTCTGTCTCTCTCTCTCACTTCACTCTCCCTCTGTCTATCTCTCTCACCCTCCTCTCGGTGGGCCAGTGCACCGTCATCCCTCTTCCAGGAAACCGAGCCACCCGACGCGGTGGTTAGCCCTCTCACCCTTTGCGGGCGACGACGACGACGACGACGACGACGACGACGACGACGACGACGACGACGACGACGACGGCGACGACGTCGACGTCGCTTTTACACGCGCCCTCGAGTCAACCCCCTCATCGCCGAGATTACCAGAAGCAGAAGGATCTCAACAGCGAACCGCACACCGCGCTCGCCGCTCCACTCGTCTACCCCCCCCCCCCCCCTTGCTGGGGTTGGGGGGAAGGGGGCGAAGGATCCCGACGAGTTGTTTACACAGTAGGCACTCGGCGCTCTCCCGTCGAGCAAGAAGTTTCTTATTTCCTTGGGGAGACGCGCGCGGAAATTCCTTCGCCAATCCCACCCCCCCCCTCCCCCCTCCCATTTTTTTACCCACTCCATCCGACACTCGGATATCCGGATCGAGGATTTAATCTTCGGTGATTCTGGTTTTTTTTTCATCGGAAAATTTGTTGTCAAAAAAATGTTGGACAGCTTTTTTTTTTATTTAGGATGTTTGGAAATATGAAGAAATTTTTCTTGGGCCATTTTAATATTTTGCTGACGTCTCAGGAAATTTTTTTTGGACCACCCGGAAGGTTTGGGGTCGTTGCGTCTAACCAGGACCACCACATGTGGCTCCCTGCTGTCGTGTTGCCAACTTAATACATAAAAATGTCGGTAAACGAAGCTCAGATATGCGAACGCATATTACATATTTATATATGTCAATAAAATGGTCCACGGTCGAAAAATGGCAAAAAATACGGTGGACACGTCATCGGAGGTCGAAGGATGCGGAGGTCAGCAGTTTTGGCACGGAAAAACTTTTTTGCTTACGTGACTAACGACCCCGTCGTTATCTCCGTCCGAGCGCATCGACGTCGTCGCGCAGCGAAAGGGAACCGCGAGACCCGAAGCCTCTAACGAGGCGCTCACTAAATCATCTTATCTCTCGTTTTTTTTTTCGAAGATTAGATTACAATTCGCCCTCTGTGTTATAAATAAACCGCGCGGCGTTTATCTGTAACGCACACGCGAACGCAGATTGATAATTACGACGTGGGCAGTTGTAACATCCGGTAACATAGGATGAATCATAAGATCGTCGTTGCCGTTTGTCGAATCAGGCGCACGCGATGCGGATCGATCGATCGTCACGACGAAATCGTTATCGGAGCGATAAAAAAATCTACGACTCTAATTTTTTTTTTCTCAATAAAAAATCACGCGTCGCCTGGCGATCAATTTTTATCGGGGATCCGAATTATCATAAAAAATGTTATTATTATTATCCGTTATCACAGTGACGTGAATCTTCGTTTCAGTATAAAATAAATGAATAATTTATATAAAAATTAAATGTTGTGTATATAAAAATTCATATGTGATTTTTTATCGCTCCACAGATTATAATTGACGTTTCATAAACACCGTCGAACGGCGATCGTTGATTGAGACCCAATTTAGGGTCGCAAATTGGAGCGTTTACGTCGTACGATATCTGGTTAAGCGTACGTGAGTCGGGATTGAAATGACACTCTGTCACGGTCGGGCAGCCCCCCTCCCCCCTCCCCGCCCCTTTTTGAACGTGTGCGCGTGTGGCACGCGGGGGCAGAGACGTGACAGGTGGCGAACACGCATGGAAGGGATTTCACGAAGTCCATAAATAGCCAGGGCCGTGGGTCGCCTTTTCCCCGTACGAAGGTCTTTTTACGCGACCCCGCAGATTGCCCGACCGAAGACGAGGCGACTCGATGGGGGGACCGAGATTATACGAGTGTCAGAAACTGCTGGATCTTATTAGTCTCATTCCTGTCTGCCCACAATTTTTTTTCTGTGCACGTCATTAAATTGGAACCTATGTTACATTTTTTTACTTTTTTGGCCAAAAGTATCATTCACTAAGATCGTTTTTTTTTAAGAAAAAAATAAAAGGATGATACAAAAAAAAATTGTCAAATGGTTCTATTTAATTGGTACCGAAAATTATTCAACGAGATACAGAAATAAAAAAGTGGATTGGAAGAAGTAAAAAAAAAACATTTACTAAGATCGTTTTTTTTTAAAGAAAAAAATAAAATGATGATACCATGAAAAATTGTCAAATGGTTATATTTAATTGGTACCAAAAATTATTAGAGATACAGAAATAAAAAAAATGGATTGAGAGGAGAAAAGAAAACAGGTGGCGAAAATAGTTCTTTAGCGATATTAGTCGCCTGTCAGCGTCGAGCGCTTTCGCATTACGCGTGTTTTCCGAGCGCTCGGTCGCCTCCGTTGACAGAGGCGCGAGAGGCGGCTTTTCTCCCGCGCGATAAAACGCGCGCGGCGCGGCTTTGATATCCCGCAGAGTGACTGTGAGGACTCGTTGCACATTGCAAAGAGCGCAAAGGGCGGCCGCGAGGTGCGAAGGAAAGTGAGTGCGGTGCTTGTGACGAGCAAAAAAAAAAGAAAAAAAAAGGAAAAGCGGAAATAAAAAAGGGAAAGGGCGCGCGCGTTGTCGGTGAAGGTTTCGCGCGGCGGATGTCGAGAGCGGAGAAAATGTGCAGCGACGGACGTGAACCCGGGAGACTCGACGCTCGGCGCTAGTTGCGGTTTCGACCGCCAGGCGGACCGACGGGAGGGAGAAAATTTTAAGCATGGCGGTGCCCGCACCTCCCCCCTAAACCCCTGCCCCCCTCCCCCAGCCCCCGAGCGTCGCGAGCGCGCGCCACGCATCGATCAATAGCGCCTTGTTTAATATCAGTTCTCAAACCTTGCAGCTAGACTCGAGAAACGCGACGACCGAAAAAAAACTAATATCGCTGCGATAATTAAATGATAGAAATAATAAAATTCAAATTTTGAAAATTAGTGAATCTTTTGATCTTGAAAAAAAATCACAAAAACTCGCAAAAACAATTTTTATACAAATTTCCGAAAAAAAAATAAATTCATTTTTCCCATTTTTATTATTTAAGCATAAAGAAAATATTTTAGCGAATTTTCGGTAAGAAGATAGAAATGAGAAATTCAGATTTGCTCGGGAAAATTGAGAGAAAGATATCCGGCGGGTGGAATCGTTCCAGGAAACAAGGTCCACACTCGGAGACCGGAAGCTTCCGGTGCTGCGCTTTCAACGAGGGGGATAGGGATGGGGGGAGGGGGGCAGAAGTAGTGGACGAGCAGCGAGAGCAAATAGAGAAACGGCGAGTGGAGATCGTAAAGATCGCAGTCACCGTCGAGTGCCTCTCGTCCCTGCGTCCGGCTCGGCGCAGCTTCCGGACTTTACGATGTCGTTTCGAGTGCGCGTAGCCCGGCGAGTTATACGACGAGACCCGAAGACTCTTAAACCCTCCGCGCGGAAAAGTTATCCGGCTTTGGGGGTCGTCGTTGCGATTGACGATCGAGGACGACACGATCGGATCGGCAAGTTCTGTGTCACGTAAAAGCTGGACGATTTATAATAAAAATAAAACAAAATGCTGTATCGTCGATTAAAAGATTTTTTTTATTTCATGCGTTATTAAATTGATCGGTATTAAAAATCGTTAAGTAGACTCACCCTCGTTCCACCCTTTCCTCGACCTCTGCCTCGTTCCCTCAGCAAACCTTCGCCAGTCTGAAGGTGGTACAGGTGCTGAAACAATATAAAAAAATCGACTTAGTACAAATGTTGCGATCGTTGATCGGCGACGGTCGGCGATAAAATACGAGTCGCTCCTAGAAAATTGTTCAAGTTCAATCGAGCGTTAATCGGTGCGCGGAATCGGATTGCTTAATTTTTCGAAGAATCGAGATCCGACGATTTCGCTGGACTGTCGGTAAGGCATATTTCCCAGATCGTAAGTTGGTTATTTTGAGGAATTATCGTTGGCAAGGAGAATCGCTGCAGTATCGACGCTCTTTTATACCGACGATCGCAACCTTACCGACCGAAGCCGAGACGACGATTACCCGCCGAGCTGGAGAAACACAGACGCGATCGGTAAGTCACTTTTCTCCCTTATCGACCGCGACTTCCACTCTCATCTCGCGACGCGTCGCCAGTTTCCTGCCTCAAGATTGCGCAAGCGTGCGCGCAACGAATGGAAATTGATTTTTTTTGCGCGCACACCGCTCGCAAAATTGAATTACAACCCCCGGCAAAATGTGGCGCCGAAACGCTGAGGGGAAACATCGCGTTTTCCGAGCGATAAATCTTTGGACTCTTCGGCTGTTCCGAGAAAATCAGAACCACATCATCCCTATTCGGGCCTGACTAGTAGCTGGCTTGGTCCGAATGTAACGCTACAGATATATTTCACCAGAGCTGACGTCTCGCGACTCTCAACATTTCCTCAACCTCATCAACCTCTCCAGGCCCAAAAAAAAATCGTCATAATTTCATCATCGTGGCCCAAAAAAAATCATCATGATTTAATCATTAAGGTCCAAAAAAAATCATCATTTCATCATCGATGTCCAAAAAAAATCGTCATCACGATTTCATCATAAAGGCTAAAAAAAATCCATATCAATCCCTAAAACGATTTCATCAAAAAACCAACATCCATCGCATCTGACAGCTTCAACCTCGTGCAGCAGCATCAGAGGAGGCTGCTCGCGTCGCTAGGCTCGCAATTTTGCACCGAGAGGTCCGAGGCAGCAGCGCCGCACCGCACACGCGCCGACACGACCCTTGCCGCACGCAAATATGCACGCGTGGACGATTACGGTCTAATTCCCTTGTGCGCGGGCTTTGCGCTCGTCGTGCGCGATCTCGCGTACCTTTTCCCCAACCTACATAACGCGGAGAGCTCGTCCTACCTACCTACCTTCATAACCTACCAACCTACAGGCACCGCCCATATATATCCATCCATCCATCCTACCTACCCACCTACCTACCTACCTACCTGCCGTTCACCGCTTTCTCCTTCTTCGGCAGGGGGTGAAAAAAAAATGCACCTAATAGCGGAAAGCGAGCCCAGAAGCGGGCAAAAGTATTCGCGTGGGCTCTGCGCATGCGCATGAGTGCGAGAGCGAGTAAATGAGCGCACGCTTCAGAGACAAGGGTCGCGGGTGCGTATCGCACGCGCCTCGGAATCAGGAGGACGTTTATTCCGCAGCCCCATTTTTTTATTCTCTTCTTGGATTTTTTTTTTCCTTTTTTCTTCGCACTGATCTGGGGGCGCAACCCCCGTGAGAGGGTCGCGGGGAGGTTGCACCGGGGGGACGACCCCGAGGACTGCGATCCCGGCGCATTGTGTTACGTCGCGTTATGTCCCACATTGAGAGGGGAGTCGACGGAGAGGGACTTCCCTCTGAGTGTCGAGTCCCGTATCGTCGACTCCCTCTGAGTATCGTGTCCCGTTATCGTCGTCTCCCTCCTTTGACGACCTCTGAGAGGACCGAGTCCCGTATCGTCGTCTCCCTCTTTGACGACCTCTGAGCATATATCGCGTCCTATATTGTTGGCTCTTTCCCTCTTTGACTCTCTTAGCATGAGACGAAAGGAGTGAGGAAGGAGAGGGAGAGGGACAGCGGAAGAGAGAGAGAGGGAGAGATTTCTCCAGTGCGAAACGCGAGGAGTCCGCGCAAGGCAAATGTCAATATCGACGATGCATCGCTGAAAGGGAGAGCAGAACCGATGCCATTAACGCATAGCGCTCAGCGATGGTCGCACACTGCTCGCTTGGGGCGCGAATGAGGGCGTAATTAATGCCGTCCCCGTGAGCGAAGAAAATTTTCTCTCTCACTATCGCGAAGCTTGGGTTGATTGGCGAGCGGGAAGAAAGAGTCGCGCGCGCGGTTTCCCGCGCTTTGTCAGAGGGCGCGCGACCCTCGCCTGTCCGCTCGGCTCCTCTCCGTCTCCGTTCGCGCGGAAAACTCACGCACGCAGGATTTTTTTCTTACGCCGCGGGCGAGCGGAACAATCGACGGGACAAACGCCTCGCGGTTTATGCATCAGAGTTGTGCGTAAGCGTTGTATATAGACACGTGATAGGGACGACGAAGCGCTAAGCTAGGCGGAAGTGCACCGAGGGAAGGAAAATTTGTCGAGAAACCTGGGAGGATATATGTGTGTGATTATCGGAAGGAGGAAGACAAACGCGACCGAGCGGTAACGACGAAGGCGAACCCTTTGAAAACGACTTTTTCGCACGAGACGGAAAATCGTCGGCGAGGAAAAGATAAAAAATCAATTTCGGGGTCACGAAATTTATTTTTTCAAAATATCGACTTTTAACCTATACCATCGTTCTCAAGTCACATATTCTACCCCTGAAAACACTGGTTACAACACTTTTTTAGTTGATTTTGAAAAAAAAATTTTTTGGCCGAACAGTTTGTCAGAAATCGTAGATCTGGCCGCCGGGCCGAAAAGCGCCCAAATCGGGGTCACGAAATTTATTTTTTCAAAATATCGACTTTTAACCTATACCATCGTTCTCAAGTCGCATATTCTACCCCTGAAAACACTGGTTACAACCCTTTTTTAGTTGATTTTGAAAATAAAAAATTTCGGCCGAACAGTTTGTCAGAAATCGTAGATCCGGCCGCCGGGCCGAAAACCGCCCAAATCGGGGTCACGAAATTTATTTTTTCAAAATATCGACTTTTAACCTATACCATCGTTCTCAAGTCGCATATTCTACCCCTGAAAACACTGGTTACAACCCTTTTTCAGTTCATTTTGAAAAAAAATTCAGAGGCGGAGTCTCCTGTTTACGATCGAGGTTTCTCGTCCGCAACGACTGCTTACGAGTCCCCGAAGTGCGCGGAAATAAAGAGCTCTCTGTGTATTATTTCTCTCAGCACGGAGAGAGAAAGAGAAAGAGAACCAATTAGACGCACGCGGGCACGCGGCAGCTGTCAACGATTTTTCGAGAGATAAGCTAATTAAAATATATTTCGTAAATACTCCATCGCCGGCGACGTCCTGGACAGCAGATGCCACCTCGCAGATAAGCCAAATTCACGGATCCTCGGGAGTAACGCGTTCTCCTGTTTTTTTTTTTCAACGCACATCTATGTGAAGTAAACGCAAAACTTAAACTCGAATATATTTACAAGCGCGAATGCCAGACTCGATCCTAAAAAAAAACGTACCAGACTCAAACCTAAAAAAAAAACAGTCGTCGAAAAAGTGCAGCAGAGTCTCGAGACTAAAACATACCCGGGTATTTTTTTTTTTTTTCTCGTTCCACGTTTGTTTTGCTTACGTTTGACAACGACCATTTGGCCCGTCGAGTCGCTGTGTTATTATTGTAATATAAAACACAGGTTTCCTCGTGACAGATAAAGAATGTAAACTGCGTACGAGCTGCAGTCGGTTCGACTGTCGAGGGCGGATGAACCGAGGCGGCGGCTGCTGCTGTGGCTGCTGCCATTCGCTACACGAGCCCGGCAACGAAATACGAACCATAAAATCGCCTTCCATAATTCACCTATCGATCATCTCGCGGTAAAAACGCCCACCTTTTGCTCCGCCAGGATCCGAGCGCACGCTCGTATTTTTTTTTTTCTTTTTATTCTGCCTCGAAACCGATGCCGCGCGTTTGCGACGAAATTCGTCACGCTCGTGCATCGCATCTGTCCGACTGCTGCGCGGACCGTAAAACGTAATTCCTACGATTTCGATTCTCGCGGCACAAAAGACGGACGCGCAATTCGATGCATCGATTGGGAGTTGCGGGGTAACAAAAAATATACTGATAAACGAACCCAGTAATAATAATGAAATAATAAAATAAATAAAATAAAAGTAATAATAATAATAATAAAAGTAAAAAGGAAAATGAACGAAAAAGAAAGAATTTCGTATTTCAATCGGTGACAAGCGACGATTGGCTCTAATCTCGACGCGTCCGTCAAAAATAAAAAAGTTTCCCTCCTCACGTATTTTTTTTTTCGCTGTCTTCCGTTCTCCGGGCGTTTCTCTCGGGGCTTCCGTCGGGCGTCGTGACGCATCGCAACGCCGAGACAATAAAGAGACGTGCGCGAGATAAAAATGTCAGGTTGACAGTGGAGTTTGCGGGCGAACGAACCAAAAGTCTGTGTGTGTATTTTTTTTTCGTCAGGTCTATTGAGCGTTGAGGCGACGGAAGATCGCGAATGAGTCGTGCGCGATTTTTTTTTCGGAGCGAATTTCACGGTGGCGAAAATTTCAGGCCGTGTTATTCCTGTCCGGGCCTGATCAGGGCCTGGCTTGGGCCGGAAGGAGTGGCACGAGGCTCGGTTTGCCGCGTTCGCCGCCGCTCAGCTGACTTTAATTTTCGACCGTAGAACCATTTCATTCTGGACGACAGATGGCCGGCGCGTTGGCCGACGAGCCGAAAGAGCCGTTGCTTCCCCATTAGAAGGTCCGGGCGGTTAGAACAGGTTGTTGCGCGGAGCGTCCGTTCTCGTTTTATTTTTTTCCGCGTCTGCCCCACTCTCTTCCGAGAGAGAGAGAGAGAGAAACGCTTCGCTGTAATATTCACGTTTCCGACTGACCGACGAGACCAGAGGAATTTTTTTAATTCGCCGATAAATCATTCCGAACGAAATCCAAATTGCCAGACCCGACCCGACAATTTTTTTTTTCCAGATCGCACCGAGATGCATTTCTACGCACCGACGATTTTACGTTCTTCTACAGATTTTACGTTATTCTATAAATTCTACGCGAGCTGACAAAAATCAGTAGTCACGATTGGCCAATGGTCAGACCTGCACCAAAAGTCGTAATACTTTTAACTGCAATATACAAAAAATACAAAATACAAAATAAAAACAAAATTGAGTGATACCAACGTCTGGTCCTGGCGCGGTTTAGCGAACGTCGGAATGGCCAATTAGCCGATAATTGTTCGGTACCGCCGATCGATGTAATTACCCGGGCAACGAGGATGAGCAAAAAAAGTGCGGAGAGAAACAGTACGGGACGAAATGCGAAAGCGACTGCGGCTGCGGGACTTTTGCCTCTTTCGGTGAGCCGCCAATGCAGGAGAGACCTCTCTCTCAGAATGAGGCAGAGAAAGACAGAGACAGAAAATCGCAGAGAGGCAGAGAAAGAAAGACAGAAACAGAGGCAGAAAAGGACAAAGACAGAAGAGAGAAAGACAGAGACAGAAACAAAGAGGCCAAGAAATAAAAAGAAAGACAGAGACACAGAATGTTCGCGTTCGCGTTGCCACTGCGACTCTGCGGTAACGGCTTTAATAATTATTTTTACAACGTTTCCGAGTACGAGTCGGACGCTCGCGCGCAGCGGCGGCGTCGGCCCTTCGCGCTGCTCTCGGACTCGGTCTCGGTCGGGCGCTTCGCAGCTGGCCCGACGCCGCCGCCGCCGGATCCGCCGTCGCAACTCGGCGTGTGTATTACAGTCCTACGGACTGTACACACGATGCGAGTCCGTAGGGACTATACACACGATATGTATAGTTCTACGTTTGCGAACTCGTGCGAAAGCAGTCGCTGTCTCACTCAGTGAGCCTTCGCTCCGTCTCACTCGCTCCCCTCGAAGCCCTCGACTACGCCCTTAGGGCACGCAGGATGCACGCCTTTTTCCCGTCAAACTGCCACGCCGAGAGACCCCGATGTTTATGCCGCTGCCGCCGACGCCGACGCAGCGTTACCAGAAACCTTCCACCTAGTTTTCTGGCGTTCCGAGTACCGAGCCAATGCCGCTGCTGCGGACCGACGGGAACAGCTGGCGCCCGACGTAACCCCCGACACCTCCTTCCTGACTGCTGACTGTGCGGCTGTTTGCTTGCGCTTATTTATCGAGGTTATGTTCAATTTTTTGTATTTTTTTTAACCTTAATTTTGTGTTCGATATCGAGAAAAGATCGGTATTTCCGGTTTGGATAGATTAAATCGTCGAAAAAATAGGAATAGGAAAAAAAAATATTGAGAGCCTGGAATGGATGTCGGTAAAGTAGAATATTACTGATTTATCGATATTAAAAAAATTAATAGTGAAGAATCGACGAAAAAATCGGAAGCCTGAAATAGTTTTCAGGAGGGCAGAGTTTTCGGATTATCTTGCCGAGAATAAGCGTTGGGATGTCCCCCAGACTAGTTCTAAGGCTTCGCAATTGCCACGATCAGGAAGGTCTTATTCTCGTGCACGAAAACAATCCCGACTGGAAGTTACGTGTCGATGAGACACCAACCCCCCACGACCGAGATTCTCGAGACTTCCTTCCGCGTTGACTGGTACAACCGTAAATAGATACCAATGAGCCACGAGCTCCGTTTCTCCCTTCGAATTCTTCTCACCCGCAGCTTCTGCCCTCGAAGAGACTCGAAAGACACTCGAGGGTGCGATCGTTGACAAACGCACGACCGGATCATCGGACTACGACGATGAGCAGACGTCGGCGCAGCCGATGCACATGGCCCAGGTTACAGTGAGTTACAGTCGCTCGAGTTTCCCCTTTCGGTCCTTGGAAATCTCAACCATATTTTTCTGTCATTTAACCAGCAGCTCTAACACTGAATTCCTGGAAACTGGTTCGAAACTGTGGGAAAAGTAGCCAGGAAAAAAAGTTCCTGATCGGGATGAACTGGTTAGACTCTAGAAAAAAACCAGTTATCAATCAGGTTGCACTGAGAAAAATTAATAGTTGTGATTACCAATCGTTGGTCAGAGCTACCAATATTTTAGTAACTGCAACCAATATTTTGGTAGATGTGACCAATGATTGGTAGCCGCAACTACTGATTTTTTTCAGTGTGGATCATCAAATGTCGACAGTGAACGACTAATTGTCAATTCTCAACCCTTTTCATCCCCCATTCGCCCTAACCTTCACTAAAGCGACATGGGACCCTAGGTGCCATGTTGTACCCATCGCTTATCGGTATCAAGCCGCGCAACCGGTGTCAAGATTCGTCGTCGTCACGTGGTCCGTGTTTTCCTCAAACCACGTGGACTGCGATGTTATTGTTTTGAATGCAAGGGCGTTTGCCCTGAACGAGGGTTGCAGAGGCAGCGGGGGCGCAAAAGAGCGAGAGCGAAACTGTGGGGGATGGGTATAAGGAGGGTCGGACACCCCTGATCCGACCCTCCGGGAGGGATTTCGTTCGCACGACTCCCAAACGCCGTCGACCCCCCCACAACGGTTTCTCCTGGGTTCCTTTCTCGCCAGAATCTCCTCGAGGGCCAAGCGATACATTACCACTGGCGCAACACGCGCGAAAAAGGGTAGCAGCGTCGGGGGTCGTCCCAGTCGTCGTCGTCGTCGTCGTGGACCGAGCCAGCGGCGGGACACAACACACAAGGAAGCCCCGACGAGTCGCCGAGGCGCACATGACGTCTGGGAAGGGGAGACACCCCGGGATTTGGCCATTTGATATCTTAATACGATAGGGGTGGCAGGAATACGCCCCCGTATTTTATTTAACGTCGCGCGCGCCGCACGACGCCGCCACCGACGTTTAGGTCGGTCAGAGCGGACGGTAGGTCAGTTATCTTCACCTTTGTATCCCCGACACCTCCACCCTCATCGTCCTCTTCTACCCCCGCGATTTGCCACCCTCTGTGTGTACGTTCCAACGCGCTTTTCTACCCCTATTCTTCGCCTCTTTTCCTTCGTCCTTCGAGATGTTTTTCCCACCTCGTCTTGTGGCTCTGATATTGTGACTCCAGGTTCAGGATTTTCCAGAGCCAAAAATTCGATCTGTGAATTGTGACATATCTGAATAAATGAAAACATAAAAAAATTCGCGACTCAATGATAGATAGACGAAGGCGAAGAAAAAATATACAGCGGAATGATCCAAGAATACGATGACCCTATCCCAAAGCCCAAAGCCCAATCCGACACTCCCGAGACCTGAGGGCTCAGGTGTTCGCTCATCGGGTTCATTCGCCTCGGAGTCTCGTCCTCTTAAAAAAAAAAAATCCGGAAGACGATCGACTGCAGCGTAACGTCACCTCCAGCCCCCTCCCCCATCTCGCCCCCGAAAAAAAAAAAAACAGGTATCGATGTCCCGTAGTCGGGGGGTCGAAGACACTCGCGAAATCTCGAGAGGGAGGCACGAGGAGGGGGATATCGAGAAGGGGCCCAGGGGGAGGAGGGGGAGGAGCTCGACGTGCGTGTCCATAAAGAAAAGGGGGGTCCGCCCGTGGCACAGGGCGAGTGCAGCCGGCCAGGACCCGGGAAGACGTGTCTAGACCCACCAGGTGTCGTGCCCGGTTAAGTCTAGGGGTCCCTCTCCTCTCCCCCCCTTCCCCCCTCCCCCCTCTCTGGCTTTTGCTTCGCTGCGAGGGTGTGGCACGCGTCCAGATAATTAGGCAGGGGTCCTGTCTGCCTCTCTTCACCGTCTCCCCCTCCCCCGGGCCCCTCGCGTCACCCTCAGTCCAGTCGTTTATTTTATTTTGATTTTATTTCATTTTTTTTAACTTTTTTCCGCGGGTGGAACCCCTCGAAGTCTCGACGAACCCTCGCCACTGAAATTCAGTGGCTGATGTATACACACTTTGTACGCTCCCTCGCGGAAAAAGGGGGGCCCAGGGTGCCGAAGGGGGAGGCGGGGGAGGGGGCAGAAAGCGAGAAGGGAGAAGAGGGCCCCGATTCTTTCGGTGGCACGAGCCGTCGGGAATACAAGACGAGTGTGTGGCGCGAGCGAATAGGGCGCCTGTCGGCACGTCAGTCCCCCCCCCCCCCTATCCCCCCCATGTCTTCGTCTTTCGTTTCACCGGTTTATATACCTCAAGGTCGCCACGGTGTCTCTGTCTCTCTCTCTCTCCTCGATCCTCCCGGCCCCCGATATTTAAGTACGGGCCCCGCAAAAAGCCCCCGCGTGACCGAAACCCCCGGGGCCCCCTTTTCGCAGCTGCGAAAGAGGAGAAAAAAAATGTTCGCTCCCGCATCCACCGAAATGTAACTCGGCCGCGATCATCCCGTCCTGATCCTCTCATTTCGCTGCCTGACGAGACGTTCTTTTTTATTTCTTTATTTTCGTCGAGGACGCGTTGATGATCAAAGCCTCTCGAGTTCGTCAACCCTTTTCGGTGTTTGCGTGTGGGTTTTTTTTCGCAGGTGGGCAGAGGGGAGACGGCGAGGTGACTGTCCGACCTTAAAGAGCCTGGAGTGCGGTTATTGGGGCGAAAGGTGGATCGGGAAGGGTCCGACTCGGATGCGTTGGACTTTTTGGGGGACGAGTAACGCGGAAACGTGGTTTCGGATGTGAATGAGATTCGAATGGTTGGCGTAATTTTACTAATCCTGACGTCGCGTATTTTCGAATGTTTCTTCTCGTTTCCCTGTCTGAGAATTTTTTTTTTCTTTTTTTTTTTTTTTTTTTTTCTTTAAATTTCGAACACACGCATTTAGAGGACCATTTCCGATCCGTTTATGGCGTTTCCCATGAGCCCTCCGAGCTCATTTATTTCTATAAGTGGCTCTAGGTGCCCCCGACTTCCTCCTGGCAATTCGAACGCCTCGTCAGGGGCGCCGAGCGCGTTCCTAATAAGTCCGACGACGCCCAAAGCCCCCGAACGTCACGTTCGTATATCGGCGGAGCGAAGAAAAATCGGAGACAGATGGCGACGAGACCCGGTGCAGCATCTTGCAGCCGTGAATCACGAACCGATTTACACGGCGCTTCTTACCCCAACCAAATGGCTCGATAATCATGACAATCGATTCCCGCCGAAACCAACCCGGAAAAATATAAAAACAATCTCCAAAAAAGTATAAAAAATGCGAAAAAAAAAATCTAGTCTCTTTATCCGAAAAGATTTGACGAAAAAAGTTGCCAAATCGACGTCGGCGTCGAGACGACGACACGTGGAGAGAAAACCGCGTGGTGGCTTCAACGCCGCAGCGAAACGAACCCAAACAAACCCCCGTCGGGCGGTTACAGCCCTCCCGGGGTCAAGGTCCCCCTCCCCCCTACCCTCCTCCCGCTGCCTGCCACTCCCGCGCGTCTCATCCGCCACCCACAGTCGCCCCTCGTGCGCTGCCCTCTCGCCCAATCGCGATATATATACGAACGGACGTTGTATTCTCGGTCAAAGCACATTTATTATTATTATTATTGTGTGTGTGGAGGAAGAAAAGCTCGCGAAATTCTTACTTCTCTCTTCCGTCGAAGAAGCGGCCACGCGATATATATTTTGCGCCCCGTATAAATAGCTTGACCCTTGTACCCCTGACACACAACGTCGGCAGCAACGTATTCGCGTGTATTACGGAAAATTGGGTGGAACCAACTGTTGCTCGGCCGCCCGACAGGTACACGACCCGAGCTTTGCAAAGCTGTGAAAATTGAACCCTACGATTTCCCGATTTTTTTCTCTATTTCCGAAGATCAATACAAATATTTCTTTGATTTTTTTTTGTTGAGCTTTTGCAAAGTTGCAAAGCTACAAAAATCGCTTCCTTCGACTTCTCGATTTTTTTCTCAATTTCCGAGGGTCAATAATAATATTTCTTTGATATTTTTCTTTAACCTTTTGCAAAGCTGTGAAATTACGAAAATCGTTTCCTTCGACTTCCCGATTTTTTCTCAGGTTCCGAGGGTCAATAAAAAATATTTCTCTGATTTTTTTTACACTAATTACATTTGCGTAAAAAATGTTCGAGTTCGCACAGAATAAAAAATCGCTATCGTTATCGCTCTCATCGCGTCTCTCGAACCGTTCACCGCTCAACGACGCCGAACAGTTTAAGTCTCTCTCGGCTTTTTTTTTCTCTCTCTCCGCTTCGACGCTAACTGTCAACTTCCTAACTTAATCCGTAACTTCCGACGCCGCAGCAATCTGACATCCTTTTTTATTTTCATTGGTTGATGCGCGCGCTGCTCTCGGTGCTGCGCCGCCGTCGCCGGTCGACGCGCTGTCCGGTCGGGGCGCTCGTTCCCAGGATTTTTCTATCCGCGACACACGACGCGCGCACTCGTCTCGTTTTCGTGCGCGTACACACGAACTTGCAGCTCGGCCGCCGCCGCCGCAACGCACCCGAGAGTACAGCAACCGACCGCCAACTAATCAATTTATCGTCGTTGCGCGCACATGGCTCACGCGGCTCGAGTAGAGAGACCCGAGGCTGGAAGGCCCCGAGAGCTGCGAGCGTAGAGGCAAATTGGTTGGCTCGCCCGGCCCAACCTATATATACATCGTCGATGCTGCTATGTATTCAACGAGTGAGAGAGCGAATGATCGAGAGAGCGAATCAGAGAGCGAATGAGAGCGAATGAGTGAGTGAGATAGAGAATGAGTGACTGAAAGAGCGAATAACAGTGATGGTGAATGAGTGAGTGAGAGAGCGAATCACAGAGATAGTGAATGAGTAAGTGAGAGAGCGAATGACAGAGATAGTGAATGAGTAAGTGAGATAGTAAATAACCGATATAGTGAATGAGTGAGTGAGAAGGAAAATGAGTGAGTGAGAGAGCGAATGATGTGGATGCTGCTGTCTCTCTTTGTCTTTGTCTCTCTCTCGACTCTCGCAAGCTTGCGGCTCTGCTGTCCCGCCGCCGGCCATGTAGCTTGAGTGCGGCTTCCGTCGTCCACGTTACAGGTTCATAAAACCTGTTAACCGCTGATTATATGCGCGCAGGGTGTCCCCGCGCGCTTTTGCTTTTGCCTCATCCTCTCCTCATCCTCCGCCGCCGCCGCCAATGAGACGAGCGACGCTCTGTCTTCTCCCGTTGCCGCCGATTTATCGGCGGCGTCGAACGATTCGACAGCCTCGTCGCGCGGGAAATTAACGTGGACGCCGCGCGACGAGCTCGTCATTCGAATTCGGTTTATGAAGAAATTCTTGAGTCGCGTCGCTCGACGAGAATTCCGAGGATTTTAATTAAAATCCGCAGGACCAACCTTCGTATTAGATACAGCCGAGCGTAATGCGATTTACTATATATAAGAAATGTTTGTATATAATATAGTATATATGTACAAATCCGACGGCCGCAAACTTTCCGTTCTCTTCCGTTGAGAAGAATTTTCCGCCGCGGGGAAATTTCTGGCAGCTACCGAAAAGTTTCGTCGCTGTTATCGATCGTATAATTCGTATCGCCTCCCCCCTCCCCCCTCCCCCGCAACCCTCGAAAAATACTTTTTACGAGAGATAAACAGCGCAGCTAACGACTCGAGGATAAAAAACGAAGAAAAAAAAAATGTAATCTTGATACTTTCTTATCACTGAATAAATCCTGGACGTCTATCAGCGAAATAAAATAAAATAAAAAGTCGTTGAAAACGTCAAAGTAATATTTGAGATTGTGGGGAGTTAATTTTTTTTACCTTTTTTATATTGTAAATATATTCAGTACATTTTTTTATTATTCGTCAACACTAATTTATCGCTTCATAGAAAATATCTTAATAATAATAAGAGTCGTTAAAACGTCAAAGTATTATTTGAGATTGTGGCGAGGTAATTTTTTTTTACCTTTTTTATATTGTAAATATATTTAGTATGTTTTTATTATTCGTCAACACTAATTTATCGCTTCGTAGAAAATATTCCGGTTGTATCCGCGGCTCGGATCCGCCTGGTTGAAATTCTCGAGACGCTCTCTCGGGGTATAAGGGTAGGATTCTCGCGGCCCGTAGGCGACGCTCTCAATTCACCGGATCCCACGGTCGCGTCGAGACGCCCGCATGCGTTGATTAAATAGCTTTCCGGACCGGAAAACTCGTTTTCCCGGTCTCGACGACGTCGAGGCAGCCGGTGATAAATCTGGGCGTACGAGATTTCACGATTTCTCGGCAGCCGATTTTTTTCTCCTAAATTAAAATAAATAAAAAAATTCAACTAGTGTTGTTTTGTTCCGCGAGGCAAAAATCAAGAGCTAAAGGGCGAAAAGGGAAAAGGCAAAGCTCGACTCACGTGCGAAAAAAAAAACAAAAAAATAGGCACGAGCAGCCGCCCTTTCCCTTCGCTGCGCGCGGGGATTTGAATTTTCTGCCTGATCTTCCGAGCGTATGCGTGACGCGCGAATAAACGTGACGACGCATAATGCCACACGCCGGCTGATATCCCAAGTGTCCTGGGATCACGCGCGGTTGTCAACTCGGTGCGCGGCAATCGCCACGTTCGCGCGTTCGTTACGCCGACGGCCGAGTCTTCGCATTAGGCATGCGGAAAGAGAAAGACAGGACCACAGGACGAAAT
Organism: Itoplectis maculator; assembly: GCA_964034905.1. Taxonomy (NCBI): domain Eukaryota; kingdom Metazoa; phylum Arthropoda; class Insecta; order Hymenoptera; family Ichneumonidae; genus Itoplectis; species Itoplectis maculator. Next base: position 8,711,352 of record OZ035859.1, read on the forward strand.
ATACACTGAAAAAAATGAGTAGTTGCGATTACCAATCATTGGTTCGATCTACCAAAATATTGGTTGCAGTTACTAAAATATTGGTAGCTCTGACCACCGATTGGTAATCACAACTATTAATTTTTTTCAGTGCAGAAGAAGAAGATAAAAAGAGAGATACAATCACACTAAACGTATAACAAATAACCGATATAACAGCAATTTTTGTAAAAAAAAAAAAAAAAAAAAAAAAATCAATGTACGTGGACAAATTTTTCGGAATACGAAAATTTAACAGAATTCGAAATCCGTGTGAAAAATTCTACGACACTGACCACTATTTTCCTAGTCCACCGAAAATCCGTCGCCATTGTACGACCCGTGATTTATGTATCCGCGCATTTCCGTTGAATCGAGGTAGACGTCCATTATGCAAGTTTGTATGCGAAGAAAGGAAGAATGAAGACGAGTGAAACGTTTGCGTGGCTGTAGGGTCCATTGACGGGAGAGTTGACCACCGTCGCGCACATCTACATCGACGGCAGCAGCAGCAGCAGCAGCCTAAGCATCAGCAGTAGCAGCAACACGTTCGAGCTCATGCATAGACGCGTAATGTATGTCTGTAGGTTAATGCAATTCACTCAGATCTCATTGCGAGAATTGTACGGCGGAGAATTGATTGATTAGCTCTTTCGTGCGAGCAGCTCCGTGCAGTTTCTGCTGCGAGTAGACTCGACCCAATGTGTATAACTGTATATATCACATAAGAGATATATAGTAACGTCGCGCTCTCTCACGTAGAGATTATTACATGAGATCCGCGGTGATTGCACCAGATGACGGAGACTCGTTCACATTTGTGTCCGTGTGCGTCTGGTGCGCTTCGCGTTAGTGACGGAATTGTCTAATCGCGTCGCGCCACTTATCTCGACACTCTCGACCCTGGGTATTAAATTGTCATCGCGGAAGCGTTCAGAAGGAAACGATCCTCTAGGTCAGGGCTCTTCTCGTGAGAATTCGCGTCAAGAATTTGCAAATTTTCGTCCAAATATTGTACACCCCTCTCATGTTTATATTTTATATGATATTTTTTTGCTGCTGATTGTGACGACTCTGTCGAAATAATAAATTCAATGGGAACATATTATGTTTTTATATTTGATTTTCCGTTGGACTTTTTTTTTCTTAGGGTTCTTTTTCAGATTTTTTATTTAGAGTGTTTCGTCGGGAAAGTGCTGAGTCGAGGTGGAGATCGGGGAGGACGATTTTGAAACTCGGCAACAGACGCGTCGGGAGACGCCGCACGACCAGACGGCAGATGTTTCGGAGGGAGCTGCATAAAAGTACCTGGCGAGCGAGCGAACGCCGCTGCTTCAGTCCCGGAAAACCGGTCGCTGTTGATGTAGCTGCTGTCGCGAATCGCTATAAAAATATCTGTCATTGTCGAACTGCGAGGCGAGGCGTTCGTAACGGTTTGCGACGTGTCAGAAGCGTCGAATCGTCTCTGATTTCGAAGGCCGAAAATTCCTTTGGCTCTTCAAATTCATCCCATAAAATAATTTTTTCTTAGAATAAAAAAAATGTTAACGCTAATCGCGACGGATTTAAATTTCCCTCAAGTCTCTTGATAATAAATCAGTCGATCATTCGATGTGGAAAAATTTGGACCGATTCGACAACGAATCGGTCCACATTTTTCGCAGCAACGAAAGGCAAAAGTCCTATGACGTTGAACACCTTTGAATAGGAAGACGCGTTTAATGCATTTAACGTTTACAAAGGACGTAGATTGCAGAGGAGAAAAAGCAGAAGGGAAGAGCGCAAAACGAGGCGACGAAGAAAAAAAAACGTTCAGGTATACAAACGCAGGCTGCTGCGGCGGAGAAATGGAAAACGAACGACTGACGTCGCGCCCGAAGCCAGGTCAGAAAGATAATAATTGCAGACAGCTGCACAGCCCGAAGGACCCGACGATCCTCTCTCTCTCTCTCTCCGTAGTTTCTGTCTCTCTTGCACCGTAACAACCGTACTAAATCGAGGAACCTCTGACACTCGGTCGGTTCATCCGTAGATGCGGCGCATCCGACGCTCTTGAATTTGGATAATTATTTTTTTTTTTGTTTCTTTCTTCTCATCGGGCGCAGAGATAGATCATCGCCGCAGTGTTCGCGAGCGTCGAGCCGTGAAATGCCGTTTCACCTCCGTCTTCACCCCTTTCGTTTTCAATCTCTTCGATTGCTATTGTCTGTTTTTTTCTCCTTCTCTATTTTTTGTCTGTTTTTTTGGAGCTCGATTGTTCTCGAGCGACGTCGCAAAGTTTTCATTTTAAGCTCCGGTCTGGTCGACTGGATAAAATATATAGATATGTATATATAGATATATGAATTTGAAAGGATATCGATTCGAGACTCGGGCAGACGACGTGGATTAAAAAAGTGGAGAAATAATGCGTAGCGTCAAAGTGACACAGTGGAAGCTGCGAGTTGGAAAAGTTGGGAAAGCGGCTCCATCCTCTCCTCTTCGTCATCTCCTCTTCGAGGGTTTCGGCTCCGAGACGCAGCAGCAGCAGCTGTCACCGAGCGCGTAAAGCACGTTCGATTCCGACTCTCGTTTCGTCTTCCGTTTTTTCCTCTTGGTTTCTGTGTTTTTTTTTTTTTCGGGGCCTCGTCTTCCTTCTTCGGTGCTTTTACACTTCCCACCGTCATTCACGGTCGCCGCGTTAAGAGGAACTGGATTTCCTCCACACGTGCTACTCGTTTGGCGCGGCGATTCGGAAGGAGATGTAGAAACATCCCCCCTCCCCCTCCCCCCACCCCCTGCGGCTGCCGCACTGACTCTCGATGAGAGTCGACGACGGATTGGACGAACATCTGTCCGAGTGTCAAAAATCGAACTTGGATTTTTTAAAAAGATTTTTGGTCTATTTTATTTCTGTATGAATATTTATTTTTTATTTCAGTTACAAGAGTCACTTTTCACAATTGGATTATTCCTGTAAATAAAATATCCATTGGTATTCAATTCGCTTTCTCGCTTCCAAACCAGAAAATTTGTTTGTGTGAACAAAATTTTACGGAGTCGCGAATAAATCTTTTCTCCGAGCCGCAAAAGTCTTGCGTACGCCGCACGAATTTCAGCCACAGGGGTGGAAGGGGGATGGCAGGGGGAGGGGATGGGGTGGGGGGTCTAATCGGATTAATCGCAATCGAAAACTGCCATCTGCCGGCAGTGACGCCGATGGAAATACGCGTTGTGTCCCCGTTGGCTGCTGCCGCCGCAGCTCGCCTTTATATTCCAAATGGCAAGAGTCGCAACTGCGAGGCTCCGACGAAAAACGAGAAGCCGAACGGGAGCCATAAATTTCAGAAATCTAAAATCGGCGTCCATGGAGAATCGCGCGCCCGTTCCATTCGAGGGACCAGGAGAGAGAGCGAGAGAGAACGAGAGAGAGAGAGAGAGAGAGGGAGCAAGCGGTTTCGTACAATGAGACGCATTAGCCACGGGAACCCCCGTCGGGGACTGCCAATATATTGTAGACACGTACGTATACGTATATATACGGGGCGTTCCGTGCGAAATTCGCGGCTTTGAAAATCGCGTATTTGTCACTGGAAAAAAATTCCAATATATTGTAGACCCGCACGTATATATGTATACTATATACGGGGCGATTCATGCGAAATTCACTGCTTCGAAATATATACAGGGCGTTCCGTGCGAAATTCGCAGCTTCGAGAATCGCGTATTTGTCATTGTAAAAAAATTCCAATATATTGTAGAACCGCATGTATATATGTATACTATATACGGGGCGATTCATGCGAAATTCACGGCTTCGAAATATATACGAGGCGTTCCGTGCGAAATTTCTTGAAGGAGAAATGGAGAACGAAAAGACGATTTGACTTGGAATGGTCCATGTATAATCTGTTCAGTGTCTGACTGACTGGTACGCGTTATATACAGTAACGCATTATATACAATATATATATAGTGTACGTGTATAAATATATATATAGTGTCGTCCATGTACGCCGTGAGTGCAGTTGAACCGTCGCACAACCTTACAGAAAGGATCTGACATGGTAACCATGGCAACTGTGCAAACAAGATGGCTGACAGCTTCCGGTTTCGGGTCAGCAGCTGCCGGGATCTAGTTTCTCTAGGTCCTGTGTACACTATATTATGGCCGCAGCTATAGCTACAGCTATATATATATTTGTGACCAGGAGGAAGATGGAAAGATCTCGGAGCGCGTGAGAGATGCATTGAGCGTCGAGCTCGCAGCAGCGACAGAAACGAGGATTGACCCGGGGATGGATTATACTTTTACCCCCGCCGCGCGCCATCCGTCTTTTCCTACTCGCGTTACAGACAGGAAGTCTGGGAATCGCGCGAACTCGTCGCGATTCATCTCCACAATTTTCGGTCCCAAGTAATTTATGTGCATTTTTTGTACTGATTTTTTAAAAAATGTATCGCATTTATTCTTGTTTAAATTTTTAGTAAAAAAAATTACACAAAACGACGGACACTATAAATACGAATTCCATTGATATATTTTTTGCAACTGATTTTTCTCAGTGTCCTGTAATTTTTTGATTCATTGACAGGGTCGAAACTAATAAACAAAAATACAGGGAAGATATATATGTCGATATCCGTGACGAGTTTGAGAAACGAGATTGGAAAGATCGAGCTGAGAGCTCGCGGGATGCGAGCCGAAGAGCCGCGAAGGGATGAAGGAGGCCCCGCGGGGCCTCCTCCGCCGTCGTCTCGGTCGTCTCAGCGTATCTCGTCCTCGTTCTCTCGAGTTTAATTGGTCCGAGAGGCTTGATCTATCTTCATGTAAATGAGCGTAATTAGCGTGCACATAAATCAAGGTAGCAGCGCCGCTGCGATCGATCAGAAGGGCATTGGGGAGCGGCCTGAGGATCGGGGGAGGAAGGGGGTGCGTTGGTAACGAGGGGGTGGGCGACGAAGAGCGGAGGGGGGAGGGGGAAGGGGGAGCACTAGACTCTCGCGACGTCGACGACGAAGGGGATCGAAGAGACCAAGTCTAAGGGACAGATATATATATACATATATATAGAGTGAGACAGAGACAGAGCAGAATCGAAAACGAAAGTCCTGCATCAAGTGAGACGAAGATAGAGAAAGAGAGAGAAGGAGAAAAGTCCGCTCAGGCAGCTCGGTCGATTTTTCCTCGGCGTAAAACTAATGGCCATGCGTAATTGGGATTAGCACCGGGTCCCGAATGAGAGAGCGACCGCCTGGGTCGTGCCACTGGCGTTCGCGACCATTAGAATTAGAATTAGCCATTGTACGATCGTACGCACATGTGCATAGATATTATATATACGGAGACGTATATAGATATAGATGTGAGTGTATACTTGCCCGGCTTAGTCTCTAATTTTGACTGCGAATAATTCACGGGATATTTCTCGTTATTATTAGCAACGAGTTGTGTAATGAACTATTGTCCTTCGCGATGGGAGAAATTTCGCAATTGTCGCCGAAAAGTTTCGGCCAATTCGGTGTTATGCATCGCCGTTCGAAGGTGTCTGAACAAATTACATCATCGCGAATTGTGGTAACAGCGAAAAGTACCTTAAATTTGTCATCGTTACAATTTTTATTATTCAGTTTTTTTATTTTTGCAAGAAATTAATATCCAATCTGACTTTCGTTCGAATTATTCGTCGTATGACAAATATTTCTTTTGTCGAAATATTCTTTGTATAAAAAATGTGGGAAGTGGTCGCCGATTGTAATTTTTTTGACAGAACGTTTTTTCGACGATATAGACAAGGAGACTGGATCATACATGTTGTACCGCGTCGCGAGCTGTTCTGTTCTGTGCCAACTAGATTCGCTTTTATGACGTCATAATGAACCGGCAATCAGAAGCATTGTCGACGTAATTCCCGTGGCGTTGTCTCACTCGACGACGACGGCGTAGCTGCTGCTGTGCCGCTGCTGGTAGGTATTGTGTTATGGAGAGAAAGAGACGGAGGGACGGAAAGACAACGAGAGAGGCGAAAGAGACAGAGCGAAAGAGAAGGAAAGAGACAGAGAGGCAGAAAGACAGAGGAAGAGAGACAGAAAATGTGCTATATATAGCGCGCAGCTTCCTTTCAATCCGCAAGCGCTGCCGCTAAGCTCCTCGACGAGGTACGAGAGACTAAGCCTCGAGGGAGAATCTCGAAGGACGCGAAGGTCCTCGGCGAATCCGAGATACCTTCCTTCTCCCCCTCCCCCCTCCCCCTCCTTTTCCTCCTCCCACCTCAGCCCTCTCGACGAAATAAACGTTCTGACATAATAACTGCAAATGACTTTCCCTCTCTCGGAGAAAGAATCTCCCGGGGTGAAAATTCCGACGTGCGCGATCGGTCTTCGCGTCTCGCGCGACTCAGGAATAATGGAAACATTTGTAATGCAAAACGTAACAGTTGATACACTTCGTCTTAATTTACGTGCCACACATTCGACCAATAAATAATTCGGAATATTTTTTCTCTCCAGAAAACTTTAATTATTCCTCATTAACAGTTATACGTGAATGAACTAATTTTAAAAAATTCATTTTTATAAGTAATTTTTTTTCGATAATTTTTTTTTTTGCAATTTTCATCAATCGCGTTGCGAAAATCTTGCGCTTCGACCTGATAACCCGTTACTTTCACTCTCGACGCATGCGCAAAATCGACCTGCAACAAACCCACAGCCAATTTTTCCTCGAACTCGAAACTGCAGCACCGTCGCGAGGGTTTCGAGTCCCCGAGGCGGACAGGGATGATTAATCGAGGCCCGGTTACACGGCGAACATTCCGATCTCGTAAGCAAGCCGAACAATCGAGCAATATCGCCGCTCGAACAATGCGAATAACAGGGCCGACCGACCGAGCGAGAGCGGCAAAGGACACTCGAGTCCTCGCGTTCCTCTCTTTGCTCATTGACAACCGTAGAGCGAAATAAAATGTTGTGCGCTCGGTATAATAGTCGCGAGGCTAGGAAATTCAGCGGCTGAAATTTCGGCCGTGACCCTCGGGTCGAACCACCGCGCGAAGGGTCGAGTCGTCGAATCGCACAGTGAGTGAAAAGGGGATGAAACGATGCGCCACTAATTTCGTAATGGTAGTCAGTCATCGGTCTCTTCTGTCTCTTTTCTCTCTTTTCTCTCTGTCTCTTCTCTCCGGGCACATTTTATATACGTGTCACGTATTGTCAAAGACCACGTCAGTGGCGTCAATGGACCTGGCCACGCGAATTCTACACCACGCAGCGTCCACATATATATTTGTCTACTGTGTTGTATATATATATATATATGTGCATTTGGCACGGGTACATAGAGTACATGGCAGCATGAGCGAGTGTCTGAGCTCGCACGTGCGACGCAAAATGCATTTTCCGCCCAACATTACGCATCATACAGTCACGGTACACAAAACAACATGACCGGGGTCAAATGAACCAGGCCATAGCCCCCTATTTCCCTCAATATTCAACGTCCACCTTCTTCAAAAATTATTCGTCAAAATTTAACCAAAAAAAGGCGACTGCATTTCACCAATTTGAATAATTTTTTCTACCAAAATATCATTTTACCTTAATTTAATTTTGTCTAAAAAATCATACAAATTGGTTTTCCTGGTGGAAAATACGTATTTGACCCAAGCCAGGCCCTGGCCAGGACCGGACAGGGCTGACACAACCCTAACCAGGGCTCGACCAGCGCTGTAAATTTTTTTACCATTATTTTGTCGAAAATAGGACCAACGAACCCGGTGCCATTTCGCCCCGGTCGCCGTCAGTGCCGCCGCCGCCGACGCCGCCGCAGTCCGTGTATCACGAGACGCGCGTGCGCGCGCACGAATGAGAGCCGCTTCATCACGCATGTATGTAGGACATAAGGGAGCAGCTGTCGGACAGCTGTAAGGCCCTTTTTAATACCTGCCCCGTCGGCGGCGCGAGTCCGGAGCGCCGAGTGCATCGAGCACCACATTGGCCACACACATATATATAACACACACACACACATACATAAATACATACACGCAGCGTATAAGGACGCACCGAGGCCCGAGTGAGAAATGTGAGAATCCAAACGAGCAGAGACAGAGATGACTGAGCGAGATAGAGAACGAACGAGACGCGGAAGAAGCGAAGCAGAGGACTTCCCCCTCTCCTTCCTTCTCCTCCTCCTCCTTCTCTTCGCGCAATTCGAACGGCGAGAGGACGAATGCAATGAAGACGGAAAAAAAACAGAGAACAAAAAAGCAGAAGGGCAGGAGCGACCTCGCCCGGCGCCCGCCGATACTAGCGGCGTCTTGCGGTCACGTGAGCAGCGTACCGTACGATGGGTATAGATATACATAAGTGTGTAGTATACTCATGGTACCGGCTACCGTATGCGCTATATTATACTCCGCTGCTATCGGGCAGCCGTTCCCGTTCGCGCCGCGCGTATTATATGAATATATATACACGTCGTACGGTGCACTTGCAAAACGAGCGTTACGCGTCGATAAAGCAGCACGTGCTTCGGGCGAAGGAGAGACGCGAAGGAGACGATGAGCCACCTTCCGCTCCTTCTGCCGCTCTTCGGACGTTCGCTACGTTGTATATGTATACAGGGTGTCCTGGTTTTTTATCTTTCACCTGATTTATCTCGAAAAAATAAAATAAAAATTCGTCGTGGCGAAGCTAACAATTTTTGTAATTATTTTTTTTTTTTATAAAGTTCGTATTTCGAATACTGATATATTTATGTGTGTCTATGTGACGTATGGATATATTTATGGGTGCTTGTATTTAATTGCGTGAGTGAGTGTTGTGTGGGTATATATGTGTATATGACATACGGTTGGCTTTTTTTTTTTTTTCTTTTTTTTACTTTGCCCATCGCGTGCGCCTCGATATAGGCTCGTTAATGCACATACACGACTTTAGCCGATCTCGCCTCGCGATTTCGCCGCTCGGACGTCGCGATGATCGCGCCGAGAGGGAATAATTAGTCCCGTCAGCTTTTGCCCCTCGGCGAGCGCGGAAACTGTCGATTCTTAAGTACCACGGTTAGCAACGACTGCCGGAGCTTGAAATTGGTATTTTGTATTCATGCTCGTTTTACACGTTATTTATTTTTTTTATTTTATTTTTTTTCGGGCGCGAAACTCAGCTACCGTGGAAATTAATGCGACGAGTCTCGGCGATTTCGGCGGAAGTCACGAAAAATGTAATTCAACTTGCTTGTACTTTTCGCGACGACGGAGGTCGCGGGGAATAAATTTGAGCGAATTTAGAATTCGCTTTTTTTTTTTTTTCGCTCTATTTATAGCGTCGAGTGTCGCGTCACGTGACTTTTTCGTCTTCCGTTGCCACTCGGACATTTTTTTTTCTCTGCTCGAGTCCTCGACGACGTTCCTCGAAGCAGAGGAGACGTGGTCCGCGAAGTCAGAGCGAGAGAGACGAAAAGGGAAAGGAGAGGGAAGAGAGGGAAGCGTCCTCCCCTAATTTAGGAGCGAGAGGAGCGAAATTTCCTCTAATTCCCGGTAGCGAGCGAGACGGAGACGAAGAGCGTTAAAGTGAGAGTGAAACTCTGTCTCTCTCTTTCGCTCTCGTTTCCGTTGCCTCCGACGCCCTTGACTCTCCCTCCGCGAGCCGGAAAACCGCTCCTCGAAAGTCGATCCCGCTCGCCGCTCGCGAGAAGCTATTCCTCCTCCTCATCAGCGAAAACTCTCCCCGAGCGGGAGGATCCCCCTTACCCCCTCCCCACCATCCCATTCGCCCTATATAGTATTCTCTCTGAAAATTCTCGCTTGTAACGATTCGCAGCGTCCACGTGCCACTTTGCCTCGACGCGAAACTCCGCGCGGAAAAGGATTTTCAGAGGAACCGGTGCGCGCGGCGCTCGAAGCTTTCCCCCACCATCGTCGACGCAGCGAGGAAACGGAGAAACGAGCGAGAAACGAAAGGCCGCGCAAATTCTCGTCGAGGAACGTCGACGCCGTCGAATCGTAGATTCGACCCTCAGAGTCGTCAATTTTCCTCAAACTAATTTAATTTTAATTCAATTTCAATTGACAATTTCTAAAAAATTTAATTTTAATTCAACTTTAATTCACAATGTCCAAAGAATAAATTTTACTTCAATTTTAATTCACAATTTCCAAAAAATTTCATTTTAATTCAATTTTAATTCCCAAGTTCCAAAAAATTTAATTTTAATTCAATTTTAATTCTCAATTTCCCAAAAAATGCCTTAATTCACCGAAACTCGATATCGCCGACGATAAATAATTGTCACATCTCTCGATCGGTAAATTAGAAACGTCAACAAATTTCGCATAATTGCATCGCGCATTCCGCGCGCAATCGTCGGCGCAATTACGTCTCTCGGGCCAAACGAGAGAGACGTTTGATTCGTTCGCGCGAGGACAATGATTATTTAGCGAGCACAAGCGAGGGAGGAAAAAAAAAGCTCTCGGCGGCGGCGACGGCAACACCGGCGGAATATAAATCGTGAGAGTGGGATAATACCGTGGGAGAATATCGCAATACGCACGCAGCGTAAAGCGGCGCGCGTATACCAAAGAGCTTTTCGCATAATATGCGCTGCGCTCGGGCACATATATGTGCACTACATATATATATACTGAGAATCAGAGACCGTGCCGAGTGAGTCAGACTCGTGCTCGCCGAGTGATATATATCTGACTGTATACAGTAATATATATATGGCTATGTATGTGTATGTGTATATATGTGATATATATATATATAATACAGCATAGACAGAATAATATATATATATGTATACGCACGCTACGCACACAACAGGGTGAAACGTGCGAGCGGTCGTTCGTGCTGCACCTCGAAAAATCGATAGGGCGAATCTAGCCGGATTATATCCTTACGGGGCTTCGCCCGGCGATGCTCGTAATCACCACCGGTAAACCACGACCGTAGTTTAGAACGCGCGACGCCGCCGCACCGATTCTGTATATATGCGACCTATCGGCGGGAGAACCGATTTTATCGGCGGAGGAAACATTGTCTACCTAATTATCATTATTGCTATTATTGTTATTATTATTATTATGGATTCGATAATGTACTAAGATTTTTAAATGCACTTTTTTAATTTTGTTCGACCAATTTTACGAAGGTGGAAAAAAATGCGACCACCAGTTTGAATTTTTAAAATTTTTTTTACGGTCATCACGGATTTGCTTATAATTTCTGTCAATTTTATTAATAATTTTATAGCGCTGGAAAAAAGTGTGCGGCAGCTGCGCGGGGGTCGCGCGCACCCGGCGGACGATTTATAATAGTTCGCCGCGCGTCGCTGATGCGTGGAGAATTTTTAATAATGGCCTCCCCGTCCGTGTCGAAAAAAAAAAAAAGAAAATTAATCGCGCGGCATTGTGCGGCGGCGATAAGTTCTGAGTCGCTCTGCGGCGTCTACAGTGGCGTCTCCTTGCGCTGCGAATATTTCCTTGGCGAAAATTGCAGTGCGATTGGTGTAAAAAAAAATCGAGAGAAAATAACCTCGGTCGTTGACCCCGCATTTATTTCGCATTTTCCGCGGTAATTAATCGCGTCAGGTGCGACTGATGCGAATGTGAGTTACGGGAGGCTCGACTGTAGCGGTGTACGTGACATTGACGCAACGAGAGATATTGTCGGCAGTTGCGCGAGATACGCAAATTGAAAATGTTCCAGCTACAAATATATGTCCCAACCCCTCTCCCCCCTTCCTCCCCTTCGTCTCGCCCCCGGGACGAATGTCCCGACGCTGCTGCCGCTGCTCCTGTCGGGGTGCATTTTGCATTTTTCAGCGGTAATTGCACGCTGCAGCGGGTCACGACCGCACCTTGTCATTAAGCGCACGTGAGCAAATACGCACGTGCAACGCGGCGGCGGCGTCGGCACTTTATTTTCCACTATTCCGCATGATCGTGCCGCGAGGAGGTGGTTTAACAAAAACTTTTCAGCTCACTCTGCTCTTTTCCTCCGCGAGTTCGGTGAAAACCTTGACTCACGCTCGATTCCGCGAAACGTCGAGTCGAGTCGAGTAGTTCCAACCCTTTTGAAAATCGACTGAGGAAAATAACAAATAATATTTTTCCGAGCGAAACAACGAAAAATGGCCTTCAATTAAAATTTCCATAAAATACGAAAAATTTCGAAAAAACACGAATGTATTTTTTTCTAAATCCTAAAAATCCTTTCGAAACGCACAAAAATATCGTTTGCCCTCAACGACACGTCCCGCGGCCCCTGATAACCTCTGCCGCGCAGGTAGAAAGCCTTATCACCGTCGCGCCGACGTCTCCGCGCGATAGCAACGTTGACTCGCTTCTTCGCCCTCGTCCTCCAAAAAAGCGGAAGATGACCATAATTCTCACACCAAATCTTCATATCCTAAACTCGTCCACCTTCATATCACCACATAATTTCCGTCTTTTCGCCCGCGAGTATTATCGTCAAAACTCGGTGTGTGCGAAAAGGTCACCAACGTCATCTCCTGCGTCTCCGCAAATAGTCGACTTGTACCAAAGAAAAAAAATCTCTCTCGCTCTTTTTTTAGAGAAAAGTACACAGAAGAGACAGAGAAGAGAGGGTAGAAAAGTAAGCGGGACGAGGAAGGGCCAAGGGGGTTGAAGGGGGGGATGAAGGGGGAGAGTAGCAGGGCGAGGTGGAAGGAGCGAGGGGCAGGGGGGGGGGGGCACTGGCACCTAGAGGCGAGTTGGCAGGGACGGGTCGATCGAATGCGTACACACGCATTTCTGCGTGCGTCTCCCCCCTCCTCCCCCCCCCCCCCTCCCTCCCCCCTCCCTCGTTCTGTGCGTGAGCAGCGCAGCCTATGCCAAGCGAGGTGCGAGTGAGACGGAGCGACGAGAGTTTCGAGGAGTGGGGGGAGAGCGGCGAGCGCGGACCGAGCGAATGAGCGAGGAGTGGGGGGGTGTGTGGGGGGAGGGGGAGGGGGTGAGAGGTGGAGCGAGAGAGATGGAAAGCAGCAGCAGCAGCAGCAGCAGCAGCAGCGGCTCTTAGTGCGCTGGGGCTGCGTCGTAGTAGCAGCGCGGGGAGGCTGTGACTCATCCTGTGGGAGAGAGAGAGCGAGAGAGAGAGAGTCCTGTTCCCGCGGCAGGAAGCGGCGAGTGGGGGCGGGGATCGATATATCGACTTGAGGAAACGCTGTTGCTGCGGCTGCGGCGGCAGTTACGCAGCGACGCCGCCGCCTGCCTGCGCCGCCGGTGAAACTGCGTACGACACTTCGCACGCTCGCTACGAGCGCCTCTTACTCGAGGGTTGAGAGGGAGGGGTAGAGGGGGGAGGGGGGGGGAAGGAGTCCGACCGCAGAGAACGCTTCGCGCGATTTTCTTCGCGCCCCGCGCTTTTCCTTCTGCGTCCTGAGTCACCACTTTCGTCCTGACGACAATCTGACTGACCAACGGATTCTGGATTTTTTTTTTTTAATAGCGCAATTCTTCAGACGGCGAAATGAGGGAAAAATAAAATCATTTTTTTTTATCCTACTGAGTCACCGCGTTTTCGTCCTGACGACTGAGGGATTGAGGGAAAAATTATGAACATTTTTTTTATCATTTTTTTTTTTTTAAGATTCGTTCGTTGCGACCCGTCAATGAAGGTATTTACTATCTTTCCATTACGCCGCTGCTCGCGACGATATCAATGGACGGATTCTCTATCTCCGTCTCTCTCTCTCTCTCTCTCTCTCTCTCTCTCTCTCTCTCTCTCTCTCTCTCTCGTGATATTAACTGACCCGGTCTCGCGTGCAACGTTCCCCGATAACGGCCCCCGGGGGTTGTCGCCTCTCGCCGATAATTCGCCGCTGATGCATTGGCCAACGCGCTCACGTGCTCGAAATCAAGTCTCGCTGTCCGTAATTTATATTGCAATTATCGTCTCGCAATAACAAACTGCGCTGCTTGTAAAATGACGTTTGAACGTTGGAACAATCGAGACGCAATTGACAGTCGATATCTTTTTATTTAAAAAAAAATTAGCCAAAAATCGAATTAATTTTGGTTCGAAAAATCTGTGGCAATTTGACGTCGCAGAATCGGTTCAGATTTTCAGAACGATTTTCCACGCGATATACGCTAATCGCTGCCGATAAATTCGTGAATAAAATCGTGCTGCCCTTCGACCGGCGAGTCCCTCGAGTCCCTCGGCCGAACGTAATCCCGAATCGAATTTCGACCTTTGTGCTCGAGCGGTGCTCTAATTTCTCTCCGCGCTCTCGCTGCGGGATTATCGACAATCAGTCACGAACCTTCGGCGTACCCGACTCGCTCGTCGGATTCTAATGCCATTATGCAGCGGCGTATATGTTAATTCCCCATCTGGCAATTTTGCTCCTGGCGAGATCAGTGGCAACTGCGACGAGAGAGAGAGAAAAAAAAACGATTTATTTGCGGATTCGACGTAATTCCCCGCGTCGATCTGTTCTCGGATCGTTTTTCACGCAACGCGAAAGGGGTGACTTAATCCTGAAATATGTAGTCGGCAGTCACGTACCAACGATAGTTATAGGAACGAAGCACCACCGCCATTTTGATTTTTAACCTAATGGATCGCATTTACCGCACAAAAATAATGCACCATTAATTTTATCTCGATTGAAATTGCCATCGATGGAAAATTATTGCTAATAAAAAATCAAGAAAATTAATCTCCAATTTTTTTGTTGAATTAATTGTAAGCTGATCTCGAGGAAATTAACACTTTAGACGTCAGCGGCGTTGCAAAGCCGACGGAATTCGAGGCTGGGCCGTATTCGCACCCTTCGTACCTACAAAGGATTCGACTGTTGACCCTTCGACGCCCTACGATCGTTAGCCCTGTACATATAACGCGAAGCTGCTGCTTCTGTCAACCCCCTCCGGTCTCGAATTTCTCACAATCATCGGGTACGAGCGCAGCAGCAGCAGCAGCAGCATCGTCAACTATTTATTTTCATTACCGTTTAGTTTTCCGCGCGAGTTGGCGCAACTGCAATTATGTCCCTTGCGTCTGGCGTCGCAGGAGACGTCGGTAGCGGCTCGACGAGGATCGACACCCCTGGTGCATTTTGCAGCCTTGCGCGACGGTGCAACGGTTTCATCGGACTATTTTGCGTTCATGTATTTGGCCGACGGACTATTTTACGTCTCTGTATTTAATCGTTGGTTTATTTATATATATTAGGAACAATGAGGCGCATCCCTCTTGCCGTTTTTTTGGCGACATTTTTTTTTTCGATTTAACGAAGTTTTAAAACCCTATCCGATGGGAAATTTCCCGCTGATTGCAAATATGACCGATTTTTGCCCGAAAAATAAAAAATTCGGGGAGAAAAATGCGAAAAACGATTTTTCACTTTTTCCCAATTTTGGCACTTCACTAAAATCGATGTAATTCTTTTTTGGATCGATGAAATCCGGATTTTCTTTTTGCATTCGAAAGATAACTCTTCAACGAAGAGAATGCCGCAAGGCGGAAGGCGATTTTTCAATTTTTTGCAGATTTTTAAAGTTGACCCTCGAAAATCGCAAATTTTTAGAAGGGGTACCCCTTGCCATTTTTTGCAAAATTTGGTGAAAAAAAAATGTTCGATTTCGTAAAGTTTTAAAACCCTATCCGATGGGAAATTTTCCGCTGATTCCAAAAATCACGGTTATATGCCCGAAGAATCGAAAATTCATGGAGAAAAAACCAAAAAACTATTTTTTTTCTGACAAACTGCCAAATTTCGCGATATTAAACAACGAAGAGCCGTTCTTCGGACTATTTCACGTATATATTTCGGTTGACGGAATAAAATATACATATATATCTATTATCGGGCGGCGAACGCCGGAGGTGTGAGTCTCGCCTTCGCGAAATTGTCCTCTATCGCGGCGAGCGAGCGCGGCGCTCGGGGGGCTCGCTGAGCTCGGTTCCGGTTTCCTCGATAAATCGAAACGGGGGAAGCCCGTGAAAGTATAAAATGAGAAAGTGGATACGACCCGTCGGGTTACGGCCGCTGAGATGCGAGGGAGCAGGAGTGCGTGTGTGTTATTCGCGACGGCAGGCAACGTCGGGGCGCAGCCGAGAAAGAGCGAAAGAGAGGGAACGAGAAGCCCGGGGTATTCGGTTACCTCACGAGAGTCGTCGGCGCGTGAGGACGACGTCCTCCCGGCAGCCGACAGCCTGCATCGCGACTGAAACGTGTTCGATCGAATCGCCGACGCATTTTTCATGTATTCGCAACAGTTAAAAAATAAAAATGAATTTTTTCGCTTATATCAAATTCATTCATTTAGTCACTCGATTAGAAAGACGTTAGTAATTTTGATTCTGTTAGTATTTTGAGTTAGCTGTAGCATTCGACACACGGTTAGTAAAAAAAATGGTTAGTCGGTTTGTTAGTACGGGGTTAGTAAGAGGTTAGTAAGACGAGGTTAGCGAGACACTAAGACTAATCAGTCGCAGCGAAAAAAATGCAGTTCTCGGCGTCGTCGTACTCGGTGTGAAACGAGGATGAAATATACGCGATGCATCGCCTCGGAGAACGTGATTAGCTCAGGATTAGTGACGTTAGTGCTTGCCCAGTCGAACCGATGACGCCTTCATTGTAGTCCGGTTCGCTGGATCCGACTAATTAGTCTTTTCGTCATTAATATCGTCAACTCAACTTAATCAGTATATTATTACTGTTATTATTGTTAGTTCTGTTAGTATGAGATTAGTAAAACGAATTAGTAAAGTTTTTAGTGACGCTCGATCGGCTCGTGCTGACCGAGAGCAAATTCTTTGATACGAAATCATTATTAGTCGACTACGTTTAGTCGAGTTTACTTAAATTATTGTTAGTAATTATTTAGTAATTAGTAACTGGTGTCAATTATTAGTAACGTTAACTCTGTCAGTAAGAAGGTTAGTGCGCGAGCTTCGAGAGCTCAGCGCATGGTTAGTAAGTAACGTTAGTCAGGCTCGATCGGCGCGTGCTAACCGAGAGCTAATTTAGCTAAAAACCTTAGCTTAGGATTAGTCGCGACTGATTAAAATTTATCACGAGCGACGTCGCGCCGGTTACATTAATGGTGCGTCACTAACGGCTTGATCTTCGCCTCTACTATGTAAGTAGCTAACCACTTGTAGCTGTCGCTTCTTCCCTCGAAGACGGTTTCCACGATGCTGTATATACGCCGCCCGCCCGAACGACTCGGCGATAGCCGCCTGATAAGACCCGCGTGTTGCCGAGTTCCTCAGGGTTATCGCGACTCACAGGCCAACAAACCCGCGACGACTGGACTCGCGCCAACGAACAGAGTGTTGGATAAAAAAATGTATAACAATAATAATAAAAAAATAAGAAAAAGATTGAAATGCAAACCGTTTGACCCCCCGGCAAGCAATCGACGTTGATTGTGTCGATCAAAGTTCCCCTTGTCACTCCGGATAACTGACCAGTGACAAAGAAATAGTTATCACGAATTTTGCGCCTCTTTCGCGTTATTTATTTATTTATTTTAGGTGTTGATTTAATTTTTTTATTTTTTTTTATAGGTTAGAAAAAAGTGAAACCTTAGAGCACTGTATCTTTTCCACCTTTAAGCCATGAATTCGGGAGGACTATTCCCAAAGGAAAAATTAAGTAAGATGTTTCTCAGGAGCAATTGGGAAAATTTCGCGAAATTAGGGCGTAAAATAATCGCGCGGGATTTGAATTTCCCTCGCGGTCATTTTCCACGTGGAAGCGGCGATGGAAACGTGTCGCGGCGAGAGCTGCGCGTACACTCGGTGCCCTTGAATTTCCTGCCCCAGCTGGCGGCGGAGCCAAGAACGGGAGAGGAAGAGACGCGGAGAACGCGCGCGCTGGGAGGGAGAAAGAGGAGGAGAGAGAGAGAGAGGAAGAGAGAGAGAAAGCGGCGGAACGAGAGTGAGAGTCACCTACTGTGCCAGCAGGTAAACGATCCACCTATCTCGAGCCCTGTAAGTGGATTACCGATATTTCCCTTATCGCCCGCCGCCACCGTTGTATTCTCGAGGAGCATCTCGAGTGCGTTTCGATACCAACGAAGAGGAATATTAACACCTCTCGATGCTCGGCCGATCGCAATCGCGACTGGAATCCGCATAAAATTTTTCGCCCGCTGATCGGAAAAGTTCGAACGAGCTTTTTCATTGCCTCGTTAATAGTCAATGGAAAATTCTTCCAATTAAACGAATCCATAAAATACGACCTTATTATCATTATAAAAAAATTTTTTTACATATCAAAACATATTAAAAAGCTGCAGATATTGCTTACGAAAAAATATGTCGAAATTGACGAACCATCAGCTTTATTTTTTTTTTGTAAAAGAAATAAATAAATAAATGTCAAAACTATAAAAAAAAAATCAAAACATATAAAAAGGCTGCAGATATTGCTCACAAAAAAATATGTCGAAATTGACGAACCATCAGCTTAATTTTTCTTGTAAGAAAAAAAATAAGAAAAATAAATGTCGAGTTGTCGATGGCTTCTGTTATTATTTTGAGGTCAACGCACTTTTGTACGAGTCATTTCCGCGCGTGGACGAGGAAAACACCACGTGGACGATAAAAATCCTGCCACCCGGAATCCTTGGGTCGTAACACGCGGCCGGCCGGATTTCTCGTCCTCGCCAGGTGCCTGTTATACCCGCAGCTCTCTCCGGGATCTTCGTGACGACACGCGGGGTCCTCTCCCGCCAACCTCGTGTATAGCCGAGAGGAAGATAAAACGACCTGGGAGCGAGGGGGGAAGAGGGGGAGGGGGCAGAATGAGCGAGAGAGCGAGCGTGCGTTTTCCCGAGGGATAAGGAGGGCGTTAAGGCGCCCGGCGTGGGGTGAGTTGTTGTGACGGCGAACCTATATACATCGGTCTTCGACTCGCGTCCATCTATCATCCCTGCTTCCTTGTTCCTTCTTTCGTTTCCTCGTCGCAGTCGACGAAAAAAAAAAAAAACAAAAAAAAACAGCAACGGTGCCCAGAGCCAATTTTTTGTCATTTTTCGGAATTCAGGGAAACTCGATTCGAATTGATTTCGAATTGAATTTTCTTATCAAGTTTACTTTTTTTTAATATATTCAAATCGACGAAAATTCACCCGATATAAAAATATTTTTATGTTTGATTAATTTAATTGAAAATTATTTCAGCTCGATCCAAAAATAATGGCGAGTCAAAAATTCGACTGAAATTTTTTTTTTCGCAACCCAAGTCGAGTATTCGTCGACCCTTTGTAATTCTCGCCAGTTTCGCCCGCGTCGCCCGCTTCCTCGCAAAGTGCCGAGGCGCTGTGCTATTGATTATCGGCAATACGAGATGACGTCTTTGCTCTTTCGCTCTCACGGCGCTCGCGGCTCTGTCTTCGTCGCTCCCCCCCCCCCCCCCCCCCCTTCTCGCCCTCGTCGACTCTTTATCCCTTTCTCGGGTGCAGACCGTCGGTGTCGGAACCGAGTTGCCACCCCCTTCCGAATGCTCGGCCGTCGCAGCGACACCGGCGAAGAGAGGGAGACGGAGCGAGAATTCGTCGACGCGAACTTTGCGGCCCTGGCTGACGATATTCCAGCCGCCGCCGACGCCGCCAGACCGAAGTGCAACGTATAGGTAACTCGGCGAGGCGTGAATGACCCGCGCGGACTTGTGTCAATAGAACTCGAGCGAGCTCGAGACTTTGCATTCGCTGCGCAAGGTGAATGTCAGTCATTTTTTCACCTTTTTTTTTTTCAAATTTATTTATATTTATTTTTGAGGTGTTTTTCTCGGTAAAAAAAACGTTCAAGGATATTACAAGCCTCTGATGTACGAAAAAATGTAATTTTCAATAAATTCTTTTAATTTTTGTTAATGTACATAATTTTGATTTTACACCTTTTTTTCAAATTTAATATATTTATTTTTGAGACTTTTTTTCGGTAAAAAAAAAAGTTCAAGGAAATTACAAGCCTCTGATATACGAAAAATGTAATTTTTAATAAATGCTTTTAATTTTTTTTAATATACATAATTTTGATTTTTAACGACCTAAGCAATTTTTAGTATCAATTTTCGGTTCACACCGCCGCCGGATAAATTATTATTTTCGTACGTCGATGATAAGCGATAAATTTCCAGATTTTGATGTAATTGGCATCGAGCACGGAAAAGCAAAGTCGCTGTCTTTCTCTCTCCACATTTTCGCCGCCGACACGATCGAACCGCACGCGCGGCGGCGTCGTTATATTCACGAGAGAACCGCTCAATGTCCGAGAGTTCGTAGGCCCCGGGCGAGCGCCGTCGGCAAGTGTGACTCATGGGTCAAAGCACGAACGACGACGAACGCGCGCTCAGCCGAGCGCGGCATCATAATTGATTTGTTTGCCCGCGAAAATCTCGCGTCGATCGAAATAAATTTCTCCCGCCGCGCGTTGTATTCGCGGCTCCGGTTGAGGGAAGTCAATAAAAGCTTCTCCGAACTCTCGATTATGGTCGAGGAAAAAAAAAACAAAAAAAATAAAATAAAATAAAAACCCACTCCGCAATATTATTAAACTCGTGATCGACTGCAACATTTGCTGCAGACTTACGTGGAAATCGTTTGTTACTATCGGCGCCCGATAAAAACGCATTAAAAAAAATAACAATAACAGTGAAAAAAAAAAAAAAAAAAATCGTACGTGCGCGATCGGCCGAGAAGCCCGATCGCCATGTGAACGTCGTGTATATCGACAAAACAACACGTTTGTTTCCGAGAGCGACGCCGGCCGGAGTTCGATATACGTGCGATTATTATGACCCGAGTCCGAGCCTTGAACTTGCTCTACGATAAGCCGGACGCCGACGCCGAGCGCGCCGTCGTCGGGAGTTGCTTACACGACGGGCCGGCGTTCGGACCGTTCGCCTCAAATATAAAACGTCGTCGTTATCGAATTTCGATAAGAAACATTTTTTTTTGTCTCTCTCTCTCAGAGCTCGAGCTATTTATTCCGAGTTTTCTCCGAAGAAAAATAATAAAACGACGAAAGGCTTCGCTTCATCGGGCAGATTGAAAATTAATATAAAAAATATCTCGCTGATCAAAAAATGATTTATTATTATTATTCCACATTGGAATCCACAATATTTTCGCAATGTCCCATTTTTTCAAATTTCAAGCAACTTTTTAATTTCACATTTCAATTTCCAACAATATTCAATTCAAAGTAAAAAATCAAAAATAAATCATTTTTATAATAAATTTCAATCGACAATATTGTCCCAATGTCCCATTTTTTAAATTTCCAGCAACTTTTTTATTTCACAACTTTTCAATTTTCATCAATATTCAATTAAAAATAAAAAATCAAAAATAAATCATTTTTATAATGAATAAAAATAAATAAATAAATAGAAATGTATGTTTCTCTCAGTTTCGCTTTCGATTCGCTTTGGCGCGCAGATTTGAGGAGAAAGCGGTCGCCTCTTCTATATAAGCGACGCGAAGCAACCGGTAGGCGGAGTGCCAACCCCTCGATTCAATGTCACTGCAATAATAAACCGCCTCGGTTATCTGTATTTCTGTATTTCCCTCTGGGTATTTCCCTCCCCCTCTCGCGCTCCCTTTCACCCTTTCCAATCCTCCTCCTCCACCTCCTCCTACTCCTCCTTCTCCCCCCGGCTTCGCGCATTCTCGCTCGTTCTCCGTGTCCCTCGCTATCTCTCGGCTCGCGCTCGGCAACATCGAGGCCAAGTTCAGGCTATATATACACGGCGCATCCCCGTGTCCCACGCTACCTACCTACCTACCTACCGCCCGGCGCGCGATAGCTGCTCGCGTTCCCGGTTACGCGCCGCCACCCTACGCCTCCTATACGTATCACTCCCCCCCTTCCCTCCCCCTTTCGTGGCCCTCTGCCGATGTCGTCGCTCTGCGCCGAGCGTCGAGCGTCATGCGACCGGCAAAGCGTCCGTCTGTCTACGGTTTCCCGTCTCAGAGCTGAACTAGTTCGGTAAATTCGCCGCAAATTACTGACAATTATTATTATATGATATTGGACCTATTATCGATTCGCGATTTATAATTATCGGCCGTCGACTGATTAATATTTTATTTCGTCAAAACGTTTTATCGTTTTGTTAAAAAAAAAAAAAAAAAAAAAGAGTTTGGTAAATTCGCAGCGGATTACTGACAATTATTATTGTATGATATTTGATCCGTTATCTTCAATTCGTTGTTTATAATTATCGGTCACCGACTGATTTACATTTCATTTTGCCAAAACATTTCGTCGTTTTGTTAAAAATTGAAGAAAAAAAAAAAAAAATAGAGTTTGGTAAATTCGCCGCACATTACTGACAATTATTATTATATGACATTGGATCCGTTGTCTTTAATTCCTGATTTATAAATATCGCTCGTCGACTGATTTACATTTTATTTCGTCAAAACTTTTCGTTTTGTTAAAAATAAGAAAAAAGACTCACCTTCTTCTCCGTGAGCTTCTCGCACCGTCGCATCTTGCATATCTGATGACTCTTATCGTTCCTGCAAGGCGCGCAGTCGCCGCAGTTGTCCTTCCGCTGACATCCGATGCACTCTCCACAGCGCTTACGTTTCTTCTTCGCCGGTTTGTCACCGAGTCCACCTTCCCCATCAGCGTCACCCATCCCACCGCCCATGTGTCCATGTGGTCCTCGATTGCCCGTCGACGAAACCGCGGCGACCTGACCCGAGCTCTCAACATTCCCTCCACCTCCACCACCTCCTCCTCCATCCTCACTCTCCATGGACCCAGCGCGAATTTTTCTTCGCTCCTTCTTCCGTCCATCATGACCGATGGCCCGCGAGGTCGGCGACGAGTCGAGGACCGACGGCATCGGATTCTGGAAGTTGGTGTGATGCAGCTGCGGATACTCCTGCTTGACGACAGTCAACACTGTATGATGACCCGGATGATGATGACCACCGGCACCAGGAGGTGGGGGCGGAAACGCCTGAACCGGCGACGAGCCGAGCAGCTGAATGTGACGCTCGTCGAGGAGCTGCTGCTGCAACGCCGGCACCTCGCGCGCCTGAACCGGCGCCGGCACCAGAGGGTAACCTACCCCGACACCGACGCCGCCGGCGGCGACGCGATGTGGATGCGGCGCTGGAAGCGGAGTGCCGAGGGTGTGAAAGCTCGGCAGACCGACGGCCGAAGTGACGGGCGGCGAGTGCGACATCGAAGCTGGCGATAATGGCGTCAACGCCGTCAGCTGTGGCTCCGCCTCGCTCGGCGGGGCGAATTGACTCGCGAAACTCGGCAGACCCTCGCCACCGCCACCGACTCCACCGTGTTTCGACTCCCAAGGTCGATACTGACTGGCTAGGACGACCTCGCCGCGCGAGTCTATCAGACGACCCGTCAGTCCCTCGTAATAGTCCCACGATGACGTCAGACCCAAACCGACGTCCTGACTGTGGAGGGTTGTCAGTGTTGTCCCGGTGTCCATCGTGCCGTCGGCGGCGAAGCTGCTGAACGGCGGCAGATGACGGCCCGGGTCACCCGGACCCGAGACGCACGTGCCCGGCGAGGCAGCAGCGGCAGCAGCAGCAGCCGCTGCGACCGCCGTTGGACTCGAACGCTCGGCCGCGACGACCTCCTTCGTGACCTCGGCGGCGGCGCTCATCTTATCCGACGCATCCTCAGATCCATCACCCTTGCGCTTTTTGGCGAACGGTTTTTGTCGCCGTGGAGTGGATTTGATGGACGAGCAAACGGGGGAATTTTTTTTTTTAGCACTCGACGGATTTTTGGGACGATTTTCGGGTCGTTAGCTCGGAGATTGCGACGCGAATTTGAGGGACCCTGGCGACATCCGATTTTTTTAAGGTTGAGGAATTTTGATCGCGGTTTTTTTCACTTCACTCACTTTTCGAAGCTTTTCTTCGTTGAGATTTTCACTATGGTGCGATTGTTTTTTTGTTTTTTTTTTGTTCTCGTTTGTACTCGACAGGTTTAGGCTACGAACTGAAGTAGATCGGTTGCTCTCTTTCTTCTCGGTTCACACAGACTCTTTTTGTACCCCCGGAATCACACGCGCAGGGAGCGCAGCGAAGCTCGGATCGGAAAATTCGATAAACTTTTTGTCAGCTTCGTTAAATTTATTTCCGCCTCGCGCGACGTTTTCGTTTAAAAATGTAAAATACTTGCAAGGTTACTTTCTAAAAATTTTCGCGACTGGGCTTCCGGGCTTCTCGATCGGGATCTTCTTTTTCCTCCTTTCGTTTTTTTTTTAGAGAGTATCTCGTTGAATGATTAGTAGAAAATGGTAGATTCTTTGGTTTACGGTTTAGCTCACTTTGTTTCTCTCTCTTTCTCTCTTTTGTTCTCTTGCTCTCGGCGCTCTGGTCGCTTCCTCCTTTTATAATAATTATTTACTCTTGTTTAATCCTTTTTTTTCTCTCGATTTGGCACTGGCGGACTTTTTTGTTTGTTTTTTTTTTTTGTTTCAGATATATCTTTGTACACTAGATAGATACTATAGCTCTTATTCTTTTTGTCTCCCTCAACATCCGTCTTCATCCACTTCTTCGTCTTCTTCGTCGTCTTCAACTTCGTCTTCTTCGTATTTTTTTTTTTTTTTTTCGAACCTAAGCTCTTGGGATATTACGACAATATAAACACACTAATTACTTCTTTCGCGCTTCGTAAGAAAATATAAATCACTTGAGGTTAATGTGGCTTGTTAGAAGGCGGTTGATTTGTACGATCTGCAACAGAAAAAAAAAACAAACACGTTAAAAAACATTATCAAAAACGGCGAAAATACATTTTTAATATTCGGAGAAATTTTATGAATACATTTTAACGCGATTTTACGCTACAATTTAATTTTTCAATTTATTATTACTTTGCGCGACGATTAATTTTTTTTTTTCTTGGCAGAAAATTTAATTTTTTTTTATTTTTCAATGGTTATTTTTTACGGTGCGCGTGACCCGGAGCGTAAATGCGGCGTCGGCGGTGCCGCGGAAACGCGAGCGTATCACGCAACGCGCCACCACGTGTCATAGGTCTCGCCCGTTGACCACGCGGCGCGCAGAACCCAAGGTTACTATTACGAGACAGAGAGAGAGCAGCGTCAGCGACAGCGACGGCGTCGGCGTTGGTGGTGGTGACTCGTGCTTCGCCTCGTTCGCCCGAGCAAACGCCCCCGCGAATCACCTATTCCCACGCTTTGACATTCGTAAACGATGCTGCCGGCCGACGACCGCCGGTCATTCACAATACATTCCCCGCCGATGCCTCGTAGTAGCGACGGCTGCGAGTGCCTAGACGAAATCGATATTATCTCTATTCCCGCTCATTCAGCTTCGTACATAGAAAAAAAAAACTCGCCTCGTTCGCCATCAGCGAATCGATAAGCGCAATCCTCACTGCTATTGAAATAATTTTCTGGCTTGTCAATCTCCATTAAAAAAATTTGAATTGAAATTTTGAATACAAATACGAATATTAAAAATTGGATATTATTTTGCCTCGAGTTTTTTTGCATGAATATAAATTTATCCCCGGTGATAAAAATATTGATAATTCGACTCCATTAAATGCACTTGAAAAAATAATTATTTCAGGTGATATAAGGAACGTCGTCAGCCCTTCCGGGTGACGAAAGACGCGTGATAACAATGATAACAATTACCCCGAACCGGAAACCACCCCCGGTGGCTGCTGCTCGAGGAGACGTCGCTGACGTCTCGCGTTCGCGAGAAGTTCGTATCTGTTGCTACGAAACTGGCGTACGGTACGAGCCGGGGGCTTATGGTGAAATATCGACCGGTGCGCGCTCGCCGTATGTGCCCCGCGTGCAAGCTCCGGACTCCCCGTGCAAAGCGAAACGGGCAAACTCGAGGGGGGGAGGCACGTTCGCTCGTGTGTGTAGCATATATATATCTGAATATATATCCACATGTGTGTACACATATATCTATGCTACGTGGGTCTACATATATGAATATTCCACGTGTGTGTACACAATTATGGGCACCGTGAATTTATACACCCACAGGTGCACCAGGTGATTCCGTGTCAAACCGTTCGTCACGCAAATACCAAAAATACATATTTAAAAAAAGAAATCATATTACCGATTAATTAAAAAACTGACAGTCTATCTAAAAAATTGATGAGAAATAATTTTCTTGGATAAATTATTCTCGTAACTGAAAAACTGTTCGTTGTACGAACATTTTATATATATATACGAAAAAAAATGCAGCGATTAATTAAAAAATGGATGAGAAATAATTTTTGTGTATGAAAATGAAAGAAGTTTATTCGATTTTCCGAAATTCATTATTACTATTACTGAAGCTGGGATGACGATAAATAAAATACGGGGGTCGAATTGTTGAGACGGAATGCCCGGTACATGCAGTGAGCTTCATTGTACACGGCGGCGAATGTGTACACGACACCGCGGGAGCTTTACACCGCTCGGTACATTGTCCGCGCGGCGCGCGCACGTGTAAAGCTCGTAAATGCGGAGCCCGATAGTCGTCCCCTCGACGAGAGCGCGCGCGCGCGCGTCTCCCGCACTTTCACTCGCCTAGGCCGCTCGGCCCGCGCGTCGCGCCCTCCCGAACGACGTAGTAATAGCTTTACAGCTGTGCCGAACGTCCCCGGGCGGGCGCGGGGCGGGATCCGAGCGAGCGCGCTTTCGCTATCGCTTGGAAACTTGCACCGCGCGCCACTTTCGCTCATGCGCCGAGCTTTCGACGCGCCGCCGGGCGGCAACTACGATTGCTCGCCGCGTCCGTCGGTTCCTCGAAACTGCGTCGCATATTTTTTTTTTTTTTTTAATAAAAAAAAATATGCGAACACAGTCTCGATACATATTTTTTTAATAAAAAAAAATATGCGACGCAGACTATATTTCGACGAAATATAGAACCACGACTATATATTTTTTATAAGAAAAAAATATAGATTTGCGAGATCATGCGATAAAAAAAATCGCAGACGCAGGTGTCGCGATCGAAGACCGGAAGTGACGACGAGCTTTTCGAGGCCCAAGACGGCGAATCGCAGCAGTGTTTATCGTACGTCGAAGCAAGCGAAGGAAATTTTTCATCCGGCTATTATTACGCCAACGAGAAAGGGCTCTCGCGATGAGGAAGCATCTAACCCAAGACTAACGCACAACTCGTCCCCATTACGATATATTTACGACGCCTGCGAACCTCCGGAATTTCCTCAGCAAAACAGCCGCACGATTTTAATCCGGAAAAAATATTCCCACATCCGCAAAAACAAAAAACAAAAATAAAATTAATTTTACATGAATTGTGTTTACGATTATGCAAATAACCGCCAATAAATAACAATCGAGCGCGTGAGACTTTCAGTGAGGAAAAAAAATCAACTTTATCGATCGGTATCGGTGTCGATGGATTAATCGTGCCTCACGCTTTTCCTAGGATAACACGCCGATCGGTTGCAACGCTTGTTCCGGTGTGACGACACACGTTTTAATGCGTTCGTTCACACGGGAGTCGCTCGCAGAGGCGAACCACAAGGCAATTGAACTTTTCCTGGTGTTCATAAATCGTCCGGACTGAATACCGCGAACTTTAGTCTTTAAAGGTCGCGAAACTCCGGCGGCGGCGTAGCAGCAATGGTAATAAGCAGCGGCAACGGCGGTTCGTCGATAGCGACGGTCGAGGCGCTCGGATAGTCACGGGCCACGCGATTCGTCCGACGTCGCCGCTGCGTCAACATCCGACTCCATCCCCCTCCACTGTTATTTTTTTCCGTAGTAGCGTAGTAGCCAAGCAGAAGGGGGGAGAGGAAAAAGAAAGAGGAGAAAGAGAGACGGGGAGAAAAAAATAACAATCGCCCTAAAACGTTCAATGACGCACGGTTTGATCGCCGCTCAGCCGCAGAGAATTCCTCCGACGGTTCTGGTTCGGCACGAGCCGAAGAGGAAAATGTCCGAGTGTCGGGAGGATCGCGGCTGAGTCGTCGGAGGGTCGTCGGAGGGGAGCAGAGCTCCCTTCCCGCCAGTAAAATTTTACTGCCTCACGACGAGGATGCTGCTTGTCCCAGACCCAGAAATTCTCCCGCGCGAGAGGCGTTCCTCCCGGAATCTCGTACCACCTATGCGCGTAGCGAGCGAGGCACGTGCGACGCGATGATTCGCGCGGCGGAGGTCGCGCCGCGTCACCGTAAACCCCGAGCCCTTATCTCACTCGCCGAGAGGGACTTTCAATCGGAGTTGGAAAATTGTATCACGCTTCAGGTCTACTTTTCGGGTCGCTACGTTTTTTTATAGATTTTTTAAGATTTTTTTTTAGATATTGTAATTTCTAAAAATTGCGTATATACATTAGGTATATAAATAGTTTTTTTTAGATTTTTTCTTAGAAATTGTAATTTCCAAAAATTGGCAAAAATAATTAGTGTCAAAAAGCAGATGAAAATGATATATTTTTTTTAGTTGGAACGATTATTTCTCGCGTAATAAAAAATTGTAGTTTGGTCGGAGGAAGTTGAAAATTTTCACGAGAAGGTGGAATTAGATATTGTAATTTCTAAAAATTGGCAAAAATAATTAGTCTCAAAAAGACGGAAACGATATATATATTTATTTTTTAGTTGGAACGATTATTTTTCGATAAAAAATTGTATTTTCGTCAGAGGAAGTTGAACATTTTCACGAGAAGGTGGAATAAAAACGCGTGTATCGAGACACTGGGTTGGCGCGTTGGGCGCGAAGCAGCTGGCTCGTTCGCTGCTCGTCGGCGGCTGACTCGGTTGGCGCTCTCCGCTCGCACAGGGCCATAGGACGCGCTTGCACTTTCGCTGAATCGACCGTAGCGAACGCACAAAAATTCAATACCCGCCTCGCTGGCGCGCGCGCGAGTTTCGAGGGAGAGAAAGAGAGAAAGAGAGAGACCCGTGCGCGCCGCCCCAGAGTACCGAGAGCAGAACGCGCGCGCTCTCTGCCCCATAGTGCACGCGGGGTGTTGTTTTCTCTCATTCTCTCACTCTTTCGCTGACTCTCTCACTCTCACTCTTTCTCACTCTGAGTTTTTCACACTTTGTCTCACTCTCTCACTCTTATTATCTTTCTCTCATTCTCTCACTCTTTCGCTGTCACTCTTACTCTCTCTTTCACTCTCATTCTCTCATTTTCTCACTCTCTCACTCTTTCTCTCATTCTCTCATTTTCTCACTCTCTCACTCTTGCTCTCTCTTTCTCTCATTCTCTCATTCTCTCACTCTTTCTCTGTCACTCTTACTCTCTCTTTCACTCTCATTTTCTCACTCTCTCACGCTTACTCTCTCATTCTCTCATTCGCTGACTCTCTCACTCTCTCATTTTCGGACTCTCTCATTCGCTGACTCTCTGACTCCCTCACTCTCTCATTTTCGTACTCTCTCATTCTCACTCTCTTACTCTCTCCGCGCCGTAAACCCACTGTGACGAAACGATATACCACGCGTGAAGATATATAAATTCTTCGCTCTTCATTTTCCCGGCTCTTGTTTCTCGACCCGCGAGACTTTAGTTTGACTTTGAAACGCCGAGTCGGACGACCTGTTTCACTCTGTGTTCTCCCTTTCTCTCTCGCTCTCCCTCATTCTCTCACTTATTCTCTGTCCCTCTGTCCCTCGTTTTCTCCGCCAGTAGCAGAGAAATACTTAAACGTCGGAATATGCGAGCTTCTCGGAGGCGCGTGTGCCGGCTTCCAGCGAAAACACGAGAATTCCGCTGCTGCTGCTACTGCTGCTGCTGCTGCTTTCTCGCTTCTGTGGTGCGCGATGCACAGCAGAGACCACGAAAGATTGCGTGTCTCGCAGTGGCCATGAGACCGAGTCTCAAACGACTCTTACAATGTTCCAATGTGCATTCGCAAGGACCATTGAAACATCGAGAGTGAAAAGAAACCCTCTGTTACACTCCTCTCGGTTATCTCGACGTTTCGCCCGAAGAGATAAAGATATTCCGGCGCATCGAACGAAGCCTATTAATTTTATTCAATTTTTTTGTAAAGCAAAAAAAATCCCATCATTTAAAAAAATGTATTTAATTTAATCCGAAAATTAGCGGTAAAATCGTGACGTGGAAACGCAACCGATCGATATATTCGCAAGCAGCTGATGCTTACGGAATATCAATAAATAATTTCCGTCCGGGTGACGCGATATCGAGAAACCCGTTTGGGGAGTTTTCGAGCGACGGTTCGACGCTCGAAAAACGGGCGATCGACGTACGAAACGATGAAATAATTTTTGTGTCCTTTTTTTTAGTTGTATAATTCCTGTTTTTTTTTTTCTCTTTTTCG
Source organism: Itoplectis maculator (assembly GCA_964034905.1). Lineage (NCBI taxonomy): Eukaryota > Metazoa > Arthropoda > Insecta > Hymenoptera > Ichneumonidae > Itoplectis > Itoplectis maculator. Next base: position 8,741,651 of record OZ035859.1, read on the forward strand.
TCTCCCCTTCTCCCACGTTCGCCTCCCCCTTTCCCCACCTCCGGTTTCCTCGCTCGCTTCTTCCGGTTTTATGCGCAGCCGGCCGATAATTTTCAATACTTTCAATGCTGCAACAGTATTAAAAAAAAATCCCATCGGGGCGATAATAAAAAAAAGCAAGAGTAAAAATAATATTGTGACCGGTAACTTGACCGGTGAGACGAATGTTACGGTATATATTTTTGCGTCTCTAATTCCGGCCTTGCATCGGCGTAAAAAAGGCGGCCCGGAGGGGCGAAGAAGGCAGCGAGAGGGCAGCATTATGCGCTGTATATAGCGCGAGGTGCGTGGAGCGAGGCGCTGGAGAAGAAAGAAAGAAGGAAAGGAGAGCTACTAGCGCGAGCGCATAGAGAAAGACGGGAACACTATATAACAGCAGCGACTGCGGCGCTGCCGTCGCCGCCGCCGCGCTAAAAAGTAAAAAGAGCCACCGTCTCACCGAGCAAAAAAGCTCTCGGGTACACTTTCGCCGACCTCGTGGTATGACGCTGCCGCCGTTGCCGCCGTTGCCGTTGCCGCGAGTCTCGCGGTGGAGTCTCGCGCGACAAAGGCTGCTTGATTCAAGGTCCCACGCACACGCAGACGCGGCGGTAACGCGCACGCGCGCTCGCTCGTTCGCTGCTCGCCGCCCTTAGGCCGCGCGAGCGAACGAGCGAGAGAGACATAGCCGCGACTGTGTGAAACTCAGGCGAACGCGCCGAACGCCGAACGCCTGTGCGCTTGCGCGTTTCCTTCGCACGCGGACGTATATACCGCAGTTCTCACTGTCTGTGTGTGTATGTGTGTATATATGTAGGTGAGTGTGTGTGTATGTATATATGTAGGTGAATGTGTGTTTGTGTATATATTTGTGTGGGTATATATATGCCACGGTACATTCGTTCCATTTCGCGTGCATCTGAAACAACGCAGTTGTTGCTGCTGCCGCTGCTGCTGATGCTGCTGCTGCTGCTGCTGCTGCTGCTATGCAGGACTCGTCGAATATTTAGTGGCCGATGAATCAACGCGAATCCCCCGCGGAGCCGATAAAAACGATTTTCCAGCACTCTCGCGACGATGGAATTATTTCTATCGACGTGGAAGGATATTTATTTGACAGTTTTGTCTATTTTTTTAAATGTAAATTAAAATAAAGAAAGAATTGATTTAAATTTTGTTTTATAAAAATTGTAAGTATAAAAAATTGGCGATGGAATTAAGGATATTTATAAAACGAAAGGATATTTATTTGACAGTTTTGACTATTTTTTTTTTTTTATAAATTGAGAAAAAGAGAGTTGATTTAAATTTTGTTTTGTAAAAATTGTAAGGATGAAAAATTGGAATTGGAAAGCTGAACCTGAGTGCCCTCTGACTTTGTTGCAGCTCGAGGCGAGTGTAACAGTTAATAACGGCGCAGCCAAAGTGTCGGATACGTCGTCCGAAATCCGCGACTACCGCCGCAGCAGGAGTTTTACGCCCCGCGCTTCGCGCATTAGTCAGCCAGTAGCGGCGGCGGCGTTGGCGTGTTTGGGTTCTCGAGGAGAGTCGCAAAAATCCTCGGCGCGACACGCACACGAGAAGCCGCAGCGACAACGTCGGAGGCAGAGAGAGAGAGAGGGAAAGATCCGAGCGCGCACGACGAGTCCGAAAGTACCGCACGCGCATGCGTCGGCGCTGTCACCCAGAACCCAAGATCCATTTTACAGGTCCATTTGCAATAAAATTAAATTTTTTCCTCTATTTTTAATAAAATCAAATTGCTTACAAATTTTATTTCTTCAAGTCCTGTTTAGAATTTGTTCTATATTTAATTTTGCTAAAATAAAATCGTCGAATTTGACTGAAACGAACCAACATGAACGGCGTTCAATTGAATTCAATTTTTTCCTCTATTTTTAATATCAAATTGCTTAAAAAATCAATTTCTTTAAGTCCTGTTTAGGATTTATTTTATATTTAATTTTGCTAAAATGAAATCGTCAAATTTGACTGAAATGAACACGAACAGCATTGCTGTGTTTTTTTTCCTCTAATAAAATTACGTACGAACGAAAGTACGTATTTTCGTCTCCGTACGCACAGAGGAACACGACGGAGTCGCGTTACTATTTCGCGAAGCCGACGTAAGTGGGCTTCGCGCTACGCACACGAACGCTTATATTGTGGCGAGTCGCTCGAAGCTTCGCGCGTCACGCACACGCGGCCAAACCGCTTCTGTCTCGTTCGCCGCGACGTTCGCTCGCTGCCGTCGGGCCGACCGGGCGCATCAGCGACGCGACCGGCGACATCGGTGTGTCCGTGGGACCCTTAACTCCCGCGCTGCACCCATACACCTTCGAGATATCGGAAATGATATAAAATTGCGTCCACCGCGCCGCTGATATTTAAATTGGTTCGCTAAACCACAGATTAATGCCGAGCGGCGGACCGTGAGGCTGCTGCTGCTGCTCAACAGCAGCAGCCGCCGACCGTTTCGCCACACATTTTGCGTGCGAAAAAAAACATTGTTTTCCTGATTCGCAATTCCGTCGCAAAAAACAATTACTTTGGATTACGGCAATAATCCATTAGTTATTTTTTGAGTAAATTAAAATTCCTTCTTTAGAAGTAAATTAGATCCGAGTTTGTATTCGATTTTTTTTCGTTTGCTTTTAAACGCATTTTGCCAACCTGGGTTCAACGTTGAAAATAAAAAATTTGGACTAATTCGATTTTTTATTAATGCAATTTTTTTTAAGTGTGAGTGAATTTCTTTTTTTTTCTGTTTTTCGCTAAGTTCGTTAATAAACACAGCGGCGAGACGATAAATATGGAACAGTCCCAGGCGTGAATGATACTACGAGACGAGTCGATTGGGAATTCAACGTCGGAGGTTCCGCGCGGCGCGGAAGAGGCTCGAGCTCGTGATGGGAATTTCGTAGCGGACAACAGACGGACCGATGAATGAGGAATATCCTCGATAAGAGATATATTCGAGAAGAACCGATGCACTGTCGCGCCTGTGTCTTGCGTCGGTGTATCTGAGTGTCTGTGACATTCGCGAAACCAACACGCGTCGCGTGTTACACTCGAGCGTCTATGGCTACGTACACGTTGATCGACGGTCGTTACCTCGTTACTCCGAAACACACATCCGGTCTTTCTCTCTCTCACTCTTTATCTCTTTCTCTTTTTATCTTTTTCTCTCTTTATCCTCGCGCCTTTTACAATTCGATAACAAAAGGAAATTCACACGAAATTTTTTTTTTTTTGTAATAAAAAATACAAAAAATTGTGTAAAAATCGTTTAGTCAATATTTTTGATCATTCGGTATTTTGACCCCACATTTTATTAAAATGCAGTTAAAATAGCGAATGATCGAGACAACGAATGGCTAAAATAGCGAAAACCGTAATGACGATTATTCTAGATTCAGACGTCCGTCAGTATTAAATTCGTTATTTTGGCCATTCGCTTTTCTCTCATTCGTTATTTTGATCCCAACCCGAACGATCGCGCGAGTAAATCCGCGAGACGACGCCGCGACGGACAAATCAAGGGCAAACGGCGGTGCGGCGACTACGTAGCTACGAAGGCGACGCAGCAGCAGCAGCGGCCGATCGACGGCGATCGGCAAAAGCGAGCGGCGCGAGTTGTATATAGACGACGCCGCGGCCAATGTGCAGCACTACCAGAGTCTCTCACGAGATTTCGCGAAACTGTGCGGGTCTCTCGCTGCGCGCAACGAAAGCGAAAGAGAGAGAAAGGGAGAAAAAAAAGAGCGAGAGAGAAAAGAGAAAAGAGCGAGAGAGAAAAGAGGTGCAGACTGGGCCGCCGCCGCCGTCGCCGTCGCGGCGTCCGCGTGCCGATTCCGGGGCGGCGGGCGATAAGTGCAATAAAAAAATAAGAAAGGCTATACCCGAGGGACCGGTGCGCGCCCGTAAATCTCTCTTCTTTCTCTCTCCCTTCTTTCTCTTCTATCCCTGCCTCTCTCTCGCCTTTTTTTCCGTCTCTCTCGCTCTCTTTCGTTGTGCTTTGCGAAGAGAGGGCCTCGCGTATCCAACCGAGGTTGGATACGCGAGCCGCTAGCGAGCGGCGAGAGCAGCACCGGCCACCCCCACCCCCTCGTCGCGCGTCCTGCGCTTCGTGCGCGAGCGAAGAGCGAGAAGCCCGAAGGTACCGCCCGGGCCCAAGCAACGTAGCCTCGATCGCCGAATCGTCCCGACTTCGCCGACTTCGCCGCCGCCGCTGTATCGGGGCCTGAATTTCGGACTCGGGACGAACGATCGTCTAGCTACGAACGTCGAAAATCCGATTTTCGAGGTCCACAGTCAAGGTGACCTTTGGCTTCGGCTAAATTCGATGCGCAGTGAATTCCGAACGTAACGAAGGCTCGGTTCATTATTTTGCATTTTTTATATGTAATTTGATTTTCTTTTTTTCTTCGAATTTGTGCGAGAAATAAAAATTGATAGAATTGAAATTATGATGATGATGGTGATGCCTGAATGTAACGACGACGCGGTTCATTATTTTGCATTTTTATATATCATTTTTTTTCTTTTTTTTTTTCTTCATATTTGTCCGAGAAATAAAAATTGATAGTGAAATTATCGATAAAAATTCATTTGAAAATGGATCAAAAATTGCGGTGGCAGTAATTTTTTTTACTAATAATTTTTCTACTTTTGAATTTCCGCAGATTTTATAAAGATTTTTTTTTTAGTTCAGAAGTCAATGTGGAATTATGTATTGTAATAATATCGTTTCGGTAATAATTATCGTTCCGGTTGAGTCAGCGAAAATAAAATGTTGAGTCGCGGATGTAGCCGAATTAACGCGAAGCACCTGCGAATTGCCGGACGCCCTGAACACCTGAGTGTGGGTGTTGCGCGTCGACGACGACGACGACGCCGAGGAAAAACGCGGGGGACGAGCTGCGCGGGACGCGACGGCGGGCGAACTTCCGCGTAGTACGCGCCGCGTGCTTCGCGTACTCCGGGAACTTCGCGCGGCCTTCGGCTCGACCGGCCGGAAGTCGCGACCGGTCGCCGTCGTCAAGGCTGCGACTTTCGTCGAACGCCCGGGAAAATTATTTTACCGCAGATTTTTCTCGTCCCGCAACGACCCTCAGTTCCATTCTGAACTTGGATTTTTTTCGAGTAACAAGACTGAACGATTTTTACAACGCTTTAAGATTCCATCGATCTCGACCGGTTGCAACTTTCAAGGTTGGCGAATTATTCCCGAGAATAAAAATAATGACCTTGATCCGATTTTCAGTGCTTTTCGAGTAAAAAAAATACAGAGATTGATCGATTTTTCGGTTTATTTAAAATTCTTGGATGTTTCGATTTTAAGCGCGAATTTGAAAAAAAAAAAATGTTACAAATCCGGTAACAAACGGCTGCATCCGATACTTTCATGGCGGCGAGACCGCAAACTTGGCAACGCCGCTTCGATTCAGCTGATCTGCCGCCAGTTCGATATTAGCCGAAACTGCGAATACTCGAAGACGATGCAACCGAAGATCCTTCGGCAATTTTTGAAAACGATTTTTTTTATTCCTCGCGATTTCTACTTTATCGATGTATCGAAAAAATTTCTTTCGCGCCTCATCAAAATGGCGTCCAGGACGAAAACATTGGACCACAAAAAACCGATATTTCTTTTTCGATTCCATCGATCTCTGTATTTTTTTCCAAATTCCCGCGCGTCACTATCATCCCGATAATTTTCCTCATAATTCTTCACAACCAACACAAAACATTTTTTCCCCAAAAAATGTTCACAGATTCGCTCTCATCGAATTTTCGCACAATTTACTCAGCCATAATCATTTTCCTTCGTTTCGCACTTCACTCCAGCAATTTCGTTTTTATCCGAAATTTCGCTCCGGACACAGAAAAGCCAAATCGCTAAGCGAATTGGCGGTTGCGCTTTGGTCTCTCGACAAGGATGCGGCGAGAACGTCGTCGACGAGAGCAGCGAGGAAGGAGGCAGAGCGACAGACACGTCTCATCGCCGTCGTTGCCGCGCTGCGCGAGACCAACGAAAGCGAGAGTGGAGATGCACCAACACAGAGACGCTGCCTCTCTTTCCCTCTCACTCTCTCTCTCCTTTCTTTCGCTCGTCCCTCGCGACTTGCACACAGCCCCGGAAAGCGGCTCGGCCGGTCGGAGCGTAGGTGGAGGAGACCGTACGAAAAAAATCCCAAGAGCCGCGCCGCACGCGGTTACCCAGAACGGATCCAAGCGGAAACACCATCTCGTAGCAGTAGTCGTAGTAATAGTAGCATCAGCAGTAGCAGCAGCAACAGCAGTAGTACCGGTAGCGTAACTGTAATAGCCGTAGTAACGTAGTAAATAGTAATAGTAAAATACTCTTCACTACGCCGGCTACACAAACCGTCACCGCTGAAGAAAGGAACAAACAAGCAGCAAGCGTCGTCAACGCTTCACACAGCTCTCGTTTTCCTCTCAGCGCAAAACTTCCAACAAAAACAAACCAAAACGTAAACAACAACAACAACAACAACACGCACAAAACACACATAAATCTGCTCTTCTCGTCGTCACTTTTTTTTTCGTTTTAATAATTTGTCGATGTGAATTCCTCTCTCACCGATTGCTCTCTCCCTCGATTCCCTCGGGACTCAATGTCACGCGTCTTTGTCACACAAACCGAGGCACCGAGCGACGTTTTCCGGCGCGAACATCTCTCGCAGTACTTTTTTTCCTTATTTTTGCTCCTCTTTGTCTCTCACAAAATTCGGAATTTCCTTGAGTTTTGTTTAGCTTCGTTTAGCGAAGCTTTTTATTTTCCGTAAAATATATATTGTGTATATGTATATATATCCTCGTGTCACGTGAATCAGTTTTCGCGTATTCGAAACATCGGAGGGGAGGCGGTCGGTCGAGGGGGTGGGTGGGTGGGTGGGGGGGAGGTTGGTGGCCACACACCGTTGTGTCACACGCCGACAGCTCCGCGCTCGTTGGTGCTCGAACGAATACTAAAACCACGGCCACGCGTACCCGCGGTTTTTACGTCTCCGTCACCGTCGTCGTCGTCGTCCGGGCCGACGCACCCCGCTCCGGCGAACAAATTCACGCCGCGCCGATTTAAAGAACCGAACGACACAAACCGCGACAAAAAAAAAACACGATAACACAAAAAAAAAAAAGCAAAACTTTATCGCGGACTCTCGATTAAACTGTATACATATTTATAACTTTTATACTTTTTTGTACTATCCAACTCGGCGACGCGCGGTTTATTTTTATTTTTTACTTTTGTGTTGTATATATATGTATATATATTATTTTGTCTCTCGTGACTCGAGGAGAGCCGCCGGTCACCGCGGCAGTGTACCTTTGGTTGCGGGCTGCCCCGTGCTGAGTGTGCCTCGCCGCGCGCAGTGACTGTGTATGCCCGCTCGGAGTATTCTTTGTCCGACGCGCGGCGGCGGAGTCTCGCAGCAGCTGCCCGCGTTTCGGGCACCTCGTGCGCGCTCGTCAATGTCCGCCGGCGCTCGGGTGTCATCCCGAGAGCCGCCGCCGCCGCCGCCGTGGCGGGAAGCCGCCGCGGCGCGCGCGCCGCCGCGCCAGGACGCAGCCAGGATCGCTGCTGCTGTGACGGCGATGGAAGGGTGGGGGGCGGTCGCGGCGGCGAGAGACAGGAGTGGGGGGAAGGGAAAGCCCTGGAGCCACCGGGAATACACGGCGTGTGTGCAGCGGCATCGCTGCTACAACCCGCCGGATCGGCCGGTGGTGGGGAGGGATACGAGCGCAACCCGTGGTGCGCGCGCAATCGCATCATCGCGCCATCTTGTTGCAACCCCCTCGACGTTGTCGTCATCGTCGTCGTCGTGCAGTCTCTGTCTCTGTCTCTGTCTTGCTCTCTCTCTCTCTCTGTCGTTCTCGCTGATGCTGCTGGAGGAGACGTTCGCGCGGCTCTCGGGGGATGTTGGGATACGAGATCGCTGGGCAATGCAGATGATGCCGGACCACGTGACACGGAATCGCCTGTAGATATAGAGGCATGGAAAGAGCGGAAGGTGCAATTCTTGTGCGATTTCTTTTTGTAGGGAAAAGTCACGGAGATGAACGTCGAAGAATTTGAAGGTAGTTGGAGCAACACATTATTATTATTATTACTGCTGCTCTTATTATTATTATTGTTATTATTGTTATTATTGTTATTAATAAGAGTAGAAAATGAAGAGGAAAATTACAGGCTAATTGAATTTTGACGTAACAAACTCGATGGCACTTTGCCGAGTTTGGCGTTGCAAAAGAGAAGATAGAACAAAACCGAGTGCGTGACGACAATTGCGAACTCGCACAAAAGGCCACGACGTTACTGCCGTATCAATATCAAGCGAATATTATAATGCGATATATGTGACGACCATTGGCTCGCTTTTTTTCGAAGGAAGGCATCGAACAACCGAGACTTATCGCGTTTTACACTGTCCCAAGTACCACAAACATAATAACGATAACTCGGACGCGGCGGCGGAGAGCCGCCGGCGCTCAGCTGCGAGTAAACAGTGCTGAGATATCGCAATAGTATTTCTACGGGAATAACAGGAACGCCGAGACGAATCGTCGCGACGTTTCGTTCCATAATGAAAATTAACGAATTTTTGGATTAATGAATAATTCTTCTTTGAATAAAAAATTGTGTGAAGAATTTTCCACGCGTCGACTAAAATTTATTTTATTCATTTTTTTATTACTTCCACGCGAAGTAATAAAATAAAACACAATAAAACAAAATAAAATCAAATGAAAGAAAATAAAGTAAAATGAAATAAAATAAAATGGAGAATTCTTTTTTTTTACACCAAAAGCAACTCTCACCTTCTCAGCGACGTTAATAAAACGTTTAGTCCAAGATGCGATATATAGGCTAGTGGTGACTGTATTGCGTGACCGCGACGGCGCTTCAACGTCCGTTAAAATATGCGGCCGGAAAAATCTACCTGGGAAAATCGGGATCTCGGCGTTGGCTGCGCGAATAACGACGGAACGCGGGCAAAAATTCGCTCGCACTTGCACTCGGCTCGGCGCGGTTGGCACGCATGCACGCACGACGCCGGACGCATCGTCCCGGGCGGCGGCGCTGCTCGGCCGTCGTGTACACCGACCGAGAATAGAATCTAATTTACCCCGTACACCCGTAGTTATTCATTTATATGTATGGCATACAGTATTTATACATTCTGACGATAATTGCTACCGCGGCCGGGGCAAAATAACGCCAAGTGGTTATTAGACACCGGGTACACGTCGGAATATAATAAGATACGAGAAAAATCTTACGGTTATTACGTGGACGACGCTTGTATTTTTTTTTCAATTGTGTTAAAAATGCGTTAAAAAAATTCATTATCCCTCAGTTACAAGAAATATATTAAAAAATTTAATTAAATTTAATTTTTTTTCATTTTCTCCGCGACTCTTTTATCATTTTCGCGAGACGGTGACTATTATTTATTTTTATAACTGTAACTATTTTTATAACTGACTATTATTTAATTATGAAATAAAATAAAAATAAATAATTATTTATTTATAAAATAAATAATAGGCACCTATTCTGTCTATTATTTATTTTTGATAAAAAAAAATTATTTCACACAAACGCCAACGAAAGTCGTCTCTAATAAAGACTGAATTTTATTAAATCCTAACAAACGACTGAGTCGTTCCGTTCGAAATTATTTTCTATCAACGACCGAGTTATCAGATTGCGATAAGCGTCGCTTGCTGGAAGCTGTCGACCGCTCTCCCCGATTTTCCTGCGACGCGGCGCATATGTCGCGTTTCCGACGTGAAATCTTCCTCTGAATGAGCCCGCACTATGGCGACTTATTTCAGCGGCGATGGTTTTCCTCGTCTGGCCAACAGGGGTGATTTACCTCCGGGCGAAAAACGTGTGCGCGTCGACACCTGAGATAAAAATCTACGGCGCGGCTCTTCGGCCGCGCGGCGCGTGTAATAGTTACGGGCGCGCGGTTTAGCCGCGTGCGCGACGTAAGTCTGCGGGATTTGGGGTTGCCCTCCTGTGGGGGAAGGAGGGGAGGGGTAGAGAGGGGTGGAGGGGGGTAAGAAGGGCACAGCGAATGGACGAGCGTAAAATCTCGGATCGTCCGACACTCAACGGAGACTTCGACCCTATCTGTCGAATCTCTTCGCGACGATGGAAATTGTCGTCGCGATGACGATGGAGTTGAGCTGCCACTGCTGCTGCTGCAGGCGTCGTCGGTAATTCAAACCTCGTGTGGCTCTTCCCTCCTTCAGCTCGACGTCATCGATATCGCTTTCCGGGCGGCTTCGACATTACTGACGACCGTTTCTGCGTCGTAAAAAAAAAGATCGTAAAACGTGACGTTCGGCTGCGAGTTGGTTGGACATTGGAAGGAGGATTCGCTTCGAAAACGCGGAACAAGGAAACGGTGGTCGATGACCGATGGACAAATCACAAATCTTTGAGAATCGTCAATTTTTTTTTTAACTCGAGCTCTGAATATTTTATCTGGACGAATTTTTAACAAATTTGCGTATTTACGTATCCGCCAAAATTCTATCGTTAAAAACGAAGCAAAGAATAGACTAAAAAAAAATAAAAAAATGTAAAGTTCACGTAACCGGCGTCTTACTTAATAAAAACGTTTCGCAGACGCGCTTACCAGAATATCTGGTTCGCGATTAATACCGGAGTGGAGCAACACGACGACGACGACGACGACGACGACGACGATGACGACGACGACTGGTACGAGACTGGGCCGCGCGCGGAGAGTCCGCGGTTCGCGGTCATTATCATAACAATACCCGGCGTATGCAGATATAAATTAATGCGTATTCTTCTATCCCGGGGGTTGACGTACGCTGCGCTCAATCGCCACTATAGAACATACTCTCTCTCTTTCTCTCTTTCTTTCACTTTCTCGCTCTCCACGGTCGGACTGACAGGCGAGATGCATCACTGCCGCGTCTAGCGAACTTGTGCATTACGCACACAAGCGAGAGTAATATATATATTATACAATAGACAGCAGCGTCGTCCTTGATCGTGCGAACGCTTGTTCAGTGCTACCACGAATCTGCGTCTATATATATGTGGTATATATGTATACGTCTTAACATACTTGGTACGATACATATATATACGACTGCATATACGTGGTATATATGTGCGGAAATGCATATGGCATACGCCACACGTATTTTTATGTCATATACATATAGCTGGATACACATGTAGTATATAGCTGCATATATAGCATACATGACACGTAGACGTATATAGTACATAGCTGTGTATACAAAACCACTGTATACAAAACCGCATCAATTTTTTTTTTTTTTTTTCGTTCCCGATGTTCTGGTTTGCGACGTCCCCGATTGGAAGCGGGTTCCTCCTGGAACGAGAATCCGGGATGATTAAACGACGGGACAATCGCGGTTGCGTTGAACGCGTTGACGATTAGAGCGACGGTTTTTAGCGAGATCGCCCAGCGAGTATTGAATTTTTTTACTTCTCCCAAAAAATTCAATCGCACGATGTAACATTTTTTGGAAAATAAAAATCCTACCTGATTGCCACAAAAATTCTTTTACCTTAAAAAAAAAATTGATTGCACGACGTAGGATTTTTCGAAAATAAAAATCTACGGTCTGATTGCCACAAAAATCATTTTACCTTAAAAAAAAATTGATTGCACGACGTAAGATTTTTTCGAAAATAAAAATCCTACCTGATTGCCACAAAAATCCTTTTACCTTAAAAAAATGGGAGTCGACGAATTTCGTCGCAGAAATTGCGAAGATTTCCGGAAAAATGCGTCCGATGCGTCGCACGCGCGACGGGGAGTTGGTCGCACGGCTGACTCCGGGCGCAGCGACGGAAAAACCGAGCTGTGTCCGCCGCTGCTGCTCGCTGCGCCACAGAATCCGGACAGATGCGCGACGCTAGGTACAATGATGCCGAAATAAATCAGTTTATCGAGACCAGGTAGTCGGGGCCGGAGAGCGAGAACGAGGCGCGCGGCCGAGCAGCAGCAGCAGCGGCAGCAGCCGGGCGGCCAAGCCGAGGCCGTGAAACGGGCCTCCCGAATCCCGCAGCCCGCAGATCGCGCTGGTCCCCGAGACGTCATTGTGTTGCGTGCGCGCGGCCAGAGGTTCCCAATTCGGGGTTCCCGAGAAATGGCCCTCGCGACGAAGTCGACGAAGGGAAGACGAGATAAAAAAAATAAAAAAGGGTGACTGGAAAAATATAGGCGAGAGAAAAGCGTGGAAAATAATGGGAGCGACTGCGTCGACGATATAAAGCAAAAGAAAGAGGCGACGATAAAAAAACACTCGCCGGGGAAAAAAATATACCCGGGAAATCCATACGGCGCGGGTCGCGAATGATTTATTGGCGAATCGGCGAGAAGCCAGTTTATTTTCCGAGGCGACTCCCGAGAAGCGATTTTCCGTCCTTCTTGCTCCGCTGATTTGAGGGTCTCTGCTCTGATTTTCCGAGGCGCGCAGTCGACTCGCTTTTCTTCCGCATTTTTTTTTTTTTTTTTGGGAGTCAGGAGACGATGTGAGAGACTGAGGGAAAAAATGAGTCCAGAAGCGATTGAATTATTGGTGGAGAAAAACGAGGTTTGTTGGAAAACTTTTCAGCGCCGATCGCGATGCGTTGGGAATAAAGAAAAATTAGACGCGATGTGTATGGAAAATTGTTTGCCTTGTTACACACCATTTTTTTTTATACGAACGCGATTTTTCTTAGCGAAATTTATTGACTTTCGCAGTTGAATCATCACCGAGGAAAATTTCAAACAGTTGCGAAAAAAAATGTTGCTCTTCATGTACAAAAAAAATCAAGTCGCAGTCACTTTGCAGTTAATAAATATAATATAAACCCGGAAGAATCGGTGCTGTATCGGAATCGACGAAGAAGCTTCTCGATCGTTTCGCGAATTTCTTTTTCGCGAAATGCAAAAACGTCCGCCTGAGAAACCCTGCGAAGGACAGCGGAGAGGTGGCCCTTTTTTTTCGCGAGAGACACTCGCGCCGTGTATCGCGACAATCGCGTTGTCCTCTTTCCGCTATATACCTGACATTTGGCTTCGACCGGCGGGGCGAGTGAGAATCGGTCCTTGTTCGGGGGAGCAAAGTGCCGCAGAGAGAGCGAGAAAGAGAAAGGGAGGGGGAGGGAGAGAGGGAGAGAGAGAGAGCGACGACGATCGAGCGAGGCGACCGAAGGAAAGGAGATTTTTATCTGTCCTTCAGATCCTTTCGAATATCGATCTCACGCTATGTGTATGGGTCTTTAATGCTGTATAAACGCGAGAGAGAAGAGATCACAAATGCAGCTGCCGCCGCCGTTCGCTGCTGTTGTCGCTGCGGCGGCCGCCGCGACGCTCGGCCCTTGGCGCAAACACAACGGGACGGAATAAAAAACTAATTCTAATTTATCGACGCGCCGCATCGAACGAGGATTAACGAGGTCTTGCAAATATCGACGCGAAGTCCCAAACCGATCTCGCGTTTCTCGAGCAGTTTTTTTTTATTCCTTTTTTTAATCTCCCATCGTCTATGAATTATTCGGCATCGGAGCAAAATGTTTGTACATTTTTCGTTGCCTCGTCGATATTTTTGGAAAATAAAATAAATGTGAAATGAAAAATATCGCAGAATAATTTGTACCGATTTTACTAAAAGTTGGTTCACTTTTTGAATTTTTTTATTTTTTTTTACGGGAGGGGATCAAAATAACGAATGATCAAATAACGAATGGCTAAAATAGGGAATTCCTTAATGATGATAATTCTAGATTTGCACGTTCGTTAGTTTTAAATTCGCTACTTTGGTCATTCGTTATTTTAATCCCGACCCTTTTTTACTTGAGACAGAATTGGAAATTTTGTTTCCATGTTTTCGGTAAACAGGGGAAAGAAGTAGGATGAAAAATTGATGTTTATCGCCGGTCGAGATACGCGATTTAATGATGGGAAAATGCGGGGAGAAAATGTGCGCGCCCTTCGTGGAAAAAACGCGAAGGGCTCGCGGTTTACGTGTCGCGAGAGCTGCGCGCCGCGAAGTTGCGGAGTGCGCGAAAAGTTGTCGGAGGGTGAACGTAAGCGAAGAAGGGAAACCGCAGCCGCGCGCGCGCGACTCGCGGGCTGGTTTGCCTCTTTGTATAGCGGCGGCGCGCGTGCAAAGTACCGACGCGCGGGCCGAGAGCGCAAAGCGCCGGACGAAACGATCGAAACAGGTGACCGCATAAATGCCGAGCGTTCGCGTTTCTCCGCCGGGGAATAATTACGACACTAATCTTTAATTGCAATCACGTGGTACGGTAAATATATACAGATATACATATACACACGTATATAGGAGATGGGTGGATATTTTTGAATTCCATATTACAGTGGATTTCCGAACATGGCACGAAAATTGCTTCATTATTATTAATATCGCTGGTCACCGGATGAATGTGACGCGAAACAGTTTTTTTTGAGCTCTGCTCGCGAGTGTCTGATAAAATTGCAGCTGGTTATATGCAGCAATAAAAATATACGGTGTCAAAAACGCTGCCAGTGCGGACTTTTTCGTAGTGTTATGCATTATAGTGTAAATAGAAGATTTTTTTTTGTATTTTTGCGTTTTTCTCATAGAATTTTCGATTTTTCGGGTGAACAACTGTTATATTTGAAATCAGCGGAAAATTTGCCATCGGATAGGGTTTTTAAACTTTGCGAAATCGAAAATTTTTTTTTCGTCAAATTTTGCAAAAAATGGCAAGGGGTACCCCTTCTAAAAATTTGCGATTTTCGAGGGTCAACTTTTAAAATATGCAAAAAATCGAAAAATCGAGATATCTCATTCCGCCTGGCGGCATTATCTTCGCTGAAGAGTTTTCTTTCGAATGCAAAAAGAAAATCCCGATTCCATCGAACCAAAGAAAAATGACACTGATTTTAGTAAAGTGCAAAAATTGGGAAAAAGTGAAAAATCGTTTTACGCGTTTTTCGCCTCGAATTTTTTATTTTTCGGGCAAAAACCGATCATATTTGGAATCAGCGGAAAATTTCCCATCGGATAGGGTTTTAAAACTTCGTTAAATCGAAAATTTTTTTTTTCGCCAAAAAAACGGCAAGGGGTATCCCTTCAACAAATTTGCGATTATTAAGGGTCAACTTTAAAAATCTGCAAAAAATCGAAAAATTAAGATGTCGCATTCCGCCTGGCGTGATTCTCTTCCTTGAAGAGTTTTCTTTCGAATGCAAAAAGAAAATCCAGATTCCATCGATCCAAAGAAAAATTACACCCATTTTAGTAAAGTGACAAAATTGGGAAAAAGTGAAAAATCGTTTTTCGCGTTTTTCTCCTCAAATTTTTTATTTTTCGGGCAAAAACCGGTCATATTTGGAATCAGCGGGAAATTTCCCTTCGGATAGGGTTTTAAAACTTCGTTAAATCGAAAATTTTTTTTTTCGCCAAAAAAACGCACCTAAATATTTCTCGCCAGTGCGGAAAACGTATCGACAATTGTTACGAAATCCCAGCAAAGTTGCTGCCACGTTTCAGGCCGACGAGAGCGAAGCGAAAAGGGAACGAGAGCAGCAGCAGCAGCAGCAGCTTCGATCTCGCGTCGAGATCTCCAGTTGGCTCGTCGTCGTCGGCGGCGCGCGCGGCGCGGCGCGACCGGCAACCTCCAATTTCTCAAGCTGCCGCTGCCGCTGCTGCTGCTGCTGCTGCTGCTGCTGCCGTCGGCCATGTGTGCCCGACAAACAGGCGAGCGGGGCAGCTGCCGTGCCGCCGAGTCTCGTGACACGCGTCCATTGTCGGGAGGTTTCGGTGCGCGGCGTGCGGAAAAATGAAAAATCGTCTCGGCTCCGAAAAACCGCCGAGCCAACGATTCGAAGGACGACGGCGATTTGCGTCGATGCGGCGGACGTTCACCTGGGCCATCGAAGCCTCTTTCGTTTGGGGATTTCGAAAAGCCAGCATTTACGGACTCCCGGTCTTCGACCGAAGGCGGAGAAAGGGATCGAAGGGATCGGTTTGCCTTTAACAAATCGGCGAGAGCCGCCGGCTGACGATTCCTCCGCTCTGTGACCGTCTCATTGTCATTTATACCTGCAAACGCATAGTGCGAAGCTGAAGCTGCTGGTGCTGCTGTTGGTTCTTTCATAATCGATCGTCCACGACCTCAGTTCACTCTTCTTCTTATTCTTCTTCTTCCTCGTCTTCTCCTTCGCCAGTGTAACTTTCTTAAGACACTTTTCGTCAATCCGAAAAGTCTTGAATACCTCGTCTCGCTAGAAGCGAAAAATTGTCCGAAATACGAAAGTCCGTAATTTCCAAAACGACAGCGTTCATTCAGTTAAGGAAAAGATCTTTTCTTCCGGTTGCGTCGTAACTTTATTTTTTTCCATTTTTTCACATTGATTTTTCTACGCAATGCAATTTTATTTTCTACCCTATCTGTCGGTGAAACAAAAAAAAATACCGGACTGAAAATAATTTGTATACTCGATCGATAAATAAATCACGGTAAAAAATAAATGTATGCTATTGCGAATTGGACAATAAAATTTCACAGGTGTATTTATTCTGCCTCCGAAGCTTCTGTATTTTCGTTACACCCTGTATATAGTACGGTACGTATTTCGTGCGGTGGGAGCTGCGCGCCGCGCTAGAGAGCCGCACGCGCCGCAGTCACCGACAATTCTACCCTAGAGACCCGGCAGATGTTTCCAACGAGCGGCCGAGAACTCGGCCGACGTCACAAAACGTATCGATCACGATAAGAGCGATCCTCACGAATTGTTTCCACAGGAGCCTGAACGCTCGGGACACTCTCCCATCGATCGACGACGAGGAATTTTCGGAAAATTATACAGCGACGGAAAATTTAATTTACTTAGCGAAAAAAAAGTTCGTTAAAAAAAATTAATTTAAAGAATTTTTTTTCTTCAATTGTCCGAAAAGGAGGATGCGTTTGAGTGATCGAGCTTTGAATTGGAAAGGGGAAAGGGAGCGAAAGAGGTAAAACACTTCCATATTTACACGAAAAAAATGTTGATCGTTGAAGAAAATTGAATAATTGAGAAAAAAGATAAGGTCCAATAATTTTTTTTTTTCAATTGTCCGAAGAGGAGGATGCGTTTGAGTGATCGGGCGTTTGGAGAGGGGAAAGGGAGCGAAAAGGGGTGAAACGCTTCCGTGTTTACACCTTGCGCGCCCGGCTCGGGGGAGAAGAAGAAAGGAGGGTGCGGGCTGTTTTGGATCTCCCGAAAAGTCAGGAGAATATCGCGCGGGCCCCCCGGGCGAGGGTGCGCGGCTCCTATATGCCGCTTGGATTGCTCTAGGTGTGCTCGGATCGGTGGCTGCTGCTCGGTCGACGCGCGCCCGCTGCTCCCGTCCGTCGTCGTCGTCGTCGTCGTCGGCGTCCCGGCACTTTTTCACCGCGCGTGCCCTCTTCAATGGAGAGTCAGCCCCGCGTCTCGCTCAATGGGAACCTACGAGTTATACCCCATATTATATATATATGTATATATATATATGAACACCCCTATCGCCGAGGGGTTAAATGCTCTTTTTTGATTTCTCTCTCCTCTGCTTCTTCATACTTTTCGCCCGAGGGTGCGTCTGACCACCCACCGGAGCAAAGGTGAAACCTCTCCCTCCACCCCTCCTTTACCCCCCGTCGAAGGGTCATTCGACTAATGTAAGTAGGGTATTTTGACTGCACTTGTCGTCGCGTCTGGCACAATAAAAGAAAATCGTTTGGATGACACTCGAATTATTGGTAACTGTTGAGTTTCATTTTTCTTTTATTTTGATCAGCTGATCACAATTGAAAACAAAAAGAAAAGAAAAAATTAAAATTGATACTGATCAGCTTTAATTTTTTTTTTTTTTTGAAAATCTGTAGCGTTATGTTACATTTGGCCCAAGCCAGGCACTGATGAGGCCCGATAGGGATAACGTGGCCCGGACCAGGGCCTGACTAGCGTCGAACCAAACTTCGCAGGTGCATTTATTGAGCACCAGTAAAAAAAAAACTTCCTGCCTCCGAAGCTTCAGTACTTTTGATACACCCGATATATGTATACATAAATACACATATAAACATTCACACATATATACATAAATACATATAGCAAAGGTGAGGAAAAGAGAAAGCGATATATAGCTGCGAGGCGCTTCCGTCCATCGTCCTGCATTGTCTGATGCGCCGACCGACTGTCACTCCTTTCCTCGTCGAGGCAGATCGACGCGGATAAGTCGCCTCGCTCCCTTCTCACTCGGTCTATCATCGTCTCTATCTCTCTTTTTCTCTTCGTTTCTCTCCCTCTCTCCTCGTCTCTCTTTCGCAGTCCACACGAAAGCCTACTTTGTCTCGTACGAAGTGTGAAAAAGCTTCCCCCATTGGGCTCGACGCGCGCGCGAGACTCGAGATCTTTCGCCCCGACAGACCGACGGACAGACGGACCGACGGTATTATCTTATCTCTCCCCGAACGCACCGAGTTGTTCATATTTTTTGTTGCGCCCGGAGGTTCTCAGCGCTCGTTGATGGCTGAGAGCTCCTCGGCGACCGACGGCCGGCAGCACGCTCGGAGGTCTCCGGCGCTCGGGCGACTCTCTCGAGCGTCGCCAACGACGCGAGAGTGGAAACACCTGGACCGGATGCTGCGCGCAGCGTGAACTACGCGTGAACCAAGGAAAATCCTCAAATCGTGCTTCCTCTCTCGGATTTCTGGCGGAGCTCCGACTGCCTGACTGACCTGTCAGTACATTTGTTATTATTACAGTCAATTTTTCTTTACTGAAACAAAAATTGTGGGATCATTTTTTTTATTTTTTTATTTTATTTGATTATTATTATTATTATTATTGCCAGGGCTCATTTGTTATTATTACCGTTAATTTTTTTAAGCTCATATAAAAATTGTGGCATCATTTTTTTATTTCATTCAATTTCTTTTATTTCATTTTTTTTTTAAATTGTTGCCGGGACTTCAGCTGCCTGACTGGCCTGGCAATTAATTTGTTATTATCACAGTACTTTTTTAGGCTCAAATAAAAATTGTGGAATCATTTTTTTATTTTTTAAATTTTAAGTCTACGCTTTACGCCTGTTGGGAAATAAATACAGACTCTCGTTATAATTATGAAATCATGTGGAGAGTCAACTGCGAATTTTTATTATCCGGACAATTTTAGTCAAAAACGAATTCTTTTTTTTCACCGAGAAACGCTAATTTTTGGCGATAAGAGTAAGAATGAAGCAAAGGACTTTAACGTCAAAGAGGGAACAGTGCGAAATCGTGCGGCAAATGACCCAATGCCGGTGGCCGAAGTGCGAGTCGCAGTCACAGGGACAGAGGCAGGAGCAGCAGCGGTGGCAGGACCATCTCCCATTCACTCGCGGGTGTTAAGGCGAGAGGGAAAGGCCAACCGGCGCGCGGAGTCGGACGGTAATGGGGGATGATCGCCCTGTAACACGGACACACCGGGGACGCGACGGGATTTACTGGTGGCTCCTCGCGCTCCCTGGCAGCAGCAGCAGCGGCACGACCCAATTTCCCTCACTCCGCGCACTCTGTGTCTCATTTGCCGCCGCTTTCCCTTCGTCTCCCGTTCGTCTCCGAATTTCCCCATTACCCTCCATTTCCCTCGGCCAACCCTGTTGCTTTCACTTGCATCTCCGAACGCGAACAACTGGGACATGTGTCTCGTTCAATCTTAGGATTTGGATGACATAAAAATGTAAATCAATTTATCGAGGAGTTCTATAATTATAATTACAATAATAATAATTATTATAATTATCTTGACGGCTCGTTTCGACGGTCACACTTCCGGATCAGTGCGACGATTTTTTTCGCGCAACGAGTGCGATGTGAAAAATCGTCGACGCACCGGGGGCGCCACGATTCGCGGCGACGCTACTGCGCAGCCGCGCGCCGGAAGAATCGTCAGCCGCTTGGGAACCCCCCGTGTGATCGATCGAACCGGATGACTCCGCGCGTATCGACCCGACGAGCGCTGCGCGTTTGCCGACTGAGACTGCTCGGATAATATTCGCCTTTAGTCCTTTCGCCATATCGGCAATACGAAAAATCCACCGGCTATGCATTTTTGAAGACGTCAGCTTATATCTTCGTACTAAACAAAAAAATAAAAAAATAAAAACATGCAGGAAAAATTTGACAAAAGTTCGAATCGACGTGCAGGCGAGTCGCTTGCGCCGTCGCAACCGCTGTACGAAAACGCGCCGAGCTCGAAATCAGTGATAATGATTTTTTCCCCGAGCGCTGCGCGCGCGTTGTGCGAGTCTACGCGTGTATATAATAAGTCCACCCGGTGCGTGCGTACGCACGGTACCTACGCACCGGGCACGAGCGGCAGCGAGCGTTCCTCTCCTCGGTTTCCGGGGTTGAGCGCGCGTCATTACCGCTATATAGGTATACACACACACTCAGGCATTCATATACGTAACTTATATACACGTCTATATACATACACGCACTCAGAAAAACTTGTGGTAGACTTTGCCATACGACATAGTTGCCTAAGAGGACAACAATGTTTTTATAAATCTCGCGACGATAATATTAATGCAACCGGCAATATATTATAGTACCTGTGACCAATTTCTTCATATTAAAAAATATGCAACATATATAGCTTTTCGGCGACATATATTTCACATATAAATATTTCTATCTGTAAAAATTCTCTATATTTCGCATTGTTGTCCCATGGATTTTTCTCAGTGCGATATATACATACGAATGCGAGCCTCCTCATCGCGGAGGGTGGAAGTTATCGCGAACGGGGTTGTGCCGCTCGCAGCAGCATCCCGCTCGCGGCGCTCGCCGCCGGTGCGCGTACATAGGTGGCGCTCGCCTCCGGGAACCCGAGCGGCGCGGAATTATATGCGTGTGTGCGTACGAGCGCGGCGCACTTATGCACAAACGCGTAGAGACCCGGAGAGAGATGCGCGTCGCGCGAGTGTGCGAGTGGGGGGGAGGTGGCGGCCGAGAGGGGGGAGGGGGTGAGTACGTGCGTGCGTACGTAGCTACACCGGAGCTGAGCGAACGGTGCGTGGCGCTCGGAACTCTGCACGTTGCTCTACGCGTCTCAGCAGCGGAGCTTTCTACCCCTCTCTCTCTAACTATATCTCCTTCTCTCTCGCTCTCTCTCTCTCAGCTCGGCTCGATCGCTACTGGCTCTCACTCGACTCAACGCACCGGGAGTCTGCGATCAATGCGTGGCCACTGGCGTGGTCGCTATGGCAACGGTGCGCGCCACGCACCGTCGTGCGCCCGTCGGAACTGAGAGAGAGAGAGAGTGAGAGAGAGGGGGAGGGGGGGGGAGAGTAGCGGCAGCGGCAGCACGAGGAGATCTCATCCCTGTGCGTAAACGGGAACTGCGTGCACGCGCACGGCCAATCTCCTCGTACTGTTTTATACACTCCCTCCTCCTCCTCCCTCCTCCTCTTCCTCTCCCCTCTCCGAGCCTCAGCTCTCCAACGACTCACTCTTTCTCTCTCCGTTCCCTTTTCTTTACGCTCTTCTACGTAGAAACGTAAAAAAGATTCTGTAACCGTGGCTAAATTCGAAGGTGACAGCACTGCGAATATTCGCTACGTTTGCAGTCACATAATCAAAGATTTTTTTTTTTTTAATTTGATGAATTCTGTGAGAAATGTTGTCAAATTGAGACTCAAAGTTAGAATTTTTCGCGAAACTTGGGTTATGATTTTTATTATTTTTTTCTAAATTAATATGTCATGGGCTGTGAAATTTTGGTATTTTTTCAAATTTAGTGAGAAACGGCGCCAAATTGCGATGCGAAATGAGAATTTTTTCGCGGAACTTGAATTCCGATTTCTTCTTTTTTTATTCTAAATTAATTTGTTGTGGGCTGTCGAATTTTTGTATTTTTTTTCAAATTTAGTAAGAAGCGGCGCCAAATTGCAATTCGAAATAAGAATTTGTTGCGTGACTCGAATCTCGATTATTCTTATTTTTCTCAAAATTAATTTGTCCTATTGGACTGTCGAATTTTGGACTATTTTTTTAATCGATTTTAAGCTCCTCGTAAAATTGACAAATTTTACAGAAAATTTTGTCACGTTCTGAAAATAAAAAAATAAAAAATGGCATGTTCGTTTCCGTGGCGAGCGGTACAGGATAGTCACGTTTGCGTCGCGCAACGCGACGGCTCTCCGCGTCTCGCGCTCGTCCCGCGCGACCCGAGAAGTTCGTAACTTCGTACTATGTACCATGTACCACCGCCGCCGCCGCCGCTCGTGCCCACTATGCCCGCTGACTACGCTGCTGGTAACACGCGCGCGTGGGATGCCTTACCCCCCCCTTCTCCCCCAACCCCTCCCCCTCCTCTCAACCGGGGGAGGGAAAACGATCGATGCCCCCGCGAATTTCCACGTGCCGAGCCGCCGAAAACGCGCGCGCCCGCAACTCGAACTCACTTTCGACGAGCCGCGCGCCGCGCCGTAGCCTCGGATTTACGAGACTCGCGCGATGAAAAATTAAGTAATTTTCTCGGCGCGATTCGGGGGAATTGAAAATACGAGGAAAAAAATATATATATACTGTTTCCTCGTTTAGCGCTTCTTACGAATTTTTCGACGGAAATTAAACAAATATTTTATTTAATCGATATTGCGTTCGCTCATATTTCAATTAATATAAAATTTGTATTTTAGCCATTAAAAATTTGGCACAAATTTGTCTCGATTTTGGTACTCAAAAAAAATAAATATAATTGTTTCAACGACTGCGTTTATTTTTCTTTGTCCCGAAATGCAGTCGTCGCGTTCGAATCGCTTTAACCCGCAATTTCGGTTCCGAGGACGAAATTGGCGAAAAGCGTTTTGTCGGGCCCTCGGGGCGGGTGGGGGAGGGGCGAGGGGGGGGGGGGAGGAGGAGGAGGAAAAAAAACCATCAGCGAAATATCTGGAGACGAGTCGGCGGCTCCGCGTTTTTCAATACGTTTGCGTAGCTGAGAATTCTCTCGCTCGTTCGCCGAGTGAGAGTGAGAGTGACAGAGAGAGAAAGAGCGCAGGGGTGAAACTCGTGCGGACGAGCGCGCGAATCGAGCGACCCTGCCGCGCGCCGCGCGCGCGAGCGGCAACGACGACACCGCGCGGCGAGTAGTGTGCGTGGGTAGAAACGAACGAGAAACGCGCGCGGCACGCCGACTACGCGCCCAGAGAGCGGCGGGCCGATCGATGCCCCGCAAATTTCCACGTACGACGAGAGGAGCACGTGGCTACGGTCGCGTATACAGCGCGTAGAGCGGCGCGCGCGAAGCTGCCTACAGCTTCGGTCCACGCGCGCCTCCCGCTTACTTATATATATTTATTTGTTTATTTATTTATTTTTCAATGAACGGGACAAGACAAAAATACTACAAAAATGAAAAATGATGTTGAAGTTTGCATCGTTGGAATGCAACGAAAATTAAAAAAAAAATTTATTCTAACGGTTCTAAACAATATTATTATAACGATTAATCGTTATAATAACTCTTTATATCGAATACAATCTTTTGGGTTTATTAGAATAATTTTTTTTTTTGTAATTTTCGTTATATTCCAACGATGCAAGCTTCAAAATCGTAATGAAAAAGACAAGTCAGTCAGGAAAACCAAGAAAAATCGTACATGAAAAAAAAAAACAAAAAAAATATAGACTTGCCTCCTGCTTACTTATTTTGTTTATATATTTTTCAATGAAGGGGAGACAAAATCAATACAAAAATGGCATTGCGGAACATTCGGAATATATATATATATATATATTTGTGTATAAGATATATTACTATTATTATTAAATTACAGAGAAGAAATTTACACTTATAATATTTGCATCTTATAATTTTTATTATTTTTATTTTTATTCTTTTATCGAGGGTTCTGTTTATGAAATTGCGTAATTTGCGAAATTCGGGAATAAAATCTTGCTGGAATTAATCAAATCGCGAACCGACTTCGCCCGGTGTTTGTGGGGGAGGGAAGAAGCGCCGCGGCAACTTTTGCCCGTTTAACCGGCAAAGTATTTGGGTTAAGCCGTGAATGACAGTCGACGGGAATACGCACGGGGGGTTTTTCGGCGGGAGTGATAAGGGCGTGAGGGAGGGGGAGGGCACGCGGAAGCCCAGGAGTCGTTGCCTCACAGCTCCGGCGACGCCGAAAAATGAGGGTGATGAAGGGAAAAAGGAAGCGGAGTAACTTTCGTCGGGCGTTCAGACACCTCGTCGAGGACTCGATTTTTCCATCCTCCTTCATCGTCCGATTATACTTTACGATTTTTTTTCTTTCCAGTATTTCCTGATTTATTTTGCGCGTGCGATTTCGGATGACTCGACGAATATTTGCGCCTCGGGGGGCAAATTTCTTCGCTACTGAGGAAATAAGATTTTAAGCAAACTTGAGTCGATTTAGCAATTTTTACGATTTTAGCTCCGAGCAAAATAAATGTCGGAAACCGTCTTATTTTTTTTTTTTTTTTCATATGATAGTACAGGGGCGACACACATACATACACACGCCGGGAGATTCTGTCTGACGGCTTGAGCTAAAAAGGAAGCCCGCGGTGCAGTCGCCAAACATGTGTTTCGTCGTTTCTGTGTATTCCGAGCGTCAAACCAAACCACGAAAGAATTCTCACCGAACCAGCGCCAGCGGCGGCACCGGCAGCGGCGGCGGCGGAACACGCGTAAATCTCGGAAACATGCGTGCACCCTGTAACAGGAAATACGGTGGCGACGGAAAGTGGAATTTGTCTGGGACCGAGCTCGTTATAATAATCCGTAAAAATTGTTCTCCTTTTTCGCTTCGAGCTATCACTCAAATTTTTTCTATTTATTAAAAAAAAAAAAACAAAAAAGTTCATAAAAATCGAATAGTGTCTGTAACATAAAACAGGGTTAAAAACAAAGTAGGCAATTTTTTTTCCGTCGACAAAAATTATGTTACATCGAAAAAAACGAGATACGAAAAATATTCAGTCTCTTCTAAAATGACAGCGGTTTGATTTTTGCCTTTTTTTCTCTTTTTTTAAATGTGCTGCGAGTTTTCGACTTCGCTTCTGCTGTTAAGAGCGAGAATTTCGGGCCGTCGAAGAGTCGAGGTACGTGAGAAGTCGACAGGCGTCCCTCGAGTTGCCTCGTCGCTGCTTCCCGTGAAAACGCCCCGATCCAGTGACAGCAGCAGCAGCAGCAGCAGCAGCAGCAGCAGCAGCAGCAGCGAACGCACAAGCTCTCCGAGCTCCGCAGAGCCGGAGCTCGACAGTCGGCAGCCAGCACACGCACTATCGATTTTACAGTGTGTCGCGTGCAGCAGCAGCAGCAGCAGCAGCAGCCGAGCAACAGCAGCAGCAGCAGCAGCAGCAGCAGCCTCAAAGCTCGAGCGCGTCGACCACGTCCTACGATTTTACGTCTATAAATTTCACCCGTGCCTCGGCGCTCCAGGCTCAGGCCGTCCGCGCGTCCCCGTGACTTATCCGCGCAGAGCCCAAGACTCGAGAATTTTTCCCCGGTTTTATTGAATTTTTTTCTTCCTCGACAAAAATTCGCTGCGATAAATTTTTCGCGCGATGACTTTTTCGACGGAGCGGCGAATGAAATTTCGTCCAGTGACACTTTACAACGGAAAAACGACGACGGAAAAAAAAATATCAAGAGGAGAAATTATAGGTTTTGCGAGATTCTTAAAATGGGAATCGAATCTGATTGTAATTTTTATTTCAACTTAGCATTTATATTATTCCTACTATAATGTTTATTATTATTATTCATACTATTATCAGTATTATTATTCCTATTATAATGTTTGTTATTATTATTATTAAACACAAGTTTAATGATTGCATTGAATTTCGGAGTTCGATGACGTTGGACATTTGCTCGAAATTCGACGGTGAAAGCGTTCGGTGTCCGAATCTCCGAATCGATCCCAGCGGGGAAAGTGAATGGATCGGCCTGGAATATCGCGTTGCAATTCGGTGAAAGGTCAGTTGCCGCTTTCCACGCGCGGGCGGCGCTAATCGTGCGGCGGGTGGGAAAACCGACCGGGGGGCGGAGGGGGATGAGGCACATGCGCGGGAGTGACCGAGATACGGGAAAAGGGATGCAGTACACGATATTGCGGTGAAAAGGGAGGCAGACACGGAACGGGCGGAGCGACCGAGGGAGAGAGAGAGACGGCAGAGGGATGCAGAGTCTCTCGCTCGGCGCTGGTTATAACCAGGGCGAAACACAAGACCTGGAGGGTTGCCCACTAAGCCCAAAGGGGTTTACGGAAAACCGGGGCGTCACGTAAACTTGACCCGCTGGACCACGTGGCTCACGTCACTGGGGTAAAACCGCGGCCGAGAGATGCTTCCTGCGGCATCGAACACGTGCGATCACTCTTTGCCGATTTCTTTCATCGATCACTTTGATAAAATGATTTTTCTTTTGCGCTTAAAAAAATTATCCTTAGCATTTTTCCGACGAATTCTGGTATAATCAATATTCTTGATTCGTCGGAATTGAAGGCAATTAAAATTATAATTTTTCATGTTGAATGTCAGTTTAATTATTTTTTTTTTTTTCATGTGTTTCTAATCATCGATTGGAATGCAAATGATGAATAATTATTTGGATTTTTATTTCGCAGCGTTTTAAGAAGCGTGAGATAAAAAAAAAACTTTATGCAGCGGAGAGTAAAACGCGTCAAAGTTGCGACCAGCGATGCGCCGCCGGACCGGAGCAGCGAGATGGACCGAGGGAAAGGGTTAGGCTTCGAGATTAAAAGGAAGTCATCTCCCCCCTCCGTCGCCCTCGCTGCCGCAGCCGCTCGCCGCTCTCACTCTTCCGTCTCCCCATCAATCACAATTATATATCCTCTCTCTCCCCCTGCTATCGCTCATAATTACTGCGCGCTCCCGTGACTTTGTCCCCGGAGCTCGGATGCGGAGGTAACGCTCGCTGCGGGCCCGTCGAGCGATCCTCAGTTGCTGTTGCTGCTGCGTAACGATAAAAATCGAAATTAAACAAAAATAAGACACGAATTTGATCATAAAATCAAAACATTTTCAAAACAATTCGCTGTCAGGTCCAACGTGACTACTCTTCTCTTCCCTTTCCACCCTCAAAAAAATCAAGGGTATAAAAAAAAGAAAAAAAGAATTCTGGAGCCAAGAGCCATTTTCTTGCTACGCCAAAAAATCATAATTTTCTCGAATAGAAATTTCAATCTTTTACAAGACAACAGGAATCTCGCTGTCAGATCTGCCTCATATCCACCCCCTCATCCCCTCATCCCCCTTCCCCCACCTCTTTCACCACACTTAGCTGCATCAAGCGGAAGCTTGCGAAAAAAAGTCGAGTGCTACAAAAAAAGAAAAAAAAATCCAAAGAACAAGAGCCAAGAGCTGCGACTCGAACGGTACGCGAAACGTACGACAACGAGTGTGCTCCAGAGGTCCGCGCGCGCAGCTCTCCAAGAGAGCGAAATGAAAATCTCCTTCCTTCCACCTCGCATGTCTCTCTCCTTCTCTCTCTCCCTCTCTCTCGCGGTCGCGTCCGGCGTGTGCAGCGCGGCGGCCGCGTGCAGCACTACAACCCCGAGTGCCGCGCCCTGGTGCAACGGCACTTGCAGGATTATAATTGCCGAGCGCAGCGAGCGCGCAGGTATCGCACACGCATCGCGTCGTACAAGCTGAGCGCCGGGAACGCGACTTCCAGGCTCGGTTGCCACCGGTTCTTGACGTGGACCGGCCTATTAGCCGCGAGTACGAAGGGGAAGCGAGAGAGAAATAAAAAAAAAGCGGGAGAGAGGGAGGGATGGAAAGGAAAGAGTGAGAGAGAAAATTCTCGCAAAAATCCCAGGACTCGTCGCTGTTGTCAGCGTCAGCGTCGTCGTCGTCGTCGTCGACGTCGTCGTCGTCGTTGAGTCGAGTCGAGCTCGCGGGGTGCGTGCACGCATATAATGGAAACCCCTCAAGTAGCCCCCTCCCCTCCCCCCTCTCCCTCCCCCTGCTCCTGCGGCTCCTGTATGTGTCGAGTTCTTATACTTGCACCGAATTGTGCGTTCGTATATATATACGTACATGCATTTGTATATATATGTGTGTGTATTTCGCTGCATGCACGACTATGTATATTGCGCTGCATATAGAGGTGTATTATACATAGTATATACCCGGCACGTACTCCTGGATTACGCACGGGGATGAAGGGAGATGCGGCTACGGGAGGACCCGTGTTATATATATGTGTACGTGTATATGTGTGTGTTTGTCCGTGTGAACGTCGGACGAGTGCATAGCCCGTACGTGCCTAGGAAATCCACCCCTTTTACTTCTGAGCGAGAGAAAGAGAGAGGGAGAGAGAGGGAGGAATAACGCAGGTGGGGGAGGGTCGCCTCGAGTGAATACGACACGTACGTACAAGTGCACGCAGCGGTTGTACCGTCGGAACGGTCCCTCTCACTCTTTTTCGCTTTCTCTCTCGCGATGTAGTACAGTGGAACCTCGATTGAAATGAAAAATATACGACTTTTCACTGTATACACTGTCTGCTTGATTGGGGTTCTACTGTATGCACTTCTTGGTTAATTGATGTTTTACTGTACGTATTGCCTGGTTAATTGGGGCTCTACTGTATGCACTGCCTGCTTAATTGGGGCTCTACTGTATGTACCACCTCGTTAATCAAGGTTCTACTGTATTTCCGGTTCACTTCCTGGTTAATCATCGTTCTACTGTACACACTTCCTGCTTAATTGGGGCTCTACTGTATGTACTACCTCGTTAATCGAGGTTCTACTGTATTTCCGGTTCACTTCCTGGTTAATCGGGGTTCTACTGTACACACTTCCTGCTTAATTGGGGCTCTACTGTATGTACCACCTCGTTAATCGAGGTTCTACTGTATTTCCGGTTCACTTCCTGGTTAATCGGGGTTCTACTGTACACACATCCTGGTTAATCAAGGGTCTACTGTATTTCCGGTTCACTTCCTGGTTAATCGGGGTTCCACTGTATCCGCTGCCTGGTTGTCTGCCTGTATATCGAGATACTCCTGTCGCTGGCTGTTACTGACTGCCGTGCATGTAACATATAGATGACGATACGCGCACCTAAGTACGCACGCATCCATATAGCAGTGGGCCGAGGGTACGTGACGGATACACGCGTATTCGATGTTCGCCATCTCGTCCCAAGGTACATACACCGTGAATGTTATTGGTGCGTACCGCGGATTCGCGGTGCTTACCAACATCGCCGAGGCTCGTCCGACGCTTGCGAATGTAATCGCATCCTTTTATATTAGCCTTTTTAATTCTGACGATATACTTTGCGAATCGCGTCGCCAATTTTTTTTCTCCCGATTTACAAGAATGCGTATTATAATCACCGTCACGATATTTTTAGAACGAAAAATTACACGTTCAAAAAAAATTACATGTCACACCGATAGCGTCAAAAGCTCTGCGACCTATTTCAAGATTCGTCGCGCAAGCTCCATCGCTCGCCGCTCACATCGAACACATTTTTTATCGGCTCTTTTTGCAAAGCTCGCTCCTTCGTCTAATACACATGTTTTTTTTCTCCGTCGCTCGTTTACCTGGATTCCCGCGGGTTAACGGCTCATCGACGGTGTTTATTACCGTCTCGCCAAGCTCCGCTCGGCGCTGCCTCTTTTCAGAGTCGCGCGGTGCGTGCGCTCGAATTTTTTCTTTTTTTTTTTTAAACCAGCAAAGCGAGTCACTCATGCGACGTACGCTCAAGTTTCTCTGCTACCCGACTTTCCGTCTCGCTCGCTCTTTCACGCATCTTTAGCTTGGCTTTGGGGATGAAAAAAAAAAAAAAATTATAATAATAATAACGATGATAATAAGCGGAGGCGCAATGAGAGCGCCGCGCGGGTGCAGCGAAGCTCTCGCTGTACTTTTTCTCTCTCTCTCTCTCGACGTTCATAGGTGGAACGCACAGTGGTTAAAACGAGGGTCGGTCGGGTCGGTGGAAAATTCATCGACGCGTAAAAGACACGGGGCAAACGGGGTTGCGCTGCTGCGTGTCGCGAGCGGTTGTCGCACGCTTCGCCGATAGCCACAACCATTCCGCGCGGGCGACTCCTTCGCTCCTTCGCGCGCGTGACCTGCCCGAGTTACACTTTGTGCGTGTGTGCGCGCTTTTTTTAATCGCTTTCCGACAATTTTCGCGCGAACCCGATCCTATCGCTCGCCACCGAAAGCCTCACGAATCGGTACAACGCCTTTTCCGAGAATCGACGAATGTCTGAGTAATAAAATAAATTCGCTATAATTGACCACTCGTTAAAAAAATAAAAAAAATTATAGTGCGGCTTATTGTATTTTATTTTTTTATGGTGATGACACGTTCGATTTTTGGAACGCGGCGAGGATAGAATTGATGACCCGCGGAACTGTTGAAAAATTTATCCGGGATACTCACAACTTTTTTTTACAACTCGCGCTGATAAAAATTGCATGGACGGGAAAGTGAACCCTGAGCGGAGTTTCGTCTCGGGGTGAAAAAAAAAATCAATAGTCGCTTCTGCGTAATTTTTGTTTATCGATTAATATAATATACATTTATTTATATATACAATTTGATGAGAGGTGAAATAATTTAATTTTGCTCGTCGTCGCATCAGCGATTGTTTAAAAAAAATATATAATGATTTGCGTCCTCGAATCGCGTTGAATTTCGCAGGTTGACGTCGCGCGCGCAGCGCACGAAAAATACCGCAGCTCCATCTGCGTCGCGGGACTCGACTCACCGGCGGGAATTTTTTTTTCCGGGAGAGAGTCGTACGCACGACGACGGTCGGTACATCGTCGTCCAGGACTCGCCGCTCACGCACGACGAACGCACTTACCACGGTCGGTCAGCGCTCGTCGTTACCGACGGCGGCGCCAGGTCCTTTTTCGAGAGGAGATAAATGCGGCAATTGCAAATCACAAGGCCTAGTTTTTTTTTTCTTTTTTTTTACGTAGGCTTAAAAGTCTGAGGATATTTTGCACGTGCAGCCATGGGGAAACCAGAAGACGTCGGTGTAGAGTCGGTCGCCGGATCCTTCCAGCGCCACCAGTCGCTTCTGCACGTACTGCTGCTCGCATCTGCTCGTATAGCCCGACGGAAGGGAACAGAGACCATTGCATTCGGTTGTACTAGAAAAAAATGTACCATTTATTTAAAAAATGCATTTCCTACGCTGCGATTCAATTATGGAAAATTAATAAAATTAAGAAGGCCTATACTGTTAAAAAAATCCAGTTAAAAAAATGCATTTCCTACGCTGCGATTCAATTATGAAAAATTAATAAAATTAAGAAGGCCTATACTGTTAAAAAAAGTCTACTTATAAAAAAAGCATTTCCTGAGCTACGATTCAATTATGGAAAATTAATCAAATTAAGAAGGCCTATACTGTTAAAAAAAGTCCACTTATAAAAAATGCATTTCCTGAGCTGCGATTCAAATATGGAAAATTAATGAAAATTAAGACGCCTAAAAATCGTAAGAATAATTTTGCGTTGTAATTTCTTATTAATAAAAAAAATGCAATGAGTAAAAAATTGACTGTAAAAATTCTTACATGCAGGTCTCGCTTCGCACCAGCTGCGAGTATTTTTCCTGCGTATCCGGAAGATTCACGACGTACATCCAGTTGCCCTGATTGTTCAGCGCCGCCTTCGGCGTTATGTACTGCGAATTGGTCCGGCAGAGCGAAATCGAGTTAGGACTGTCCTGTCTCTTAACTCGCACCGAGGCTGATGCGCTGACGAACTCGAGGAACGGATTTTGGCGCGTGGAACTCGGAGGCGCTGTCGGCTGCCCGGTGCGTCTTAGAAATCTGAAACAATTTTCACAAACCCGAAATTATAATTTTTACAAAATCAAAAACTGGTTAAAAAAATCAAAAAATTACCTCTTCGTCATCCATTGTTGCGTCGGACTCGCGGGACTCGAGTACAAAATCGGATCCGTCGTGGGGCGAAAATTTTGCTGAGACACTTGCACCGACTGCGTCGGCGCCTTGAGGAGAAACGGATTTCGCTGGGAACGCGGCGGCGGGCTGTAATTGTATCTGCAACGAGATTGTGTTGCTTTGAGAAAATGCTGTGATCATTCCGTTTGTATGTGGGGAAAAAACGCGTTAGAAAAAGAAGACAAGTCAGAGAGAGGGAAGTGGAGGAAAAAGAGTAGAAAAGAGAGAGGAAGAGCTGGAGGGGAAAAAAATCGACCGAGTGCGCGCGGTTAAACGTTGAGTAATTTTCCGGTACTAACCCTTCGCGATCGGTATCGTTGTAGGGGGCTCCGTAAACGATCGCCGGTTGGCCCGCGACTGAATACTGCGGCTGCGGCGAGGTCAGGGTTGGCAGAGCTTGCGAATAGAACGGCGGGACTTCCTGCCTCGGATAGTCGTATCCACGATGATACTCAGGCTTTGAACTGCGAGAAAAAGAGAGGTGAATTTTTTTTCACAAAAAAAAAACGATGCCTTTTCTAATAGAGAATTTTATTAATTAATTCATTAACATACCTGAGCGAATTAAATTCGTAATGAGACTCGTCTCTCAGCACAGTCGCGAAATTGTAGCTGCACTTGTCGACGAGGAATTTGATGAGTTGTCTGCAATATTACGAATAAATTTTTTTTTTTAAATTATAAGCGCATCTTAAATGTATTTCAGTTTCATTTTTTTTTATTCCTTTTTCTTTTTTTTTTTGCCGATTGAGCAATCGATCGACTTGTCGTAATTACGTTGAGCAAGTGATTGGACCTTCGCTGATTTGACCCGGTCACGCAACCGGGTGGCAACTTTTTTTTTCTTTTTTTTTTGCAAACCCTTTGTATGGTGATTCGATATTTCTCACTCGACGTCGCGCCTGACACACATTTTCCGCGACGGACATTCCCGATGGGTCAATGCTTCGACAAATAATCGGAGAGTTGCACTCGCGAACGTCACCTTCGGTTTGATTGACGAATCAATTTGCGCCTTCGTCGCTCGCAACTCGTTTGCACCGCGCGGTTAGCGAGTCGGGAAGAGTCATCGTTTCGGTACACATTCACCGCGCTCGGCTTTCAATCTTTCGAACGTAGGTGGCTAAGTACTTTCCGCGAGTCACCGCGGCGCCGTCGCTGTGTCTTTTTGAACTTTCTCCGAGCTACGACGGCCAAGAAGAGGAGACCTCTGCTCGATGTTTAATTCATGCGGACTTGGCGATGGGCCTGAAACGCATATAATTTCTAATCTCCGCGACCGTTACTCACGAATCTGAGGAAGGACGACAATCGGGACGGATTTCGCCGCGGGTGGCTCTCCTAGGATCGACCTACTGATCCACTTGCCATGGCTGAATAAAAAATTGAAAAAAAGCGCGGGAATCTGTGCACTAAGCTGTAACGTCCTCTTTGGGTCGCGACCTATTCGCGCTCGGCGTTGGCGTCGCCGGTCTCACGCGTCTAACGGGGCTGCCGGGTCGCGCGGGACGTCGTTGGGCAAAGCGCCGCACGACGTGCTGTCGACTCGCGGGCACGGCCGACCGAAGGCCATGGTCATGGAGCAGTGATCCTCGAAGAGAGGCCACCGGGCCGAAAACCGCCCAAATCGGGGTCACGACATTTATTTTTTCAAAATATCGACTTTTAACATATACCATCGTTCTCAAGTGGCATATTCTACCCCTGAAAACACTGGTTACAACCCTTTTTTAGTTGATCTTGAAAAAAAAAAAAATTTTGGCCGAACAGTTTGTCAGAAATCGTAGATCTGGCCGCCGGGCCGAAAACCGCCCAAATCGGGGTCACGAAATTTATTTTTTCAAAATATCGACTTTTAACCTATACCATCGTTCTCAAGTCGCATATTCTACCCCTGAAAACACTGGTCACAACCCTTTTTTAGTTGATTTTGAAAAAAAAAAAAATTTGGCCGAACAGTTTGTCAGAAATCGTAGATCTGGCCGCCGGGCCGAAAACCGCCCAAATCGGGGTCACGAAATTTATTTTTTCAAAATATCGACTTTTAACCTACACCATCGTTCTCAAGTCGCATATTCTACCCCTGAAAACACTGGTTACAACCCTTTTTTAGGTGATTTTGAAAAAAAAAAATTTGGCCGAACATTTTGTCAAAAACTGCTTTTTTTCATTCTTTTCATGTATTTGCCGTCGAAACGTTTTATCGTCGCTCCACAGCTGCTGACCCGATTGACATTCGACTAGTAAAATCGTCGCTTTTTTATTTTTTTTTTTTTTTTCCTTACTGAGGATAGTGATCCAATAGTTCGCAGAACGTCTGCCCGGGCTTGGCGCATCTCGGCGTGTGACCCGGCGGCGCGGGCACGAAAGGCTCGTATCGCGGCCGATGAGGACATCCGTAGGATCCGCAAGGCTCGCCGCGGTTTCCCGTCGCTGCGCTCGCCAGCAGCATCACCTGTCGAACAGAGGAAAAAATAAAAGGTCTTCCGAGAACTTATATCCACCCTTTCCCCGATCCTGCGGGTTAGTCTTGCATGACCGCGTGCGGTGAGAATGCGGTTTCAGGCTCGTGTACAAAGTAGACACACGTTTGTATCGAAAGGAGCGAGTTTCGAGGAAACGAGAGAAAGTGATGGTCGTTATTTGCCGACGTACGACGAACGATAGAGCTGTCTCAATTTCAGCGAGTCTCTAATGCCGATCGACGCGATATTCAAGTACCGGCAATTCATCATCGTCAATGCATTCCACTCGTCTAATACCCGGTTACTAACGCGACGGTTGCGTCCAGGATAATTACGAAATTACAGTCCCAGCGTAAAAGGACGTAAGAGGTGCAAGTCGCGCGTCGACGTTAATTATCCGTTCAATCAATTTGCCAGACGCCGTTCGACTGCAACGACGAGACAACAAAGTAACGAGAACAGATGTGATGAGTGAATTGATGAAACTTTCGCATTTTTTGTCATCTATTAGTTTATTGGCTAGTTCACTGATATTTTTTTTTGCAAGTGTTTAACCATTATTAACAAGTTTAATAAGTAAATAAATACGTAAGAAAAAAATTACAAATTAAAAAATGTAACAATAAATATGTGAAATTGAAAAAAAAATTGAACACGTTATTCTCCACTCATTGTGAAATAGCACAATATCTCATTTCGCGGGTATTGTCCTATTATCCGCATTGGTTTCCCCGTGGGAATTTTTCCTACGCGGTCTCGTCGCGCGTGTTTTACGCGGGACTTTAACACCTGGGAAGCTTCGAAAATTACCGTCACGCGGGACGTCAACGCCCGTCGTGGTTAACAATGTTAACTGTCCTGTCGATCGACCCGCATCGTCGTTTGACGGACCGAACGACGCAGCGATGCATTCGCAAGTGCATATAAATCAATGACGGACGAAATGATTGATTGGTCAGTGTCCGCCGAAGAAATATAATCTGCAGACTTTTGCACCGCCGATAACGACGTGCGCAATATTTTCTGCCAATTAGCTGACTTTGTTTCTGACCCTTGAAAATATTTTTTATTTTTGGAAATTTCTGTATATGAAAAAAAAAAATGCACAAAAAATCCAAGCGAATTTCACTATAATTCAAATGTGAATCGTGATCGATGGAAACACGAGCCAATCGACATGGAATATCCTATATACACTACGTCCCGGTTGCTACTTATCGAGACGCTTGAAAGTTATGATTTATAAATCACTCGAACGCCCAACCGACTCCCGCGTGTATCGCGAAACAAATCAATTATGCAAACACCGAGCGCTGCACCCGACAGACTTGTCATTGGAGTCTCTTATTAACAGCCAACCTATATCAATATACATATACACAAATATAATATTGCTTGCCAATAACTCTACGGTTCAGTTGTTGAAACGCGTTCGAACTTCTGTATTACTTTGCTCTGAATAGTATCATTGTCTGTGACTTGTCCTCGGGACATAATCGATCGGCACCAGGGTCGACGTCGTTGTTGCTCCGTTCAACCTACATACAACGCGCTGTAAAGCCAAAGACGCTGAGTCAACCCGGATTTATTCGATCGCGTAACATTAACAGAGAATTTCGTCGTATCCGTTGGCCGCTTCTGCGGCCGGCGAGGTGACCGGGGCACGTTGGATCACGCGCATTTTTCTGTCTAAAAAATACATTCTGAGCAACTCGATTTTTTTTTGTCGAAAAAATACATTCTGATCGACCTGATTTTTTCCTGTCGAACAAATATATTCTGAGCAACTCGATTTTTTTTCTGTCAAAAAAATTCATTCTGATCGACTCGATATTTTTTCTGTCAAAAAAATACATTCTGAGCAACTCGTTTTTTTTCTGTCAAAGAAATACATTCTGATCGACTCGATTTTTTTCTATCGAAAAAATACATTCTGATCGACTCGATTTTTTTTCTGTCAAAAAAAATACGTTCTGATCGACTCGATTTTTTTCTGTCTAAAAAATACGTTCTAAGCAACTCGATTTTTTTTTCTGGCTAAAAAATACATTCTGACCGACTCGATTTTTTTTCTGTCGAAAAAATACATTCTGAGCAACTCTTTTTTTTTTCTGTCTAAAAAATACATTCTGAGCAACTCGATTTTTTTCTGTCGAAAAAAATACATTCTCATCGTACAAGAAGATCGACCTAGTTAAAGTTGAGCTTAAGGTCTCACGGCGCGCGGATTATCGGTGCGGTGAATCGAGAAGCCGCGACAAAAAAGAGCGATCTGGTGTCTAGCTCATTAGCTAGGAATCCAACGTCGAAGCGCGAGCGGCGTTTGCCCGCGCAAAGCCCTTTAGGAACACGAGACTGACTAAAGAGGACGCCGCGCTCGCTAAGAAAGAACCTATCGAGTGACCTCTGCCTTTTTTTTCGACCTGTCGCCTCTCTCTTCCTTTCTCCTTTTTCTTTTTTTTTCATTGTATCTACCTCTCTGTCTCTCACTTTGCGTCTCCTGCGGCGTCGACGTTCAACGACCAGCGAAATTGTTTCCTCAAAGCACACGAACACAACGCGCGACGCAGTCAAGTGCGAGGCTGAAGTCGCACCGGCGGCTTTGAGTCCCACTTCGCGCGTCGCGCATCGAGTGTAAAGCGTGTAAACTCGTTGGGAATACACCGCGAGTCGTTTCCCCCCGCGGGGCTGAAACCCGCGTTACCGTTCGACAATTCACCGCGGCGACCCCGGCGCCGCTGCTGCGTGTATGCCACCGCGAAATTACCATACACTTTCTCGCCCGTGCCGGCCGTTTGAAATGCGTAACGTGTACGGGATGTACTACACAGCGTCCCAGACGTGCGTCGAGCCGAGCGCCGAGGATAACCCGGACTGTTCTGACTCGCAGCACTATAGATAGTCACTCTCGATTCGGTTACCAGGCGGTCTTATTTTTTTTGGAAATCCCGGATTCCGCAATTTTCGCAACGTCTTTGATGCACTGTTTGTATGTAACACTGTTGGTAAAAAAAAAAGCTGTGAATGTTTGGAAAGTTTCGATTTGTGCAGAAATCATGGAAAATAATGGATTTTTTATTTTGATTATTGTAAACCAATTATTATTATAATTTACTATTATTAGAATTAGTATTAGTATTATTATCGCTGTTGGTTAAAAAATCTGTGAATGAAGGTAGGAAAGTTTCGATTTGTGCAGAAATTATGGAAAATAATGGATTGGATTTTTTATTTTTATTACGGTAAACCAATTATTATTATTATTTATTATTATTAGAATTAGTATTAGTATTATTATCACTGTTGGTTAAAAAACCTGTGAATGATGGTAGGAAAGTTTCGATTAATGTGCAAATTATGGAAAATAATGGATTGGATTATTTTATTTTGATTACTGTAATTGAGCTTGTTATTATTATTATTATTTTTAGTATAAGTATAAGTTTTAGTATTAGTATTAGTATCATTATTATGATTATTATTGTAGATGAAGGACAATAGTTTCGAGTTTAATGACTGACAGATAAAAAGTGTAGCATTCTGACATTTGCTATAAGTATAACTCAGAGCGAAGGACGAATTCCATGAATGTTATTTGAGAAACTGGAGCTCACGGTGAAACACCGACACAAGAAGTTTCACCGTGACGCATCCGGACGTTAATTTATCGTTGTGCAGCGCGTGGAGCTTCGTTGTGTTGTTTTTTTTTCGCGAAACTCCTCGCGTTACGTCGAGGCGCTTCGC
This sequence comes from Itoplectis maculator, assembly GCA_964034905.1. NCBI lineage: Eukaryota > Metazoa > Arthropoda > Insecta > Hymenoptera > Ichneumonidae > Itoplectis > Itoplectis maculator. The sequence continues at coordinate 8,779,920 of OZ035859.1, forward strand.
ATAAATTATCGAGACTATCGAGAGACCCGATCGGCGAATGTATTTACACCTGTTAACTGAATCATCAACGCGTCGCGTTAATGAAATTAGCGGTGGGACGCGATTGCCACAATTCGCTGTGACTCAATGCCGAGCGATTCGTTGCAACGCCGGTGCAGCAAGTGCATCGAAATTGTTATCGTTAATTATTTTTTTTACGTGCAATAAAAATTGAGGAATCTGGGCAATAAATTAATCTTACCGCGAGCAGGAGAAATTCGACCGAAGCTCCGTCCATCTTCGCGAGTCCTCAGGATTTCTCCCCGGGACACCGAAGAATCCAAAGCGGTGCGTTTTGTGGTCAACGAACCGGTTTATAGTCGCGCGATACGCACCGATCGCTGTCCACGATGATCGATGGGTCCTCTTATTATTTTTTTTTTTTTTCGGCGATACGATTTTTATCGATAAATGTCACCCTCGATTTTTACATGATTTATGCGGGGAGCTGATAACTTTTTTTTAACACTTTTTTTAATACTGCTGAATACACTAAATCATATCAGAAGTAAAAACTTTAATAAAATCGCTTTTACATTTAATCATTTATTTTTATTTTTATTATTATTTCTATTATTTTTATCCAATTTAATTTATTAAAAAAATGTTTTTATAATTTTTTTCTATTTTGCGCGCTGCAACACTCGATTCCTCGACTCCTTCAATCCTGAGTCTCGCTCCGGAGACGCACTGGGACTGAATCGGCTGTCGTCGTCGTCGTCGGGCGTGAATATGTATAATCCCCGGTTATCTCGGCGCACGTGCCGATCGGTATATCGTCCTGCGTCGGCGGCGGCGGGGGCGACGTATATATCTCGGGAGGAGGGGGGGACAGAGGAGGAATCACCGAACTCGGGCCGGTAGCGCGAAGTCGCGTGCGATGAGCGTTGAGCGTATTGAGTGTGTGCTACCGCGTCCGGGGTCCGAAGCGATTTGCCCCGAACGACTCGGGCTCGCGGTTGCGCGACCTGCTCGCCGCGTGGCTAAACGACACGAGAGGCGCACGAGTTCCGATCCTCGAAGACCGGCGACCGGGTGGGGCTTCACATACACTTTCACTGGCTCGACGAGCCACCGGGAATCGCGAATAAGCTGTTCTCCTTTTTTTTTTATCTTTCTTTTCCCTTTCGCACCTGACAGGACTCGAGGTGGCTGATAATTCCTGACACGGAATCACAAATAAACTGTTCACAATTTTTTTTTTATTTTGTGGCCGAGAATAAACTGTTTTTTATTTTTTAATTTTTCGTCGCGACACTCAGAAAAATGTATAATCAATTTTGCTATACGACATATTTGCCTGAGGGGACAGCAATGCTTTTATGGTTCCTGCGACGATAATTAATGTCACCGGTAATATATTATGGTAACTGTCATCTATTTGTATAGTAAAATTCGCTATATTTGGCATTGTTGACCCATGGATTATTCTCAGTGTATTCAATCGCGATTGAACTGTCCACTTTTATTGATTTATTGATTGATTTATTTTTTTTTCTAGCAGAATAGACTGTTTTTATTTTTTTATTTTTTTTCCCTCGAACAGGATTCACAAACTCGCGGATAAACCGTTCCCCCTTTCCGGGGGAAGTCTTCCCCCCCTCTGACAAATTTTAAACGCGAGCTACGAGGAATTTTCGCGTACGTGTTTCCGTCGCGACTTCCTCGTCCGCGCGGCGCGCAAAACGGACTCGCGCTGCACGCGACAAGCCGACTACTGTTCGTGATATCATCCGGTCTCCCGCCGCCGCTGCTGCTGGGTACAATGGGACGTCGCGCGCGTGAGGAATTCCGTTGGGTGTCGCGTATTCGCAATCGCAGAGATGCGAGACGATAAGCCGAGTGGGAATTACTTCATCGATGAGTTGCTCCGCCGATTTACGCGAACGCAGACCTAATTGTCGACCGGTTATAATACTTACAGTCAATGAAGCAGCGCTTCGCGGATAATGAAAATAGAGAAACTCGTTTACATCTCGTTTGCATTGAATTATATGCGCCTTACAGTCGCGCAAGGAGCTATTATCGGGTTTCATGGATATATATATCAAAGCGCCGGGCGCACGACAGCTGCAGCTGCTACTGCTGCTGCTTTGCACGCCCGCCACCCGAACTCGGCAATTGTATGAAGATTGTCCCGATAGCACGACCGACCGACGTGCTCGCAACTGCTCAAGGTTTATCCGTACTATTCACCGTTCGTCCTGCATCTCACGCTGCTTTTTGTAGCTCACAAAAGCCCAGAAGTTACAAGACAAATGCGCTACATTTTTTTTTCCTCGCCAGAAAAGAAAAAAAAAAGTGTACGCTGAAGGCAACTTAAATTGGGGTTTTCCTATTTTTTTTATCCAATAAATTTCCAGTTTTGGTCCAATAGAAAAAAAAAAAAAAAAACATTCCACGGTCCAATAAAATGAACGATTCCATGCTCCAATAAAAAAAAACGATTCCGCGGTCCAGTAAAAAAACGATTTCGCGGTCCAGTAAAAAAAAAAACGATTTCGCGGTCCAATAAAAAAAAACGATTCCGCGGTCCAATAAAAAAAAAGATTGCTCGATGGAAAAATTCACGTCCACCACGATGCGTGATTTTTTACGAGCAATACGAACGTAAATAGTCCCAACAATAATTTATCGTGTCGATGAACAATGCGCCGGCATCGGTATCCGACCGATCTCGGATCTCGGTTCGTGTTCTCGCGAACGTTCGTGATCCGTTTCCCCGACGAAGGCACCAGCGTCGCGAGTGACCTCTGGCATTCTGCGGGTCACCGTTGCACTTTGCTATTAAAGCGCAAATTCTCGGTCATATCAGGTAATTTTTCAAGGTAATTTTAAAAAAGGAAAATCCAGATTAGTAAATCGAGATCTGATCTCAATGGATTCTCATAAAAAAAATTCCCAAGTCGGATTACACGTCACGACAGATTTTAAGACCTTCGTCGGTCGTTGAAAAAAAAAACCCATTTCGCAACAGCTTCGACAAATTCTCGAAATCGAATAAATCGACAACAATTTATTTACTCTATTTATTAGTAACAATTGGCATTAATATTCAATACCAAAATTTTTCCGCTGTGACAAATTCCGCTGTACTCGGGTTTCAATTCAATGAAACTTCAATGAGAAATCTTTCAATAAAAAATATATATTTTATCACAGGCGTTGGATCTACTTATATATAGTTACATGCGTTATCAATTCATTATCATCTACGTGTGAAACATCTGACCAACGATGCTGTAGCTTCTGACATTGGTGGCATCGTCGGCATTCAAATGAACGTGAGTCGCATCGTCGCTCGTCACATTATTCGCCAAACTATCCATTCTCGCTCCACCGGCGATATAATTTTTTGCATCTACAATCAAAGTTTGATCCAAGGTGGAAATATGATGAGCCGAAGGCAGTAGCGACATCGACGGAATCGAAGACACTGGAACTGCAGAATTTTGGCGATAATTCTGATTGGGCGCCGAGATGCCCTGAAAATTTCCTTCCTGAGCTCGACATTTTTTTTCATGAACGAAAAGACTTCCAGAGTGGCTATAAGCAGTTCCGCAGATTTTACAGGCGTAAGGTTTTTCACCCGTGTGCGTAAATCTATGCTCCTTCAAATACTTCAGCCGTCTGAACGATTTGCCGCAGGTCTTGCAGTGATAATTCGCTTCTCCAGTGTGAGTCGTGATGTGAGCCTTAAGGGTGCAGGATTTCGCGAAGGCCGCGCTGCAAAAGTGGCAGACGAACGGCCGATCGCCCGTGTGCGTGCGTTCGTGATTCGTGCAATTGGAATTCGACGTAAAACCGCGACCGCAGTATTTGCAGACGTGGGGCTTGTAACCCGTGTGCGTTCGCATGTGAAACATCAGACCAGTGTTCTGGCGAAAAGTTTTGCTGCAGATGTGACAGAGAAAACGCTTGAAATTCGCGTCCTGCTGTTCACGCGCTCGAGCGTGAATTTTTAAATGTTTCTCCAGCTTCGACTCCTTCTCGAACGTTTTTTCGCACTCGTCGCAGGCGAATGCTTTCTCCCGAGTGTCCTTCGGGTTTTCCAGGATCCTTTTGCTGCCGCAGACGCATTCTGCGACGCATCGCGGACACTGGTTTGGATTAGTGTTGGAGTGGATCTTTTCTCGATGCTTCGACAGAGATTTTTTTGTGGCGTAGGATTTGCCGCAAGTCTCGCAGGCGAATCCTTTGCCCTCGTTGTCCGAATCGAGCTCCTCCTTTATCCAGGTGTTTATTATTTTCAGCGTTGATCTTTCGTCGAGTGAGCTTTGCTCCCAATTCGAGATCTCGTCGTCCTGATTGCAGAGCCTTCGGTGAATCTTCAGCTCGTCGAACGTGAAGAATTTTTCGGTGCACGCGCTGCATGAAATTTCGCTTGACGAAATTGTGGAAGATTTTGGGTTGCCTTCCGGCGTTGGATTGGCATTCGTCGTCTCTGGGAGACGATTTTCCAATGAATTGTCCGGGAAAATGGTTCTTTCTTTCGGATGTTCGGCGATCGCTTCATCCTCTTCGAGAATTCTGGCGTTCTTTCCTTTTCTCCTGTCTCTGATGTCTTTTAAAATGGAATAGACTGCCCTGGGATTGTCCCTTTTGTGCGCGTTCAGGTGTCGCACCATCGTCATTGCCTTTCGGAAGTTCTTGTTGCAAATTTTGCAACTGGCTGGCCTCAGTTTTTCGTCGAGTTCGTGGGACTTTAGGTGTTTCAGGCAATCGTCGTGCCGATCGAATTTCTCGTCGCACTGTTCGCACGAAAATTTCTCGCAATCGTGAATCTTCTCGTGCAGTTCCAAGGCTGTTTTGCTGTCGCGATCGCTGCTCTCGAGCTTCCCGAATTGATTCTTTTTTATGTATTGTCTTTGTCTCTCCTTGTTGTTCTTCAACTTTGTCATGGAAGTCGCGCGTTTGAATAGAATCTGTCGGCGAGATCGAAATCCGTCCTTTTTTAATACTGTTTTATCATCTTTCTTTGCAATAGTTTGAGTTGTGTCATCTGTGCATTCTGAAAAAACTGATTCGGAGTTTCTGCTCTGATCGCTGACCTGACACGATCTTTGAATCCCATTGCCGTTGATATTTTTCAAGACGAGTATTGTGCGGCTTTGAGATTTTGCATTGTTCGTCGCTCGTTCAATATCCTTTGCTTTACTGAGATTGGATGTTTCGTTTTCTAAATTTTTCAGTACTCCATGACCCTTAATTTCCATAGCTGCGTCAATATTCAATTTGTTGCTAGAAAAATCTTCAAACTTCTTACTTTCACAGACTCGTATTTCCCTTCTATCTTCGTCTTCGAACGCCTGCAGTCTTTCCGTATTCAATTCATTTTTGTTACCATTGTCGCTGTGCAGTGATCTCAATATCTTATCAGTCTCCTGACACTGCATTCTGAATTCATGAGCCACTTGCATCTTGGATACGCAACTATTACACATTTTAGCAGGAAATCCATCGTTCTGAGAAACCTGGAAGAATATTTTAAATTATTTTACACGTTTTTAACAGAAAATATTTTTCATCCCAATTTTTATTTTAAAATATAGAAAATAGAATCAACGAATTGCCATTTATGAACGGACCTTTACGCCACCGTAAAACTGCAGTTTCTCCCAAAGCCCGGCGGGACTGTAGATCCGATGGTCGAGATTTACGTGCGAGACGAAGATGCACTTGTTGTCCTCGTTCGCCGCCAAACAGACTCTGCACAGATCATTGTTGTGATCCGACGAGCGGTCAATCTTTTCGGTCTTAATCTCCATGTCGATTTCCGAAACTTTTACCGCCGCTGTTGAGTCTCATTCAGCGAGGAGGCTCAGCGTGATGTCATCTTCACTGATGCTCAAGACACTGTTTTTTTTATTGTTTTCTCCCCTTTCGACTTTTTTCGGTGCAGCAACAAACGGAGGAGCAAAGAAAGTGGAGCCAAACGCGAGTCGAGCGCCATCTGTCCCGCGTCGGCCCAAAATTCCCCGCCAGGTGCTGACCAGCGCCAGCTTTTCGCTGCGATGTCAACACGTGCGTTTATATTCCGCGCAAAGAACATAACCTCAAATCGCACAGTATTCCGGGTTTCCCGGTTTCAATTGTTTTGACGCGGAACAAGAATTCGATTTCTCGTACAGTTGTTCCTTTCGCGAGTTTTTAATTTAAAAAAAATGGAGCGGGACCAATTTCAAGACATGGGCGGATTGCGCGCGGATGGAAGGAAACCGCTCGAACTCCGACAAATTAGAGTCAGATTAGGTGTTTTCAAACAAGCCGATGGTAGTGCATATTTGGAACATGGAAAGACAAAAATTCTGGCCGCCGTCTATGGACCTCATCAGGTCCATAATTTTCTTCAATTTGTACTTTTCAATGTGTGTCACCGGTTTCCAATAACATTTTTCATCCGCAGCCCAGAGGAGCAGCCGCCAGGAGCACAGCCAGCAAATCGTCAAAGGGAATAATAAATTGTCAGTACAGTGCGGCTGTATTCAGTTTCACAGCGGGAGACAGAAAGCGAAGGCCCCGAGGAGATCGCAAGTCGACGGACACTTGCATTCAGCTCAGACACGCTATGGAGTCTATACTGAACTTGGAGCAGTTTCCGAAATCTCAGATTGATATTTTTGTCGAAGTGCTGCAGCAAGACGGAAGCGACTATTGCGCTTCGGTGAATGCGGCTACGCTAGCGCTTATAGACGCTGGAATTCCAATCAAGGTGCTTCTGCGTTACTGGACAAATCAGTCAAATCAGTTACCGAACCGATTTGTCTCTGAGAAACAAATATAAAAAAATAAAATTGATATGACTGGGTTTTTTTTTTTCAGGATTACGCTATAGGATGCACAGTAACGCTGCCCGACACATCAGCGACTTACGACGAGGAAGACGCCAGAGGAATCGGCATCCTCGACGCGAATTTCATGGAAGAACGCGGTTCCGGAGTGACTCTGTCCATAGTGGCTCTGCCGGAGACGAGCAACGACGCCTCAAAGGAACCGGGCCTCGTAGTCGTCGCCCAGGGTTCTGGACAACGTCTGCACCTTTCCCGCCTCGAGCCAATGAAAGCTCGAGCTCTGTGCGGCTGTCGCGACATCAAAGTAATCCTCGACAGAGCGGTGCGACAACATTTGACCGCGAACTCTCTATCCTCGCTCTTCAACGCAAACGTCATAGTCGATTAACGAAATAACATCTCTTTATCGTTTATTAATAAATGCGACGACTTTCACAGTACAATCTCCGCGTGAATCGATATAAGTCAATAAATTTTAATTTGTTTCTATCTTTCGCACTGCAATTCTTTCTCTCTCGCGATTTCTCTTTATCTATGTTTTGTTTTATAAAAGCTTATTACGCGATAAGTAACAGATTTCATAAAAAATATACTCGATTTGCTTCTCACGCCCGGACGACCCTCGTCAAGGGCGGATTCTCGTTCGTTCTTCGTTGCTGATTCGCATCGAACGGATTATTCAACCGTCGGAGAACTCAGGACGATGGTGATGGATATAAAAATATAAAATTTGTGGGGCTTAGAGCTTGGCGTCGGGATGCCTCTCCATTATCATGCCAACGCCCTGGAAATAAGAGAAAAATCATTGATCGAAATGTGGATCGCAATGTATCGTAAAATAATTTAGAAAAAAAATAAAAAAATCTACCTGGCCTCCGGCAGCGCAAGCGGCGATCAGTCCAAACTGCTGATTCTCGCGGATCATGCGATTTGCTGTGTGCGTCGCTAATCTTACACCAGTTGCGGCAAACGGATGTCCCAGCGAAAGGGATCCTCCCCACGAGTTCCATTTGCTGAGATCGGGCGTTCCGACCTTCGAGCTTTTGTTCAAATATTGCTTCGCAAACCAATCGGAATCCAGCGCCTTCAGATTCGCCAATATCTGAGCTGCAAATGCCTCGTGAACTTCCCACACGCCGATGTCCTTCACGGTGAGATTCGACTTCTCGAGAATCTGGAATTAAATTCGTCAATTTCCGTGTGTATGAATTAAAGGAGTAGCTGTGAAATTAACGGACGGATTTATCTCTCAATCACCTTAGGAATGGCGTAAGCAGGTCCCAGAAGGAGCTGATCGACGGGATCCTGGGAAACGTAGGTAAACTGTCGCAGATAAGCTTTAGGCTTGAGACCAAGCTGCTTGGCTTTCTCCTCAGTCATTATAAGCGCCGCGGATGCACCGTCCGTCAGGAACGAAGCGTTTGCAGCGGTGACTGTGCCGTAAGGCTTTACGAAAGCTGGTTTCAATTTTCCGAGCTGTTCGGTCGTTGATACTCTGACGCCGTTGTCTTTGTCGATGACTTCGTTCACTCCCGGGACTGGAAAAAGAATTTAAAAAAATCACCAAACTATTAACAATTCAATCAGCTTTCAGTGCAAATTGAATTTCTTTGATTTTACCTTTGTAAGGGACGATATCCGATAAGTATCCCTGTTGCTGAGCCCGAGCAGCCAAAGTGTGCGATCTCAGAGCGTATTCGTCCTGTTCGGCCCTCGATACTCCGAATGCAGCGGCCAAACGATCTCCGCTGTGACCCATCGTCTCACCGGTCGAGAATTCGGCGACTGAAGGTAGCTGAAATCAACCGAAAATCGTTATCAGCCTATTTCCTTCGAATCAAGTAGGACGAATCGTAGTACGATCGCTTACATCGGGTACAAAGTAGCCGGGTCTGATGCTGGCCAAGAGGCCGAGTTTCTGCTGCAGCGTTTTGGCCCTATTCGCCCTCAGCATGAGCGAACGCATGTTTCTGCTGTGTCTTATCGGTATGTCCGACATGAACTCCACTCCTCCGGCCACGATTACGTCGTAGACGCCAGAATTAATGAGACCTATTCCCGTGGTCATCGCGACGTTGCTGCTTATGCAAGCCATGGTGACCGTGTGAGCCGGAGTACGATCGCTGTAACCTGCGGCCAGAGCAGCTTCTCGGGCGATGTTCGAAGTGCGAACTTCCTGGATGACCGTTCCGTAGATTATGTAGTCCACCATTTCTTTTGGTATGTTTGTCTTCTTCCTCAAATTCCTGAAAGATGTCCATTGATTTTATCTCCAATTTTACCTCTGATTAACCACAGTACAAGAATTTTGTTATAAAGTATTTCTGAACATTATTATTTTTCTGAAAATATATAACGAGTCTTACAAGAGTGCCTGTTGAGTAAGGTCATGAGCCATCAGCTTGCTGTACTGAGTGCCGGACTGCAGGAAAGGTGTACGAACTCCGTCCACAAAGACAATGTTCTTTCCCGCCGGAGCGCTGCTCTTCGTAGCATAATTGTTGGACGAAGTCGCCAGAGCAGCGACCGAATTTGTGGAGCCTGCATTTGACAAATCAAAGAAAATAATTTACAGCACCGTTTTTAATAACAATCATAAAAACAATAACAAAATCTAAAATCATTGTATTCCATTGCTAAGCGCCCAAGTTTGAAAGTCGCTTCGACCGAAGGAAAATTTCTTATCAATGAATCCGCTTCACAATTTGTTGATGCGAACTTGTTGATCTATGATCGGAAAAAAAAATGTACGATCAACGCACATTGAAGTTTACAGGGTTGTATAATAATTCTTACACCGCGGGTCGAACTTTGCACCGACCGGCGGCCGTAACGTCACAGACACACACACACCTTACCGAATGTTTTATGGCGATTCTAAATAATTCGCTCGACGAGCTACGAGTTCACTTACCCCGATGGAGAAAGCCCTGATTGATGCGGGGGAAGTTTCTCGCTACGAACATCGACATTGTTAATGGCTGTGTGTATTAATAATGCGTAACGGGAGATACAAGTCCGGCGCTGATCCGCCCGATTATTCTCAACGACTGGCTGGGGACTGGCGAACACCGCAATGCCCGCAATTAACACGGACTACGCGATCGAAGATAGTTTCGCCGCTTCCCGGATGATCCACACACACCGAAAAAAGATCGTCGATCGCCGTTGGCGGCGCTGTCGGCGCCAGTTTTGTGGTCGATTCAAATTTTGAAGGATAACCTCAAAAACCGGTCATCCACCCAAACTCGCTTCGAACTTATATCTTCGATTTTCGCAACAAAGCATCGCAAAAAAATGTTTTCCGACGAATCCTGAAGATTCTGAACAATTCTGAACAATGGAGACTATTTGCGTCCCGGAAAACACTCTGTCCAGGGTGCAATACGCTTTTCCGATTCTCGAGGAAAAGGTTAGAAATAAACAATGGAGCTTTTTTTGTTTACTGGTTTTGTAAGAGTTTTTTATATATATTTTTTTTTTATTTCAGGTACAAACGAATTGCACGGATGAGCAATTTGCCGAAATTTTGGAGGAAATAAATAGCCTTAATTTGTGCAAAACGGTGCGAAACCTGACGATCCATCACATAGAGCGATATATAAGGCAAAAAGTTGCTCCAAACTTTTGGTCCAAGTTCACGGACGTCACTGACGAGCAGCGAGGCTTCGAGCTCTTCAGAAGCGCCATAGACGACTTGTATGCCAGTTCCATCGAATTTCTGCCGCTCCTGAAGAGGCTGGAGCAACTGGCGCAGGGCGACGATAAACCTCTGCTCTATGGACAGCCGAATATTCTGGTGCAATTCAAACTCATTGTCAGATCGACTCTGTTAAGCCAATTGCCACTGTGCCATGAAGTCATCATTAGACAGTTTTACAAAATTGCGTTCAATGTCTTCTGCAACACTGACGTCACTTCAGGTGATAAAAATATACTACAAATAGTCATTTGAAAGTGACTTTCAGATTTACTCAATCTTCACTAATTAAATATTGACACACAATTTTTCAGACAACGGAGCAGAAAGTACAGAGTGCGGAGGATGCAACAAAGAATTAGATAGCTGCCAGTGTCAGCTGATAGTCTACATGTTTCACGAGACAAACCGAAAGCTGAACGAACTGGAATTGCTGGAACGATTGGTCGGCAATGTGCTCACATCATTAATACACATTAGAATCAAGGATCACGTAACTCAGTCGTGCGAGAGGCCTTTCGATATATCTCAGCTCGTCCCGCTGGAACATTGGCTAGAAACTGTGGTTCTCAGCTGGCTGACGAGAATATTTTCCGGCGGCTCCTCCAAGTCCGTCACTGTAACTGAGAGAATTCGCACGCTGTACAAATTCAAAAGAAAGCTGTCGCACTTTCTCTACGAAACCTATACAAGAATTAGGATCGAACAGTTGTTCAATATAATAATAGAGTATCCCGACTCGCAACCTGCGATAGACGATCTTCGCGCCTGCTTGGACAGAACGGATTTGCGAAAAGTTTTGGTTCAAACGTTGCAAGAGGCGCTGAAAACTCGTCTCCTGCATCCCGGAGTCAACACACCGGATATATTGACCGCTTACATTGCGGCGATAAAAGCCCTAAGACAATTGGATCCGACCGGCGTTCTCCTTGAAACCGTCACTGAACCGATCAAGGTTTATTTGAGGAGTCGAGAAGATACCGTAAGATGCGTAGTCAGCGGTCTTCTGGACGATTCGCCAAACGATTTGGCCGACGAACTCGTCAAAGGCGATTCGCTGCAATTGGACGATGGTTCTGCCGACGAAGAGAACGAGGATTGGGAAAAATGGATGCCAGATCCGGTCGACGCCGATCCTGCGAAATCGACGCAACGCCGAATGTCCGACATTATTTCGATGCTGGTGAACGTTTACGGTAGTCAAGATCTGTTCGTCAACGAGTATAGGACTTTGCTGGCCGACAGACTCCTCGCGCAGCTGAATTATCACACCGAGCGAGAATTTCGCAATCTCGAGCTGCTGAAACGTCGATTCGGCGAGAATCAGTTGCATTATTGCGAAGTAATGCTGAAGGACGTCTGCGACTCCAAAAGAATCGACGGTAACATACAGTCGGATGCCAGTTACTGTCTTGATGTGGCTCCGTTCTCGACCTCGGCGCTTATTCTCTCCGCCCAATTCTGGCCGCCCTTCAAAGAGGACTGGAAACTCGAATTACCGACTCCCGTTCAGGAACATTTGAAAAAATACGTCAAGGCCTTCGAGGCGCTCAAAGGCAACCGAACTCTCTGCTGGAAGCCTCATCTGGGGAACGTTAATTTGGAGATCGAGCTGAAGGATCGAAAGTTGGACATAAACGTGACGCCGATTCACGCGACTATAATACTGCACTTTCAAGAGAAAAGTGAGCGACTTGCATTCAATATCAAAATTAAAACATATTTAATATTTCGAAGATTTTGGTGAGGTTGAAAATTAAATTTACGTTTCACTTTTTTCATTGTTTAGATAAATGGACGCTGGAGGAGCTGGCGGAAGTTATGCACGCGCCGCCAACGGTTTTACGACGGAAGATAACGTTTTGGGTGTCGCAAGGATTGTTGAAGGAGACTTCGAACGACGTTTTCCTGCTGCAAGAAGAGAGCTCGTCGAAAAATAGGTCCTCGATAGCCGAAGTCGTAGACGAGGAGGAAGCTGAGAGTGCGATGGCTTCGGCGAGCGATCAGCGCGAAGAGGAACTACAAGTTTTCTGGTCGTACATCGTCGGAATGTTAACGAATCTCGACTCAATGCCACTGGAGAGAATTCATCAGATGCTGAAGATGTTCGCGTCCCAAGGACCCGGCGCCGTCGAGTGCGGTTTACCGGAACTGCGACTTTTCCTGGACCGAAAAGTTCGTGAGCACCAATTATTGTTCTCCGGCGGTTTTTATAAATTACCTAAACCCTAACTTAAAAAAAAAATCCGTAGAAATCGTTGATTATTGGATGGTAAATCATTTTATTTATAATTTGTGTGCATTAAACTCGCGATTCCATCGAAATGTAAGATTTTTTTTATGATTCACTTAAAAAATGTACATATCTATCGAAATTAATGAAAAAAAATAGAAAAAAAAAATTGTTCCTAGGAACTGAGTTCCAAGAATTTTTTGCACGCGTTTTGCATGATCAACAATTGTTCACTGGCCAGGCCCGGACAGGGATTTGTCCATGAACTTCTTTTTGGCAAAGCATAGCCACCACTTGCTCGGCTTTCCGTCCTCACCGTAGACCTTCTCGACCAATCGCACAGCCGTTTCCTGCCTGATTTGCTGCAAATACTGCCTCATTTGATCTGGAACAAAAAAAATTATAATTAATACAGAAAACAGATACAGAATAACAATTAATGAGCCTTATGAATTACCAGCTTCAGCAGGACTGCTGGGCTTGGCATACACAGAGTTCAAAGGGAATCCAGGATCTCCCGGAATGTCGAACTTTGAGAAAGCCAGAGCGTGCATCTCTGTGCTCGCTTGATTAGGATTTGCACACTTTTGCAGTCTCTTCAAGCACTCGGTTATGTACAATGTGATATAGATAAGCACCCTGTCCGCTTCGCTCTAAAATCAAAAGGACCATTTATTTAAAAAAATACATCAATAGAGAAAACTGCAAAATCCACTCGTTGAAAATGGTTTTTGGATGGTTACCTTGATTTCGTATGTTCTGAAGAATACATTGGCTTTGAAGTAGTAAAGTGCCTCGTCTATGATGTCCATGTCCTTGCCCGTATAGGGCGGCGCGGGACCCCTGTAGTTAGTTTTTATGGGCAACAGCGCCAGGTTCCCCAGGGCGGTTTCATTTTCAGTAAAGCTTGAGTGAAATGCCTGAAAAACAAAAAAAATACGTTGCAACAAATATGACCATTTTTCAACAATCCATGATTGTTAATCGTGTTCTTTGGTTACGCCCTTTGACAGTTCGTCAGCCCCGAAACCTTTCGCCTTTCGTAAACAAAATCCAACGATCAAATAAACACAGAAACTTACCGGCATTGTTGCTGCTTTCTTTTTCGTTTATTCCTCAACAAATTATCTTCCCAACGGCGAGTTGTTCATATTTTACAACAAATCACGATAACATGATTTTATCGTCACGGGAGGTGATGTATGAATCAAATGGGAAGCTGAAAGGCGTGGAACGAGCGAAATTATCGGTGAGTGGAACGAACTCGACGTACAAAATCTACACCGGAAGTTGACACAGACGGTTGCCGAGAATCGTAAGCATTTCGCCCAATGGAAACTCACCCGGAGCCAGGATCCAACCAATGGGAGCGAAGAAGAGCGTCTATAAGAATCTGACGTTATCACGTCTATCATCGGCCTCCCTAACCTCACTTTTCCGGGAAACAAATAACAGTACGCGATAATGACACCCCCCAGGTGTCGATAGATAAGCTCGACGTCGACGAGTATGACGAGAACCGTGGAATCGGGTAATTCCAACAGGAAGCCCGAGTTTCGGTAAAATTTCGCGCAAACTCAAAGAAATATCCTCGAAGAAATAAAGAAGAAATACGAATCTGCAAAAATGGCCGAAAATGTGACATCGTCTTCAACGGAGGCGAACTCCGAGACGGAATCGACGCCTAACACTGGTCTAGGTCGTTACTTCGATCCAGCAGTTCGCACAGTGTTCGACGAGATCGTCGCGGCGCCGAGTCCGCCGGATCCATTCGCTTCCATCGGCGGAATCTCCGAGCTGACGGCGACGGCGGACGTAGCTTCCGCAGACTTTCTGCGCGGGGAGGATGATGAGACCTTCGGCGCTGAACGCGTCGGCGACGTCGTCGCCAAGGACACTCACCGCGACGCGTGGATCGCGTCGGAACAGACTCGAAAGACCCTCAGGGCTATAGCGACCGCTCTGCCTGGCAGCGGTTTCCCAGAGCGCGACAATCTGACGATGCCCTGCGTGACGATTCAGGGCGACATGATGGACATCACCAAGGAAACGGCTATACGCTTTCTGGGCGAGGATGAGAACATTCACCGAAACGTTCTCACCGCGTCGGACGTTACGCAGGACGAGCGAGGCCTGAGAAATCTCATTCAGGCTGGATGCTACAGAGCCGCCGTCAACCTTACCGCCAGGCTCATATCGGTCTACGGCAGAGGTCACGGCAAGATCAACAGACACACTCCTCATTCGCTGCAGCTGTGGTACACGAGACTGGCTCTGCTGGCAAAGCTGAAGCAAATAGATGTGTTGAGAACGGAGGCTCAGCCTTTTGGAAATCTGGACAAGCCGGACATGTACTTCACGTTTTATCCCGAGCTCTTCGGCACCAGGCCTGGATCAATGGCTTCCTTTGCGTTCAGGTTGCTTCTGGCTGAGATTCCGGCTTACTGCGGTAAGCCTAAAGAAGCTATGGACAATCTGCACAGAGTCCTGGCGACTGTGGAGCAGATCATCAAGAATCTGGCTGCGGGTTTGAGCGAAGATGGTGGTCCGTTGAAATTCGGAGCTAACGAGGTAGAGGACTCGCGGCGACTGTGGACGGGAAGAAGATCTCGGGTTCTCATCTCTATAGTCAACTGCGCACTCGTGATGAAGAACTTCGTGCTGGCCATCGACGTTCTCGAGGACCTTTACGCGCTGCCGGATTGGACTAAGGAGCAGTCGGAGATTTTGCGATCGGCGATTGGGAGGGTTCATCTGTTTCTCGGTGACGTTTCTGCAGCCGAGAAGAAGTTCGTCTCGAGCAAAGAGGACCCGAACGTGGCGCTCACTATGCGCGAGCTCGTCGATCGAGGTCTCATGGCTGTCGCGCAGAACGCCTTTCAGGAGGCCTTCAATTACTTCAAAACAGCGTCGGCTATCGATCCCTCGAATGTGATGCTGATCAATAATATGGCTGTGTGTCTGCTGTACACTGGGCAATTGAAGACCGCGGTGCAGCTGCTTGAGAAAGCGGTCACAAGGAATCCCATAAAGAGTCTTCAGGAGTCTGTGCTGCTCAACATGAGTACTTTGTACGAGCTTCACACGACTCACTCGAGACAATCGAAGCTACATTTACTTAGGCAATTGAATAGATATAAGGGGGACGCGATAGATATACAATGTTTACAATTATCCTGATAGAAGTGTCGATCGATTATATAAGTTAAGCTGGCTTAATAAATATCATTGATTTTTGTCATTGCTCGTCTTTTCTGTATTTATTTATTTTTTCTTTCACTTGGAATAATGACGATTTTCGGCGAAAAAAATTTTTTTCGATTTAACGAAGTTTTAAAACCCTATCCAATGGGAAATTTCCCGCTGATTCTAAATATGACCGGGTTTTGCCCGAAAAATAAAAAAATTGAGGAGAAAAACCGGAAAAACGATTTTTCACTTTTTCCCAATTTTGGCACTTCACTAAAATCGATGTAATTTTTTGTTGGATCGATGGAATCTGGATTTTCTTTTTGCATTCGAAAGAAGACTCTTCAACGAAGAGAATGCCGCCAGGCGGAACGCGATATCTCGATTTTTCGATTTTTTGCAGATTTTTAAAGTTGACCCTCAAAAATCGCAAATTTTTAGAACGGGTACCCCTTGCGTTTTTTTGCAAAATTTGACGAAAAAAAAATTTTCGATTTCGCAAAGTTTAAAAACCCTATCCGATGGGAAATTTTCCGCTGATTCCAAAAACCACCATTATTTGTCCGAAAAATCGAAAATTCGAGGAGAAAAACACGAAAAACGATTTTTTTTTCTGACAAACTGCCAAATTTTGCGATATTAGACATCAAACTGCTGCCGGTTTCCCAACGATCAATCAGATGTTGAATAAATCGACAAGAATGATTGCTCACGAACTTTTTAATCGAGGCTCAGGGATAACTACTTTCAATTGGAAAGATACCGGCAGAGAAGCACTAGTGCCGCGTTACTAGTGCGGTCGTCGGTGAGCCAGCGTTCTACGTTACCGACAGTAGAAAGGAACGGAATTGCACTTCGAAAAAATCTCACCACAAGCTTCCGGCGCTGCCGGGAGTGTATCCTCCATTTGCGTCCTTACTGCCGGTCGACGAACGACGACGAGGAGATCACTCTCCGCATCGCGGCTCGAATCTCTGCATCCGCGTCAAACGGTAAGAAACAATATCGTTCCATATTCCACTTCACCAGTCGCTCCTTCCTTTATATCAATTCTTCGCGCTCAATCGTACAAAAACTCGACTCGCGAGTCCCAAAAATCCTAATCGCAAGTTGGACGAGTTTCGTCTTCAACTGTTACAATAAAAAATGGACGCTGCGCGAAGTTCGATTGCAAACGTCGCCGAAATCGCTGACTTCTTCGATACTCGGCATTTTTTTTACCACGACGCTCGGGGGTCGTAAAAACGTAGGTATCTCGCGATAGGTGATCAATAACCGTCAATATGCAGGACGAAGGTTTAATAAGAGGCGCGAGACAAAGACATCGAGTGTGTAAGGTGCGGGGGGGGGAGGGGGGAGAGGAGAAGAGCTGGGACCGAGAAGCGAGAAGGCCCTGCAGTTTTACGACTGCGCGACACAGGACGTCACTTCGCCTCCTACTGCTCTGCTCTTTATTACCAGCCATCTCCGTCGTCGTCGTCGCGCATTTTCTCTCGGCGCGCGAATTTATTATTTATAAAGTCGGGCGAGCCTCTGCTACTGCACTCCCCCCCCCCCCCCCCCCCTCCCGCATGGTCGTCTCCCTCGGCCGCGACTTAACTTCCGAGTGTGACTTTACACCGAGCACTACGAGTATCGAGCGAGGCGCTAGACTCTGCGGCTAGAGTGAGTCTCCTCATCCTCGTTCCCTCTTTGTCTCTCTGTTCCTCCCCCGCGGCTCCTGAGACACCTGCCCCCCCCCCCCCCCCCCCCACGAAGAATCTGCACAGCGAAGCCTCAAAGAAATAGGAAAGGCGACAGAATTTTCGGTAGCTCGACCGCTGGCGGCGTTTCCATCGCCGCCGCGGCGCCTGCGAGTCAACGTCGCGTCGCCGCCGGCACGTAAGTCACGTGACCCGAGTTATCTCGCTTCTCTGCGCATCGGCGAATGGAACGGCAAATATTGTAACGGTTTCTGATGCTACTTTTGTTTTGGCTTCTGTAGGGGAATTCGGTTGGAGGGAAATCTGCGACGGGAAGGACGACTCGACGGGAAATCGCCATCTTTAGTTGGATTCAGACGAGTCACGTGACCACGCGAGTTTTCTCGCTAAGACGAATGCGCAGCAAATATTGTAAGGTGTCCCTTGTAAAATGGTTTCTGATATTTCTTTGTTTTCGCGTCTACAGGAAGATCTCGCTTCTCTGCGCATTGGCGAATGCGCAGCAAATATTGCAACGGTTTCTGATGCTTCTTTTGTTTTCGCTTCTATAGACGAATCCGGTTGGAGGGAAATCTGCGGCGGGAAGGACGACGCGACGGGAAATCGCCATCTTTAGTTGGATTCAGGAGAGTCACGTGACCACGCGAGTTTTCTCGCTGGGACGAATGCGCAGCAAATATTGTAAGGTGTCCCTTGTAAAATGGTTTCTGATGTTTCTTTTGTTTTCGCGTTTACAGGTAAATCTCGCTTCTCTGCGCATCGGCGAATGCGCAGCAAATATTGCAACGGTTTGTAATGCTACTTTTGTTTTCGCTTCTATAGGCGAATCCGGTTGGAGGGAAATTGCGACGGGAAAGATGACCCTCGACGACGAGAAATTGCCATCTTCAGCTGCATTCAGGAAAGTCACGTGACCCGGCCATTTTTCTCGCTGCTCTGGATGTGGATAAATGGGAAGCCGAAAATATTGGGAAATTGTGATGGAACTGACGACCCGAACGCGCCGGACCGGAAATCGCCATCTTCAGCTGCATTCAGGTGAGTTTTTACCTATGGTTTATTCGTCGTATATTTTCTCTGTATTTTTCGATGTCTCGTGAATCGAATTTTCGCGACGCACGACGAGAATCGCAGACGTTGCCAAGTGGCGAGAGCAGCCACAGAGGTCGCCATTTTTTTTTTTAACATTTTTGCCACGAAACTCGAACGGCTCGGCCGTTACACTTCGCCTCGCAGCTTATCGGATATCGAAATCAGCGTTTTTCCCCCGTTTGTGTGCACACATTTCCCGCCGTCCCATTCGACGTTACACACGTCGCGGAGGGTTATCGTTTATTAAATGTATTCGATATTTAATGATACTGATTAGATAGCTGTAAAAGCCTCGGATTATCTATCGAGTGGCGACATATGTCCGCTGGTTGTATTTCCGTGCTTCTCTCGTCGCCGCGTTTTTTTAACGTGTTTTCAGGACTAGAACGTCGAGCACTCAGTGTTGTATATCGGGTAACCGGTCGCTGTGTGTTTGTGCACCCGACTCGCGATGTTTGCGGTGGCGAAACGGTGGCTCGACTCACTTCGAAGTGGCTTTCGGAAATCCCCGGCCTTTTTTTTTAATACATTTTTTTCGTACACTCAAAACTGGGTTGATAATAGGGACCACATCGGTGACTCGGATTTTATCGCAGATTCGATTGCGTAGTTAAAATATAAGGGCGGAGAAATTAAAAAAAAATCGTGTGTGTCGTTGCATAAGTTCGATCGATAATCGTCGCAAGTGGTTTAAGGGTAAAATGGGTGGCTGCGAATTTTCTCTTTTTTTTTGCTGTGTTTTGTTCTCTCTCTCTGTGTTTCTCTTGGCGCGTCACAGCGAACGATACATCTGCGAGGTATCATCAACGCGGTACAAAAGACCGATCCATCATTCGCCCGGACAATCCGAGTTGGAAATTGCGGCTGGGACGCCGCTCGGCGGCTTCGGCCTCAGCTTCTCAGACCTTCGCCACCTCTCTGGGCTCGCGCGCGCGGCGAACTCGCAGCCGAACTCGACGCGTGCGAACGTGCGATTATAATGGAGATTAAGGCCAATTCAAACAATAAATTTCGCGTTAAGATATATAAAATTTCACACGGACGAGGCGCACGTGCGCTGGAAAGTGTGGAATCGGCGCGTGGGTCGACAAAGGGACCTTAAAATTTTCAATTTCTCACGACGAAGTGATTGTTTTTTTCACTCTTCTACATCAGCTGCATCTTTTTGCAAAAAAAAATCGCTGGAAAAGAAAAATAATAGGCAATGAATTGTGGAGAAAATAATGCATTATTTTCTTCTCCGCTCATCATTCTCATCTTCAATTATTAATATTTATTTATTTATAGGCATGGATAAAAATTCAGCGAACCGAAATCAAATCCGACTTCAGCTCTCGACGATGTCCTGAGAAAAAGCGTTGATTCCACATCGCACGCAGGTGAAAATTGAGCTGCGAGCCGATTCGTCATCGAATCGGTCGGTGTGTTTTTTTTCGCCGTTTCGTTGCCGAGCGAAATCCACCTCACCGGGAATACGTGACGTTGAGGTGTCTTCCGAGCATTTTGCCGATACTTTCGCGCCCCGTCGACCGAGGATGAGGAGCGGACGACGCTCGGGAGGAGGAGGACGGACGAACGACGAGGAGAACGGTGGACGCGCGCGGCAACGACGACGGAAGACAATCACGTTGACACCGACGTGATGGATGTCCCGTCGACCGCCTTTCTAAAACATCCCCGTCGTTTGGTCCCGCCGAGCCGCCCTCCCCTCCCCCCCTTTATCCCTCGCACAGTTTTGCCCGCGGGGCTGCGCCAATAAAGCCCATTGTAAATTCGAACTATTCGAAATATTAGAGACTCGCCCGAGACGCGATTACCGGCCGCTCCGTCATCGGCCCTGACGCGTCGGTAATCCTTTCGCCAGTCTTCAGGCTCCGTATTTGCATCTACATCGCGCGCAATTTTTCTCTCAGGGGTTGAAAAAAAAGGGCTCCACGTGCGCTTTTTTTCTCCCTGAGATGAGCTGAGCTATTTGTAAAACAAAATCAACGAACAGTGATCAACGAAATGAGCAATTTTATTTATTATAAATAAATACAATATCGGCGATTGCAACAGCTGCATCGTCAATATTTATCGAGCGTTTGACAAAAATATCAACGAGAAGAAAAAACAAAAATAGTGTCGAGCTTCAATCGCCACGAGTATATAATATTCGCCAGAAATTAATTTAACCTCTCGGTTATTCCGCGAATCGAACTTTCAACTCGACGCAATTCCGCTCGGGCGCTAATAATTTCCATCGAAAATTCGCCGCCGCGATAACCGCGAAACGCGTCGCGCTCTCTCGCCTCTCTTTTCTCCTTTTCCAAATTGCTTTTGTCGTGTAAATATGACGTCGCGAAAATTTTCCGACAGAATGATTCCCCGGCACAATCGCTCGGTTATCTATTTCGAACTGGGCCGGGGCTCTCTCTGTGTTGTTACACACACGGTTTCTCTCTCCCGGGAAATTAATGCTTAATTGGATTTAATCATTGATCGCGCGAGTTATAGCGTATTGGCAGTTTTCACGTTTCGTCGTTATAGCCGTGTACACAGGCCGCTCGTTTGAATTTACATCCCGCCGCCGGTGAGATAGATAGTCGAGTACCATTTTTCTGCGAGTCCTCGCTCTCTCCCTCTCTCCCTCTGTCTCGCTCTTTCCCTCGACACCCAGGAACCGCCGCAGTTCGTTGTTTTCCACCCGTTCGCTCGTTGGCTTACGAGCAACTAATTACCCATACGAACCGGCGTGTGTTATTATAAATAGCCAATCGTTACGGGCACACCCACGTTTGCGACGCGAGCGACCCGAGCGACGCGACCGAGAGGAAGCGAGAAACGTAGCCGAGCTTTCTCTCTCTCTCTCTTTCCATCCCTCTGTCTCTCATTCTATCTCGCGAGCCCGCGATGCCCATAATGGCGTGTTATCGGATAAATAAAACGGATAGCCGTGCGAGGGTTGGGTGGTGGAACTCGATTACGCGCAGACACCCCCACTATCGGCGTCCCTCCTCTCCCCCTGCTCCCTCTGTTCCCCATTCGCCTCCGAAAATGTTGTAAAACAATCGTAAAAATTGAAACGTTTTGTCGAGCCAATTTTTTTGCATTAAAAAAAATTTTATTTCGTCACCAGAAGAGTCATAAATGAATAAGAAAAATATGAAGTAAAAAAAACGTTAAGTTTTGTCGAGTAAAAAAATGTATTTTTCAATAGAGTGAATTAATTGCTGGAATTATCGGAACGTGGAATCAGGCGACGTTGTCCTAGTTTCGCGGTGGGAATTATAAATTCGAAGCTTCTGACCGCGAGGAAAATATATCGAGATTGCCGGATTAGATCGAGCCGATCGGTGATGGCGGGGGAAGGGGGAGGGGGAGGTATAGGGGATTACGAGGCGCGGGAGGGGGAGGGGAGTGAACACGAGAGTAGTCTTCTCGCGGATAAGAGCGCGAACGGGGGTTGGCTATAAAATCTTGGCCATTGTGTGCTCACGGCGCGGGGGTCGTGAGTGCACAATGTTTATCGATGCCGCGGGATTGCTCCGCCGAAGAATCGAACATCGCGGTAAGACGCTGCACAAGATCCGAGAGCTTCGAGTGCCTTGCAGAAGGGGAAGACGCAGTCAGGGTGGTGGGGAAGGGGGAGGGGTTCATACTCGCGTACGCAAAGCGAAACGTTATCAGAATGATAAAGCGGCTGCGACAGCCAAGTAACGGATTTTTTTTTTAAACTAGATCCTAGAATAGTATTCCAATAAAATTGTAAATCGTAATTACAATTATTATTCCATCGTTAATATTCAAAGATCAGTAAACGGGAAAAACACAATGTCTATCGTAAATTAAATTCCATCGCTTATAAATCTATAAAAAATTCCCTGCAAAAACAATCGGCGAGCGCGAAAAAAAGCCAGTGCTTCTTGTGTCACGACGCATAGTGATAATCTGATAATTGTCATAATGCGAGGAAGAAAAAAAGAATAAAAAAAAACACTTAGGAATATCGATATAAGCTCATTTGTAACGCGCGAAACGTGAGAAAGAAAACAACTCGGAGCGCTCGACGTGCGTGAAAAGTTCGATCGAGAGTTCGAGACTGGCGGCTCTTCAAAGTCCCTTCCCCTCCTCTCCCCTCCGGAGCTCGATAACAGCCAGATTTTTCGCACGCCTTGACCGACAACGTATAACAATAATAGTCGGTGCATTCGAAGTGCGTCGCAATGTGCAGCACACGTCGCGAGAGATGTTGCCCGCTCTTCGTGCCGTCCGCTTCTATATGCGAGGCTGACGCGTGTCCCGGGCGATTGACGCGCATTCTCGTGACGTCGACGTGAGAGAAAACGAAAAAAAAACGCCTCCGCCTCTCGCGTCTCGATCTGCTCGTTGCGCTGCGGTTTCGGTGGAAACCTGGGCAGCTTGCTCGCAAATCGACTCTGCATAGCTATCGGCGTCTCTCTTTTTTCCCTGTCTTCCTCTTTCCCTCTCTCTCTCTACCGATGCATTTCCGCGTACGCACAGCGACTTGTTTTGCTCTCCGTCGCCCTCTGGACTCGAACGTCGGTAGCTTTAGGCGTCTCTCTCTGTCTCCGCTACAGTGCTGCTCTATATATCGTTGTGCTAATGTTACCGCAGCAGCAGCAGCAGCAGCAGCATCGAGCAGCGAACGCCTATATCGTACACTCATCCTCTACTGACCACCTCACAGTTTTCTCTCTTCGCCACTCATCGGCAACGAATATACAACGCGCCGGACAAACAATGGTGCGACATGCCGAGGGTCTGTTGCGCTATATATTCGCAACAAACAGCTCTCCTCTGGTCCGCAAAAGAGCGAGAGCTCCCTCTCTGTCGGCTCTTTCCCTCTCTCTCGCTCGCTCGCTCGCTCGCGAGGTGCAAACACTCGAAGCCCCGCTCTTCTGGCGCTTTACCCGGAGAACCGCAACCGTTCAGGGCGAACAATGCGTATCACACGGAAGCCTGCATGAAAATGCCTGGCGCCCTCGCCGTACACACCGGCCAGGCAATATTCCCCGCCGCGCGGAAGCTCCGCTTCGTTCCAAACTTCGTTCCCGTCGTTGCTGCTACTGCCGACGCTGCCGCTGCTGCTGCTGCTCTCTGGCTACGGCCCGCGCGCCGTCCAGCGGGCGAAGGGGGCGCGCAAAAGAGAGACGAGACACGCAAAATCCCTGTAAAAAGCGCTCCGTCCAAGCGTGTTGCGATGGCTCTCTGTGTGTTGCTTTCATCGCCGAGCGACCGGCAGCAGGATAGGGCTAGGTATGTATTGAGAAGGCCATTGCGGTGTGAAAATACCAGAGCCGAAAAATTCGCTGCACGTGTGTCGCGCGCTCGTCAATCCAGTCAAATTTACGGAAGGCTTCGTGGCGAAGGTAGGTTATGTATTTTTTAATGGCGACTCGTTGCGTTTTCTGAAGTGTTTCATGGCGACCACCGATCGTGGATCGTATTAATCTAAGACTGCGACTTTTCTAAAAGAGAAGGATTTTAAAAAATCGACGTAGCGAAGATTTCAGATCGATTTCTTCGATACGTTCAACAAAAGAGCCGAACGTGTGTCGAACTAGTGTGTCATAAGGTCGTTGGCCTGTGCGACTATAAATATCCGGTAAGTATATGACCAACTATACACAATTAGTGCGCGATTACGGTGAAAAGTGCAACGACAGAGTGGCATCAGCCCGACGTACGTCGTTCATTAGGCACAAGGAAGGTGCAGTTATATATAGTGACGTGTGGGCATATGTGCAACAACAGCAGCAGCAGCAGCAGCAATGGTTACGCCAGTCTACGCATACGCACGTATATGCACGATATACGTATACACGTGTACAGAGAGGCGCGCATTAACTCCCCTCCAAAGCCCCGTCGACCCCATATTAATTCCACTAATTGGGGGCGGTTTGGACCGAGGCAAACATCGGTCCCTTCCTGTCACTCGACTTGCCAGCTCAGCTCGCGCCACGTTCGACGACGTACCGATATATATATATATACATGCGGATATATATGTATGTGTGTCCTCAAATATCTACCTATGCTCGTGGCACACCGAGTAGCTGACGAGTGAGAGGGACATCGATTTTGTGATTGATCGTTTGCTCCTCGACCGAAAGTCGACCGTCGCGACGTCTTCTTTTCAAGCCTTCTGCCCCACCTCCTGGGCCCTGGGACCCCTTAACCGGGTGGTTAGTGAGCTTCACTAATTTCCTCGCGGTTCTCGATCGTTCTCCTACTATTTATACTTTCTTCAGGTTTGTAACAATCGAATATTATTTTATTTTTCAATATTTTGATGCTGCTTATTTGGTTGCTTTGCCAGCATTATTTTTATCTTAGGATAATTGTGAGGAATTAATTAACTGAGATATGGAGTCCTTAGCATTTGTTTCAGTTTACCGGAGGTCAAGGGATCAGCTGTGTGACTGCGTAAGGGAACTGCGTCGAGGCTTCTGTGTGTCGGAGCCCTACACGTCGATTCTCCTCTGGTGTACAGCGGTATCACGTATACATTGATAAACCGTGCTGCCGATAGGCCGCGGACAGCACCCATACCCATGGGCAGCTCGAGGAGGGACCCTCTTGGCTACGTTGGATGTGGGTCACCGGGCCGATCCGATGGCATAGACGAGGGGTTGACCAACCGAAAGAGCGAGAGACTGCAACAAACTCGCTTTTGCGTGGGGCTAACCCGCTCTGCTCGTCGGCCGGTTCGTCCTTCGTCGTCCCCCCCGGACGAAAACATCTATGACAAGATAATCGCAACGTGTATCTGGCTCGAGTAGCTGCCGTTCTGCCGTTCCTCCTCTTCGCAGTTCGCGGCTTTTATTCCTCCGTTGCTTCCCATTCAACCTGGGCCGGAATCTACCAGGCAACCAGCTTTAGAAAATCTCAAGTCTGCTCGCGTCAGTGTTTCTCCGTGCTACCAGCCGTCTCGGAGGTAGCTAATTTATTTTTCAAGTTCTCAATCATCTCGGTTCGGATCGTAAGTGTGTATACCTGGCGTAGGCCGCTGATCCCAGCGTCTGCCCTCAAGTTGAAAGTTACCATCCAAAGGGGGCGAGACTTCTGCGTATAACGCAGCAGACGTAAGGTACGCACTGATACAACCGACCGCGGTCAGTGACGCTAGTCTGATGCTAGACGGGCTACAAGATCTCGCGGAGGTTTTCTAAACGAGTACCTGGAAAAGACTCCCGAAGTCTAGGAATCCGTCTGGGTCTGTTTGGTCTTTTGATTCTTATTTTGAAGAAAAAAAATTGAAAACTGAGAGCAACAGACAAAATTGGACAATCCAATCTCTGGCGAACGCTGCAACGTTGTAATTTCGAAATACAATCATTAAAGATATGTCAAACACACGTGGCCATTAACCCGTGGGATGACGAAAGCCCTAAAACGCGTCCTAACGATGTTTTGGCCCAAGAGCCGCATAGACAAATGCCGAGGGAGAAAGGTAGAGAGAGAGGAGAAAAGTGCTGGCGGATGTTGAAGCGAAGCGGCTCGTGCAGCGCAGTGGTAACGACGTCGCATGTCAGGGTGGCTGCAGACTCTGCAAAAGGGGGGTTATAGTCGCGGGGTGAGCGCGCGCTCAGGCTGCGCGGGGCTTGGCGGGAGAAGAGGAGGTTGGGGGTTGGCGGTGGGTTTGCGAGAAAGGGGTAAGAGTACGAGGAAGGAGAGGGAGGCGCCGTTTCACAGAGGGAACTGCAGCCGGAGAAGAAGCGGAGCGAGCGAGTTACCTACAGAAGAAATAAGTGCGCGCGTGTAATGCTGATGGCGAATAGTGGAGAGCGGCGGAGACGGCGGAGAGGCCGCCTCGTTGGCTCTCTCGCTTCTTCGCGAGTTCTATAGGTGAGGAAGGTGAAAGGGGCTGAAAGACGGAGAGAGACGGAAAGACGAAGAAGAGAGAGAGAGAGAGACGAAGAGAGTACGCGAGAGCGCTATCGATTCGTACTCCGTGGGGGTCGAGGGGGGGCCCCTGAGGTGGGGTGCCCGTGGGGGGTGAGGAGGACGGGGGAGGAACGGCGACATTCTTCGTCGTGGCGCGTATATACCACTCCGGCACTCCGGGGCTGGTTCTATACTCCCGAAGACAGAGACAGAGCGACGGGAACAGTGAGAGAAGAGAAACCAAGCAGAAGCGGCGGCGGCGGCGGCCAAGAGGCGAGAGAAGAGAAGCGAAGAGAAGTCGGATAGGAAAAAGAAGAAATCCCCCACTAGGTTTCCACCGACGAGACCGCGCAGAACTAACCTCGCTCGCCTCGCTCGCTCACGGAGCGAGCTCGCCAGTCGTACTGCCTCCGCCTTTTGCGTTTGTATATAGCCCCCTCGTAGTCTCCGACTCCGCCGCCGCCGACGACGGAGTGGGGGAACGAGGAGGCTGCGGGAGAGTGCGTCGGTGGAAGGATTGCGGCTTCGCGCCGACGTGGTGGGGGGTCGCTCTTGAGGGAATAGCGCCTGCACCGCTACCCCCACCACTCGTCCCAACGTGGAGGAAGTCGCGGTGGGCGTGGCCCAGCCTAGCAGCTCGACCAATCGCAGCACACCGAGTGCCACCGGGCTGGCCAATCCGAGGCATCAACGCGCGCAACGTTGACGCCCCTCATCCCCGTTTCACCCGTCTCGACTGATGTTTTTATTTATTACATCTGTGACTGGGTAGTGGAAATACTCCCAACTCGACCGAGGCGAGAGCGTTTGCCACTTTGAGAACGAGGGACGCGGGTTCTTGCGTTGTGTTACGTTACTACTAGCCGCGGGACGTCTCGTCGTCGTCGTCCACCACCACCACCACCACCACCATCACCACCGCTGCCGCCAACCACCACCGTCGTCGTCGTCGTCGTTGGCCGCCACTACCACCACTATCAATATACCGCCAACCCCTCTCTCACGTCTCGCGCTCACTGTAGTTTTACTTCGTTTGGCGTTGTCGCACGAGACGTTTCCCGTGTACCCGTTCGCGTTCCGCGTGCGTTTTGCCAACTCCCTTTGCGCGGCCCACCCTTGAGGGATGTTAAGTGTGAATATCCATTCGGTGAACCGACAGTAGCGGAAATTCGGTTGTCTCGGTCGCGGTGTGATTGTTCGCGCGAAGCCTTCGACGGCTAAGTGACGGCTGAAACCGCGTTCTCGGCGTTCGACTGCGACCTTTTGGATTTCCTTCTGGAGCCTTCGGTCCGGGATCGAACCAGGAAATCGCGCGTCTCGTGCGTATCTCGTGCTCCGTGGACAAATCCAGCACACGACGCCGCGCTCCCGCGATGGACCAGTCGATCGGTTAGTGGTTTTTACCGAGTCGACAGTCGTGTCCCCCGCCGCGTTTTATCACCCGATTATGGACAGTTCGACTCATCAACAGCAACTCGTGAAACAGTGAAGTTTGTATTTTGGTTTTTTCAAGATATATACATCGAATTGTGAACAAGTATCGACAGTTTGAATTAATCAGTGACAGTGACACTCCGGGTTTATCGTTCGACTCTTTCGCCTTGTTGCAAGTCGATGGCGAGTGATCGATAGATCAATCGATCGCATCTACGTGACAGCGTGATATACGTTCCAGTGCGCGGCGCGTTATCCTCCTCGATCGGAGCTATGATTTTGGTGTGAGCATCGGAGAAACGAGCGCGTCCGTCAGACCGCGTCCGCGTCACGCTGGTCTCGATAGGAAGCGAGAGCAGCAGCAGCAGCCACGAGGTGACGACATCTCGAGAAGACGGTAAAGCATCGACAATCGCCACGGACCTGTTAGAGAGGTTCGAGGTGCTGGACCTGAGGCGTTTCGCACACTCGATGGACCACGGAGCGATGGATAGCTCGTCCGATCACAGCAGCCGCGCCAGTCCTGTCACCGGCAGTCCCAAGCATCCTCACAGTCCATCGGCTCAGCACAGTCAGCAGCAACAGCAGCAACAACAGCAGCAGCAGCAACAGCAGCATCACAGCTCGCATCAGCCGCCGCCGTCGCATCAACAGAGTCATCCGCGCGATCAGATACGCGAGTTGCAGGCTCAACAGCAGCAACAGCAGCAACAGCACCGCGGTGTCCCGACTCCCGGTTCGCCGACCCGCGGATCGCCGCCTCAGGTGTTACCGCTGAGTCCGCCGCCGCTGTCGGCCGGTGGTGGTCCCGGCGGACTTCCCGGAATGGTGCCGCGTATGCCGGGTCTTCCGCCGCCGGAATTGCGACTCCTCGGTCAGCTCGGCGGAATGCTCAGCGGTCATCATGGCTCGCCGTTGGAGCTCATGGCCGCTCATCACGGTGTCCTGCCGCCGAGATCTTACAACAGTCCGCCGCCGATAAGCTCGAGCGATCCGACCGCGAACGAGTGCAAACTCGTCGACTATCGCGGGCAAAAAGTCGCCGCGTTCATAATCGGCGGCGACACGATGCTATGCCTGCCGCAGGCCTTCGAGCTGTTCCTCAAGCATCTCGTCGGCGGCCTTCACACCGTTTACACCAAACTGAAGAGACTCGATATCGTGCCGGTCGTGTGCAACGTCGAACAGGTCCGAATTCTTCGTGGACTCGGTGCCATTCAGCCTGGTGTTAATCGTTGCAAACTCCTCAGCTGCAAGGACTTTGACATACTGTACCGGGACTGCACAACTGCCAGGTAAGAATTAGTTGATACTCGCGAATGAGTCGTGCGGGACGAAAATTAGAAACGCGGTTTGGTCGAGAATTCAGTGGATGTGATGTGACGATCCGACGATTGTGCATTTAATAGGTAGGAAGTGTGCTTGGATGTGCGTCGACTTCAATCCGTGACGATCACAAATCGCTTCTTTGGTGGATCTAGAAATTAATTAAGATACGTTGGAAAAAATCGTGCGCTGTTTGTGCAAAAATTTGTACTACATAGAGAAACTATTGTGTCTATCAAATAAAAATTAATGGTCCATCTCACTCTTCGTTACCAACTTTGAAGTCTCTTTTATAATATCTCACGCACTGCCGTCCGCGAATCTAGCGCACAGCAGAACGGAAGCTAAAATCCTCGCATACATTAATAACGCGAGGTGTCCCCTCTGGGCAGCGGTTCATCTTCGGCGCCCGGTTCGGGCCCCGCACTCACACCTCGTGCCACGCACTCGCTACACCGTTCGGCCTCGCCCGGCGTACGTCCAACCGATCTCGAGTAACACACGTGTTTTAATTGCTCGTTTCTCCGGCGCCGGCGGACGAGTCTCGGGTGCGGTACCGAAAATCTTAATTACGCGGTATGGCCAACAAGATGTGATAATACACAACACTCCACAAATCTTAGCTGTGTGATTGCCTACAACTTGCGTAGGTTACATCCTAGGCAATACACAACAGTCCACAAAGCTTTGCTATGTGCAATGGCATACATGTGTAGATCACATCGTAGCAATGCACAATACCCACAAAGCTTTGCTATGTGCAATTGCATACATGTGTAGATCACATCGTAGCAATGCACAATACCCACAAAGCTTCGCAGTGCAATCCCAAACGACTTGCATGGGCACAAGTGATAAATTGCAAGTGTCGAAGAGAGTAACCTGCGTCGTTTGCGGTACAATTGCACTGCTAAGTGGGTATACGGGTACACAGAGAGAGGCCGGCGATGATGTCAGGTCGAGTGGCAGCGAAGGGCGCGCGTGCCAGGGCTTGTTTCTAGGATTGTCGCGGGGTGCATACAGCGCGTGTTGGGTAGCAAGCAAGCGCTGGTGGCTGGTTGTCGGAGCGCCAACAGGTGTCCCTTTCACGGCAGTTTCTCTGAATGAATCGTCGTCCCCGGCGTCGATGTGGCGGCTCTATATAGCGAGAGTGGCGGTGCGGTGGGCTCTCCTCGTTGTGTAGCGCGAGGGCTTACCCCACCCACGTGAACGAGCGAGAGCGAGAGACAGAGGAGAGCGCGAGAGTGAGAGTGAGAGCGAGACGAGGCAGTCGAAACGGAATGGTAAACGAAACCGAGGGGATCCGCCGGCGGGCCGCGCGCGCCTTCGCACCGGCAAATATTTTGTCACATTGACGACAACGGCGGGCGAATTAAACGCCTCGTTTCGGTCACTGTAATCGACATTTTGGCATTTTTGCTACATATTCGCGTTGCATCGATGGGCTATTTCATTTTCGAGGACAATTTGACGGGTTTTTGGGGATTCAGTGGTAGTTTTTGGACGAGTCAAGTGCGGGTTGGCTGTGGTTGAATCGTGACAATAGTTGATCAGCCAGAAAAGGTCCCTCGCAGTGGCACTCGCGGCTACGGAAACGGATTCGACTCGACGAGAGAAAGCGAGACGGATGTCTGTGTGTATATGTATATAATATATATGTACGTATTATACACATAGCTTAGAGCGAGAAGATCGAGTGTACACGAGAGAGGGAACGACGACGACGACGAGAGGCGAGGGAGAAAGCGGCTGTAGGGATAGGGATCCGAATAATCCGAAGACGCAGTCACAGAACAGAGCTCCGCGAGCCGTCGGCTCGAGCGGTTCCCCTCTCGGCTGGGCGCGCGCGCGTTTCTCGTTTCTCGCCGGGGAATAATCGCCCGAAAACTCCTCACAGATTCTTCTGGCTCTGACACTTGACACCTCGTTTTAACATTCTCTCGCAAGTTTTACTTAAAAAAAAACCTACAGTTAATCGATACAAGTGTAGAAAATATTTGTACCTTTTTTAGCAAATTATATTACAAATTCCTCGAAGCCTGGATCGAAAAAAATCTACAATGAGGTCGAGAAAAAAATTAGTTTTGTGTTTGCTGCAACTGATTCGCAACCTCAAATATGTGTTACGGTAACCGAATAGCTGCGATGGTTGAAAAAGAGTCGAATCAAACCGCGGAATGAAATTACGTTACCGTTTCCAAGTGCTACGATTTCTCTCACTGTTGGTTCCCAATAATTCGGATCAGCAGGCGATTTTCGCGAACGCATTACGCGATGGCTCGAATGAGATATCCGAACACATTGTGTACCGCGTACGACCGCGAAAAATTGGATGATGAAGAGCTGCTGCTGCTGCTGCAGCAGCGGTGGCCAGTTGCCGGTTGGGGTAGCGGCCGTTGTGGGGTCCGCCGGCCGCGGAATATACACGCGACTATCGCGTGTATATTCCCCCGGCGTTGGCATCGTTACACACGCCGATAATACATGGCAGCCGAGCCGAGGTTGCACAGAGTGCGACTACTAAATACAACCGGGTTCGGGCCTCGCCGGTTCCCTCCGCGCGTCCTTCGCAATGGGTTTTCGCCCTCCCCACCGCGACATCGCGAACTGGCTAACGTTAGCCCCGTCGTTTGTCATTTGCATCGTTCGCCTTGTTGTTGTCGTCGTTGTTGCCGTTGTTGCGCTCATTTCCGCGCCATCTCGCCTTCTCCCGGCTTGCCCAACGCGCACAGAGGGCGCCACGATGGAACAACGCGCGCGGCCGAAACCGCAGCGATAATTAAGCGGTGCTTTTTTTTTCCTCTGCGGTTTAACGGCGCCGGCTGCGCGCGCCGAGCGCCACCTAACGACTGCGTGGACGAAGCTTTCCGATCGCCCCCGTGCGGAGGTGGTTCGGACTGCTCGCGTGACACCCAATCGAACGTCGATGCGAACGAGTCGATCCACTCTTCTCGATGCTGCTTCGTCATTTTGCTTTTCTCGTTCTCCGCGAATTCTTGGGAGTTACGACGGACGTAGCAAAAGTTGCAACTGCGAGTAACAGCCTCTCGGTTCGATTTCCAACAGCTCAGGCCGCAGCTCGTTGCCGCAAATCGTACCAGGAAGTCTTTACGCGTTTCTCCGTCTCTGGTTAGACTCTGACAAGCGTTTCGCTCGTTCGCCTTTATTTTTCCGACCTTAAGTGCCACCGCTGCGATTTATTTTGTATTATTTTTATTTCCTCGCCTTCGCGGCGTTGGAATTGCTCTCAGTCGTGCCAACAAAGAAGGAAATAGGAAAAAAAGGGAAATAGCTTTCAGAAGAAAAAGAAGAGTTTTTTTTTTCTACGATTATTCTAAGCGTCGGACTATTAACTCAATTCTCGGGAAGCTAAAGTACAAAAATAACCTCGAGTTGCACGACGAGGCGCTGATAATATCTCTCCGGCTTATCGGCGCGAATGTGCCGCGGCGGCGCTAATGCCGTTTGACGCGAGAGCCAATAAACGACGACGGCTTCGAGGGAAAACTCCGGATGATAGGAGATAAGATTTCGTTTTGTGTCAACGACAGCGAAACGATTGTCCGTGAGGTTATCAGAGTTTCGCGAAATAATTGCTGTCTGCATATTATTAACGTGCGCACATAAACATCTATATAAATATATATATACACACATGCATAATACAGGTATCGGAGAGTCGTTAGCTGTCTCGCAACCATCGACGGTAGTCGTGATAGACCCAACCTACGTCCCCGTCGATCCTGTCTACTCCCAATAACAATAATAATCCAAAATAACGATAATAACATCGCGCGTACGAGGCTAACGAGTCGAGTCAATTATATTAATTAATTTGTCTAATCGAGTTAAACGAACAATGAACAAATTGCTGGGCCCGAGTTTCATCGTTCGGGCCGGGTCTTTAATTGGCGCTGCCACGACGCGTTCATCCAATCGCAGAGACGTCAACTATGTTGGGAGGAAAAAAAACAGGAGATGGGAATTAAAGTGGGAAGACGAGAAGCGTCGAGGCGACGATGCGTTATTTTTTTGTCTTAGGCTTAGCCTCCTTAAATGTGTTTCCCTCGCGACTTTCCGCTAGTTCCGATTTCTGCTCGCCGTTCTGATTGCTGCTGCGAGGTTTGCTGTACTTGAATCGCTGCGAAAAACGGCTGCGCTTCATACGTGGGAGTGCTCGGCCCTGGACTGTAATTCTATGCGTTATTAGCCGTTTAATTATAAAATTGTGCATAGATTAATTGGCCCGACCGTAATGGCCCTCCCCAACAATGAACCGAGCGCCTCGCGCGTATATATACCGACACACCGAGAGCTCTCGGTTTTTTTGCCGCGTGCGGTTATTAATATTTATCTTCTCACTGCGCGCCCCGCTCTCTTTCTCATCCTTCTCCGTTTCTCGTTTCGTTTCGTTCGATGCTGTGTTTTTTTTCGCGCCTCAACTTATTTTTTAACGAACAAATAATAATAACGCGAAAACGAGCGGTAATTTTTCTCCACGTGGTGTGAAGTTTCAATCTCTAATGTCCGCGGATATATTGAGGTACGAGTTGCGATGATCACGCGCGCGCGGTGTGTAAAATCCGCGCTCTCGTGGGCACATTTGCATGCGCGCGGCTTTCGCGAGAGATCTTCTCGAGTTGCACGAGAGAGGCTCTCGCTGAGTCTGACAATGACGAGCGAGCTGCTCTCGCAGCGTTAACGCGTCGTGCGATACGCGTTAATGCCGCGCGAAACGCGAGCGCCGTCGTCTATTGGAAATATCTGACCGTGACCGTCGACTCTTCTTGATTGAAAAGTTCAATTTTACCGACGGTGATTCATCTCCGTAAAAATTAAAAAATTAATAAAAAAAAAATTGGCAGTTCAGCTATTTGCAACATTTTTTAATAATTCACATCTTTGGCGATGCATTTTTTTCCTTATCTCGTTCTCTCGCTTTCTCCCAGCTCTTTGTCTCAACAAAGTCCCGCGTGGGCTTCAGAATTTCCGTTGGAACGAAAGCCCGAGTCCTTAAGGCTTCTCGGCGGCGTTCGGCAACGACGATGAGTCACCAGCGCGCATTATAATTATAAAACGTTAGAATTAGGCGTCGCCCCGATCGCGTCCATTGTGATCTACGGCGTTGCTCGTCGCGCGTTTCTCCTTTGTTAATGGCAGAATTGGGTGTATTATTGTATCATATTAAAACGGCGACGCTCGGGCAAAGAGATCCGCGGGGACGCATTGTGGGTACATATATGTCCGTGCATTATAATAGTCGGGAGTGCGCATGCGCCGTGGATGTTACTGCGCGTGCTACGATCCGAAGTGTGCGCTGTGTATATATATATTCGTTATGAAAAGAGAGAAGTAGCGAGTGCGTAACAATGGGAAGTAGTGGGGGGGAGGGTATATTCGAGCCCTTGTAATATCATGCCCAGAAGCTTCAGCTCCCCGCGGGCTTTGATCGGGCGAGGAGGATGAAAAAAAATACACGAAGAATCTCGGGACAGCTGCCATAAGGCCCTACAACCGATACCATTGGCAATGGATACGAGTCTAGTCGCTCTACAAAGAGAGAACCAAGTGTATGAGAATTTTGTGTACATCTGTGTCTCTCTCTCTTTCTTTCGCACTGACACACCCGAAGAGCTCGTTATTAGACGAGTTTTTTTTTTTCGGGGTCACTCTTCGAGTGAATCGGGCTCCATACTGCGAGGCCAATGCGCAGTGAATGGACACATCAACCGCAATTCCTGCGTTTCTGTGCTAACTCTGAGGAAGGAAGATCTGTTTATATCGATCTGTCGGTGCGGATGATCTTCTGGTTTTCCTGTATTTTGTGATGAGAAAAGGAAGACCCAGTTTCGAGAAAAATCAGGGAAGGTGATAGGAAACTATTATTAATAGTCGCTTCGTAATTCTGGGCGACGATTAATATTTGTCGGTTAATAGTTGCCACACCTAACGGTTATTTGAGTTTTTTTTTCACGGATGCAGGAGGCCAGGTTCGCCCTTTGGGTCGACCGATGTCTCCCCGCAATCGTTCTTAATTCAAGAAAATTAATTGAAAACACAAATCC
The DNA here is from genome assembly GCA_964034905.1 of Itoplectis maculator. Taxonomy (NCBI): domain Eukaryota; kingdom Metazoa; phylum Arthropoda; class Insecta; order Hymenoptera; family Ichneumonidae; genus Itoplectis; species Itoplectis maculator. Next base: position 8,815,382 of record OZ035859.1, read on the forward strand.
GCGAGAGCTCACTTTCCGCTTTCTTTCCACGGTTCGCCGCCGCCTGGAGAACGAAACCCCGATACCCCGCCGCGTCTCTCTCGTCCCTTCTTCTCTCCCGTAATTCCCGGTAATTAATAATCTGCAACAAGTAATAATAAAGCCAGTAATCCGACGGTTCGTGCGCGCACGAGCTTCGCCTTCTTAATTCTAGATAATTAATGCAAAGACAAACAAGAAGAATTAACCCACCTCCACCCTCGCTTTTCTTCTCCCTCCTACCTTTCTTGCTTGGCCCTCGGTTTCTTCGTGTTCAAATCTTGCAGCTTTATCGCGATCACCTTTTTTCCTTATTAATTGACGCGAGGGACGAGGCAAATATTTTTTAATGAACATGCGCGAAGCTAATTCTGACCTTTTTGTTTCGATACATTTGTTAGTACAATTTAATTTCTTTGCGAAAAATTCGTTGAACCTTCGAAGACTTCAGAGCGCAAAATATATCGTAAGCGAAACATAAAATAAACGACCAGGAACGCAGAAGGGAAATGCGTGCGAGGGGTGAGAAAATATGCGAGTGCTCGATAACGCTATCGCGAATACCGCAGGGCGGTGACGAAGTGGCGTATCAAGAGCAGTCGTAAACCTTCCGCGTCATCGGCGACGAGTCCGCGAGTCAAATGACCCGGTTGCACGGCTACCAAAATAAGCGTTTACGCCTTTTCAAACGTATTTTTCAAGAGCCACGCTGGTACTTTGCCTTCGAATGACGCTGCCGAACCCTGCAACACGTTCCCCACCACCCTACAAGGATCTCGATGGTCTCGGCGTAATCACGGCCGTAGGCTCGTCGATCCTCGTCGGGACACCAGGATGCAAGTCATCGAGAGGCTGCATTGTATCGCAATGGCGCCAAGCTCCCGTTTCAGATGTGCTCCGTCGATTCCTTTCGTACCCTCGCCGCTTTCCTCTCTATTCCTCACATTGATCCTCGTTCCAACGAAGCCTCGCTTATAATTTTTCACATTGAATCCCGAGGTCATTGGATAGTCTTGGAAGTCGTCATGACATCAAAAAATATTGTTGCGATAAGCAGCCCAAAATTCATTGTGAAAAGGTAATGGTTTTTAGGCTGTTTGAAAATAAGACAGCAAATAGGCGAAGGGAGTAATCGATTGTTTCAGCGAAAAGGGTCGTCGCACGCTGACCCACATTACAACAGCTGACACCCAACGATTGCTCTCGTTGTTACGAGAAGCCTCCGCTTCGTCTCCCCTTTTCGTCTCGCAACACCCTTTGCCGTACGTTGAGCAGCGGCAGCAGCAGCAGGAGGAGCAGGAGCAGGGTCACCCTATACCGTTTCACCCTCGCATTGTGCGTAACAACCTATCTGCCCGTACGCACAAGCTGGAAACGCCTCGTTGAAAGGTTCTGCGCGAAATCCCCACAGGACGCGAAACAATTTCATGCAAAATAGAACATTTCAATGAAAAAACGTCGGCGAGGTAGATCCTATGATTTGCACCTAGAATATCGGCCATCTCGATGGTCATCACTGTCAGAAAAGACTGGAAGTTTGGATCCATAAACTCAAGTAAATTTAATGTAAAATGATATAAAATTAAGGTACCTTTGCAATTAAATTAGAGTAAATTTAAAAAATTCAGATACTTTTGTAGTCAAATTAAAGCAAATTATTACAATTACTGTACCAAAAATAAATCTGACCTCGCACTTATATAGTAAATTTAACTATACCAGCTTATGAATAAAAACTTCCATGTACATTAAATTTTTAATAATTTTTTTTCTCAGTGATGTTCCAAATGCTCAATTCTCACATCATCCAATCGGTCAGTTGACCCAATCCACTTGTCCACCTGGATCATTTTTAATACCTCCAATAGGGTTAAGAAGGTTCGGTTCATATTTGTGTCCCGTTCGGATCATTCGAAGGATGGCGTCATCGAGCATATCGCACCCCTCGTATGCTTCCTCCTCTGCTTCCTACTCGCATGAACTTCCTCCTGCCTTTCGTGGCTTCCACTTCTTGCCATCCCAGCCCCCGACTGGTGTGTCCCGGCTTGCACGGACCTCCTTCTTGGGTGAGCCCCGGGTTTTCGTGCCGCGCGCACGCCAGCCACTCCAACTCGTTACATACGGTAATTAAACGACGCACGAGACCTCCTCGAGTGCAGATATACGCGTCCAACGTGTGTGTGTCTGTGTATATACGTGCAGTGCATATGGTAATAATAGTGCAAGGAGGCTAGGAAGAGTCCGCCCTGGCCGGTCGGGTTTTATGCCGTTGTTAAAACCATTCGCTTCCGGACCTGAAAAGTATAGGTACACTATCCGCTAGTATATCGTCGATTCCGTTGCCCCGGAGAGAATTTCACTTGAATAACAGATTTCCAGTGAAATATAGCTTTGGTGTTACATCGGGAACGTCGGGTTATCGGCGCCTTTGAGCCACCGCTCTGTGTGGACACAGACGCTTTGGTGCAATGAAACGTCGTCTGGTTTTCATGAAAAATAACAGGAGCGAAAAATGTCCTTAGGGAACATCCTACATTTTTTTGCAGCTTCTTTTATAATCATGCAAAGCTGCATTTGCAAGTGTCAGTGTCTGATTTGCCTCGACAAAGTGCCTAAGTATTCCCGAAGTGACTGTGAATATAAAAAATCGTCCAAGTGGATTTATTAGGATTCCTAAAGAACAAGTGTTGGATTTTGGTAGACGTCTCCCATCCTGCAAAATATTGCCGAGGTTCCACTATAGCCTTCGTCCAGTGTGATCCACACCTTCCTCCTCCCACCAGTTTTCCTATACCTATGCGGTGGCCGTCTCGCAATCGTTGTTTGCCGACTGCTAATACCATCGGGATCGACCCTCGCGCCAAGAAACGTCCGAGCCGGTTGCGCGAGGGAGAAAGAAACTTGGCGCAGTTCACAACGACGTCGGCGGCTCATGGCTGAGGTTTGTTTGGCTCGCGTGCCGGGCCGCGCGGACGCGCCACGAGAGTTTGGCGGAACGTCGCGCGTCAATCAAAGACTAGTGAGCCTCCTCCGGGGCACACCGTTCATGCCCCCCGCCGCCGCCTTCGCCTCGGTAGACTCTCGAGGAAATGATCCCCACACTCGACGCAGAGTGTGAGAGAGAGAGGGCGACTCGACTGCGATCTCGTATATCATACTTGCTAATAGCAGCTAGTACGTACATGCGCCGATGCCCCGGCTCTACCGATAGACCCTGATATCCCTCGAAGGGTAACTAGCAATAATCCTCTCGCACGGTAAACCGGGGCTTTATGCATCAGCTTCGATTTACTCGGGTTCTGAGCTAATTTCTCAAAGCGCGAAATTATCTGGTTAAGTCGACCATATTTGTCATCCTCGAAAATGGACACTATAGGTAAATCAATAAAATCTAGGAAGTTATCTTCTACCAGTAGCCTTTTGGGATCAGAGTCCTCTACTTTTTTTTTTTTAAACAGAATTATTTTTCTAAACGATGTTGATGATGGAATTATATGGAATTTAATTATTGGATCTTGAATCAAAATTGCGACTAGATTTAACTTTTTCCTGATTCAAAGTGCCCCGGTCTCGCACTTGGAACTCACTAATACTCAGATGCACGCAATGGCCATACGTATACCTTTAGTCCGTCTGTAATGTGGCGCTACGTCTGCTGTATGTGTATATATACATTCACATGTGTCTGTGTGTTATACGTCGGCGATGCGAAGTCGGAGAGGCTCTTCGGCAAAGTCGTCAGGCAGCAACGAAAAGCGATCGAGCAGCCTGGTAGGCGCATTTCGAGCCATCTTTACACGCGTGCGGTCCGTTCGCGTGATGCACGCATGCCATACCCACCACCGTCACTTCTTCCACCTCTTCTTCTTCCTCTTCTTCCCCTTCGCCTCGTCTGCTTCTACTTATTCTTCCTCACCTTCTTCGGCGCGTCTGCTTATTTCACTTGTGCCACCACCTTCTTCCCCCTCCTTTGCTCTCGTCTCGTCTTTTCTTCTAACGTCTCTTCCTTCCTCTCGCTTCATCTGAGCCAAGACGCTGAGATGGAGAGGGAGAAGGGATACCAAAGCTTCCCGCCCCTCACTCGTTCTGCACTTTCGCGGCTATTCTCTCTTTTTTCGCGGCGTTCCTTCGGCCGCAGCTGCCTGCATCATCGAGACGATATTCGGCGAACCTGACTCAATATTTTCTTACTTACTCGCAGAGCGTTATGAGGAGCTTTGATATGCAGGAAATTCATGACTTGTAATTATTGTCACTTAGATGCGTGGTTAAAAATTTGTGGGTTTGTGATTTTTTGTTTAAGGAATTTCTTTTGCTAAATTGTCATCGTAGTTTGATGGATTCTCAAGGTTAGCTTAATTTTACTGGCAAATTGTCATAATCCACTGGACCAGTTATACCAACCAAATAACTGACTAATAGAAAAAAATAAAATCTGCCTAAATAATCAGTACGATACGACGATCAAGAGTGACGATCGACTGAGTCGGTTAACCCAGTTATTAAGATTGAAGGGAAGGAAGAATCGCGAAATCGTCCAAGTGTCAGTCCTACGCAGTGACCGGCCACGAAATTCGCCAAGCAGAACCGTTCGCCAAGCTCGTGTAGGCCAAAAACTCGCGGGACACGAGTCGCTCGAGGGCCCCGCGAGTCACTTCGATCAGAGAGAAATTTATTCTCCCGGCAGAAAGACAGCGTAAACGGTGAGAAAAGGCTGAGAGCGAGATGGAACATATCTTGTCTTCTCTTCAGCCTCGCGAATCGTTCTGGTCTCGAGTCGCTCGGCGAAAAGATACAGTCCTGGGGTCGAACAATAAAACTTGGCCGGACGGTTTTTTGCTTGGATCCCACTCGCCACGGACTCGGGGCGAGATCGACACGGTCGGAGACCCGGAGATCGACGCTCGGGCCACTCGGTGAGTGGCAGAAACGATCGAATCTCCGCTCGTTTGTATTATTTACATGTTCGTTATGCTCGAAGGCGAGAGACGAGCCCGGAGGAATCGAGGAAGAAAAACTCCGGAGAAAGAAGTTTGGGTCCCTGTGTACAAATCCCCTAGCGTCACCCTCTCCTCTTCCTCCCAGTTCTTTCATTCGGTTACCTTCCTCGATTCGGTACGGACGGATAAAAAAGTCCCGAATCGAAGAGAACGTTCGAATCGGATTTTGCTCGGCCGATGCTCCGCCTCGCGGAGGAATAAAACATCCGCGCGCGAATCCCTCGCGCCATCGACGACGCGAGTGGATATCGAAGAGCTCCTACCTTGCAGAGAGGCCCCGAAGAGTGCGTGGATCTCTTGACGCCTTCGGGGCCTGTATTCCACTCATCCTTCTTCGATACACTCGTCCGCTTCTCTGGCTCTCGACGATCTCCCTTCTTTTGAGGTACAGCGTCGTGCTAATGGGAGACCAATTTCGGGCCGGTGATCCAAGGTCGATCGAAAATTACGTCCCGGATCCTCCGCCGATGCATCGGACCCCCTCCCCCCTCTTCGCTCTTCGGGCGCGAAAGATTTTGCGTTCGTCATCCTCGCATTTTGCGGTGATTCGCATTATGCGTCGTTGGCTACAATGTTGCCAACGACGCATAATGTTGGATATTTTTCAATTAAAAAAAATACGATTAAAAAAAATTGTGTGCGTGTGGAATTTTCATAGAATGTTTGATGTCCGGTAACATTGCTGCATCGTTACAATCTGCCAGCGATTCTCGCGTGAATTCGTCCAGCTGCAACCGGCGACTATTAATTAAGATCCGTATACTTATGCGATTGAGATTGCCGGGACCGTCTTCGTGTGTGTTTGTGGCCGTGGAATAAATGCGTGAGAATGAGAATGCGCGCGCTCGTTTCTCGCGCCAAGTGGAAACTCGAAGTGCATATGCTTGCAAGTTCATAACGTTGAATGCGCTCGCTATTGAAGAAAGCGCACACGTGAAGACTCGAAGACATCCGTGTATATAAATCAGGCTTGCGCAGAAACGGCTGTGATTCCGAGGTCCCGCTTCCTCCGCCGCTTTATATAATTCGAGCAATCGAGATAATGGCGAACAATATGTAATTATATCATTGTTTGAAATTACCCGTCGGCCTCCGTATAGCGGCGTCCGCCTCGATTTTCTCCGCTTTTGCTCGTGCGCCGTTACGGATCTCGCGTCGAGGAGGGGGGAGGAAGGGGGGGCCTCTGGTCCCCCGACTCGGGGCCCAAGCGCCGAGCGCGCCGAGAAACGAGAAGTGCCCTCGAAGAGACCGCTCCGAGGTGTTATTAGGGCCTGACATTGATACATACAAAGGAAGATACGTGTGGTTGGGCTCAGTGGCGTCGAGGCTCGAATCCCACCCCTTTCGCAATTTTTATCCTGTAACATTTTATTCGTACGAATCAAACCGAAGTCTCCCTCCGAAGCTTCGTGTGTTTCTATGTCTGGAAATCTGACATCTGGACCAGGGTTAGGATTCATTTTAGGGTTTAGTATAGGGTCCAGTTTAACCTTTGATTTTTTTTAACGTAATTGTCTTGTAATTCATGCTCATCTTAGATGACTAGTTCAGCACTGTTTATCGCTTTTGGACCACACTAAATGTCACTCCTACTCATCCCTAGGCCACTATTACAGAAACCAATAATTTCGATGCCTCAGGATTCGTTTCCAAGCCGCGAGCTTCAGAAAGAGCGATCGCTTCGCTGGCTGCACGTCCTCGCGATTATCAATGATTTGTTGCAGCCGATCTACAATAATCGCAACGCGGGCGCGACGAGAGAAAGCGATCACCGAATCCGACGTCACCCATCGTGTGAAATCGCGAATTCATACGTTCCAAAGCAGCAGCGTTGTGGCAGCGGTTATGAGCATCGACGTCAGGACGCTCGGCAATCGGAGAACAGTCATCGGCATGTAATTATCATGGACAGCCCCGGTGCTCGCCCTTGTTCGACGGAGAATGAGAAAACCAACGCTGCTGGGCTATTCATCAATGTCGCTTGTTACCACGTCCGCGAGAAGTAATGTCTATGAGAAAGACTCGACTCGTTGGAAGAATAGAGTGGTCGAGGGAAAATGGCATCGAGAGTCTTCGGACGAATCAACGCATCTTCAACATCATTCGAAGAGGATTCTTCCATCACATCTGCACTGACTCTGATAATTTTTATCCCAAATGCCATTCTGGTTTTAAAAATAAGTAAAAAATGTCAGCCGACAAATCATAACAAAGTAGCAACACAGAGATTGCGATAAAATTCCAAGCCGACAGAAATGGAAATGAGGAGAAAAGAGGGAGCCGGCCACGCGTCGAAACAAATCATGTCGTCACGTTGTTCGCGAGGCGATAACGCCTAGAAATAATTTGTTTGCGAGAGGAAAGAGGGTTGTCGGCACCTGCGCGCTAGTCGCACCGGTGCCTATGCGCATCTCGATATATTTCTTCGGGGCGCTCAAGCGCCGAGGGTCCGAAGACTAAGTACACGTAACGACGCGACGGTACCGACACTCTCGGGTCGTCTCGACGGTAGCGCGGCTACCGCAAAAGCCGCACGAACGAACAATCAGACTTGCAAAAACGGGGCCCTTAATTGGGCCGTTAACCGTGGCCGACGATGATTAATCGCGGGGTACGAGAGAGAGAGAGTGCAAAGTGTTCGGCCCGAAGAGATGGTGGACGCTATATGGTCGTCGGGGTTGCCGGTTGGGGTGGTGACGGATCAGGACAACGAGGCGACGACGACGACGACGACGACGAGCGAAATCACGCCACTCATTTTTTTTTCGGCACTCGGATGATTAGCAAAAGACGAAAGATCGTTTTTATAGGGCGAGAAGCGAATACCAAAACCGGAGCGTGATTATTTTTTCGAAAAAGAAAGAGTTGGTCGTGTGAGGAGTCTCGTGATTGGCTGCTCTGAATTTGGTTCGGCACGACTTTATTTTTTATTATTTTTGACTAAACATTTATCACATTTTAGATTTTTAGTAAAATAAGGAATATTGGTAGATTAAAAAATGGCAAATTACTTTAACGACAGTTCGCGTCGTCAAAGACGAAAATGGGGAAATGAAAGGATTAGCGGACTCGGCTTTTTGCCCGCGGGGTCCGAGATGAAACGATGAAGAGCGGACAAAAGGAACGGGGGACGGAGATAAGACCCGCGGATCGTTCTTGCGGGAGAAAAAAAAGGGAATGAAACTAACGAACGAAATACCAACGTTATCATGACGACCCCTCCGCTTCTTCCTGCTGCGTATTGCGCGGACTCTCGTTTCCTCTCTCTTCGACCATCGCACTTCTGGGTCGATGTGTCCTCGCTCTCCAGCGACGCGGGATCTGACCGTGCGGAACGCGGTTCTCATAACCGGTCAACGAGGCCGCCCGCGTCAAAGAAAGAGCCGAGGGTGATCTCGCAGATAAAACCTAGAGCAAATATGTAACTTGACTCGGAAATGGCATATACCCGCCCCTCGAGGCTACCTCAATGCAATACGTTGTGTTTTATATCCTTCCAGTTGGCCGAGTGTTTGCCTCCATTTACAGTGGGGGAAAAAAATGTTGGCAGCACTGGAAAGGTACAAACCATTTTTTATTCTTGCACAATTACATTATTAAAAAAGTGACTCCAATTGTGATTCATTTTTTTATCAATTCCAATTGGCTGCTAATACAAATTGTTGGTGATTCCAATTGGCTTCCGATACAAATTGTTGGTGATTCCAATTGGCTACCCATACAAATTGTTGATGATTTCAATTGGCCAATTCTTGTTACCGATATAAATTGTTGATGATTCCAATTGGCTTCCGATACAAATTGTTTGCAATTCCAATTGGCTACCCATACAAATTGTTGGTAATTCCAATTGGCTACCGATACAAATTGTTGATGATTCCAATTGGCTACCCATACAAATTGTAGGTGATTCCAATTGGCCAATTCTTGTTAGGATCGATCCGTTCCGTTCGCGGCTTCCGAATCGATCTATCGCGTGCTCCAATCTTCCAACGTTGCAACTTCGTCTCTACCCTTCATCTCTCTCTCTCTCGTTTCTCATTAATAAGCCGTCGACAGGGAGTAGTCACCACAAACGTTGAAGCCGTGAGGTCTCCGAGTGCGGCGTCACATCAGAGATGCAGGCAGTCGTATACCAACCATCCAATATATATACATAATATATATAGAGAGATGTGTATATGCACACATATATATATACCAGCTCGCCGGCTACAAGGATCCCGATAGAATGAGGCCGTCCACGCTTCGGGCAAACAAGAAGCCGGCCACGCTGACACATACATGCATATATATACTATATAGATATAGATATACGCAACAACCTCTGAGAACGAAAGAAGCGAGACGGACGAAAATCTTGCGCTGCATCTAAAAGGAGAATAAAAAAAAGGCAACGAGAATAAGTAGAGTGCAGACTTACGAGCATCAGTTGGTTGGCTTTCGTATGAAGAAACGCCACGATCAGATATCGCGGAATAGAAATGAAAACCAAACACGGCATCGTCGATAATTGATAGAATAAATTAAATCATTTGTCTCGAGGGGGATTAAAAACAATTATTCTTTATCATGCGGAGATTGGGCGTAGCTTATATGCGGACTCGGGGTTGGAACGAGAGGCGCTGCTCGTTATGAACCGCTGCGGTGTCTCTGCGAATGCAGCGGCGTTAATTATTCGCGTTGTACGCGTTGGCCGATTCGGCGGAGCCATAAGTCGGATTGAGAGAAACGACGCCGGGGTTAGTTGGTCGGAAATGGGGGCTATTTCTCTGGATCCTTCTGGATCGTTTTTTTTTTCGTTTGTCTTTTTTTTTGGTCTCGGACTCCCTTTCGATTTATTCCTCGCTGATGAATCAGGTGCAGCTCTCTCGCTCTTTCGCTGCTCGGGACAGAGCGAGAGGTCGAAGTTACTTTTGTGGGCGGGTCTCGCTCTGTCAGAACCTCGGCTTTCGCTACTCCTCTCTGCTGCTGCTGCTGCTGCTGATGCTGATGCTGCTACTCCTGTTGCCGTTTGCTACGTACAGCATTCTACGAGACTCAATTCTCCAGGTATAAATGCTCGTACGCGCATCTCACACTGCCTCTTCTCTTTGGACTCTTCCTCTCGCTTTTTCTCCGTCTCTCTCTCACTCACTCTGATGATTGCGAGGATTTTTCTTGGTACAGTGGAACACCGATTAAGCGGACTGTCAGGTAGAAACAGGGACCAGGATCCATAATATGCATAGTGCATAATGATAATTATAATGATAATGATAATGATAACTGAATTTAAGATTAATGCAATTCTACGCTTTGCCTACAAGTAGGAAATTATATTTTTATTTTATTAATAAAAAAAGTTGCGGTCATTAGATTCATTGCTGATCATTTTGGGAGCCTCTTTTGAGTGGTTTAATTTTTTTTACCTTTTTTGTATAGGGTTCATAATTCTGTTTATAATTAATTTAAGCAAAAAATGCGTTATTGGCTAAAATCAAAGGTGATGATTTAGGGAATTAAAGCTTAAGCGGAGTTCCACTGTAGCTGCCTGAATTCCCAACTCTCAGCTCGCTGGCCAAGCAGACATCCAATGCTCACTACTAATATTACTACTTCTTCTTCCACCTCCTCCTCCTCCTCCATTTCTCCTCTTCATCTTCTTCTTTTTCCTTCTTGTCTACTCCTCGCAGCCTCTTGATTTAAATTGGAATACGAAATGCGGAATACGAATATTTCTAATTACTACCGACGCTCCACCGGCAACAGCAGCAACAGCAGCAGCAGCAAAGACTCGGCCTCACTCTTGACCGCCCTCGTGAATAACTCTTGAATTTCATTTTTTATTTTTCTCTCCTTTTTTCATTTATTTATATTTATACTTTTATTATTATCTCCGACGCGTATGCATAACAGTCGCACGCGAATAAATACCGCGTGGTACTTGACCAGCAACGTATATGCCTCGTTACTCCGGTGCAATCTTCAAGACCATAAATTCGCGATACATGAGCGAGCACAGCTTGTAAGCACAGATAGTATAAACCACGTATAAACCACGCGAGGAGCGTCGTTCCGCGAGTGAATCTCGATCAACCTTTCTTATCGAACTTCTCAATTTTTGTCCTCCTCCCCTTTGGAAAGGGGGAGGACAAAAAACCCCTCACGAGATACGTCACGTCGACATTATCTGCAGGTCCAGCGATTGTTCCGTGGGAATCGTTCTTATCATTTTTATCTCCAAGATTGAACGCACTTCAGTCTTCTCCCAAGAAATTCAAAACCAAGAAAAAAGTCTGGAAATTAAAAAAATAAATACATAATACTACAGACCGAGAAATGTTTATTTCTGACCATTGCGCAAGATTTCTAAGAACTCTTTGTGCGCAGGCGCGAAAAATCTAACCAGACGAACGCGCATGCGCAGAGTTTGAATAAATCTCGGCGTTAAACGAGGTCGTAAAGCAATTCCCAACGAGAGTTCCGCGAGAAGTTCGAGGCGGCTGACTAGACATATATATATAATATATATAGACCCACGGGCTGACTCAATACATATGTATACATATATAGCCCGGCACGATAGTCTAATATCGCTCGGCTCGCCGAGGATTCCGCTCGGCTCACGTGTTTGAAATTATAATAAATATCGCGCGGCCAATTAGATGCGTTGTTTTCACAGATGACAGCGCGTGCGCAGCTCCTCAGAACGCGGGGCGAGAAATCGGCCGCGCCGCGCAGCGAGTGGACTCGCGCGTCTCTGCGCATGCGCCGCCGCTATCCGCGGGCGCCGGCGCGCAGACGCCGACGCCCGAGTGGGTCGACGTTCTTCCCCGTTGCCCCGGCGCCGCTAATGATATTGGTTTAGGCCCATCATTTTTACAATTGCTAATAAATAACGAGGCGAGGTTCGCGCGTCGCAATTCCGCGAGTGCGTTGCGGCACTTCTCTCGCTCGAGCTGTTTTGTGTTATATACAGTCGAGACCCGATCGAGATGTAGGAATGTGATCATCCGCTCGCGTCAGCCACAACGGAGAGTCTTTAGTCTGTGTTTTCTGAGGCAACAGAATAACGGAAATACTCGACGCGAAAATTTGTGCAAAGGCGGTGGGAGAAAATATTACGGAAATTCGGGTTTTGCTGATGCGAAATAGTAAAAAGGAAAAAAAACTTTACGAAATTGGGTCGTTAATAAAAGTAAAAATAATAATAATAATAATAATGAAAACGAATATATTTAATTATAAAGAACAGAAAGAATAAATTTATTTTTTTATATTACGTAACAGTAGTGAAGTTGAAAATATTGGAGATTTTTCCGCACCCGATTTTCCCGATTTCCAACGCACCCGGATAATGACTTCTCGCCTCCTCCTCATCCTCGGACTGCGGCTTTTCGCCGGACGGTGAAACAAAAGGAAAACAAAAAGAAAGAAAAAAAGAGACTGATGATAGAACAGACGAAACGGAGAGAAACAAAAGGGCGGCTCGGTGGAACTGGTAAGCGAGAAGCGAAGAAAGCGAAAGGACGATTTGTTCGCGCCGCGGGAGTCCGGGCGCAACGAAAATAAGCCAACTTCTCACATAATTCACCGAGGCGTCACGTCCGTCTCTCTCTGTCTCTCGCGTTCGGCCGGACGAGCCTCGGGGCTAGAATTCTCTCTCTCTATCTATTCGCTTTCTCCCTCTTTCTCGTCCTCACCTGAGAGAGTCCGTCGAACCGCGTCGGTCGACGAAACACGAATACAAATAGAAATCATTAATAGTTTTGTTTCAAGGGTTCTGGGCGTTCTGGGCGCCGAGCGCCGACCGACGCTTCGTAATGATTCGTTAATGATTTCGGGGCTCTCCTCGCGGTTCGGCTGCGAAGAGGATCCTCCTCAGCCTCTCTCCGACGTCGCTGGACACAGACGGACGGACGGACAGAGCGTATCTTTGTTTCAAGTCGAGAGACGCGCCGACTGACCGCGCATCAATTTCTTCAAATGAATACCGAGCGCTGGGAACAATCGAGATTTCACGCTAATCGCATCCCCACTTCCCCCTCTTTTCCTCCCCCTCTCGTCCGGCGCTGAGACTCTTCCCACATTTTTGCAGGTATTGATGATTTTCATCGGTGCTACTGTCAGAAATCGTAGGTCTGGCCGCCGGGCCGAAAATCGCCCAAATCGGGGTCACGAAATTTATTTTCTCAAAATATCGACTTTTAACCTATACCATCGTTCTCAAGTCGCATATTCTACCCCTGAAAACACTGGTTACAACCCTTTTTTAGTTGATTTTGAAAAAAAATATTTTTTGGCCGAACAGTTTGTCAGAAATCGTAGATCTGGCCGCCGGGCCGAAAACCGCCCAAATCGGGGTCACAAATTTATTGTTTATTCGCTCCAAATAATTCAATAAAAAATTCGATGAAACAGATTCACACGATCTGAGTGTCGCCAGAATTACACAGCATTTTTTTTTTTTTCGCGATCATGAATAGGATTCGTTCCGTCGCGTGATTTTCACTTTTTGGAAAAATCAATGTCACCGTATTCCGATCCGTGTACGCGAAAAAAAGTCCGTAGAAAAATAACGAAATAGCAACGAGAGAGAAAAAGGAGAACCGATCGGCGGCGATAAAACCGACACATGGCCGCTCGTCCAGGGTGACGGAGTACCTGAATGTTTTTTTTTGCTCCCGGCAAACGGGTACAGAAGCCCGGTCTAGTCGCACCCATCGCTCTGTGTATCGATCAACGACAGAAAACGTGGCCGAACAATGCGACCCCGTTTCTTCATTGCAGTCATCAGTCATTCGGTATAAATATTAAATTCGCTAAAAAAAAAAAATACGTTCTCCGGGACTCCGAGGGGGTCGAAGTTGCAGCGTCAGCGCGCGCGCGCGAGACAAAGCGGATACCCTGGGTATTACCGAGGCGGCAGCTGACCGGTAAAGTCGGCGCTTGCGCGTTGCCTTTGCTGTTGCTGATCGGCGGCGCTTGGTTCGAGCCTCGAAGATGAACGAAGACTGCGGACCCGAATTTAGTACGAAAGGGGGGCGAATTAATGCCCCAGCGATGATAAAAATTATCCCAGAAGAAAAATCTAGCATTGGTTGATCATTGAATTATTTTAAGGTAGCCAAATCTACCCAAATAAAAATATTACGCCAAATAAAAAAGTTGCTCTAAATTTTTTTAATTGTTCCAAATAAAAAAAATTGCTTCAAGAAGAAATATCTGGCCTTGGTTGATCATTGAATTATTTTACGTTTGCCAAAACTATCAAATAAAAAAAAATTGCTCCAATTAAAAAAATTCCTATAAATTAAAAAAATTGAGGCAAATAAAAAATAAAATTGCTTCAAGGTACCAAAAGGGGCGAGCAAATCCTGCGAGTAAATCCAGTCGCGAGCCAAAAATTCTGGGCGTGTTTGTCCCACTGTGGGACGGCTCTACACTATTTTTCCCTGCGCGCTACCAGCGAAAAGGGTTGGGCCCCCCGAGTGTTACTTTCTCCCTTCCGTGTGCCCTTTCTCCCTGCCACTCGTAACCCAGGGTCTGAACGATACGCCGATCGCTGTCCCCGGTGTATTGTCCTCACATTGTGAGATTCGTCGGGTTACTCGTTTCATCCTGAACACGTTCGACTGGGAGGCGGAGTCTCGGCTTATAAACTGCGCGATTACCATTATTATCGTTATTATTTTTATTATAGGCATACATTTCAGCAGTACAAAATGTACGAATCGCAGCTAAGGCGAATCAAAAGTGCCAGAAGGGGGCGGGGGGTCCGCCTCATGAATTGTTGAACTCATAGCTCAGGGTCAGAATCACGATGAGACATTGAAATGAATCACGAGAAGAGTGAAGGGGCCCTACAAATAATTCTTTGCACGATGGTTACAAAACAATACAAAATTCGGTGTCGCAACGATTCAGACGGTTCCTCAAAAGCATCGATAGCAATTAAACCGAAGAATCGCTGAACGAATCAGAGCCTTGGGTATCAAGAAAAGAGTCTTTCTCTTCCTTTCGTATTGTCTTAGCAATCCAAAGAACCTAAAGACCGAGGCACCGAAAAAGCTTCCTCACAGCTTCCGTTCTCCACTTCTCCCTTTCTCCCTTCGCACTGGATACACACATATATACACAATAACTACATATATATTTCGGAGACCCTCGAGCCGCGCGGATCGAGTGCCACTCGAGCGAGGCTCTCGAGTTGGGGCGCTTTCGCTTGCGACAAACGACAGCAAAAAGAAAAGAAAAAAAAAAACGAACGGGAAGCGTCTTCAGATTTCCTTTTCAGAGTTTCGTCGCGGCTTCTCCTTCTCCTTTCCTTTCTCCCTTCCTCATTCCGTTCGCCAGCTACGCACGGAGCTTCGTCAAACGCGCTCTTAATTATCGGCGCTGCTGCAGCGGCGTCTTCACGACAATGGACGCGTACTTATTCGCTAATCAGTTTTGTTCCCACTCACAATGACCCCCCTCCTTCTTTGCCCCCCCACGCTTCTACTTTTGCCCTGAGTCTTGGCGCTTTGCGTTAGGCGCACCGACGGTTGTGGTTTATTACCATTTCCTATGGTTCAATGGCCAATGCTAATGGGGCAATAACAACAATCGACTTGAGGGTCCCGTTTGAGGTTGAGATTCGCGCGCACGTCTTCGGGGCAACCTTCGTTTTTTTTTCTCTCTACTTCGTTCCTTTTTCTTTGCGCGAAGAGGCTCGAAAGTGCAGCGCTCGTTGAAGATCGCAATTAACCGGTGGCAATTAATTCCGCTCTCGTAACCGCTGCGAATGCGCGAAACAATCCGAGCAGGAAATACACTCGAGTGTCTTCGAGGTGGCGGGTTTTGCGTGCAGCGCGTGTGGCGAATAAGAGCAGAGAGCATCGTCACGTCCTCGAGATAATCCTGAGATTTTTTTTATTCTCTCTTTATTTTTTTTTAGTGCAGAGCACAAAAGCGTAGTGCACGCGGCTTCAAAATGGATTAAAAATAATAGATTGATCGAGAAATAATAAAAAGTTCAATTTTAGTAACCAAGGAACGTGACTGATTTTTTTTCCTTGAAAATTTAGGCTCCAATTATTTTCATTCTGAATTTTTACGAGAAATATTTTTGAGCAGTGGGAAATATTTAATTATGAAGCAAAGTGAGATCCCAGATCGTGGGAAATCGACGCGGGCATCGATTGCCAATGACTATTATTCGATGTACCTACACTTAGGCTCGATGTAGTCGCAGGAGGATCAGCGTTCCGCCCCTGCGAGTTTTGCGAGTGGCTGCGCCTCGAGTGGCCATAGAGTATAGACGTTTGCCAGGGAAGCGCCGAGGAGACACTCGAGTTGATATCCGGTTGATACTATTATAATGGTACATCGCTCGGATGCGGTTTACAGAAATCCCGGGGCACCGGCTGCGCCGTCTGCTTGAAACGGCGACGACGGTGTCGGTGGTGGTGGTTCGAGTGCTCGGATCCCTTCTTCGTTCTCCGGGGAATTGAAGAGATATTTCAGATATTATATACACATATAAAACATGTACATATAATACCTGAATTCAGCTTATATATACACTAAAAAAAATTCTGTTTGCATAAACTGATATATTTAATTTATTTTTCAATTTTTTTTTTATGGAAGTGGAATATAAAATTACAGTATTTTCTACCGAATCCTATAAAAATTAGGATGTTTAATTTTTAAGTTAAGAAGTTGAGTATAAAAAATTGGTATTTTTTTACACGTGTATTACATTTAATATATCAGCTGACGAATCTGATGTTTTTTAATGTAAATTCACATAAATTTTTAACAGTGTATTTATTTACCTGGTCGACTCCACAAGCGGAAAAACAACATATATGCATGCAAACTGCATCCGATGTAAACAGCTCCGTCTCCTTTTTTCCATGTGCAATGTGCACTCGTTCATCGGTAGATATAACTTCAACATCCGCGCGCCGCGCGCGATTCAACCGCGCGAGTGTAACTGCTGCCGGTGTTTGCCGCTCGGAGCGAAGTTGGCGAACGCCGCGTTCGCTATCATTAAAACGTAATCACTGCGCGCGCGGCCCGCGGCGATGCTAATTTGTCGGTTAATTAATGCTCCCGCGCGCGCGCGTGGTTCTCCCATTGTGCTGCCTCCCCCGCACAACCCCCTCCCCTCCCCCTCCCCCCTCCCGACTCCCGTGCTCTCGATCTTGGGCGCTTTTAGCCGAAGGTATTTATACATATTTTTTTTTCTCCGCTACGGGAAACACGGAATAATTAAATCGAATAAGTTATACGACGCCGGGAATTTTGTGCGAAAACTGTAATTCGCGACAATGGAAACGAAACGTCGCCTGTAATAAGTCATCTTTTTTTTTTACATTGTACTGAGGGTATTTTATGATAGTAATATAATAGTTACGGTAACTGAGGCAAGGAAAATTATGGTCGGGGACTGTAATCATTTTTCACGTTAATGAAACGAGATGAGAATGAGAGAAAAATTTTTCTCGTTAATTAAATGAGAACAAATGCGTTATCAATTGGCTCCACGATTTTTTTTTTATAAAAAAAATTATGGTGCACACATCTTTAGTCCTGCAAAAAAAAAAAAAAAAAAAAAATGTTGGGAGACCGCAAAGGGCTAATTGAGTCGTACATTGAAAAATGTCTCGAGCACCGAGACATTTGCTTCGTCGTCGTCTGTTGCGGCGACTTCGCCGCTCGAACCGGCTCTCTCCTTTTTTTTTTCTTCAGCATCTTCGTCCCTCGCGGAGTCGCCGACAATCATCATCAACACGTTTGCATTTAGGATCTTCTCGCACGCAGGCCACGCAGCCTCCCCCTCCCCCCTTTCTCCCCTCCCCCACCCCACCCACCGGTTCTTGTCGGTGGTCTCGCGTCGATGCGCGTGTCACGCGAAACACGCGACCGCAAAACGCGTGTATATGCAACGCGGTCAGTCGGTCCACGGCAAACGCGGATCGCCGACGACGACGCCGCCTACCTGCATGCCTCACTTTTTTTTTGGTTTTTTTTTCGTGCGACAACAGAACCCAACGTATCTCGACCGTAGAAACTGAGAGTAAGAAGCAAATTAAAAGCTTTGTACTCTTAACGAATTTTTTTATTCCCACGAAAATATTTCTCTGATTATGAAAAAAAAAAAAAAAAAAAATCCCTCACTCGCAATTTTAATTCAAAGAATAAAAATGTAGATGTTATAAAAAAATTCTTGAACTAATAAAAATAAAAATAATAATAACAATCAATTGTAGTGATTTGCCAGAAAAAATTATATCAATAAATTGTAGCTATTTTGCAAAATTAATAAGGACAAGAATTCAGCAAATAAAAAATTAATAATATAGCGCATTTAATTGCAGATTTAGCGAGAACAAAGTTAGCGAACTCAGAATCAATTTCCTCATCTTTCAGGAACAAAAAACAGTTTAGGGACTGAATATGCTCCAGCGGCTTCTCCTTCGGATATCTCGGGTTGTATTTCAGCGCAGTGCGTTCGCCGTACGTCCTGAGCGTCGGCGCTAAGTACCGGGTTTGCGAGTGAGCCCCGAGTATTAAGTGCACCGCGAGTACGCGTATATATCGCGCGAGCGCGGAGGCATTGGGCGAGAGCTCGCGGTGCGCACGTACCCGGATAGATGTAGAACCGGACGCGCCGCGTCCTCCGACGTCTTCGCGTTTACCGCGCATTCGTACCGAGCGCCTCTTACGATCTAGCTGCTTTTTCCCTTTTTTTTTTCTCTCTCTTTCGCCCCGAGGCAGTAAGGATTGTTACCCGGTAATTAGTAATTACATTAAGCGCTTGTATAATACAACGAGCGTTTCTCCCCACCCCTCTCCCACCCTCTCCCGGACTCTTCCTCATTTCCTCCCGCGCATGCGCAGTTGTCTCCTTTCTGTCATGTGCTCACTGTTGCATTTTTTAAATCCTCCATCTTTTCATAAAAAAAGCCTGAAAATTCAATATCCATTCCTTGACAATTAAAAAAAATTAAATCGTCGATATTGCATTTTTGCAAAAATACGATTTAGCCTCAAATAATTCATAAAAAAAATTATAAATGGCGTTGAAAACAATTAAATATGAGCAGGAAGTTTAACTGCAGCCAATGGCATTGAACGTCCTTGGATGTCGAAAAACTTGCGCAATGCGCCAACGGAAGTTGGGCGCCAACCTCACCTAAAAAAAAAAAAAATAATCCACATTCACTTCACGACCGTCTGACATTAAAGTATCCATTTTTTTCCGCACTCGCTTTCTCGTATTGGAAGTCGATCGCGGTTAAGTGCCGGGTTAAATCTCGACGCAACGCCGAAGCGTCATTAAACACCCACTCACTTTCCCTCGCGAAACGCGTGGAAAACGCAGAACCGCCGTCGCGAGTCGCACGAAGGCAAAGGTGGAGCTCGGCCGACGCGGTCGACGCTCGTAACGAGACGTTGCATGCGGAAAACCTGTTTGTCACCCGGCGCAAGGGAGGCGCGAGCCAGGCGGACACCGAAATCGCATGACAACGATACCGAGCGCCTTCCCCTTCCCCTCCCCGCTCGCATTCGCGTCATATATATATGTATGCATTATGCGTGCGAATTGCAATGCGGCACATACGCGCAATTGCGGATAATAACATATATGTATATGGCTATATATAGTACGTGCGTACAACGTTGGAGGGGCTCGAGTCGCGTTTACTTACAAGCGTGCGAACTTCTTCGCTATCGCTCGGCGATCCCGGTCAAATCTCCTCGCGATCGCGCGTGACTTTGTCTGAGTTGAATACTACTTCATTTTCTTGCAATTAGCATTTTTTTTTAATGCTACTTATTTTAAGATGCGTTTTTTATTTAACTGTTACTGTCGATTTTTATTCGGCCTCTGATTGGTTGCTGGGAAACCGGTAACTGTTTGATATGGCGTAATTTGCTAGATTGGCAGAAAAAAATAGATTTTTGCATTTTTCTCCTCGAATTTTTTATTTTTTGGACAAATAATGGTGGTTTTCGGAATCAGCGGAAGATTTCCCATCGGATAGGGTTTTTTAACTTTGCGTAATCGAAAATTTTTTTTTCGTCAAATTTTGCAAAAAATTGCAAGGGCAAATTGCAAATTGTACCCCTTCTAAAAATTTGCGATTTTTGAGGGTCAACTTTGAAAATCAGCAAAAAATCGAAAAATCGAGATATCGCCTTCTACCTGGCGGCATTCTCTTCGTTGAAGAGTTTTCTTCCGAATGCAAAAAGAAAATCCCGATTACATTGATCCAAAGAAAAATTACACCGTTTTTAGTAAAGTGCAAAAAATGTGAAAAAGTGAAAAATCGTTTTTCGGGTTTTTCTCCTTAAATTTTTCATTTTTCGGGCAAAAACCGGTCATATTTGGAATCAGCGGGAAATTTCCCATCGGATAGGGTTTTAAAACTTCGTTAAATCGAACATTTTTTTTTCGCCAAAAAAAATCAAGGATCTTTCTCATTTTTCGCCTCGATTTTCTTATTTTTTTAGGCAATCAACGTTCCTAGTATGATTAAGAAAAAAAAAAAAGCTCGAATATCGAGGAAAAAGCGTCGCTCGTCATCATCCTATCTTCTCTCGCACAAAGCGCGGAGTCGCAAAATGGTGGATGGATCCATCGCGACTGCGCGGTGAGGGGCACGTCCACCTCTTCAACGAGGCAAGCGACGCGGAGTCTCGCAACGTTCATCTAGCGTCGAGAAAGAGGCACAGAGAGAGAGAGAGAGAGAGCTCTGCGCGGACGCTTGAGCCTTGTACGGCGAGTGGTCGTTCGTACGAATAAATCGTTCGTCGTTACACGTGTTTTGCCCCGTTCCGATCCGGCCGAGGTTGACCGGGGAGGCCCGCGGTTGAGTGCGAGAAAGACAGGGACAAGCGGAGGGCCGATGCATGGCGCGCGGCTCTTAAGGCCTTAAGTGCGATAGAACCTCGGCGAGTTATGGTAACCGTAAATAATCCTACGGGGAGAACGCGCCGCGCGGTAATAGCCGATACCCGCGGCCACCATGCGGCGTCTCGTGCGCAGGCGCAGAGTGCGAGAAAGAGCGAAATAGTGAGAAAGAGAAAGAGGGAAATAGTGAGAAAGAGAGACAGACAAATCGGTAAGGAGCGACTCGGGTTCGTTCTCGGGACACAAACGCGATTTCGCATCGCACTCGCCACACTCGATCCAACCCCATCGCTGCACGTTCATTCGACATCCGAGTCTGTGATGAGTCCGGCTCGTGATGCCGGAGCATTAGGATCCCGGCAGTGTAATGATCGAGTGGAAAAACGTTTTGGTACGAGCACGTCGGTCGATTGTGTTGCTTGCGGTACAATCTCGTTGGGATCGATAACTCTGAGTTCATTTTGTGTCGTGACACTCGAAACGCGACTTTGGATTCCATTTTCCACTCCATTTTCTAGATGACAAGGAAGCAACTGCTGCTCTAATTTATATCCTTTAATTATAGTTACTATGAATTATAAGTCGAGACGGAACCGTAGACATAACCATAAAAATGGTCCAGATCACTGAGAGTAGTGAATACTAAAGTATCACAAAATCCTCGACGTCGAATGGAAAGTGTATTATAAGGTTTTTTTTTTAAAGAGACAGAGATACATCCCTCAAATTGGCTGCCGGTTCTTACCTATCAGCGGGACAGCTACATCGGCATCGTCCCTCAAAGCAAAGTCCCTCCGCCGATCTGTTTTTTTTTCTTGTTCCTTTTCACTCCCTCCCCTCGACAGTAGCATTCTCCGGAGACATAATCTCTCGGCGGGTGTCATTTCGCATTTAAAAAGGTGCCCAATTTCTCGCCCCCGTTTGTGTCGCGACGGGTGGCCCCCGAGTCTCTTGCTTGTCGCCCCAGTTGCGCGCAACAGTCGAAAGGTCCCCGGGATTCCGTGAACGCGTCGGGCTAAGGGCGGATAAACAGACGCTAAACCGACGTCGTTCTGTCTATGGACCTGGCACACGCGCCCCCGGCCACTCGTTTTCCCTTTTCTATCCGCACGAATCTCTCTCACGGCCGGGTAATCGCGCTTAATGGCCCGGCGGATTTTACGCATCCGCGAATTATTTGTGTCGCGAGCCGCGAACGCGGCGAGACGGGAAAACTACGAAGCGATGGCGACAAGGATGCAATTTCGAGTGGGGATGAAAGGCGCCACTGGTTTTTTTTTTCGAGGGTCTGAGACGTCAAAAATAAAAAAGTACAAAAATAAAATAAAATAAGAAAATTATAATAAAATAAAATAAAATAAAATAAAATAAAATAAAACAAAATGGAATTAAATAAAATAATAAAATAAATCGCGCTTCGCTAAATTCGCGAAGCGCGATTTTCCACAATTGGAAAATTTAATTTGCCTTTTTTCTCTCAAATAAAATCGCACCTGAACCCAGCTAAGACGGTACGTGGCCTCTCGACACTCGCACCCGTCGCGCCATTATTTATTGCGTTAATCTCCGTGGCAAACCGAACGCACACATCCACCGGTTGTGCGCGCGCGCGGACAGCAGACGCAACGAGCCCCGCGATGAAAATAAAAGCGTCGAGCGAGAAAGAGGAGGGAGTCGCCCGCCACCGGAAGCGACGACGAGATAACGCCGAGCAGCGCAATTTGTTTGTAGCGGGAAAGATATAACGCGCGGCGACGCCCAAGGCAGATGCGACGGGGCCAGGGCGCCCGATGCGCGCGTCTTCGCCGTCGAGCTACGGCTCGAGCAGCCTGCCCCAAAATTGAGTTAACCGCTCGCGATCAACCGTCAATTAAAATCGCAAAAAAAAAAATAAAACATCTTCAAAATGCCAGATCAACGATTTATCGACCATTCACACACATTCAATTATTTTTTGTGTTGCTTGAAAAATTATTACAGCGAAATAAAAAATAATACAGGAAGTTAAAAAGAATTTAGTGCGTGTTAACCACCTTTTTGGCACTTTTCGCCTTCATCGAACGGAAGCTCCAATTTTTTTATCATTTTTTTTTGGCGAATTTTTTTTTTTTTATTTTCTTGCTCAGCGTTCCAACTCGCCCCGGTCGACCCTAATGAAACAGTCACGACTCGACTGCGCAGCTGCGGCGTTTCGATAAACGCTGAGCTCACGATTGGCTGTCTCGATCCCTCCTCCCCCCCTCCCCCCTAAGTGGGATATACCTACTTTATTATTGGCAAACGTCGAAGCGTAATTACGCGGTTTCGCAGAACTGTCGTTACAACAGAACGAAATCTCGTTTCGTTATTCGCTGTCCGCTCGCGTTAAAACCGCGCAAGGATATAATATTAACGAGTGCGCTCGCGGTACGTCGGCCGCGAAACGCTTCGGCCTAGAGAGCCGAAGCGTTTCGCGTTCGTTATTTTCTTGTCCGAGGGGGGAAGTCGCTAATTTATTATTCACGAGTCGTAAAGTCTTTGAATGATTTTTACGGCATCTCGCGAGAGAGAGAGAGAGAGCCCCGGACAGGTGCATAAACGTGTCGTGTGGGACACGTGTATTGTGCGCGGGAGTCGCCGGGATTCGACGCGGGCCCTTCGCGAGACTCTCCGCTGCAATTATTATCGCGCGATATACGTCCGTACATTTATGAAGCGGTCTACGTCGACTCGGACACGGTTTTTTTTAAACCCTCACACACATTTTGCATAATTGGCCGTACATTTGTTACCAGTGGATTTCAGAATTCATTATTTTAGGAAATGCGTTTTTTTTTCCAATGTATCATTTTTAATTGTCAAGATTTTTTTTTTATGTTGGCGCAGTGAGGAATATATTTTTTATCAGATTTTTTTTGTGGCAATAAATTTGATTGGCAGAATTATAGTTTCCTTCATCAGTCGTCGAAAGACTGTAAAAAATTATTTTCGTAAATTCATATTCCGTGAATTATAAAATAAATAAAAAATATTCAGAAGGGTAAAAAAAAATTATGACGTGAAAAGTGTCGTATAAGCTGCCGTTGGTAAAGTTTTTCGAGTGGATTTACACGTGACGCGGTGGCCGTTGTATTCTCGCTCTCTATCAACTCGCCTCGCGCTCCGTTCGCTCTGTTCACTCTGTTCACTCTGTTACGAAAAATGCATGAACGTTTAAATTGAAATTTAACAGAGGCGCGATTCTCGCCCGCGAGCTACGCGCCCTGAGCGACTTCGACGTCGTCGTCGTCGTCGTCGTCGTCGTCGTTCAGGGTTTTCTCCCGAAGCGAGAGAAAAACCCCGTCGCCTTTCTCTCTCGTAATCGCGTTTAAAACGCATTCGTTTCAATTTCATCCCCTCCATCGCTTCGCCGCTCGACTTGCGAACGCCGCCCGAGATCTCCGTTTCTTTCATGCTCGAGAAATGGAATGGAAATGCAATAAAAAGTTGTAATCGAGGACGCTCTCGGCCTCCTCCCGAGTCCCGAGGAGTCGTCGTCTTTTCCTCCCGCGACTGCACATATATATTTTTTTTTCTTTTTTTTTTCCAGCTCCCTCGAGATTTTTTCGAGCGACTGAGAAATACACAAGTCGAATGGCTCTTGAATTAAATGAAACAACGGGCGTCGCCTCGCTGCGCCATTTGACATTTAATTATTCCCGAGTCCTTGAAAGTCAAGTAAAAAAAAAATAAAAAAGAGCTGAAATTATTTGCAGAGGAAAAAATTCATAGGAAGGAGAAGAGAAGAGCGGAAGTTTCGTCCACCGAAAACGAACGTCGCCGCGAATTGGTCTATCGATCTCCGACGTCCCTTCGACCAAGCGCGGCGAGCTATTCGATTCAATTTGTCGGCGCGGGCCGAGGGTTTGACCGCCGAGACATACCACGTAACGTGGAAGGACCACGTCGCCCCTTCCTATGGATTCGGGCCGAACGTGTGGATTGAAATATCCGAAGAAATTTGTGATGAGGACGCAGAATGGCAGACAAAATGTTTGGCATATTTCGCGTAGGAATAAATTCTCGTCCTCCCCCAAATTGAGCAGGTTCGCCCATTCCTGCTCCGTCTGAATCCACTTCAATCCACTCCGTCTGCACTTTTTAACCCTGAAAATTTTCCAGTACAATTATTTTTAGTCAAGCAAATATAAGAAATAAAAAAGTATTTGGAAAAAATTAAAAATACAATTTTACGTCGAAATAAAAAATAATTTTACTTGGAAAAAATAGAAAAATAATTACGGGAAGACAGACACAAAGGGAGAAAAGTTGGAGCGAGCCACTCGACTATGTCAACCAAACCGCGATTCGCTGTCCCGGAAAAAAGTGGCATCCCCGTCGAAATCCCCAGCTCGGGTCGCTCGCGCGACAAACGGAGAAACGCATTACTCACGCTCTCTCGCCCACCCCCGACTCGTTTCCGGGTTTGCGAGCGAAGGGTGGAAACCGCCCCTCGATCGTTCCCGATCGGAGCTTCATGCGCATAAATTCGTGCGACGATTTCCACGATCGGAGCCCGCACTCGCGAATTCTCGCCGGCCGAATCGCGTGGAGCAACAGGTGCCGGCTGGGACATTCGCAGAAACGCGTTGGAGGGTGGAATCGGGGGGTGGCGCCTGACTACGACTGAGGCGAGGCGCTGGCTTTACGGCTGTGCGAGTGCAAAGCGAGGAAGGGTGAGAGAAAGAGCGAGAGAGAGACAAATGGAAAAAGAGAGAAAGAAAAAAAAGGGTGGGTTTCCGGAGGAAAAAGCTTCGGCTCACAGTGGCACCGCGAGCAGCCGGGAAAGACCAGGATTTTTCCTCCTCTTTATTTATGAGCTTTTTATTCGACTTGTTGA
The DNA here is from genome assembly GCA_964034905.1 of Itoplectis maculator. NCBI lineage: Eukaryota > Metazoa > Arthropoda > Insecta > Hymenoptera > Ichneumonidae > Itoplectis > Itoplectis maculator. The sequence continues at coordinate 8,841,150 of OZ035859.1, forward strand.
GCTCTCTTTCGCCCTCTCTCCGACACTATTTTCCCAGCTTTTTTTTTCTTCTCTCTCGCGTCGACGACTCGTGTTCCTGGGGGAGGCGCGACAAATTCGCATGGCCCGGGGGGTGCGAATAAAAAAAATGGGACTCGAAGGCAGGAAAATGGGATGTAAAAGGTGGCGATTGTGTCGGAAGCTAATTGCATGGAAAGCGAGGCTGGAAATGAGGATCGGTTCGCTGAGATAAATCACACTGATAGAAATAATATCAGAAATGATAAGTAGTCTACAATTTTTTTTATAGGATCTACATATAACAACCTAAACTATAAAAACCTAAGAATCTATCAGACCTAAACTTATGGCTGTCACTTTTTATTTAGCACTCGTGCTAAATATTTAAAAAAAGAAAATAAAATAGCTACCGATTTTTCTAGCTGCGAAGAATCGAGTGGTTCACATTCAGAACATTCAACCAAAGGTGTCGAACAGAAGCCGCGCTACTTACACACAATGTCGACAATTCCCTTGTCCGACTCCGAGTGTCGGAGATGCCGATCTCTGGTCGTCGGGACTCCAAAGATCGTGCAATCGATAGCCGCGACGGTGGCGGACCGGCAGAAGCGAAGGAGAAACGCGCGCCGATTTATAAAAGGGAGAAGCGCAGCGTGATCATGAGAATGGTTGATGCGCTATGCTTCGGAATCGTAGTGAGAATGGGCGACGTTGAATGTTGCAGCTTCTGAGTTTCATTTCTTCTTCGCGGCTGGAGAGGGTTTTTCGGGGTGGGTATTATAACACTTAGCTTCGGGATTTACCTGTCTTTCTCGCGGCGCTTCGGACGAGATTCCACTCGGCGCTCAGGTAGCGCGCGCAGCCTCACGGGGCTACGAGTACGAGATAGATGCGATTTGGGCGTAATCCCAAAGGAAAGGTCTTTCAACGTGTCCGCGCCACCGAAACGTTTCTATCTGCGATCTCCATTAAAGTTCAGTTAACGCCCTCTTGGCTACGTCGGCGCCGCGAGTCGGTCTCCCTTTTTTCCGAGGGTTTTCTTTTTTTTTGTCTCGCCTTTTTCTTCCACGTGTCTCAGGCTTTTATTTTTTTTCCGTATCCTTTCGATACTTTTCATTTTTTCTAAAACATAAAAAAAAGTTTCTCTGATATTTTTTAAAATCGAATAATATTCGAAATCGAATAGAATTTCTCGGTTATAATTTAGAAAAAAATAAATAAATAAATTATTGGGTTATCCTTTTGCAAAAATCATATTACATATTAATATTCCCAGCGCCAACAATAATCTTGAGGCCCTCGTTGAACATACAACTGAAGTATCGAAACTGTAATTGAGGACCCTTTGAATAAGTACGCTGCCCCCCTTCTCCCGCCTTTCCCCTTCCCCCACCCCAGTCCACGTGTATAAGATTACGAGTGTACAGCGAGGACGTAGAATTTCGCGAACGTACGATCGGATCTCTCTCTTCTCTCTCATTGCGAGTCCGTTGCCAGAGTGCTGCCTCGGCTATGAAGTAATAAGGGGTGGCCCACGTTACAGCAACCCTTCCTTCTTAGATGTGAGCCCCCCTTTCACCCCCTCCACTCCACGCTCCCTCCGAGCCGCACGACCCGCGCCGTCGTTTCTGCCGGCGAACCTATCGAGTTACCCCGGCATAATTTTGTTAATTATGATTTCAGAGTATGATTCTCTTCGAGTTCCTCCGGTACACATCGGAGCTGCACAGCAGCCAACGCGGGCCTATTGAACATAACCGCGCGTCGGTGGTACATACGAAGGCGTATCCTTCCGCCGTATTATTTCTCCCTTATGCGAAGTCGAGACCGGGTGCCCCCCTTCCCCCTCCCCCACCTTTTGCTCTCGCCGATAATAATTAACGTGTCTTCTGTCGATGACAGACTCGCTCTTTCTCTCTCGAATTGAGAGAGAAGGAGCCTTTGTGTCAATTTATCGTAAAAGGAAAATATACCCAGAATCGTGGGGAGTGAAAATCTGAGGCTGAGTTTGCAGTTTGAGAAAATAGAAAAATTTCGTTATGATTTACAATGATATAATAATTTTGGTTTCGTGTGAAATAAAATTATATAAAAATAGGAGAAGCAGGAAAATTGAAAAATCTGCATTTGTACTTAGAAATTAATGGTACTAAAAATGTATTATTTTTTTAAAGCTAAGAAACAACGGATCTGGTGTATTTGTATCCACCAGCAACGTATAAATTGCGCGCGGTTAACTCCAGCGTAATTTGAACTTCATGAATGTAAAATCGCGCAATAATTGCGTTAATAAAGGCGAAACGGGCGCGCGGAAACATCTTTCTCGCGACGGAGTTTCGCGTTTCTCGCCGTTTCCGCCCCCTCGGTCTAACCTCCCGACCCCCGCCCTCTTCTTTGCCCCCCCGCGAGTAAGACACAGTAAGCACGCGAGTGAGCCCGAGCAATTTACATTGATATTTATGCCGCGTCATAACCGAGGCTCTCCGTACATCCCCGGGCCGCGAGGTGGAGGGGGAGGGGGAGTTCCGAGCAGTGCGGATTCGTACTGCTAATCCCTGGCGTGCCGGGGGGTTGTTTTAATTGAAATCTTACTCGGTTGCCTGTACGTACGACGAAAGAGAGAGAGACGGAGACAGAGTCAGAACGATACGGAGCGAGAGAGATGGAGATAGAATGAGACAGAGTGAGAGAGACAGAGTCAGAACGATACAGAACGAGAGAGATGGAGATAGAATGAGACAGAGCGAGAGAGACAGAGACAGAGGCAGAATGAGACAGAGTGAGAGAGACGGAGACAGAGTCAGAACGATACGAAGTGAGAGAGACAGAGACAGAACGATTCTGAGCGAGAGAGACGGAGACAGAATAAGACAGAGCGAGAGAGACAGAATGAGACGGAGTGAGAAGGAATCGAGGCCCCGTCGCAGGGTTCCGGGTTATGCACTCGAGAACAAGGATTCTCCGGTGGCTCCCGGCTGCCTCTCTCTTACCCTTAACGAGAACACGTTACGGAGTTACCAAGTTTCTTCGCCGAACGACTCTCGATCCTCTCTCCTCCCGCCCTTTGGCCCCCGGACGCGACATCTTCTCTCGTCTTGCCTCTGTCTCTATCTATCCCTCTCTCACTCGCTCTTTAATTAACAACATCACGGCGAAGAAACTAAGAAACAGAGGAATTTTTTTTGGGGACAAAAATCGAGTAATTGAAAAATTTCAAAAAAAGGAAATGTGGAAAAATGTTTAAAGTTTGCGGGCTTTTGCGGTGCGTACAGTTGGGTGAAGGAAATTGTGGCTGAGACGGCTGCGGAGACAGCCACAAACGACGAAACTTCGGCTGTTTGGCGGGATCGTAGAGCGAGTTGAAATGTCAACCGCGAGACCACTAAACGCGCGGTCGACGAGCGCGCGACAACCGTCCGGAACGAGAGAAACTTTTAATTCGTTCATTTCGGCTGCCTCAAAGGGTTAGCCGAATGAGGTTTATTAAAATTCATACGACAGCCTCTCTCGCTTTTGCCCTTCGCTCTGTGATTTTCGTTCTCTTCGACAGTTAAAAATTCGATATAAACTCGTATTACAAAAATAGTACAATCGACAAGAAAAGGGTCACAGATACCTTCGTATTTATTTTTTATCTGGCTGCAAAAAATATCGATCAACATTTTATTTATTTATTTTTTTTAATTCGTTTTCACGGTTAAAACAGCAAAAAAAAAAATGCTGGAACGAAAACCAGAGTTGAGAATTCAAGGAGATCGAAGGGTCGTGCGAGGGTCGAGTTAACCGGGCTTTACGCGAAATAAAGGTGAAGAATAAAAAAGGGAACGCGAGTAAAAAAAAAAATCTCTCGTTCTCGCGACCCCAAGAAATAACACTTTGCCGCCTTTAATCCCGGGCGCCGAGCTCTTCGTCCTCGGCGTCGCCTCGCAAGGGCCGAGAGATGCGAAAAGGGTTCGCGCTTCGAAGCCTCGAAGCGCGCGCGGCTCGGCAATCTCCGCTCTCGCTCGGCCCGCGTCTCGCGGCGTGCTAATATTTTTCGAAGGGTTGAAATCTAATTTTTTTAAGCCTCCCCTCGCTCGTTCGCCTCAGCCTCGCGAGGCCAACTACCCCGGAGTGAGATAAAGGATTAAAAAAAAGGAAAAAGAAAAAAAAAAGGGGTGAGAAGTAACCGCGGCGAGCTCGGCTCCCAATAGACATAATAAAAAAGCCATCTGAAATATGCATTCCTTAATAAAACTGTCCAATTAAGAGAGAATGGAATTAAGTATTTAAGGGGGTGTCAGGAAAATTCTCGGACGGTTCAGGTGGCCAGGCGAGCAAAGGCCAGGCGAGGAGCCTTTCGCCTCGCATTTCGCCCTCCTCGTTTCCTCGTCGTCGTCTTCGAGCCGAGAAAACACCCCTTTTCGCCCTGAAAAGATTAGATTCTCAAACCTTGGAGCGAACAACCCCCTCCCCCGCCGAGGGGGGAGGGTTGTCGTACCGAAACGTCGCACGTACCGTCCCCCCCACTCCTCCTCTACTTCTTTGCGGTTATATACACAAGCCGCAACGGAGGAAACGACTTGTCTCCTTTTTCCCTCTTTCCATTTTCTCTCTCACTGTTTTGGGCTTGTCGGGCTTCTCGGACGACGTCTGAATTATTTATAGCGTACCTCCCCTCCCTCTACAGGCCAGGCTGACCCGCGACGATTTATCGTCTCCTCGCGACGCGCGAGAAGATTTTCCGTTTCCCACTTAGAGGCGACGCTCGAATTCCGGTCGCATCGGAGAAATCGCTATCATCGGGCGACAATTTTGCGATAAATCGGAACATTTTTTTTCCGATCAGATATAAATATTTTTTTAATGAAAGGAATAATTGTTAGTCTTACGAAAAAAAATGCTGCAATTTTTTATACATTTTTTTTCGCCGCTACAAAAAATGAAAATATTGTTCAACTTTTGAAAGAATTTTGCCTCAGATTAAATATATATATTTTTTTAATGAAAGAAATAATTGTTAGTCTTACGAAAAAAAATCATTTTTTATACATTTTTTTTCGCCGCTACAAAAAAATAAAAATATTGCTCAACTTTTGAAAGAATTTTGCCTCAGTTATTAACCAGAGTTCGGTGGAGTTTCGGATAATTGACTCCCGAAGTATTTTTTAATCGGCCGACGCCGCGGGCCAGGATCGCGCGAAAAAAATATAAAAAAAAGGTAAAATAAAAAAACGAAGAGTATTGGCAACGCGAGAGCCGCAGCGAATAATATAAAAGCGCGTGCGGCCGAGAAAAGCGAGCGTGGCTCGTGGTCCATTCTAAGCGCTGCTGCTGCGAGCTGCCCCGATTTTAATCAACCACCCCCCAAGAGCGGCCTCGTTGTCGAACCAACACCGACACAAACCCCCCCCCCGAAGCGGACTTCTGCCGCGTTTCACGCTTCCCCACCTGAAAAACCCGCGGCCCCCTCTGGCCCCTCGAAATTCCTTCGGTTAATTACGCAGATTTCCAATGCATCCCGGCACTGGCTTTCGTGGAATTTTTACGACTGCCCTCTCTACGTTCTCTTTCTCCGTTTTTCTCTCTGTGCTCCTCACTTTCTCTCCCGTTTCTGCCAAAGCGGAGGGTGAAACGCATTCGTATACCGAGTCGGGGAAATATCCCGGCCAGGGATATGAATTTTATAAATCGAAACTTCACATATTTTCGTGCGATATCGAAATCCGCCTTTCGGGGGCTGCTGCGAGGCTGGTGACGCTCGTGTCCCGACCCTCTCGAACCCCTTTTCAACCCCGCGGCGCATTCTCGATCGACTATCGGCGGGCGATTAATTTATCCGTAAAAAAAAAAAAACAAAAAAAAATGTGCACGCAACGTCGAAATGCCGATGCGCAATCGATTTGTAAGGAGGTCAGAGAGCTATGCGAAATTTTGTGAAAAATTTTTTAAATCATCTTTGGTAAAGAAAAATGTCCCGTGCAAGATTTTTTTTTATTTTGTAAAAATAGATATTGGGGGTCGGTCCCCCTCAAGAGTCGTTTTATTCCATTTTACCATCGCCTCGTGTGTTTCCCGTCGGGGTCTTGGAACGAATTTATATGACTAATACAGCCGCTTCGGGGGGTCTTAATATCCAGGCGAGAAAGCCGCAGAGAAGCGAGATGAGGGAGACTTTTTAAAAAGTGCAATATCACTGGACTACATAAATGCGAGATGAGGCGCCTCTACCCCATTTGAATTAAAATCAGATAAATTTGCGGGTCCCGGCGGCAACTCGTTTTCAGCCGCCTTTGCATATACCTATATACACCTTTATACACCTATAAAAACATATATATATATAAATCTGACGAGCCCTACAAGAATATAAGACTCGTGTATCGCAGCTGTTTAATTCAATTTTTTCTTATTCTTTTTTCCTTTCTCCAAATTTTTCCTCGTGAATCAAAAAACTTTGTAGCTCATATCTAATTCTTTTTTTTTCTCTTATGTTACAGGTAAGAATCTCATCCGAATAAGTACAGCGAATGACCGACCCGGAATCGAGTGTGACATCGACTCACCGACTGTGAGTGCGAAAAAAGGGGCATCGCCGGGGAATCCCCCAGAAAACTGAGATATTACGACACCGGACGATATATTTCGCGAGAGGCGCGCGCATTCCCCGGATTCCAGGGTGTTGACACGTTAAACCTCGCTCCACGCTACGCGCCCTCGTTTCTCGACATTATTACATCGGCTCACGCCCACTTCCCACTTTCTCTGCCCTTTCTCGTCGCTCTTATTCCACCGGATTACGCTTGTTAATATTATTATTATTTTCGTTGATCAATTCTCCAAAAAACAAAATTCGCACATGCAAGATGCAATTTAGTCGGAATGCCCTGTATGCATAAATCGACGCGACGAACGACGACGACGATGGGCAGGAAGTAGTCGATCGCTCTCGGTAATCTAATATCGACACCGCAGAATTTCAAACACGTTGCGGGGGCGAGTGAATGGCGACGCAGAAGACAGAGACAGACGTCGAAGGGAATGCCTCTGTCTTTGTCTATGTGCGTGCGTTGTAAACACAAGTACACAATGCGACTACGAGTACACAATATGATTACAAGTAGTCTCATCGACGCGACTACAATACGTCATCGATCTCGCTACACGTCGTCGTCATCGTCTCACGTGGCCAATGCGAAGAGTCGCATTATGATCAGACTTTCTCTCTCTCTCTCTCTCTCCTCTTCTCTCTCTCACCCCTATCGTTTTTTTTCTCTTTATATTCCCCATATTTTCTCGCGAGCCACGCTACTTTCGATGGATGCTCACTCGATACGACACGATACACCTCGGGTCTGGGGATCGAGATAAAAGCCGAGCGAGTGGGTGGAACGTGACGAGACAATGGACGGCCGGGTCCGCAGCGGCTATAATACAATCGCATCAGCATCTCTCTCTCCGTGTATTGTCTGACGTTCGGGGCGCCGGGAGACGCGCGCGCGCATCGATATCGCGGCATCCCGGGACCGAGCGTCGCCGTCGCTGCCTACTCGGCGCGTGTAGAGAAGCTCCGCGGAGCTTCTCTCGTGCGGCTTTGCCATAACCAACCCTCCCCCTGCGAATCTCGGTGAGATCGAATCCACGCGTCTTGTCTGTGACGATCGGGATCGTGGCCATCGAGGCGAAAGGGTGATTTTTTTTTACAATCGTTGACGAACCCTCGTTATTTTTTTTTAGCAATTTTGCGATCATTGAATAGACACGAATTTATTTATTGGCAGTTCTGAAAAATTCGCTTGAAATTATTGTGCACGAATTTTTTATATTCTTTTTTATTATATATTTTTTATTTTCGAGGGACGTGACTTGAATTAATTTTTTATGATGTTTTCATTTATTTTTAATTACTTGTAGAATTCACGATAATTTTATAGTTGAAAAAATAAATTCCCTAGACTCTGACTCAGCGACGGAGCGCAATGCAAAATGCACCGGCGATAAAAGCCACGGGCAAAAAATCCCTGGATTCAACCCTGGCGTCGGGTGTGTGTTATCGCATTGCCGTAGCGGCGGACAATCGAGGGATCGGGTGTCCGCCGTTATCCTTGAGCCGGCGCGGCGCAGTCGCACTGTCAACGTCGCCGAGTCTGTCGTTTCACGCTTCGTTGGAACGGGCGAAAGCGCCCGGAGGCGAGTGAAAAGCTCGGCCGGGGGCAAAGGTGCCCGAGCGGCGTGAAGTTTGCGCAAGTAAACGAGTGAAAACGAGAGAGAAAAAAAATAGCGGGTGGTCAACGAGCCAACATACACATATACCTAAAAAAAAATGTATATACATGGTAACACTATTATATTTATAGTATACAAATATAAAACCCGTACACACGACTTGCGCAGCTCGGCGTTCCGGCCCAGCGCAATAATACGTTTTTAATTGCCGAGCTCACTGCATTTCTGTGTCACACACGACGCATGCGCACCGCGAACGATATACACACCGCGTATCCTTTATGGTGATCGCGCGGCCCGCCCACATCGCGGATATTTATGTGGTAACGTGTCTAATTTATCCCAGTTTAATATCAACGGACTTGCCGCACACAGACAGACGGAAAACGCACGCGGGACACGCACACGTGGCTCTCCCTACTGTTTCTGGTTTGCGTCGTGTGTGTCGGTCTCGTTCGTCTTTTCGCCCGGCAGCACTTCTTGCCGCTGTCGCCGCTGTTGCTGCTCTCACCCGCGATTGCACCCACAGCAGTGATATACTGTACCTTCATATTACGTTTCGCTATAAGCCCCTTCCCTCCCCCCATCTACCCTTCTCTAACTCTGTAAGACTGAGTCTCTTTCCTCTCCCCTCCAACCCTAGACTCGGTTTCTTCCCCCTCCCCTTTCAACCCCCTAAGAGTGGGTTTATTCGATCTCAAACCTCTAAATTTCGATCTCGAAAATATATATTTCTTTTTTATTTGATTGCTGTAAAATAGTTGGGTTAATTGCAAAAGGGTCGAATCAACAGTTTCGCGACCTAAGACGGAGATGGATTGTATTTTTGATCGCGCGTAACGTTCGACTTAACCCGGGAATTCGAGGGAAATCCGGACGAGCGAAACGGATATCGAAATCACTTTGTGAAGAAGCTGCGCCGATGCTACGTTGAACCGTCTGCGCGCACTCGTGTCGAGGGCGAAGCCAACGAAGATTAAATGATAGAATTCCGCGCTACCTCTTCCCCCTTATATCGAGAGCCCCGAGATTCGCGGTGGAGCTCGCAGCGTATGTACCCCGAGTCTTCGCTCCAAGACAAACAAATTAGTACAATTAGAATCCCTCAAAGAAAATTGATAAATTCCTTCGGAACAATTTCTCGACTCATTTCACCTCCCGCGTTTCTCAGACGCTGGCGCACGCATACATAGACAGTCGATGGCTCCTTAGTTTTCGTCCTCGTCGCAGCGGGAACCGCGTCGACAAATGGGAATGAAATTAGCGGAAAATTAAGAGCTTCTTTTTTATTCGCTTCGGGGAATTTGCGGAATTTTCGTCGCCTTGGCGAGGGACCGGAAAACAATGAACCAGCATATTTTATAATCCTCCCCCACTCAAATCAATGTGTTCCTTGATTAATTTTTTATATCGAATTATTATAGAATTAAAAAAAAAATCATTAATACATATTCATTGATTTATAAGTAATTCGATTTTTTTCCGATATTATCATATTAAAAAACGAAGTACAAAAAAGGAGAAAACTAAACGCTGGAAGGGTCGCAGCTGTCACTTGATTAATTTTTTTTTATCAAATTTTTATTGAATTAAAAAAAAATGCATCGATGCATGCATGCATTGATTTATACGTAATTCGATATATATTTCATTTTCGATAATATCATATTAAAAAACGAAGTAAAAAAAAGGAGAAAACTAAAATAACGCTGAAAGGGTCGCAACTTCGAAGCAAGGACGATCGTCGTGACGATTGGCGTCGGCGGAGGCCGCGTTACCGTTGTGGCGACAGCGACACCGGCGGTGATACGCCTAGCGAGGTGCGCGCGGCTTCCGGTGGGCGGGTGCGGTATATACCACTCTCTCTCTCTTTCTCTCACCGAGACAGAGAAGTGCAAAGTGCAACGAGCCTCAGCCGCGTCGTCGCACGGAGAGGCGTCGTGTGTTAAAGTGTTGTAAAGCCTCGTAGATCTTATCCGCTCTCCACGTTGAAATTACATTATCACATGTATATGCCTCGCGGCTATATTTAGAACCAGGTATAAAAAAAGATATATAAATAAATGCATTTCGCGGAAAGGCGTAAACGTAGGAGAATGTTGTGTATTGCAAACGTGAATTCCATGGTGTTTGTGGGTTGCGAGGGACGGTGTTATTATTGCAGTTGGTGTATTCGAGTCTCTGCGACTGAGAGGGCGATTCCAGGACGTCGTTACCGAGCGACGACGCGCGGCGTCAGTCACCTCTCACCTCTCTCTCTCTCTCTTATTCTGTCTCTCCCTCCTCTTCTCACCCTTCTTCGCAATCTCGAGTGCAACGTGCATCGTACGTACGAAGCTTTCGTACTACGTCGCGCGATGCACAACGCGCGCACCTATCTCCGGTCTCTAATTGTCACGCAATGAGACTCGTCGAGTGCACACGCGTGAGCCGGCATACACGGTTTTCTCGCGGAGAAGCCGAGAAGCCGGAGTGGCGCCAAGGAGACGGAGCGCGTCGGGCAAAAGGGCTGAAAGAGAACCTTCTGACGGTCGAACATGACGACAATGGCAATAACAACGAAAGCAAGACGAACAAATTATTCCGTGAGCTTTTTTTTAATTAAAAAATATTTAGGAAATTAAAAGTAGACAGGAAGAGAGACCAAAAAATTCACAGCAAAAAAATAAAAGGGTTTTGGTTACTCTCCTCACTTTTATTCCGTGAGCTTTTTTTTAATCTAAAAATATTTAGGAAATTAAGAGTAGACAGGAAGAAATCCCAACAAATTCACAGCAAAGAAAAAAATAAAAGAGTTGTGGTTACTCTCGTCACTTTTTTATTCCCTCAGTCGACGATTCCGTCTCCGGAATAAACATTTGTCTCTCTTCAGCCTTGACTCCTGCTTGAGAATTTTGACGACGTTTTCTCAGATTCCGACTTTGAGAACTGCGGTGAATCGCCACTCGGTATGAAAAGAAATGAAAGGAAATGAAAAGGTAGAAACCCAAGAGGCAGCGTTTCTGTGTGCGAAAGGTAAATGAGCGGCGGATAAGCGAAAGGAGAAATGTGGAGAGGAGAGACACAGAGCAAAGAGAACGAGCAGTCAAATGCGAGAGCGAGTGGATTCCCGGCACGCGTGTCGCGAGAGTCCCCCGCGAGAGCTTTCCCGGTCTGGGCTTCTGTCCCTCTGTCCCCGGGAAACACCAGCAGCTTCAACCCTCGCTGCTTTCGCTGCTGCTAACACAGCGAGCAGGCAATTCAACCCAACCCGGCTCATATCTTGCCCATTTCTCGGTTTCTGCTCTTCTCTCCCGAGTTTCCCCCCTTCGCTGCCACAAGCAGCATATATAGTACTCGCTACGTTTCCCCCCACCTCCCAACCTTCAACCCCTGAGACTCTGAGACTCTGAGACTGTCTCCCTGTATATATATAGTCAGTTCTGCCTTACCTACCGACGTCAGCGAACATTAAGAGCTCCTAGATTTATTTATAACTACATTTACGCGCATGCCATACTCGCGAAGGGGGAGGGGTGAAAGGGGAGTGCGCCAACCCCTTTTCATCCCTCGCGGAATTATTGCGTTTGCGAGACTCCAGGGGGTGAAGGGGGGAAGGGGGCTTGTTTCGAGACTTCGGCTCGAAAGGGATGAAGGCCCCATTAATTCCGGAAGTATTGATAAAAGTGCCGCGTTCTCTGAGTCTTCTCTGAATTATCAGAAAATATTTTCTGGTAATTTGTCAAGAATTATTTTATCAAAAATAAAAATTAAATTAAATAAAACACAGTTTTAGGGCCTCGAAAATCAGTGGGATTCTTGAATTTAGATGTGTCAATAGGAAAACATGTTTTGGCGAGATTTATCTTCAGCTCTGAGTCTTCTCTGAATTATCATAAAATATTTTCTGGCAATTTGTCAAGAATTATTTTATCGAAAATAAAAATTAAATTAAATTAAAAAAATAATTTTGGGGCCTCGAAAATCAGTGGGATTTTTTAAATTTAGATGTGACAATGGGAAAAGATATGTTTTGGTGAGATTTACGGCGTCGGTTGCGTCGCCGGTTGGCAGAAAGCAGAAAGCGTGCACGCATTATCGAAACGATTAGCGTGCGGTGTGTGTTTCTCGACGGCGAAGCGCCGGGAAGGCTTGCTCGGCAAGTCAAGGCTGCTCGTGTGGCAGTCGCAGCCCGCTGGGATGTTGATATACGTCGTCGGGTTATACGAACGCGAAGCGGCGGTCGTCCCCCGTCGCCCCCGCCCCCCCGCTCTCGGTGCCCCAACGCGAGCATCAGTGGCACGAAATGCCCCCAAGGCGTTCGTCGTACCTTCACGACATACCGCACGTTGTATCCTCGAAAATTATTCGGGCTTTACATCAAGTCCCACCCTCTGTCTCACTTTCCTCCTCGCTTTCTCCCCCTCCCTTCGCTAGTCGCGACTCTTACCCCGCAGTGAGGAATCTAATTTGAATAACACACGTAGGAATCGAGATATATACAGCGCTTTTGTGCCGCGAGTTGTTTCGCACACGAGTCAGAAAATCGCTCGGAAGAATTCGTTGGGAGAAAACGTATTTTCCGTCTCGTTACACTCGCAAAAGCTTCTCCCTTTCGTTTCTTACTCCTTCGGACTCGAAGCTTTGACCCTCGCGAAATTCGCTTACATTTCCTACAAGTCAAAGAATTTTCGATCGAGTGAATCCTTAAAAAAAAATAATTCGTTTGAAATCAATGACAAAATAAATCCAAAAAAATTCATAAATCGTCCCAAGAAGACTACCATTTTTCCATCGCAAAAAAAATAGAAGTAAAGATCATAATTAAAATCAATAAGTGAACGAATCCTAATCAAACTCGCTCAGGGATTTCTCGACGTAAGGGCAAAAGGGCGGCTTCCTCCGTTCCCCCTTCTCCCTCGCCTCCCCCTCCTTACACCCCCCAGGCTCGGATGCTTCGCTCGGAAGGGTCCGTCGCCCGTGTAATATTCGGTGTTGCGTGGTAGTCGAGAAAATAGCCTCGTTGGCTCGACGTCGAGGCTCCGGGAACCCGCTGTGTACTATAACTATACATAACTATACATACCTATACACAAATATATATATGCACAGCTCAGACACAGCCGAAGCTACGGATATGCGAATACACGTGCAGGACGTATACACATCGAGTTCAGTGCAACCGGGACGGCCGCGAATCTAAGACAACGAGCGAGAGAGACTGGCGAGGCTCTTGGGTAGTAATCCTCGACCTCCGTACACCGTATCGGCATTAATTCCCTCGCTCCGGTCGTTTCTCCGTCGTGTACAGCGCCGCCGGTAGCCGTAGCTGTGCTGCTGCTCCCGGTATACGTGGGGGGAGGGAAGGAGGGGAGGAGGAGGGGGTCTTCACCCTCCACCCCCTCCCGGTTTCTCCGATGAGAAAGCCTCGGCTCTTCGGGGCAGCCCGTTCGGCTTTTAACCGGAACAGACGCACCCTGTAATAGGTAAGTTGGAATCCAATCTGCAAGTTTGCAAATTCAATTCGGTTCTCGGCGGAGTCTTACCACGCGAAGACTCTGTGAAACGAGAGGGGGAGGGAGGGAGGAAGCAGCGGCCGCGATGCGCTTCGGCTACTGTTGGAACGTACGTTTGGCTATGATGCTTCTGCTGTTTTGCCAGGAAGTGGGAACTGCGATTACAGAGAGAAGCTCAGGGCTTTTGGCTTTTGGTCCGGAGAAGTTGAGGTATCGAAGCCAAGGAGATATCCTTGGATTTTGGGTACGATTACGTTTTGTGGTAGACATTTTTTTTTTTTTATTGCATTTTGAACTGTGATTGTCAGTCGTCAATTCTATTCGATATTTTTGCCAGAATTTAAAGAGTCGTCAGGGTTGCAAATTTTAGGGACTGTAATGCCAGCTTCCTTCTTTCTCCTTTTTTTCCTGGGCAGACGCGTCTGGATGGGTGGCAGCCGCCCAGCTCGGGCGCAGCCGGCGACTTGGTAATGCGTTTTATTTATTCACAAAGACAAATACTCATTTAGCCCAGGCAGCCTCGGAGAGAAAGAGCTGCCTGAGAGCGACTGGGAAATGAGCACACTTTCCACTCACCTTCTCCCATTTTCCGCGTCTCGATTCCACTCGTGGATATTGCAGCAACGTCAGCTTTACGTCGGACACTCGGTTAACAGGGAGACGAACGGCAGCAGCAGCAGCAGCGACCATCTACCCTTTTCACTGGGTCCATATTTCCCACCCTCAACGTCTTTCCAGCCTCCGAAACTCCAAAGTGTAATGCCACAATCCCTTTGATGGGGTTTCTGCAAATGGAGCCGACCGAGAGGGACGCGTCGCTCGTTGTCAGCCACTGCGGGTTCTCTTCATCGTCGTCCTCGTCTGGTGGACGGCGAAGGAGACGACAGAAAAAGAGAGCTTACGGCCTCTCTTTTTGCATTCGAGCAGCCGTTCTCCGCTTCGAGCTTCCGCTTTCTTTCAAGCGAGGGCATTTTTTTCATTTCCAAGGATTATGAACCCAAAACGAGCCGACAGCTTTGTTCCTCGTTGGACTTCATTGACGGCGCTTTTGACTTTTGCAAATCGCTTTCTAAGGTTCTTCTCTTTGTGTCTTCAAAATTTTCAGTCTTTGCCACTTTTCGATCGGTTCCTAATGTCCAAGGCCATTGATGAGTTCAGTTTCAAGGCTTCTGCATCCATCAGAATCGAACCACCAGATCAGAATCATTTTAGGACCTCGGCAGCTTCATCCTAATTTTTTTTGTTCCAGTCGATCTCAACCACAAACCACTTAGCGAAGGTCCCAATGGGAATTCGACCGTCGGAATGAATCCGTCCAAAAGAGCGAATAGATATCGAGACCTAAAACGTCTTCAACTCTGCGCCACTTTTTTTTTCATCCACGGTCCATCGGACATTCGGTCCATCGTCGGGCTCAGGTCTGAGAACCTCTGCTCGTCGTCCCAAGCGGTAGCCTTTCATCAAGACTTCATTAGCTCGCGGTAAATGTATTATGACTTCTGATTGAGTGGAGCCACAATATAGTGGCGCGTTCGTTCGCCTCTCTCGCTCGTCTCTCCTCCTCTCCCTCAGCGCCAAATGGAGACCGCGATTCGCCTTCTCACCCCTTCCGCGGTCCCGACGCCCCTGGTCGGCGGCACTGAAGTTCGGCTCTTTCGTTTCACCCCAAAAGCCGACACTCGACTCGTCGGTCGGCGTTGTATGGTTACGTATGATAGCTGCATGGATATCTGTCATCCGAGTTCGGAGTTTGAGTGATATGGAAGCTCGGTCCATATGATATGAACGACAGTAGCCACTAGAAACTTTTTCTGCTGTTATTTCAATGTTACAGCTGCAACGAATCTGCCTGTCCGACTATTTACACTGAGAAAAAAAAATTAGGGTTTCAAATTTCAATATTTTCATATTGAAATTTGAAAAGTATTCATACAAATTAACAAGATGACCTTTACAATTTTTTTTCTTTTCAACTATACAAATAATTCTGTGTTTTCGACGTCGGTGGCCACAAATGGACCAAAGGTGGACAAAATCGGTACTTCTACCTTATTTGAAATTGAAAAAATTACTTGAAATGTATTCGGATCTGTCGGATCTGCATCTGCATTAGATGCGACTGCTACAATATGTTTCGGTGTCTGTCTGTCTGTCCGAATCGATGTCAATGTGAGTGTAGAATTCGGTTGCAATGGCCTTTGGCAGTGGCATTCTGCAGTGGTGTACCTGTACGTATATATATGCAGTACATGTACACGTGCATCGTGTGCAGAGACGCGAAAGCGCATGCACCGGGCAAAGATGCGTAATTGGGTTATCCATCGAATTCAGTTACGGTATGGCGAGTCTGATGCATAAAATGACGCCGGTAACTCGGTTATAGTTTCGCTTCACAAAGCGCCGTCGTTAATATCGCGAGGCCTGACGTCGGGGCTCGCGGATGCCTCCTCTCGTAGCGGCTATTCCAGCTGCCCGCTGCTGTATTCGTTTCGACGCGAAATATTCCAGCGGTCCCTCTGCGGCGACGAATATTTTGGTATTTTCGCTTTGGACAGAACGGTTGGGTTTCCGATTTAATTTTCGTGCAGCGAGGATTCGGGGACCGAAAAATGTGGTCACGGATGAAAAAAAATGCAGTGGATTGGACTTTGGAATTCGGATCTGGGTTTTTATCAGGCTTTTCGCTTTGGACAAAACGGTTGGGTTTGCGATTTAATTTTCGTGCGTCGAGGATTCGGGGACCGAAAAAGATGTATTTAGTTCGGATGAAAAAAACTGCAGTGCATTGGACTTTAGAATTCGGACCTGGGTTTTTATCAGGATTTTCGCTTTGGACAAAACGGTTGGGTTTCCGATTTTATTTTCATGCACCGAGAATTCGGGGACTGAAGAAAAGTGGTCGGATGAAAAAAATTGCACTGGACTGGACTTTAGAATTGGGATCTGAATTTTTATCAGGATAGCAAAATGGTTCGAGTGTCGTCAAAGCGCAACGATGAGTCGTCTCGTGTCGGTCGAAAACGACAAGAGCTCGTGTTTCATAATATCCGACGAACCTCTCGACCCGCTCGTCGTCCGATGGTGAAGGACGCTTATTATTTTAACGAAGAAATATACGAAACGACGACGTCGGGCAGGACGAGCGGTGTTAACACGGGCGCTAAACGCGCCGTGAGAAACGGTCAGGTGCACCGGGCGCGTCGGACACGCCGCAACAACGCGACGACGACGTCGGACCAGCAAACCAACCAACCGGAGGGCCCCGCTCGGGTCGCCCGGGGTCAAGTGGCTCGCGACATTGTCGACCTCGGTCGACGCGAATTACGACGGCGCTTCCGACGGACGATCCCCTTAATCGTTTTATACCCTCTCGAATTTTCCTCCCCCTCCCCCTCTCTCCTTGGATCGAGAGGAGGGAATTTTTCTCCGGGACAAGAATGCGACGAGGTTTAATCATTGACGAGAGGAGGCGACGCCGAGGACGTCGAGAAATAATCGAGTGGGTTTTGCGACTCGTCGTACCGCGAATAATTTCTTCTAGGTTCGAACCCGCGACCTCGGCCAGGATTAATTAAAATCACCGACGCCGCACGAAAGACCCCCGCGCGCGTCTCTCGCGACGTTGTACCGATTAATCAACGCAGCTCTCTGCCTCTCGGTCTCTTTCTCTTCGGCTTGAAGCGAGAGGCGTGGGCGCGACTCTTCGACTAACCACGATTAATAATTTATTGCTCGATGCTATTGGCTCGCGACTGCGGTTACCACCGGGGCGGAAACTTTCCATTACGGCGACTCGGTTGCCAGGGAATAAATCCATTTGTCGCGAATCAGAAATTTCGATTACCGATTTTGTCCATAATCGAAATGTTCTGGGAATTTATTGGGAAAATTTTGATACAAATAATTGAAATAAACAAATAATTGAAATGGCGAATAAATCCATTTGTCGCGAATCAAAAATTTCGATTACCGATTTTATTCACAATCGAAATTCTCTGGGAATTTATTGGGAAAATGTTGATACAAATAATAGAAATAATTGCTAAGAAAAATGTGTCGCACTTTTCTAAGGTTTACTTTTTAATTAACAAAATAAATAAAAAATAAGTGAATGGAAATTGGAAATATTTGGACACAAATATTGATCATCGCGAGGAGCAGGGTTATTGTGTAATTTTCGCGATGCTTCGCCGGTCGCCGAAATCCCTGACCCCCTCCCCCCCATTAAATAGGGGCATTCGCGCCGCGCGGGAAAAATGTTCCAGTCCGCCGAAGCTGGTTGGCTGTCCCCCTCCCCCCTCCCCCAACCCCGGGAGATCGGACGGAAAAGTATTCCCGGTAAATATTTCCGTTTTCCCCGAGACGAGAGAGAAAGCACGAACGATATCAGGGAACGCGGAGAAAAATGCGAGGAAAGTACAAGAGGTGGGGGGAGAGGGGGTCTGAGGGGGGAGATATGGAACGGGAGAACTGAGAAACGCGGGATTGGAGTTCTGATTTCATTAGGCCCCGTGTTATGCGATTAATTAAGTCGCGAACTCGAGGAAAAAAAGAGGAGAAAAAAACAGAGGAAAAAAATAGTGAAGCTGGAAGGGGGAGGGGAGGGGAGGGGCGAGAGCTTCGGGCGAGTGAGAGAGAAGTACGTAAGCGCGAACCGAGGGAGTCGGAGGCTCGTCGGACGAAGCGCGAGGAGAAAAATTAACTCGAGACATTCCGCGAAGGCGGCTGACGGATCCGAGATTGAGGGGAGTCGGAGGCTGATTTGCTGGCCACGAAGGCGGATGTTTCGTTTTCGTTGGTTGGCTCGTCAACCGGAAGCCGAGAAATTCGCCGATTCTTCCGAGCGACAAAATTAGCCCGAATTTTTCGCCTCTGAAAAAAATAGCTCGAACATTTTTCTAAATAAAAAAAATAAATTAAAAATCCCATTTCGACGATCGAAGAATTAATTAAAAATCACACTCAATGAAAAGCAATATGCAATAATATATCCGCAGCTCCGGACGATGATAAGAGACCATCATAATCGTATCGTCCGGAGCGGCGAACGTTCACTCGCACCTGGACGGTTCACATTGGGTTCCTTGTCCCACTCGATGACTTGATCGGATTCCTATTGGCTCATGCAGCTCGGTTATTGTGTTTGCCTCGACACTCGACGTTTCTCAATTTCTCCTGACGTTTATTAATACTGCTAAAAAAAAAATAAAAAATACGATAAACCTTTTACTATTCCAGTATTCACGATTCTGTTCGTCTACATTGCTACCGACGTAGTCGAATGTAGTCGAATGTAGTCGAATGTAGTCGAATGTAGTCGAACAGGGGTTGGAAAACGACGGAGGTTAATCTTTTCGGTGCTCTTTAACTCGAGACACCAGATGCAAATGCCGCCAGGCTCTTCTTATCCAAATTCAAATCATCCGACTTATCTCACTCCCTCTTTTTCCTCTCTCTCTCTCTCTCCTTCTTTCCCTTCTATCTCCCCCCTCCCCCTCTAATGTCTCGGCAGAGTCGCTATACGTCGCCCGATGCTGCTCAGGCGTTTACGGTCCTCGTGAAGCGCGGAGGGTGGGCGAAGGGGGAGGGGGGAGTTAAGAGGGGGAGAGTCCCTAGTCCCCGCGCATAGTAACTTAAGGTAACGTGCACGCGCGGGACTCGTTACGGACACGTTCCAGGCGGGCGAAACAGACGACGATAGATACACAGCCGAGCAGAGCGGCTTCGGTAGCTCGACCCGCAGCTGCGCATCTCTCAGCCGCCTTGACGCATGAACCGAGCGAAGCTCGAGACACACAAGTGCGCAGCGACCTCATCGCTGCGGCGTCACAGTCGCTTCTGCGCTCAACACACTATCAGATATATATATGTAGGTAGAGTAGGTGGATATATATTATATATGTCGCCCTGGAAGCTGAAATGTCTGCGTTTATGCAAGAAAGACCGCAGGACGATCCTGCAGGACATAATTTTTATCGCGCATACACTCGGCCGGGGGGACCCCAGATGCCACGAGCCACCGGCAAATGGAAGACGCCAATTGACACACTCGGCGAGACACTCAACGTTTTTAGTCAAACCACCCCCACTGCATTTTCATATCTTGAGGTTCGTGATGAAAAGTCGTCGGATGCTCCGTGAGGGAAAATAATGCGGAAGGCGAGTTTTTTTTTTAAATATCGACTTTTAACCTATACCATCGTTCTCAAGTCGCATATTCTACCCCTGAAAACACTGGTTACAACCCTTTTTTAGTTGATTTTGAAAAAAAAATTTTTTGGCCGAACAGTTTGTCAGAAATCGTAGATCTGGCCGCCGGGCCGAAAACCCCCCAAATCGGGGTCACGAAATTTATTTTTTCAAAATATCGACTTTTAACCTATACCATCGTTCTCAAGTCGCATATTCTACCCCTGAAAACACTGGTTACAACCCTTTTTTAGTTGATTTTGAAAAAAAAAAAAATTTTGGTCGAACAGTTTGTCAGAAATCGTAGATCTGGCCGCCGGGCCGAAAACCCCCCAAATCGGGGTCGCGAAATTTATTTTTTTTTAATCATAATAATAATAATAATCATTATTAATATTATTGACTTTAAATAATTTCAAATTAAATGAATAACAATGGTAAAAAATAAAATCATTGAATACATTCGACCGACCCGACAATCGACGCGCAACCCGAGCACCGAGGCCGTTATTACGTTTTGCCGAGCAAACATCGCGCCGAGCTTGCCTCAATATTATCGGAAGTACGAATTTACCAGGAGTCAAGCGTGTCCTGCGCGTGGCCGGCGCGCCTGAGTCATCCGGCTTCGCACGGCGCGAATATCGCACGTGGCCGGCGAGCGGCCGAGAGCGGCGGGCCGGGCGCGGAGTTTGCACGTGACCTTGTGTGGGTGCCCGAGCTCTGCTGTGACTGACAGACGGGACAGCGAGAGCGAGACAGAGACAGGGAGAGTAACACAGCGCGCGTGTGTGTGACTCGCAGGTCCTGTATATACAGCGCGCCCCGTGTTCTCTGTCAAAGCGTCGCGTCACGCGACGCGGATCCACGTACCGGGTGTCTCGTTAATCTTTAGCGATGTTACGAATCGCTGCTATCGATTGGAGTTTCGATTTCGTCAGGTGTTGGATTAATTCGTTGGCGCGTAATCTCGGCTTTTGCATTGTAATCATTTTTCCAATGTTCCACTTTTTTATTTTTATTTTTATTTTTATTTTTTTTTTTACTAATACATTTTTGCTTTATATCATTATTCCAATGTTCCACTTTTTTTTTTTATTTTTATTTTTATTTTTTTTTTACTAATACATTTTTGCTCTTATAAAAATTTATTAATTTCATCTCGATTTTTCAGGAAACTATTTTCCCAATGTAATTTTTTTTATTTATTTGTAACACGAGTAATAGTAAATAAAAATGATTACAATTTTTTGAAAAATGAATAAAAATAGATAAAAATAAAATTAGCGATCAATCTGACACTGCGCGAAATTTTGCTGTCGCCGTGTTACGTGCAAAACGCGTGACCGGTGCGTGACCGAATCGCGAAGCAAATTCGTTTTCGCCTCTCGCGCGACGGACTCGAAGCTTTTCCCGGTGGTTATTCACCGACGCTCCGCGCGCGCGCGCGGCCGCCAGCAGCGACTCCGGGCGTCGAGGGAATGACATTTCAACGGGTTGCACGCACGCACGCTTTGCATAATCGCACCTGCTATTACTTTGCCGGCGCTCGCGCGGCCACGAAACGCGAGAGACAGAGACACCGAAGCGGAGTGAGAAGCAAACGAGAGAGAAAGGGTCGAATGGCAAAAGAGTGGCCGGCGTTCGGGCTACTTCGGCCGAGGATCGATAGGTCGGGGGAGGTCGGGGGGGCCTCCCCCCCCTCCCCCCACCCCTCACCCCGTGCTCCAAAGTCCAGCCGAGCCTCGAGGCGCGCGCGCCGACGATCCATTAATTTCCTTCTCTTTTGCCACCGATGCGACACGATTTTTTTTCTGACCGACGAATTTTGCTTTTTAACGAACCCGAGTCGAAGAACGTTTGATTTAATTTTTGCGATATGGCAGTTGATTATTTTTACGACTGACGAGATAATATAATTTTTTATGATTATTATATGTGACTATAAAATGATCATTTTTATAGTTGGAGCGAGTATCAAATTTAATTTATAATTAAAAAATTAAATGTGTTATCGCATTGGTGATAAATTTGTAGCTGCCACTTTGCACAGTCGCAGTGATCATTGATGCGATTTCTTCGAGTGGGGAAAGTGTCCGGGAGTTGAATGTGCGTAGCTTTTACTGTAGGAATGAGAATTGTCGCAATTTGAAAATTTCATCCTGGATGCGGAGAGAGAATGAGAGGGAAATAGAGAGACGAGGGAATTATCCAACCCCTAAGCTGTCGGTGAGTACCGAGAGTCTCTCGGCCCCTTCAGATTTCGCTCCCCAGCGACGTGTCGCTCTTGCCATTCGACAGAATTTGTTATCGCTCGCGTCGAATGCGTCGCGACGCTCCCCCTCCCCTCCACCCCTTCCCCTACAAAAGCGCTAACGCTAACTGGACGAGAGTGGATGAAAACGGAAGAAGGAGAATCAAGGAAAAAAAAAAATCACTCTGAGTTGCAGCGAAAATCCTCGGCAATAAAATCCCCAGAAAATTCAACTGATTGTACAGTATAAAAAAATCACATATACAAAATACCCACAATTGCCCGCAAAATATCGTAATCGATTTCCACCGCACTCGACTCGTGTTTTTTTTTTACGAGGTCAACAATTTCGCCCTCACGCACGTCGTGTGCATGAAGCGCCGCGCGTGTCGACTGGTCCAATCGATACACCCGTGTTACAATCGTGTCGAGGGTCAGCAGTCGGCGCTGCAAAGTACCCCGGACTCTGTCGGTTCTCGCCCGGCCTCTCGCGTTAAATACACTTTTTTTTCTCGCGCGCTCTCATTTTCCAACGCCACTCCGATCGAGTATCTGATTTTCCAATTGTTCAGCGCGAGCGGTTTATTTTTCGGCGGTTCGTTGTACAGACAGAGTTTCGCACCGCGAGGTGAAAAAAACGTTTAGTGGAGAGAATGGTACAGGATAACATTTTTTTTTTAACATAAACATGATACGATAAAAATATATATTGTATAAAATATTGCAAGCCACCAGAATCTTGGCAGCTCTGACCAATGATTTCAGTTATCACAAATATTAATTTTCCTCAGCAGAGTGTCGTGAAAAAAAATCTCAAGATCCCAATATAAATTATAATTTATAAAATATAAGTTACATGATCAATTTTTTTTTTTTCAGGGGTACATTTTCGAAGTAAAATACCTAACTCACCGTTTGAAGGTGCAGAGCCAGAATTAGAGAGAGCAAAATATTGGAAGCGCAGAGACGAAGCGAGAAAAAAAGAGGTCCACCTATCCGATACTTTGTAATTCACAAGGGTCGAAAACAACTCGTTTCCTCGCTGGCATCATGCTTACCCTGGTATCATCTTTCTCGATAAAATCGCACGCGCGCTTCGAACGATGAGACCAGAGGCGTCGAAAGAAACGTAAGCGAGCCAGCGATTAAGCTCCACTCCCAGCCTCCCCCTCCCCTCCTCCCTCCAACGTCGCGCCATCGTCGCCCTGGACATTGTCCGTCGACTGTCGTTGTCGTTGCCATCCGAGAACTTTAATCACCGCACTTGAGTAAAGTAATTACAATCAGACACCCTTGTCGAGGCAGCAGCAGAGACACTGGGGGGAGGCCCTTTGCAGTCGCCAGCGGCGTCGGGACGACGAGTAGGAGAGTCGGGTGGCGCTAAGGGCGACGCGAATCGGCGGTCTATGATTAGCCGGTGACCAGTGGCCATCTCCTGGGTCTCCGCGCGCGTCTCTACCTACGTCCAACGTCCGCCTATCCCAGCCGGACACCGCCGCCGTCGCACGTACCTCGAGCGACTCGTCGTCGCCGCCGAAGCGACTCGCTCTCTGCCCTTTCAATTAATTAACCCCCGGGCGTTAGTTAACTCGAGATTCATCGCCTCTCGAAAAAGCGACGAGCGACGAGCGATAAGAACCGGTCGTTATACGCGACGCGAGAATTTCCGGCCTTTGGCGATAGCAAAGCTGCTGCTTGCTGCTCGAGTCGCAATTTGTAATAAAACCTGAGATTAGACTACGAGATCCTTTGTAGGGTGAAAACACTTTTGGGATTTTTTTACGTATTTAAAAAAAAATAAAAAAAAAATGAGATTAGACTCGACGGGATTTTAGAATCCTTTGTAGGGTGAAGAAGAAATTTTTTTACGTATAAAAAAAATTGTTAGGAGGCTCTTGGATAAAAATGCAATTACTGCATCGCGTTCACTGAAAAAAATTAATACTTGTGATTACCAATCGTTGGTCAGAGCTACCAATATTTTAGTAACTGCAACCAATTTTTTGGTATATCGAACCAATGATTAATCACAACTACTAATTTTTCTCAGTGTTGTCCATGACCCAGGTCAACCTCAGGGACGATTCGCTCGATCGTTTCGAGTAACCGGTAGTCCCGAACAGCATCAATTTGTACCTGCGCCGTACCGCACCCATCTGCACAGGAAAAAAAAGTAAGGGGGCGGGAGGGGGAGGAAACAACGCGATACTCGGTGAGTCGCGTCAGCTCGGCTGCATACGACATGGAACATAATCGTAAAAACCGAAATAATGGGACGCGCTGCGCGGCGAAGTGAGCATCGCTCGCATCGCTCGCACAGACCGAGGCTACGTTGGTATTACGCTAATAATAATCGTCGCACGGGCGGTGCAACCACAAACGCACACAGATATAAATATTAAATACACACGGACACGTAGACACTCATACTGCTGAATCCTGTTATAGTATTCCACATGCGAGCTTCATGAACCCATAAAGTCACCGAGTTCTCATAGATCTTTCGACTTTTACGGTGGTTCGACACGCCCCTCTCCTCTCTTTTTTTTTCTTTTTTTTTTGCAGCGGAATCTCCGCGTGCATCGGATATTCGCAAATAAGATTCCTCCATATAATTTCATAGGTGCATATAACCGACTAGTTTTGTGTCTCTGTGTATTTAATATTTCAATTCGTGTCTATATTTTTTGTGCCCTTTGCCGTCTTTTTCCATCGACATAGATATACAAAATTATGGCTACGAGTTTCCAACAATGCATTCATCGCTGCACACAGACAGAGACAGAGAAAAAAGAAAGCTTCGATACTCGAAGCAAAGTGACACTCGTTGGCTTCGCGAGGCGACAGAGTAGGAGGGGAAGGCGCACTAATCCGGATTTACGAGCGCAGTGGCTCGTAGGTGTTTTCCATAAAAAATGATTTTTACGACAGAAAGGAAATAGCGCGGGGATAGTGAAGCCGCTTGTGCGAAGAAAAAAAAATAGTACGAACGTAGCGAGTCTCGTCCTCCGTCGCTGTGGCTCTCAGAGAGGCAGTGGCCGCGCATTGCGGCGCTCGGAGTGAGCGCAACGCACGTCGCGTGTCAACGGACAGAAGGGAGGAGCAGCGCGCGACTCGCGCTCACCACCACCGAGGCCAATCATTCTAATTAACGTCTGCCTCAGACAGTTCCGGTGACAGGACGACGAAGATTTTGCCCCCCTCCTCTCCTCCCCAGCTTCGAGTGCGCGCGCGCCGATTCGTTACGGGCAAAACGAATGGAACGATAATCATGATAATAACATTCTGCGGCGATAACGCAAAAATATATGAGTTTTGCGAAGCGACGAAATGGAAGAAGAGGCTCGAGTCTTGATGCGTCGATTCAACATTTTTATTGGGTAAAAAAATTATTTGCGAAACGAAAAAAAAAAAAATGTATATAGAGACGAAGTATTTTTTATTTTAATTATCGGAATCTGAAATTATTGTTTCGATGGTGAATATAGAATTTTTTTTTCTATGTTAGTTTTTTTTCGCACGAATATTTTATTTATTTATGAGAAGAATGAATTTTTCCAGACTTATGAATGAAAAAATATGTAATTAAAATTCGAAAATTTTTGATAAACATATCAGAGAGACTTGCGTCTCGCGATTCAGCGAAATTAAGTCGTCGCCGCCTTATTTCGCGTTACGAGCGTGAAACTCGGCGCGATGCAATCAAAAATCCTGCAGCGAAGAAACTGTACGAAGGAATTTAGCGGCGGCGGCAGCGGCTGGACGAAGGGAAGGCGAGTGCGAAGAGATCTCGGGGTACCAACTTATATTTGCATAAGTCAGCTTGTCAGTCAGAATACGTGGCAACGCGTGAACCCTCGGCGCTGGCCCCGTGACCGGGCCAAGGATTATACGAATCAACCCCGCTGTCCGGGTCCGCGCGCGCGAGAGACGCCCGGCGCAACGGGTGAGTGACTAAGGCTGCACTTCAACACGCCCTCGGCTGCAACGCTGCACTCGACCAGTCCGCACTTGGCGCTCGCGCCGCTCTCTCTCAGTGCACTCTCGCGGATCTTGGATCCTCCCCTCTGGTTCTTCGCTCTTATATGTGATTTCACTCGTCGACAAGGACGTTGGCCTTGCCCGTGGCGAGCAAACATAGTTGGAGTTTTATGCTAAATTTGATACCTGTTGTTACGATTAAAAACCAAAAATAAAAAAAAGTTGCGTTTGCAACGAAAAATAAAAAAAATCTAGATTGGTAAAAGAAATGCGGTAAAAAAATAAAAAGGAAAGGAAAAACAAAATACGGAAAAAAAGGACGTAAAATTGGCAAGAAAATGAAATCAAAAATGGTAACAATATAAAATCAAAAAATGATAAAAATATGAAATAAAAAATGATGAAAATATGAAATAAAAAATGATAAAAATATGAAATAAAAAATAATAAAAACATAAAATAAAAAATAATAAAAACATAAAATAAAAAAATGATAAAAATATGAAATAAAAATACAAAAAAAATGGCAATAAAAAAATGTCCGAACGTGACGTCCACGCGACGTCCACGTGTAGATCGAATCGCCAACGACGAATAAAAAGACGAAAAAAAAAAATATCCCCTGGAGTCGCGAGCTTTTGTCCCGAGACAAAAGCTACTCAGGTTGATCACAGTTACGTGTATCACTTTGCTGCTATAAATTACCTTCCACCCATATTGCAGCCATACAGCTACAAACACAAATACACAAAAGCACAAATATAAGTACACACAGTGACACGAGAATGTATCGATGAGAACAGGACGGAGAATCGAGAAAAGAGATCGCTAATGCAGAGGGCATAATCCCCCAAAGCTCGCGATTTCATCGTTCAAACGTGTAGTTTAACTCCCGTGTCCCGAGCACGCAACGACGATTACCGGACACGTGAATTACGTAAGGCGGAACAACGACGTCTGGAGATTACGATATTTTCTGATTGGAGTGGCCTGTCACGAGAACCGGGTGGCAGTGCCCTCCCCTCCCTCCCCCTCCCTCTTTCTTTCTCTTCCAGGGCATAAACATATGTCTTTCTCTCTCGGCGGAGAGTCCAGGGCAAAACCGGGCCAGCGCCGAGACTGTGTATGTGACTCGACTCGCTGTGCACGACGCGAACCGTGGCGAGTCGGTCAGCTTCACCGCGCGGACCCGACCTCGGGACCCGAGCGACATGCGAGTGCCAACACGCCACTCATAAAAATGCACTCAGCCTGATATCTCGCTTCTTTTTTTTAGCCTTCTTTGCTCGCGATCATCGGCAAAGTTGCTTTGTATATACGAAGGTGATATAATAAGCGTGGGGGTTATTGAAAAAAAAAAAAAAAAAAAAAAAATTGGGGAGGGGGTGGATCGTCCGGACGTCATCTGATTTTTTTCTGATTGCATTGGATACTGATTTTTTTTTTTTTTTTTTTTTGTAGCGACGAACGAGTTGTGGGACTCAGATCTTCTCTGTACGCGAAATAAAATGTTTTATTTTTAGAGACCCGGGATTACCATTCGCCTTTTTTACGTTCGCGAGATTAACTCCTTCGGTGGAAACGAGAGGACGGAGGCTTGGGTACGTGTAAGTCACGTATCTTTATTGAGTACTGCCACGGAATTGACTCATTTGCCATTGGAAGGGCTCAGAAAGAGGGGGAGGGCGGGCAATAAAAATTAAGAAATAAAATCTTATAGCCGTAATTAGAAATCTGGGTGGGTGGACTGAAGGATTTTTTTCTGCGACGAAAATAACTTTAGGATTCGACTCACTTTTTTTTCATCGAATTTTGCTACGATATTAATTCGTATTTTCGTATCTCGCATTGCGATTGGATTGAATTACCGATAAATTCGATTCAGCTCTGACATCTCGAGAATCGAATTCATGACGTAGGTCAGTTCAGCGAGAGATATATAGTAGACCACTCGGCCCCTCTGAACGCGTCTCCCAGTTGACTCAATGGCATACGAGGAATTCCGAGAGGATGAACGCACGAACGCCTCCTCCCTTCCTCGTGGTTTCTGCGGTGTTTGATCACGAAATGGACAACATATGTAATGGCTGTCCGCGGCTGACTGATTGCGGATCGCGCGCGCGCGGAGCTCCCGAGCTGGGAGGGTTGGCCGCCGCTGCCGTCGGTGGGTGAGGACGACTGCGCCGACTACGTATAACGTAGAACAACGTATAACAGCCGTCCGGATAAACGTAGCAGCGTGGGAAGCGTCAGATATATATTTGTCGAGCCATCCCCGACGATCGCCTCAACGACGAAACGTCAATCGTATTTTTTTTTTTCGAGTCGAATAATTTTTTTTTCACTTGCAACTCAATTTCTAGCATAAATCGCGTCAAATTGGAAACTGGTCGGGCCAGCCAACGTCAATCGGTTTTTTTATTTCGAGTCGAATAATTTTTTTTTTCACTTGCAACTCAATTTCTAGCAAAAATCGCGTCAAATTGGAAACTGGTCGGGTCAGCCAACGTCAATCGTATTTTTTTTTTTCGAGTCGAATTTTTTTTGTCACTTACAACTCAATTTCTAGCATCAATCGCGTCAAATCTGGCGTGGATACGCCAGGGCCTGACCAGTTCCCGACTTGCATCGAATTTGACGCAAATTATTTCCTAAATCGATGGGTCAGCTCCAAAAAAAAATAAAAAATAAAAAATAAAAAATAAAAATAAAAATAAAATACTTTTCTCTGGCCACGAAATTTCCCGACCACCCAAAAGTCCCCGGATACGATTGCGTCGCTAATCCCCACCCGCGAAATAGTCGCACATATAGTGTCGAGTGTCGTAAGTCGGACGCTTATAAACAAGCGATGACTCGCGCTTCGCGTTTTGCTCCACGCGCCGCTCGTCGGTTTTATCGCGCGACTGTAACGCGCGAGTCGAGTCAATTTCATCCCCCTTAAACGCTCTCATCCGGGGTACTTACCCCGGCGACGAGCCAGAACCGCGTTCCCGGACTCCCGGTCGAGGGTCGCGCCTCCTCGACTCGTCTTGTCTCACTCTCTCGACTGAAGGGAAACGCAGCTGAGAGGGAAAAGGCGAATCCGGAGAAGTGAAGACCCAGAAGCGGCAAAAGCAGAGAGGAGATACGAAGCCAATAACAAAAATCATAAACACTCGGACCGTTGATTAAGCCGTCGCTCGTCGGTCGTCACAGCGGCGGTTCCGACGTGCTGAGCTTCCTCCTCGCCTGCCAGGATCGAGAAATGTTATCGCGCATAACCGGGAAGAGAGGCGACTGCGGGAATCCAGTCGCGACTCCCATCTCTTCCCCCTCCTTCCTCCCCCTCAGTAATACTCCGGGGATTCGCTCGCAGAGTGTTCGCTGTATAAACGCGGACTCGACTCGCGTCCCGAAGTCGCTGAAGGGCCAATCGGGAGTTTACACACGTTCGATTGCGCAATCGTAACGAAATGATCCGCTCGGTAATTTTCGCGTCGAGTTATACGAGTTTCGTCTCATTTCTGTGCTCGTCAATCTTCTGTCTTGCTTCTCCTTCGTTTTGCTCCTTTGAGGAGATGCGAATTTTTTTTTCTCACCGGAAAAAAGGATTAATAATTCCGAGACGGAGGCTCCGATTTTTTTTCTCAGGATTCGCGAGAACGGGAGACGCCGTATGCAGATTTGGAGCAATTAAATGTGTGTTTCGCGTGTTTTAACGAGATTCAAGAGCCGCCTAACGAATTCCCCCGGAGACGTCCCCCTGTATTTATCCCCCCGCGCTCTTCTTGTGTTCCGTGTATTTTTTTCTCGTAATTTTTCCGTGAATTTTCTAATTTCCTAGACACTTGACTCTCGTCGTGATTGTTCGGTCGTGCAACACGGCCGAATGTGTATGAATATCGTACAAACGACCCAACGTCCTCTCGGCCTCCTCGAGATACGACGCTCCGAAACATGAGAAACATATACACACTCGACTCAAGCGAACCGGTCAAGTTCCTCGAGCCCCGGATTTCTCGGTAAGAGGTCTGTGAGAAAAGAGAGAGAAAAAAAAATCGTCCCACTCCTCGTGACTCCCGACAATGCGGAAACAACGCGCGGCATTGTCGCCGACTGCTTGTATCGCTTATTATCCGCCGGCGCTGCGTTTATACGCCGGCGAAAATATTTTCTGACGTGTTCTCCGTGTAATTCTCTGAGCGCTCGGCGCGTGTGTCGCGACTCTCGAACCGCGTTGGCGGCTCGCGTCTCTCTCGGAGTTTCCCTGCGAGCAAATTGACGAGAGGAAAAAAACGGAGAGAGGGAAAGAAAAAAAAAAGCAAAAAATCGAGAGATGAAAGCCGGCAGCTAGAGACACGCCTGAGTGGAAGCCGATGGTTGTCGAACAAACTCGGAATATTTGCTCTTGACGTATTCGCGTTACTCGTACGGTACACGCGCATCGCTGAGAGGCTAAGTGCATCGCGCTGTGACACTGGGCGAGTCGTCGTCGCTGCTGCTGCTGCTTCTTCTGCTGCTGGTTTCTCTGCTCGCTTCCATGTGAAATTCAGTCAGCCTACATCAGCTGAGGCAGAGTCAGCAGCAGCAGCAGCATTGATGACACTGGGTGAGTCGTCGTCGTCGATTCTGCTGCTGATTTCCTTGCTGGTTGCTTCCTCGTGAAATTCAGCACTGAGAAAAATTAGTAGTTGCGATTATCAATCATTGGTTCGATCTACCAAAATATTAGTTGTAGTTACTAAAATATTGGTAGCTCTGACCAACGATTGGTAATCACAATTATTAATTTTTTTCAGTGAGTCACAGCAGCAGCAATGATCATGCACTGAGAAAAGAGATTTGATGGTTCAACAAATCAGCGGTCACCTGCTGTCGAGTCAATTGTTAAGTCAGCTTGACAATAGTTTTTTTAACCTCAAACATATCGGTTGTCTGCTGAACAGAGAAACAGTTAAAGAAACAAAAAAATGTGTTGCTCGAACCAAATATTATTATTTGACAGCCGCTGACCGCTGGTTTGTCGAACCAACAAATCTCTTTCCTCAGTGTACCAGGCGAGTCGTTGCCGCTGCTGCTGCTGCTGCTGGTTTCTCTGTTAGCTTCCTCATGAAAAAAGCTGCAGCTACAGCAGACAACCGGCGAGACCCGAGAGTTGACTACTGACCCGCGCGCTGACTCTCCGTTGCTCTCCGCGTATTGAGTTGCGTGCCCCGAGCGGATATATCGTGCGTGCCGGGCGACCGACAAGTATACACGGACCCGGCACAGTCGGCGCGTCAATTCTCGTTTGCATTTATCGACGTTAACGCACACGGGCCGGGGAGACAAAGACGCGCGCGAGTGAAGAACCGACGAGTTGAAAAAAAAAATGCAGACGGGACACACGCGAGACTGATAAAACCGCACCGGGAATATTTATGAGAGAATTTGTTCGTCCTCGTGTCGTACTCGTTCGACCGCGGAGGATGATTATACTCGTTTAACCGGGTACATAGGGGGGGAGGCGGGAGGGGGGAGAGAGATCGGAATCTGTAGATCGACGATCGAGACTCTCGCACGGAATCGTTCGGCCGATTCTTGGGGAGGAAGGGGGAAAGGAGGGGGGATGTAATAACTCGTACCAGGGTCGAGACTCCCACTATTTGAAAGGTGGAGGGGGAGGGGGAGTCACGCCCGATGTCCCACGGAATATGTGATTTTTTTCATTCTCCCGCGTTTCAGGATTCGACGTATTTGCGTATTTCACCGTCGCTTCCGTCGCACCTGACGACGAAAAATAAAAAAAAAAATTGGAATTTGTATCGTTGAATTCTTGGATTATTTTTATTATTAAAGAGTAACATTTTTAGAACCTGTAGCGAATTTTATTTTGCTCGATTTTTGTGATTATTAAATTATTATGATATAGATAATAGATAAGATGAGAGAGATACGAATGAGAGATGGGAATAAAATACTTTTTTTTCTGGTATTCGTTAATGGATTCGGAAGCTGAAGAGATTGCGCCTCTGAGTTCTTCAAGAGCTTCGAGGACTCCGTTATCGTTGACTCCCAAGTCCTCTGGTTTTTCCTCGGATCTCAGTTGCAGACCGAGACACGGATATCTCTGCGGCTGGTGATCCTGGCGCCGCGTGCGACTACCCCTCGGATTTTTTTTCACCAGACGCGGGACCACCCGGCGGTCTCCACCCTCTTGAATCATCCACAGAGTCGTCTATGCACGTTTAGCTGTGGCTCTCGGTGACCCTTAAGGAATCCAGTGAAATGACACGAAGCAGATCGGTCCAGTCAAGGTACTTGAGATGCATTCCGAGTGTGGAGAATGCTGGAGGAAAAATATAAAATAAATTCTTTCTCCCATTTCAAAATTATCATTTTCAACTCGTATAAAATTCTACTACAAAAAATAAAAAAGATTGAGACATCTAAAAAAAATTAATTTTTCTTTGCCCACTTCCGGGAAATTAAAATCCTCGCTCACCGCATTTACCACATCGACTCTCGCCGCGTGTCGGCGACGAAGTTTACGCAGCTTTTGTGCACCAGTCCAAGGCGCTTGAGAATCGTAGACTACAAAGCGCGCCCACAATGCTGGGAAGTGGGGTCGTCGCGTCGCGATATCCCCGAGACCGTTTCCGTTCAAATAGAGAGAAAAAGAGAGAGAGAGAGAGAGCCCTCCATTCACGGGTCCCAGCAATCGGGATCGCGTTCTCAACGCGCAGGTGTCAACCTGCGCAGCAGTCGCGACTTCCGGAACGGAGATTTGTTTTATTGCTCGTTTCTTCAGAAGTAACTGTGTCGAGGGGGGTGGGGAAGAAAGAGGAAGGGGAATCTCGAGGCTCACGAAACTCTCTTTCTCTCTTCTAAATAAAACTTTTCTCTCTGTATTTCTGTCTCTCTCTTTCCCTCTGCTAAATACAATTCCCTCTCTCTTTCCCTCTGCTAAATACAATTCCCTCTCTCTTTCTCTCTGCTGAATAAAATTCTCTCTCTTTCTCTCTGCTAAATATAATTCTCTCTCTTTCTCTCTGCTAAATACAATTTTCTCTCTCTTTCCCTCTGCTGAATAAAATTCTCTCTCTTTCTCTCTGCTAAATAAAATTTTCTCTCTCTCTCTCCATCGTCCAAAGTCGCTGTGAGACGTCTCTACGGTCTCTCTCGCGCATCGCGTTCGCGCAGCTCGATGCAACCTGCGCTCGCGCCTGCGCAGCTCGACTCCTGTTATCCCGCGTGAACCGCGCCATGGAAAAAGAGACCTCAAATGCGGACGTTAGGCACGTTTGCGACGGAGAGCACAAGAGACAAGACAAGACTCAGTGCTGCTCTCGTTGCGCTTGCGCGCGCGCTAACGAGGGTCGCGTACCCACGCGTACGCTCCGCAACCTCCGACGCGGGCAAACACACCACTCGCCTCTGCGCCTGCGCCTGCGCGCACCCGACGTTACGTCTGTTACTTAAAAATAATGAATGGCTCTTCGTGCCTTAATGGCCTTATCGTAATTCCGCCTCGCGGTAAATATACAGCTACGCGCGCGGCACGCCGCGCCTATTACCACGCGGCGGCAGCAGCGGGAAGAGCGAAACGCGGAGAGCAAGATATAGTCGCATTGTCGCGGATCGTCGTTGTTATCTCGGCAGCGCTGAGCCAATGAAACTGCAGCGGGAAACGTGTTTTTGGTTCTGTTGACTGGAGCAGAATTTTTTGTCCTGTAAAATAGCGAAATAAAAAATATTTATTTCGTGATAAAAATATTTTTTGGCGCGAGACGATTGGACATTTTTTTTAATCACTTTTAATCACTGATATCGAGACAATAATAATTCCGATTGATCCAGAATCTTTGACTAAGCATTCTGAGCGAATGCAACTGCAGCGGGAAACGTGTTTTTAGTTCTGTTGACTGGAGCAGAATTTTTATTTGTTCTGTAAAATAGCGAAATAAAAAATTTATTTCGTGATAAAAATATTTTTTGGCGCGAGGTGATTGGACATTTTTTTAATCACGTTTAATCACTGCTATCGAGACAATAATAATTTCGATTCATCCAGAATTTTTGATTAAGCATTTTTATTTTCTTTACGTTTTATTTTATTTTTTATTTATTTTTTTTATTTTTTATTTTGCTGTTTCTAAATGGTGAAACGGAGCAAACATAATGTAATGTCCTTCCCTCGCGTTTACTCAGTCCGGCAGCTCGGACTGTATCACACACAGAGCTCTCGTCCTGTGTATATAATAACTCGGGGGTGGCGGCGCGCGTCGCTCGTTGTCGTCGTCGTCGGTGAGAAGTTAACGCCGCGAGGAGAGCCAAGAGAGTCCGGGGGCCGCCGCGCGCATCGTTGACACAGCGAGATACGCGGGTGGAGCCCGCGCGCCGATTGCTGATCTAGCTTTTACGATTCATAACTCACGGCGCGCTATATACGTACGTGCCCGTTGGGAAGAGAGAGAGAGAAAGCAAAAGAGAGAAACAGCTACAAACCCGAGCGTGCGGACGCGAGATAAAGACAACGACAGTGAGAGAAAGGGTCCTCGTGGTGTCCGCGCTCCCGCGCGGATATAAAACGTTTATTTATATGTCCGACACAATGTTCTCGCGCTCTGTTCGTCTCTCTTCCTCTTTTTCGCCTCGTTCGCTCTGTCTCTCTTTCTCTGAGCTCTCTGAGCTCACCCCATGGAATTTATTTATTACACACACCGTGCCAACTCCGGGTTTACGTCCAGCGCGAGCGATGCAGAGCGTCGACGTACATCCGACCCGCGTGATGCACGTTTTCACTGTGCGTACTGCAAATCAAACGTTTCATTGGATTCAGCGTCTTTGCTTCGTCTTCACTTTTTGTATAATTCATTTTTTTTATTGTCGTTTAGTATTGAATTATTATTTATCGGAAAGAGAACCAACGATAAGATTCGTCTTAAAATAATAATAATAATAATAATAAAATTAATATATTTTTGATTGTAGTCTAGTATTGAATTATTATTTATTGGGAAGAGAACCAACGATAAAATGCGTCTTAAAATAATAATAAGAACAATAATAAAATTAATATTTTTTAAATTATAGTCTAGTATTAAACTATTATTTATCGGGAAGAGAACCAACGATAAGATTCGTCTTGAAATAATGATAATAATAATAATAAAATAATTCTGCACACTCAAATCATGTGAAAAAAACATATTTGCTTGATCGCTGAATCGTAAAAAAAAAATATGCACGATAGATAAATCTTCATCGTTGCCGCTCGATCGCGCTCCAGATCGGTTCGACCACCTTCGCAATCTGCGCTCGCGCGCGTCGGTTTATTATTACCGGACTGTCCGGTCCGATCCGACGTGCGCAACGAGACAGCGTCGTGCGGTAGCGCGTCGCGCATATACACACACACGCGCTTGCGCTTGCGCTATATGCCATTACGCAATGAAATCTAGTTATCTAGCCAATGGATCCGCATCCTCTCTGATGCGGCGCGTACGGAGGAGGAGAGGGAGGAGGAGAAGTGCGCGCAGATTCACTGGTACAGTGGAAGAGCAATGGAGCGACGGTGGCGGCTGGCGCGCAGCGCGAGTGCAATAGCTACACTGATTCGACGTAACCAGTCGTCCGTCTGTCACGGGCTCGTTCCTCTATCTCTCTCTCTCTCTTCTCTCCGTTCGCTCTGTCTGTCTCTGTCTTTCTCTCTCGCTCTTCTCTCTATTGGCTCTGTCTGTCTCTGTCTTTCTCTCTCGCTCTTCTCTCCATTGGCTCTGTCTGTCTCTGTCTTTCTCTCTCGCTCTTCTCTCTATTGGCTCTGTCTGTCTCTGTCTTTCTCTCTCGCTCTTCTCTCGGCTCTGTCTGTCTCTGTCTTTCTCTCTCGCTCTTCTCTCTATTGGCTCTGTCTGTCTCTGTCTTTCTCTCTCGCTCTTCTCTCTATTGGCTCTGCCTGTCGATCTCTCTGTCTTTCTCTCTCGCTGTCCTCCCTATTGGCTCTGTCTGTCTCTGCTATTTCCCTCTCCTTTCCTCTCTGTTCCGTCTGTCTCTGTCAGCCTCTCGCTCTCCTCTCTATTCGCTCTGCTAACTACGTCCACTTAACGCTAATAATTATTTTCATTGGGGTGCTCCATCCCGTAGTCGTGCTGAGTAGTCGGTGCGTACGTACGTCGCTCTCTGCTGCTATTGCTACGGTTACCGTTGCCGATGTCGCTGCTGCTACTGCTGCTGGTGCTGCTGGTGCTGCTGTTCGGTCCCCCAGACCACTTCGACTTCCTGCACGAACGGATATAAAAATAGAGCGAGAGCACCGGGAGCAGCTCGTAGCCTCGCGCGTCAGCCCAGGCCTTTTAAATCTTTCGATCGATTATGCGGCCCGCGCTTCGACGCTCGCTGCCTCGCTGAGCACATCGCACATCGTTCGGAAAGTGTCCCAAGCAGTCCTACATTATTTCCCATTTACCCAGAAAAAAAATCGATCACCTAAATCACTTGGATTTATTTTTTAATTATTTCGGCGAATGGCCCAGAAAAAAAATTCCAGAAAAATGTAACGCAGCGAAGGGCGATAAATAATCGTGACTGATTTATCGAAAACCTTTGGTGAGATGTTTCTCGTTAGCCGCGAAGATTGCGAAGAGTCTTCGCTTTTCCGGAAAAGTCTGGCGAGCACGCATATCCATTGCATGGGTGGAGAGGGGAGGGGGAGGGGAATACGGATCGACTCACACATCACCTCAAAGGGATCTCGCGGTCGTAATTCTCGGGTGGCTTCGGGTGTCGAGCCGCCGGAGTCCGCAATCTCTTCTGACCGCATCGAGGAAGCCCGGCATAGGGTGGTGGCCAACAATGACCCATGCGACCTGGTCCCGCGGTGAGAGTTTTCCGCAAATCCAGCGGAGAGGCGCCCACCACCAGCGCCACCGGCATCGGCATCACCGGCGCGGCCGTAAATTATTTAGGGCCGTCGTGTCGGCGCTCCGCGTCCCTTTCCCTTTCATTTCTCGCGCCGCACACGTGGAAATCCCACAGCAAACGCTCCGTACGAGCTCGGCGGATGAACAGCCGCGGGGGTGAAATTAAATAACAAGAAAACAATAAAAGACAATTGTTTCTAAGTTTTATGGGGTTGCGGGGAGCGTCCGGACACCCTTGGAGGGCGCGTTGTGTACGCGGGGCTGACGAGACGACGAGTGAGCCTCGGCGGTGAACGAGAAAGAGCTGGTTTATTGCCTCGCTTCACGCTAGTCGACGCTTCGGACCACCAACCCCCTCGCCTCCTCTCTCTCCCTGCGTCATTCCTACGCCTGGAGTCTGGACCACCCCTACGATTCTCGCCTGCCTTCCGGGATGGTCACTTTATTTGGAGGGTGTGATTTTCCAACAGCGAAATTCGGACGTCCAGCGGTCGTGTAACGTCGCTCGTTTATCGTCGTAATTTTTTTGTTGGTTCAGTCGTCCAGCGTTTCGATTGGCTGTCGTTGGATCTCGTGCAGCGAGTTTTTTTTGTCTGTCTAAATCGATTTGCCTGACAATAATACAAAATAATAAAAAAAAACAAAATATAAAAAAATTAATAATTATAATAATGGTCACTGATACGACACTCGAAAATAATTTATAAAATGAATATCTGAAGTTGCAGTATTTTTTTATTTAATTTGATAAGCAAACAAAAAAATTAACTGCACCCTTATTAATTTTTCCCCTATAGGATAAAAGGCATTCCATGTTATTTCCCATGTTATGTAGGATAAAAGGCATCCCATGATATTTCGCGATTGCCAATAGGCGCGAAAACGATAATTCGATATCGCGTTCCTCGTTCTCAACGCTTTTCCGTCTCTCTCTCTTTTTCTCTGGGTTACAAGAAATCTCGGTAGTTTCTTCATCATCGCTAAGAGAGGCGAAGGCGAGAGAGCACCGCGCGAGCTCCGGGGCAATAAGAGGAGGGCTTACACACCTACACACAGACACAGACGAGACGAGCGCCAGGGCCATCGGCCATATATTGCGGCCACATTTTTATTTTGACACTAATAGCACCGACCGTCGAGGCGGTATCGGGCCGCGCAGGACTTAAGTCCGTCCGATCGCGCTAATCCTGTGCCGATATTGCCCGTATAAATCCTGAGAACGCGCGAGATCCTATATGAAGTGCTTGGCGCGCGTTTCCGAGTGCGATCACGCTTACTCTCTTTCTCTCTCGCTCTTTCATTCTCTCTCACTCTCGTCTAATGCTTCACTGATTTATCGATTCCTGACGATACACTCGCCAGGATCGTAAAAGTATCCTAAGATCGTTGCTCTATGTAACCACACCCTTCAGATAAACATATCTTTTATTTATCGATATCTGATAAGAAAATATCCCAATGCTCAAAAAAAATGACGAACTTGATTATTAATGATTTTTCTTTTGCTTTGTGTTTCAGGTAGGTACCGGCTTGCTCTTGGATTCAAATGTGCGACGAGAAACTAAATCGGAATTCGAGAACGAGACGTCGATTCGCCTGAAAAAGTTGGACTTTGCTTATAATCAGGAATATCTATGCGACGAGACAGGTTCATTTAGTATTAAGATCTGCTGTCCAATTGGGATGGGAATTCCACTAAAAAATATTTATTTCCAGAATCCGGAAATGTATCGATCAAATGAATGAATCAAGTGACACAGGACGTCTTCGTTTCGCAATACACTGGACAATATGTCCACAATATGTGTGTATCACTGCTTCGTAGTGTACACGAAAGCTTTGCGGTGTACGCTCGGTCCGGAACAATGGGACATAGCGCAGGGCGAAACGGCCTGCGTCCCCCTCGTTCGCTCGGTCCAATCATCTAAATTATTCCATAAGACGGGAGTAGCGAGAGTCGTGCGCCCCGGATCCGAGAGCGTCGCGCGTCCGGGACACAGAGAAACATCGGGCCAACGCTCTCGCTACTCCGGAATCCTCTAAGCAGAACCGACGCCGAGCGAGAGAGACGGAAAACGCTTTACTGCTTCATAACTCGAGAGAGAGCTTGCGCGCCACGGACAATCGCGCCCGTTATGATTTCGGATGCTATTTTGACTGGCTCTCGTCGCCGTGGGTGGGCCTTTCGCGTGGCACAGAACCAGAAATATGCTACCTCGTAAACTCCGACCCTAGTTTCTGATCTCGTCTCTCATCTATACAACTGCGTTGTCCGCTACGGGTTTTACGTATCAGAGGCGGAGAGCGAGCTTCAAGAGATTCAGAAGTCCGGAGGTCCAATGTTTAGGCTGCGAAGAGGCAGAAGACGTCTCGTTGGATGAGGCAAAGGCAAATTTGTCGTCGCTAAAAATTATTGAGACATTGCAGTGCAATTTGGCAGTAAACTGTTGCAATGCAAAAAGAAGGATTTATTTGGGGCGATGAAAACTCTACAAAAAATTCTATTGGCTGTGATCAACGATTTGGATGGACCAATTCTAATCGTTGATATTCTACTAACCACTCAGTCGTTACAACTAAACCTTTTTTGCTGTGAATGAAACGAGGCAACCTACTTTTTCAAAGCGTTACACGCTCCTCGAGCTGACGGTAGAATTCGCGATTAATCACGACGGTGTTGACGCGTTTGAAAAGGCGTAATGCCCCACGGTGGCTAGGGTGACACGCCTCGGTCGTAAAAGACGACCCAACGGCTCGAGCGGCCGGTCGGGTCGGCCTTCCAGTCGTTTTCCGATAAGTAATACACCTGCGGGTGTCTCTGTTGGACGCAGAGGCCACGAGATTTTTCTCAGCTTGGGTATTTTGCCATTGACATACGTCATTTCGCGAAACGAATCTTTCTGGTCCGCTGATAACACGTTTCCGGATTAAAACGTTCTATCACTGTTTCCAATAGTCTTTGGTCTTCTCGTCTGACTTTTGGTCGATTTCCAATAACCATTCCAATAAATCAAAACATTGTTGCGAATACAGTGTCGAATAAATCTGCAACAAGAATAAACTCTGCGAAATGCACCGCAAGAATTTTTCCCAGCAGTGACGTCGACCCACCCACGTATTTTCCATTGACACGCGTCGCTTCGCAGCACTCGTCTCCCATCTCCAACATCGCAGCAACTATTTCCGGAATCGTTATTATATCTCTGCCTCGTTTGCGTCGAGTTTTCGATTTGTTTGCGGCATCAAAACCGTCCTCGCCCCTCTGTCTCTCTCTCTCTCTCGCGGCTATTTATAGGAAAAATCGTATACACTACGAGCCACGCATCATTGCTCGCCGTATGACGTGTACAATGCTCGAAGCTCGAAGCGCGACTGAATTGGAAACATGATTCAATGCGAAACGGGGAACAATCATTACATCGACGCGGCGGGCCAAATGGATTTTCC
Source organism: Itoplectis maculator (assembly GCA_964034905.1). Lineage (NCBI taxonomy): Eukaryota > Metazoa > Arthropoda > Insecta > Hymenoptera > Ichneumonidae > Itoplectis > Itoplectis maculator. Next base: position 8,881,598 of record OZ035859.1, read on the forward strand.
ATTCAGCGCGCGGATCGCGGGAATCGAAAATCGTCGGGAGGATGATTGACGCGTTCGGACAAATAAACGGACAGCGAGAGTAGGGAGGGAAATCGTGTGGCTTCGATAATGCGCAGACTGTGCACCAATTAGTCGATTCTCATAATTCTCATAAATCGGCGACTGCGATTGGTAAGATCGGTATCACCCATACCGATCGGTACCGATCGCCGACTCCCAACCAATTAGTAGAAATTCTCCAGACTAAAATCGGTAAAGATCGGTAAAAATCGGCACCGATCGTGGGCGAGTCTCGCGAATTCGTACTGAGATCGGTTTGACTTTTAAGTCCAATTAGTCGCGCAGAGTAATTGGACGCCTCGATCGGCGCCTTTGCCGATCGATCCACCGCTTCGTCAAAGTTTCCACGAAGAATTCGCGAAGCGGAGTCACTTCGACCTTTCGCGTCTCCGAGTTTTTCTCATCTCGGAGAAAAGATAATCGACTCCCGCGGGACTCGAGATCGGTGCGAGTTTTCGCTGTTGCTACTTTTTTTTCCTGGCCCGCGGCGCTCGAATCGCGAACGGAAGAAAAGATATTAACATAAGCTTTATCTAAATGTTAATACAAGCCGTTATATCGACTCGGTGGAAAATATCACAAAGAAACCTTTTCAGTCCCTCTCTCTTTTTCTCTCTGTCTGTCTGTCTCTGTCGCTCGATGTGCTCAGTCCTTTTCCACGATCTCGCCGTATCGTTTCGGTATCGTCGCGTCTCGCTCGTTGAATTCGTCGGCCGGGGGGCGAACGAAGCTTCCCAGCAGCCCCGCGGGCTTCGCTCGAAAACGAACGCTTAAAAATGTAGTACAACCCCGAGCATTCGAGGCTAATGCCAAAAAGTACTGGTCGGGGCCGAGACGAGCATGAAACATCTCTTTGTCTCTGTCTCCGCGTATTCCACTCGCGGGCCACTCTCGCGGCCTCTTTATTTTCCCATTATTCAAATATAAATGTAAATGTTGATACAAACGGATAGGTAAATGGAAAGAGAGAATTCAATTGTTCGAGGGGCGGTCGACGGGGGTGGGAAGCATAAAGGGAGGGAGGGGAGGAGGGGTTGAGGGTGACTCGCAGCGAGGGAGAGGCGGCTGGGCAAAAAGTGAGGGCGTCGCGCACTCGGGACTCGTCCGGGCGGTAGGAAATTAGTTTATAAGGAAGCGGGGAGAGAGAAAAAAAAAGAAACGAGCCGCCGGCTCCTCTTGGGAGGACCAAGGCTTCGTCGGTTCGCAGTCCGGTCCGGGAATCCCCGACGCGACTTCTTCCGCTCTTCGCCGCCGCGTTCTTCCGCTCGATTGCCTACGAATCGAGAATCGAGACCAGCGAACCGAGAAATATAAATCCGTAATCGTGAATCGTCGTCGTAGCCGTCGATCGTTGTCTTTCTGCGTCGAGATGCGATGGTGCGTCGATGATGGAAAAGTAATTCAATGCTGATTCGTATTGCGAATGGAAATAAAAAATAAAATAAAGCAGTCCCTGTATAAAAAATACTAGCGAAAAATTCTTTCGAATTTATCAAAAATAATTTATTACAAAATGAGAGTAATTTTTGGACAGGAAAAGTAATTCAATGCCGATTCGTATTGCGAATAGAAATAAAAAAAAATCGGTCCCTGTATATAAAAAATACCAGCGAAAAATTCTTCCAAATGTATCCAAAATAATTTATTAAAACGAGAGTGATTTTCGGATAGGAAAATCCATTTGTCCATCAGTCAAATCAGTCGCCGCAGACAATGAAGTCCACATCGAAAATCAGAGAAACTGACGAGCGAATCCTCAACCACCGCAAAACGTGCAAAATCGTCGAACGAGCCGCCGCTGCAAAAGCCGAGGGTTGCACGCGCCCCGCACGCGAATTCGGCTGTCATCGAGTGCCGCCTGTTTTCGCGATGCACACGTGGGTATTACAGGATATGTATATACATTCCAATGCTCGCGCCGCGAATAATACCGCGGGTCTCGTGTGTGTGTTTATATTCGTGTACGTGTCGCCTGAGTGAGAGGGAGACAGATATAGATATGGATATGAAGAGGAAGAGAGATGGAGAGACCGCGCGTTTGTACAGGAAAGAGGGTCCCGGTAATATCATCCGATATGCGCGTTCTCGTGTTTCCCCATCGTTGCATTGTTCTCGCCCTTCTACTCGCGCGTATTATGACGAGAGAGCCTGACGCCGCGTGCTTGGCCGCTGCTCTTGTTGCTCTTGTTGCTCCTGCTGCTCGATGCTTCTGCTGAGGGCTCGCGAGGGTCGTCGACGGAGCTGCTGCTGCTGTTGCTGCTGTTGCTGCTGCTGGTGCAGCAGCAGCAGCCAGCGCATGGGGTGCATATGCGCCGATAGCCCGGCCGTAATGCTATCTCTAATTCCATGCGAGCTGATTTGATTTTGGCATTAAGATAAAGCGTCCCCCACCCCCACAACCCGGGCTACCCCCCCTCGTAAAGGTGCACGATGTCTGTGTACAGAGGGACGGACAATGCCAACAATGCTAGGCGGATATATCGTCCGGTCTGACGACTGAGCGGAGGCGGTCATCGATTTTACTGCCTCCGTCATTATTTCAAGGCTTTGTAGTTGAGACGATAGTAAAAAAAAATCATTTTTCCCGTTTTTCTTGTCGAATTTTTGAGTTTTTGGGCAAATAACTGTGATTTTTGGAATCAGCGGGAAATTTGCCATCGGATAGGGTTTTAAAACTTTGGGAAATCGAAAATTTTTTTTTCATCAATTTTTGGGAAAAATGGCAAGGGGTACCCCTTCTATAAATTTGCGATTTTGGAGGGTCAACTTTGAAAATCTGTGAAAAATCGAAAAATCGAGATATCGCGTTCCGCCTGGCGGCATTCTCTTCGTTGAAGAGTTTTCTTTCGAATGCAAAAAGAAAATCCCGATTATATTGATCCAAAGAAAAATTACACCGATTTTAGTAAAGTGCCAAAATTGGGAAAAAGTGAAAAATCGTTTTTCGGGTTTTTCTCCTACATTTTTTCATTTTTCGGGCAAAAATTGGTCATATTTGGAATCAGCGGGAAATTTCCCATCGGATAGGGTCTTAAAACTTCGTTAAATCGAAAAAAAAAAATTTCGCCAAAAACTGGCTGGAAGTTGGCAATTTTCCGTTGTCAATACTTGATTTCCGGTGTTCTCCGACGAATCCGAATGATCGATGAATAAATAAATAATCCAGTCGCGCGAGACGATACGATTAGACTGTCGCCGTGGGCTTCACACTCGCCGCGGATTTCCGCTTCGTCGGTGACGAACACCGTCAGTGACAAACGCCGAGTTTATTCCACTGGAATCGCATCGACTCGGGCAGAGTACGACTGTCGGGAATCTCGGCGGGTTCTCGCGCCTCGATCATCGCCGTTTCACACCACTCGCGCCGCGACCAATCGCGACGAATCAGCGGCTCGATTCGTCACTCGACGACGACGACGCGCGGGTCGCGTTCGGTCCGTCGCACTGGCGACGAATGTCCGCTCCATCGAATATCCAATCCGAGATTCTATCTCAGCATCTCAACTTTTAACACTCAGCGTTCGACATGTTTAAAAATCGTAGCAATTTAATCGGCCGTCAATTAAAAAAAAAAATACATATCACAATATCACAAAAAACGACTACATAAAAAATAAAAAATCTCCGACTGAACCAAAAATGTGGAACAGCAAATCAATTAGTCAGCGACTATATATCAATAATCTAAAATAATCTATAATCAATCGTCAATCAAAATGACAATTGATATCGACAATTCCACATCGATAACACATCAATCGCTTCCTGGACAATTATTATCTTCATCTCCATCTCGTCGCACCCATCGCACCCAGCAATATATATCTATATTCCCAACGCGGAACCGCGTCGCGGCCACTTTCTCAGATCCCCCGGCGCGCTGGACATAGTATTGTTTGTCGGCGGCTGGGTGGATTTGCGGTGCGGACTCTGGTCGTCGTCGCGGCGCGCGCTGAGCGTACAACGTCGGCATGTTCCGCGCGACCGCAGAGGTATCGGGACCCGCGCACTGGACACGGGTCAACCGCAAGCCGACAACGTCCACGCGCACCGCCGTCTTCCTCGTGGCCTCCGTTCTGTCTCCGGCGCCGTCGCACCAACCAACGTTGACCATCTATATGTTCATAAGTCGTCCTGGCAACTTTGCTTGGAGCGCAAAAGTTGCCAAGTGCCGAGCGACTGTTTTGCTGGGTTCGGATACGACGCACGTGGACCTTGTGCCTTCCGCTTTGGATGGACGATGTTAAAGCTGCTGCTGCTGCTGCTGCTGGACGCGAGCAAACGGAAACGTCGTAAATCATCAAGTTCCTCGGGCAACAATAACAGCAGCGGCAACGCATCAGCGACTCGAGTTCCTCGGTTCCGCGCAGGGCGCAGGTCAACTGGAAGCTCGACAAGTCGAGTGTCCGTGGCGAATGATCGGAACGGACGCGTCTTCATCGTCGTCGTTCTCTTCCTTCTCCTTCTTCTTCTGCTTCTTCTCCTCGAGGCGGTCGTGTTACTCAACTTTTTTTTTGCCTTCATGTGGGATCCGATTGAGACACAAGCTGCTGATTTTTCCGACTGCGGATGAAGCAGCAGACGAATCAGCAGCGACGTCGCAATCAGCTGACTGTCAGTGATGAATTTTCGCGCAACCCGCGATTTGCGAGCGCAAGAAACCGTCTGGACGCAGTCGGTGGATGCGGCTTTTTAGCTGCGCAGGAAATCGTATTTAAGGACGTAAGCGCGCAGCTCGGGCAATTAGCAGTCGAGCCATCGGAAGTCGAGCTCGTCCGCATATATTCCGCATGATGCAAATGAGGAACGAGCTTCGTCTGAGACTCCGGAGTCGCAATTAAATGGTCGGTTCTTCAAGATTTCTGTTCACGTTCTGTTCACAACAAAAATTAATCGACCGAAAAATGCAACATTGAATATTTTTCGCACAGGTTTAAAAAAACAAGCATCGTTGAATTATTCGATCACCTGTGTCGATTAATTAATCGAACATTTCATTGACACATCCTTTGCCACCATCTCGATCGCAATCTTTGTTGTACTTCTCGTTGCGTTAATTCCTCGACGCCTTCGGTTCGTTGGCTTCGCTATCAGAATCGTCGTTACTCATCGTTGTACCCAGCAATTGGACTGTCAACCGATAAGTACGACCCAACTGACCGCGAAGTCGCGGAAGAGGAAAGGTGTCTGTGTGTTATTTTCGCCTCGAAGCAGCGAGAGTACCGGTTCGGTTTTGTCGAACCAAAAAAAGCGGAGCAGGTGCGCCGACGTAATTGCGAACGTTTGATATTTAATTACAATTTAACGCAGGGAACGCTGCTTCCCAGTTTTCTTCCTCCTCCTCCCTGGGATCGTCGTCGTCGTCATCGTAGTCGTTGAAACCCTTCGCGAGCCTCGAGTCCGATGGGATCTCCTTCCCCGGTTTCCCTATGTTTTACACGCCGAGAACGCGGCCGCCGCGCGCGACTCTTTCGCCTTCGCTTTGAAACAAAATAATTCCCTAATTATTTCTCCCGCGGCGACATCGCTCTTTCCTTTGAGTTACGGCCACGGACTTAATTACGTTATTAATTATTTCGTTTAGCGCGGTAGACAGGACGCTCCGAGAAACCGAGCAAAATATATATACTCAATATATATATATGTATTTATTATTTACATCATACTTTGTTCTCGTACATAAAATGCACAATTTAATATCTTGGCGATGATAAAGCGACGTCCGTTATTTGATTCGTTAAACCACACTAAATAATTAATTAATTAGTAATTGAGCTTCTGTCATAATTACACAATTATTAATATTATTATGACTCGTCTGTCGAATTCGAAATGCTGGACGATTGAGTGTAATTACAATTATCAGACGAGAAAATCTCTGCGAGCTCTTCGAGCTCTTTGCATGATTTTTGAGGGATTTTTTTTAGCGACGAGAATTTTGCGGTTTAACGACTTAATAAAGCGACGCGAATGTAGCTTCGCAGGCGAATTTCGCTCGCTGCGAGCTGCTGGGTCAGTCCCATAAGTTGTCCTCAGTTTATGCATCGGTTTGCCTCGACCCTTTCCCCCTTCTTCGCCCCTCCACCCCCATCCGAACCCCCCACCAACTGCGACTGGAGAACCCTTTTATTATTTTCGATCCGACACTCGGACATCGCGTTCTCGGGGCTCGTAAAAACGTGTCACAGATGAGAGTGAAAAAAAAATGGAACAAAAAGAAACTCGTGTAAAGCGACGCTTTATTATTTATTCCAACAGTCGTAAAACGGGGCCGGATTTATCGCGAAAATATTGAAATGAGAGACACTGACCGCGCGCAAAAACCGCGCGGCCGCTATTATTTATACTCCTTCGCCGACGCGAGCGCGCTTTCTGTATATCGACCACCGTCGAAGCAGCTCTAAGCCGGATTTCCAATAACCGGGCGGCTTGGGAGATTCGAGCAGCGACGCTGCAATTACAAGCCGGGAATTCGTCAGTTACTGATTATGCGATTGGCAGCGATAAAATATGGAAAAAAAATTGAAGCAAACCGACTGAAGTCGATCAGCTGATCCAGAAACGTGTGATTTAAATCATTCAATTATCGTTGGTATTAAAAAAATTATAAAAAAAAATTGATAAAGCAAAATTCAGACCCGCTGAGGGATCCAAGGATTGATATCGAATTTCCTCTTCTCTCTTTTTTTTTCATCCAGCATTTAAATCGTTAAATCGTCCGTCATCCGTCGAAAGTGTTCGAATTTACCTGCGTCTCGTTCGGAGCTTCGCCACCTACTTAGAACCAGTTCTGGATTCGCTGGACTCGTCGGCAGCTTCGCCGTCCCGGACGGCTTTTGTCTCTCGCGCACTTTTTTTTTTACCGGACTCGGCGTCATCGCGCTCGCGGGGCTTTTGTGAATTTGATTAATGGTCCCGCAGGAGCCGCTCGCGCCGTCGTTTCCCGCATTGTTCCGGGCGCCTCGACGTAATTGCTTGATTATTCTTTGATTATATTGCGAGACCCGCGACGCGTTTGCGTTAATACTCGAATACGACACTTTTTTTCACGCCTCGCTTTTTTATTGTATTTGTTTTAATTTAAAAAAGGTAAAAAAAAGTGCGAAAAAGTGTCGTCTCACGTTCGAGTAATCAAATGAGAGTCGGACAAAAACGGTTTGGTTCACGCTTCATCGACCCACAAATTGTAATATTGTGTCTATCAGTCGAGACTTGTGCAATTTTAAACGAACGAGAAAAAAAAATGCGACGAGAATTGTGCTAAAAATTGTCGCCTCATGTTCGAGCTATAAAATAAGCATAGAAATGGCCGCTTCGCAGAATTGAAAAAAAAATTGCTATCAGTTAGTCAAATGACTGATGCAACGTCGGACGTGCGATTATTTATTGAATTTAATGCGGAATCGAAAAATTGCGTTGCGATATTTGAGGCGCAAAAATCCCGAGCGAGGAGAGAAACGTCCTCACGCGCCGAGGGATAATCTTTGCTCTCGCGTCCTCGCGTCCCAAATTGGCTGGATTACGTCGCGTCCCGCGGCTGCGCCGAATTCGTAAGATTGCCGGGATTACGAGGTGGTAAAAACGCTTCATCTCCCTTCATTCCCCATTTCGTTCTCTTATTTCGCGGTGCGTCAATACCGGCGCTAAAAAAATAATTCGATCCCTTCAACACATCCGACAACGATTCGTGCAAATTGTCACTGAGCAAATATTTTCCAATATTTTTCAAGACACTTCCTTTCGTCTCATCAGCACGAAAGGAACGTATTTCATATTTTCCCTGATGCTGACAGACCATAAACCAATTCCCTGAGAATCGACACCGGGCAATTTTTTTTCTCCCCCTATTTTTGGTTACCTGTAACTCAGTCAAGACAACAAATACATTATTTTTGCCCTCCAAAAAAAATATATCGTTTCCATCATTGACTTCATTCTGAGCTATTTTATTTTTTTTTATGATCATCATCACCTCAGTCGTCCCGTAGATCATGACCACGTGACCCGGAGGGCTTGGTCCGATTCCTGCCACACGTTTTTTTTCACAGCCACACTTTTCACGGCCACACTTTTCGATTATCTCCCACCCGATAAGCCGCACGCATCCACCCACAATTTTTTCTCTCGTCGCGTGCGGTCAGTCGCGATGCGTCCGCCTGGCAAATGGAGATGTCTCGCCTCTCCGGAGGGTCCACGAAATTGAAACGCTGGTCCAGGAAGGATCTCTCCGCTCCTCCTGACCAGCAGCTCGAGGGGTCGAAAAAATCTCGTGGCGTGCTTCGAGTGTCCGCCATTTATAATAATAAATCGGCCTCTCGCTGGTCCAGGAGGCCATCCGAAGTCTCCGTCGGCCCCCTTAATCGTGGGAAGTCAAAGGGTTTCGTGAGAAAAAAGCCAGCGGGCGGCGCTCCATGTTTATTATCCCTTAGTCTGAGCGAAGAAAATTTCCATCTTCGTGTTTTTCGGGCGGTAAATTTCCTCGGGACGAGTGTGTACGAAACTCTCGCTTACAACCCGCAGCGTAAATAAATAAGCCGCGGCGGCTCGCGCAGTGTGATACGCCGTAATACACGATGAAATCGTAATCCCCCTCCCACCCCCTCCCTCTGCCTGTGAATCAGCCAGAAGGGAGGGAGTGAGACGGAGAAAAAGGAGAGCCGAGGCGGCATAAAAATTAAAATTAGCCCCCGTTAGACATTTGCAGCGGCAGCAGCAGCAGCCCCGAAAGCCTCGAGCCCTTCGCCCATCCCAATGGGGAATATTATGCAAAGCCACAAGCAATAAAAATAACATATTGCGACCGGGCGAGGCATAAGTTTTAATCCAATATTACTAAGATAAGTCCGTCGGTACGACGGCCCCGACGCATTTTGGCGGATGCTTCGGCCTCCTTTTTTTTTTGCTCAGCATCTGAGGAGAGAGAAGGAGAGAAAGAGATGAAGGGAAGAAGGAGGGGAAAAGACAGAGAGAGCACAACGAAAGATTTCTTTTGTGTAACGCACCCCAGCTTTTACATTGTGGTTATTAGAAAATATTCTTTTTCCGGGGCGGATTCGCTGAGGGGGAGCAGCCTCAGCGCGTTTTATAGTTCGCCCGTTTGCTGGTCCAACCAAAATTGACGGCAACCTTTCGCTCCTTCCTTGTGCCTTTTTTTTCGGCGACTTTGCTGTGTAACTTTTTATTTTTTAATAACGACGGCAGCGACAATGGAAGAAACAAATTTGTTTCTCGTCGTTTATTAATAAATGGAAAACCCATTCGAGTGTCGCGGGTTTGACGTTTCATTTCGTTTCGTTTTGTCTCAGCGAGTTTCATCGATTTTTTTTTTCTGCTTTCAGGGATTCATTGAAGTCCATGAATCGAGTCAGACGGTCAATCGCTTTTCCAGTTTTTTTCACAGTCGAAATAGCCAACAGAGGAAGGGAGGGGGGAAGAGGGGGAGTCCCTTTCGCTGCTGTGAGAGTTAAGGGGGTCGCGCACCGCGATAGTCACGTGACTGGCTTCACGCTAGTCGCGTGTGTCGAAATCGTAGCAAATCCAATCGACAAACGGCGTCGTCGATGCCCAAAGAGTGGCGAGAGCGCGTTTTTTTTTCCTCCGAAGGGCGACGAAGCGCCTCGGGTCGTCGTAAAAATTTATAATTTGGAAAATATCGCGCGACGCAGAAAAGGAAATAATAATAAAAAAAATAGAGAAAGAGAGGGAAAAGAAAAAAAAGACAGTGAAGCGACCTCGGGATTTCCGGACGCGCGCGAGCGCGGCAATCGAGTTTATAAAGCGGGAAATCGAAGGGGCCGGAAACACCAGTAGTCCAGGGCGGGTTCTGCCCCGGCGCGGGATATATAACGACTGCCGTATACCCCGGCAGTCGAAGGACTTTTGACGAAAATTGAAGTCGTTGTTATGACGGGAATTGCATGCGACGAAGCTTTACGAGACTCTGCGACGAGGGGAGAAGCAGCGACGTCACCAGACAGGAGACTCGAAACGTTGTTCACTCTTCTTCTGTCTTTCTCTCTCGTTTTCTGTCTCGCTCTGTCTTTCTCACTAGCGTTCTGTCTCGTTCTGTCTTTGTCTTTCATTTTCGGTCTCACTCTGTCTTTCTCTCTCATTTTCTGTCTCGCTCTGTCTTTCTCTGTCGCTGGATGTCTCCCTCTGCCTTTCTCACTCATTTTCAGCCTCTCGCTCTTTCGACCCCCGACACTCGACGGGACAGAACGACGAAGAGATGATAATTCGAGTGCAGAACCACCCCAACCCCTCGGCTTGTCGCACTTGCCCGTTTTCCAGAGGCTTTCAGCCCGAGTCACCCGCACGGAATCGAGGAGAGAGAGAGAGAGAGAAAGAGAGGGAACTCAGCGAACGTAATGTCAACTGGCACTGAGAAATAAGTCAGCGACGATCGACAGCGAAATATATCGATGGATCTAATCGCTTTCAACACAAAACGATTTGACAGATCAAAATGCAAATTTGTATTTAATAATAATAATCACAACCCTCGAGTCTGCGCGTTGACATCTGTATCCACTTTTTTGTCGAGAAGCAGCGAAAAGCGATGGTCGACGATTTTTCTTATCAACGTAAAATTTTTTTTTTTTTCGAGCGTTGGTCAAACACATCGAACCCGAACGGAAAGTGGCGCGACGAGATTGGGAGTCGTAGATAGTGGACGATGCGATGGACACACGACGAGAATCGAGAGGCCGGGAAAAGGAGGAGAAACGATGTGGAGAGTCGAGAGCCGCCATAAATTGTCAATTTCGAAGTCAATTTGCCCGGGCTTACCAATCGGCTGCCGGTTAATTTCAAGGTGAATTGTGTCCAATATGGGTATATTATTAATGGCACGACCGAAGGGGGATCGGGTGCCGCTGCACAGCGCGCGGCGGCGGCGGCAGCGCAGTGTGCGCCGCGCACACCGAGGGGTTGCAACCCCGTTTTCGCGCATTGCCCAAATCTATCGCCCCGGGGTCCGCTGCGCACACGCGACGTATGTACCGCTTCATATATTAGCGGCAGATACGCCGCAGCAGCAGTGTATGTGCGTTTTGAGTGCTCGACCAGCAGCACCGGTTACTCGCGGGATTAAAGCTTTTGCCGATGCCGATGCGTATAGCTGTCGCCACTCGTGTTGCAAATGCATTTATATTTAATTTTTTAATTTTTTTAGTCATTATACGGTACAAAAATCTTAATAATTATTCAATACATAAAATTATATGCAACCAACATCCGAGTAAAAAAAAGTCAATTGCCACTCATGTTGCAAATGTATTTATATTTATTTATTTAATTTTTTATATATTTTTTAATCAATATATACAGTACAAGAATGTCAATAATAATTCAATACATTAAAAAATATGCAACATCCGGATAAAAAAATATATTGCCACAAATATAGAGCAGAAAAAAAGGAAATAGAAAATTAGGAAAAGTAGAAAAATAGGAAAATTGCTACAGAATTGACACTTTTCGGTTTCCGATTATCGTCGCGACGATTATTAATCAGCAGAATCGAGACTGTAGACTTTTCACATGGATCCGGTGAGACAACCGCTATCAGCGTCCGCCGCAGGAATGTCTTGATGTTTGCGCGGAAGGAAGGAAGCCCCGCGCATCCTCCTCGCGTATAAAAAAAAAACCTGTCGGCGACATAGACGCGCGCAACAAGAGCCGCGCCTGTTCGAACGACGGCGGCGTCCGGACATAGACACCGGGCGCGTTATCTAATGAATTTACGAGAGGGGACTTTCTCGGTCTTATCTCGTGACATCCTGGCTACCGACTTGCGTACCGCAAATATATATATACATATATGTACGCCGCTCCCGTTTAAATATTCCGGAAAAATAAAAAGGGTGTGAGAAACAAGCGACTCGGCGGGGGGAGGGGTGGGGGGGGGGTGGGGGGGGGGGAGGGGGACAGGTGAAGCGCGAGTCGAGCGCGAAGCCGGGAGACATAAAGTTTTATCTCGAATATTCGTGGTCACGGCGCGAATCGAGGGAAGCCGCCAGAAAAAACCGAATCGCCATCGGAGTTCTTCGCTTTATTTTTTTTTACGCCCAAGTCGTGAAATCTCATTGCAGGGGAATTTTTTTCAGCTGAGAATTTCGTTTCCACGGTTCGTTTGGTCCTGGAAACTCTGGTTCGGAATCGCGAGGAGCGGAGATACGAAAAAAATGGTCCCTCGATTCATGGCTCATAGAATCCGAACCCTAGGATTCAGTCTGGAACGGGTCATCGAATTCTGCGAACGCTGGAAAAAAGTTTGGTGTCAGCTTTCGTAGAAACTTGCCTATTGCAAAAAAAAAAAAAAATGAAAAAATAATTGTAGAAGAAACAGTAAAAAATGATAATAAAAAAAACATGAATGGAACGGATCATCGAATCCAGCAAACGCTGTAAAAAAGTTTGATGTCACAAAAATTTGCCTATTGCAAAAAAAAAAAATAATTGTAGGAGAAAAGGTAAAAAATAATAGTAAAAAAAATTCGAGAATTCAAATGAACTTTCAGCACTCGTCCGTCGTGTCAGTGTCAAACATGGTCAGATTCTCATCTGAAATATAAATGCTAAATCGGTCAGATCGAGACGCGGATACAGGCGAAAAAAAATAGGGGGAGGAGGAATAGGAAAATAAGAAGAATAATTTCGCGAGATTAAGTAGCAGAGGATCTCGACCAGCATCGAACGCGCGCGCGCGATCGTTCGCCGGAACGCGCGTAGATCCTCGATCCCGATATCGCTCTCGAGTAGATGAGCGCGGTGTGATTTATCGCCGAGTACCTTAATTGTCTTAATTACGCGCTCGCTTCCGTGGAAAGCGCGGGTGCAGCCTCATCGTTCACTACAGCTATTCGGAACCCTCGACCAATAAAATCGCTCTGCCTCTAAATTTATTAATAATTTCATTACAAATTCTTCGATCTCGAGCGAGTTTGCGTCACAGTCAGCAAAATAAAAAAACCGCGAAAAAAAAGTCGCGCGACTCTTTGAAAAAAATCAGTAAACAGTCGCGAAATATTTTTTTCTACATTCGCGTATTGTTCGGCTTTATTAATAATTTTATTACAAATTCTTCGATCTCGAGCGAATTTGCGTCACAGTCAGCAAAATAAAAAAACGCGAAAAAAGAGTCGCGCGATCCTAAAAAAAAAATCAGTAAACAGTCGCGAAATATTTTTTTCCACATTCGCGTATTGTTCGGCGCTGCGAGAGCGGCTGCTTAACGATCCAGAGAGAATTATTTTCTCGGGCATGAATTATTCACGCGAACGTGGCGGTAGGTCATTATCGCTGCTGCGCAGCTAAACTCACGTACGCTGGAAACCTCGTTTTTTTTTTCTCTTTTTCTGGTTTCCACTCTTCGCCCACTCTCTTTGTCGACGATCTGCCTCTGTCGTTCCTCGGACTGCTCCGCGTTAATTCGAAATATTTATTTCTCGCGGAATCATTCACCGACGCATGCGCATAATTTTATTTCGAATTTTCCTCAGGACATTGATAATCCTGCGCTCTTTTTTCGGTGACATTTCGCTGCAATTCAGACTGCAATTCGAATTAACCCTAATTAATTCTAATTAATTCGAAATTCCAAGAGGACTATTCATTTAATTAATTCCACACCGCATCGAATTTTTGATTGGACAAAACGACCGACACTCGATGTCCCGATTATCTGCTAAACGCTTTCGGTTACCTTCTGCAATATCTCGTCGATGATCCTGGCGATCTTTTATTCCGCCTCGACTTCGGCGCGCACATTTAATCTCTCCCTCTTTCTCTCTCCGAATTCTCGTCCCGAGCTCGGTGTATAATTGCAACGGACGGAAAAGGCGGGATCAGATCGCGCGGCAGCGACGGCAGCTGCGGCTCTTGCCGATCGCACGCAAGTCCTGCGCACGCGCAGAGGGAATCCAAAACCAGGCGAGAACGAGAGCAGCAGAAAAGAACACCGTCAATCGGCAACGGCGTATTTCCCTTTTCCCCATCTCGCGGCTCCCGCGTCTCTGTTATCGATGACGATATCTCCTCGCGGTTGGGTTTTGCGCCCCGGGCGTCGGTGTTCGTTTCGACGAAATCGCCGGTTGCTCGATAAATCGAATCCCCGAAGCGGGCGGTCGCCGCTCGGCGCGTGTCCGGCTTGTCGATCGCGTCTCGTTTTCCACTCTGCAACGTACTCACCGATCTATAGATACATGGATACATATTTATGTGTGTATGTGTGTATATACAGACGGGCGAATAAAACCACCGATAAAGAATGCAAATCGGGCCGTGTAATTGCCCTGCGTCGTTGCGCAATGCATAAACGACGTGGCCCGAGCGCAAAACGTGTTCCGGGGGCCACGCGAAAGAAAGTCGATCTCGCTTGTATTAAACCGGCGGCAAAACGCGAATCGTGTGCTCGGTATTAATGCGAGTGAGCCGATTCCTCTATTCCGCCAAATCGCATTTCGATCTCGCGCGCCATTATTGACCGGCAAACGTGCGATTACCGCTCGAGTCTCTCTGCGCCTGCGCGGCGACGCTTACCGATATTTCGCCAGCAGCTCGATTTTTTTTTTTGGATTGGAGTCGATTTGACTGAGTTAACAAAAGACTCCGACGTTTCTCGATCGTCTCGACACGCCTCGACGGATCGAGCGGAAAAATCGCACAAAAATGATTTACACTCTGTGTACTTTCGCGACGCATTTCCGGCTGCGAGAAATATACGTCGAGTGGTGATCTACGCGCCTCGATCAACGCTGACGATAAAAGCGATTTTTCTTTTTTAGCTTCAGCCTTTCGCGCTCGATCGGTAATGATCGTTTCCAACATTTTGAATAATTCTCGCGCCGCGAAATTGCGATAAATCAAGACAGTTTTATTATTTCCGAGTTGAGCAATTTTATTTTTCTTGATTTTTGTAGACGCTTTCGAAATTTCACAATTTTTTGTAGAGAAGGATTTACGTAAAAATATATCTTTCGATAAATTTATTTTATTATTTCGCTAAAATCGCTGCGGATTTTCTTGCGGCTTGGAAATTAAAGCGAATTTATCGGTCGTCGGTAAAAAGTATCGAGAGTCACGTATTTCAGTGTCTAATTATTGCCGCGGCCGTAAGTGATACATCGGCGTATGTGGCCGATGCATAAATCGCTTCGCCCGCCGCCTCGAGAGGCTCGAGAGACCCTCTGGCAGCGTCCGCCACACACATAAGACTCACGCGCTGGTCTCACGCACGACGAGTTGGATCTCCCGCCGCTTTTCTCTCTCACTCTCTTCGGTCCAGACAATTCTCAGACGCTTTCGCGGTTATGCGCCGCGCGCGCACGAGTTCCGCCTGATCTTTTAAGCCGCTTAGCTTCGGGTTACACCGAAAACAAGAGCGCGGTCTACGGGACTCTTAGCTCGTGCGCATGCGCATCGTACACTCGATTCGACATTTTTACGATTTTTCCACAACTAAAAAATAGAATTTTTCATTCACGTATTTATAATTAAAAAAAAATGTTCCTTGCTATTTTTAATGTGAATATTATTTTTATTGCAATAAAAAAAATTTTTTAATTAAGAGATGGCCCTCCCATGCCGTTTCCGTTTCAAGCGAAGGAACCGCGACGTGTCCGAGCCGACCTCCCGCGAAATTGGCCAACCGCGCGGCGATAATCCCACCTGGAAACGTCAATCAACCGAAAATCCCTCACTCTCGCTTTCGATAAACCTACCGGCGAATAAATTAAATGATCATCCTGCGCGAGCATCTTCGAAAATAATAAAAATGAATCGGACTTCTGAGAACAAATCGCGTTGAACACGAATAAGTAATTACGACCCGCTGAATAAATTCTATCTTTTGTATTTTTAATTCAGTAGTAAGAGAGACCAAATGTGGTAGAAAAAGGAGTCATTCGTTTCATCACTGAGAAGATAAATTTACGAGATAAATTTACCGTAATCGCTGCTCAGTTTTTGGAGCAACTCCCCAAAGTCCTGCCGGGTCGTTTCATAGAGCTTTCCGGAGTGAGTGAAGACAGCGACAGCGAAAGAAAGTGGAGTGGAGGGGAGAGGGAAGCATCGTGTACGCGAGGAAGCGAGAAAAGAGGGTCGGAGATGAAAAATTAGATTTACAAATCTGTCCTGACGGCTATGAGATTGCTCGCTTGCCAGGAAAGCGGGTTCTCAAATTCGGCATCACATAAAAAAAATAAAAAAATCTCACCACCAAGAAAATATAATTTTTCGTCCCCTGTAAAAATAATTTTTTCTTTGCAAAATTTCCTTTAACTGCTATTTTACGATTTTCGTGACTCTTGTCAAAATAAATGCTGGTCACGATTTATTTGGGTGGATTTGCTTTGAGAATAAAGACGCAGGAAGCCCGCGCGTTGAGAACCCTTCGAAGGGTCTCGGAAGACGAAGAAGAACCGGCGAGAAACGATGTAAAGAGTCGTGGGTTGTAGGCACAAACTTCTCTCCTTCCCTCTCCTTCTCCTCATCCTCGTCCTCCCGTTTAGTTCGCAGCTACGGAGCCGCACTGCATCACGTACGAAAAAGGATTTGGGTGTTGAAGGCGCCGCGAAGGGCGTGCACAGAATTTCGGTGGTGCGGGTTTGTCGGTGGGTTCGGGACGCCTCGGTCGCGTCTGACGTTGTGAAAAATGAACGTTCTCGTTGCCGGCAGCCGTTACACTCGGCGCTGTAACCAATCGCGCGATATTGTTTCCCTTGCGCCATTTTTTATTCTGCAATAAATATATACAGTTGCCTGAATCTTTATAAATAGGCAATATTCATTTTTTAATTCTTGGTCGTCGTCTCGTTCTCGAAAAAAATTAATTTAAGATTTAATTTAATTTAAGATTAGATAGGATATTTTTTTTTATTAATAATAAAAATAAGTTGTGATCGTCGGCGAATCGAGGGACGAAAATGTCAGCGAAAAAAAATGGCGAAAATATCGTTTCTCGATTCGTTCGTCGGGAAGGACGAGAAAAAGTGAGAGAATGCGATAGCGCGTAAGCGGTATCACCGCGTAGCTTCGGGGTAAGACGTTACCTCGATGACGGGTGTCTCTAACCACAGTAACTCTCTACCACTGCACAGCTCCAGGCCAGGAAGACCCCCGAAGCGAGCTTCCGTCGGTTTGAGCCTCGCCGCGAGTCATCTGGCGGCCGCAGCCGGTCACCATCCCCAGCACGCGCTCAAGAAGCATCGCATGGACAACGGCGACTACTACGAGAATGGTCATTTCGGTGAGTGTAAGATATCTTTTTATACCCAACTTTTCCTAGAATAATGTTGGCCGAACAGTTTGTCAGAAATTGTAGATCTGGCCGCCGGGCCGAAAACCACCCAAATCGGGGTCACGAAATTTATTTTTTCAAAATATCGACTTTTAACCTATACCATCGTTCTCAAGTCGCATATTCTACCCCTGAAAACACTGGTTACAACCCTTTTTTAGTTGATTTAGAAAAAAAAAAAAATTTTGGCCGAACACTGTCAGAAATCGTAGATCTGGCCGCCGGGCCGAAAACCGCCCAAATCCTGAGTGAACGTTACGTCGACCGGAAATCACGGAGATCGAAGGATATCGCAGAGAGTCGAGTGGCTTACGCAGAGTTTGCGTTGTAGGGGCCGCAGGAGGAGAGGGATGGTGGTGCGACATACGCGAACTGCTTTGAATGTGCGTTGACGCAGACATCGACGCTCTGTGCGGCGGCGGCGGCTTCCACGCGATGAGGGAGTAGAACGAGAGAGCGGCGAGTGGAGCGGCGAGTATGCGTAAACGCACGTTATGCGACACACTTGATTACTGCCATCCGTACGCGCGCGAGCGGCTGTTGCTACTGTTTGGGCGCCCGGTTGCAGCGCGGTGCATCGACGCACCGTGACCCTAGCAATCAATTAATTAGGGGAATCAAACACACTTGGAGTGAGCAAATTAACTGCGACTGCACTACCGTGTTGCGGGTTCTGCGGTGGCGGTCTCGTGCCTAGGCAGAGAGTCAGAGAGCTGGAGAGAAGCGGAGAGTGAATCAGACAACCATGGAACCAGAGAACCAGAGAGAGAACCAAAGAGTGAGAGAGACAGAGACAGAGAGAGGCAGAGAGACATTGAGAGGGAATGAGAAAGAGAGGAAGAGGAAGAGGGACAGAGACAACGACACAGCCCAAATGGGCCAGCCTAGCCAGCCGCTGGATTGCCCCGTGTGTGCATCCACCTCTCCGTTGGAATAACCAGCTGGATCCTATCACTTACCACGAACAGAAACAGGACACGCTCTCTCAGCCTCTCTATATTGCCTCGACTGCTCCGTTTCGCCTGTTTTCCAACCCTTCCTAACCCACTCTCTCAACGACAGAGACAGAGAGAACCCTTCTGAAGCGGTGCAACGCCGTCGTTGCAACGCTTTGCACTTTGTCGCGCTTTGTGTGCACCGGAAAACAGACAAGATTCTCTCGAAGCTGCTGCTGCGTCGGAAGCGATTAATTAGCTTCTAATTAACTTTGCGAAATTGGAGCCTCGGGAAGGGCGAAATATTCGTTGATACTGTAAAGTGTTTGCTTGGGTTAATTTGGGGGAAAGTGATGTAAGTTTTTGGAGTCAGGAAATTTGGAGGAAAATTTTGAGGTCGTTGATAGGATGGAATTGAGGGTTGGTTTGGAGTATTGGATCGAATTAGGACGAATGATGTCCGGCGTTAAACCGCCCCCCTCGATCGGTGTACCGTGCGCATATCGGAGCGCACATGACCGCAGGCGCGCCGCGTGCCACGCGATATCAACATCGGTCGCGCGCTGTAATACGCGGCGGTCGAACCCGAATGCGGAAATTGTTTGAGCAAATAATCGCGGCTCCGGTGCGTGAGAGCGCAACACCAATTTTACGGGTAAATACGGTTCGTAGGGGGCAATCCCCTCCCCTCTCCCTTTCTCGCATCGCGATTCTGCGTTGAAGATTTTCACACAACGTCCACAGTCCCATTGAAAAATCGTCAAAGTCTTCGTAATTAAAAATAGAAAAAAAAAAAATGGTCTCAAGAAAAACTTGATTGGTGACAAATTTTTTTTCCCAGGATAAAATTTATAGTTGTTATGAAGACTGAAAATTAATAAAATAGAACTTTCGACGTCGCAAATAAAAATAAATAAAATAAAATAAAAAATAGTCAATGCTGACCAATGCGCAGAAGTGGCCAATAACGAATCGTACGAATGCGAACGCCGGAGATGGAGGAGAAACATGAAGTGAGCCACAAGAGGAGCAGCTCACCGCACGACCGGATCTGCGTACAGCAAACGAATGTTCAATCGAGCTGAGTAGGAAAGAGGGGCCTGTCGCAAATACATTTCCGCTGCTGCTGAATGTTAACGAATTAATGCGCCGCGGTCACGGCGCGCGGCGCCGGTTGCCCCGCGTCGCTCGGGGTAAACGTTGAAACTGTTTGCAGTGGGAAATTAATTACGGAATTTCTCTCTCTCGTCGCACACATCGACAGCAGGCATATACGTATAATTGTATCATTGTTTTACGATTGGTCGTCGGCTCTGCCTATATGTATGTTTATACAACATTCGGCCACGGTCCAGTGACATCGGCTGACCAGTCGAGCGTTCGATTTGGTCAGCGTTGGCATTTAATTTCATATCACGAGTCAATCGTTGTGATGTGTCACATAATTTTCCTGAATCGCAATAAGCGATTGTCTGATCGGCCAAAATTGATTGGAAGATCAAGACAGATTTTTATACATTTGCGGAGGGTCCAAATTAATTTAATTTAATTTTAGTCAATTTAGAATTAATGTGATTTATTCGATTGAATTTAATTAATTTCGTCGTCGCAATTTTCGCAAATCGGTTCGAAGATCGAGGCAGTAAAATGTCACCGATGCAACATTTAATAATTTAATAGTCCCATAGTTCATAGTTCACAAGGGCCGACTATGAACTGGCCATGTCGCTGCTTCTTTCAATTCGGGACAGAGTCTCCTGCTTTCTATATAATGCAATTAATAAACTCAACAAGCGAGATCCGATCTCCGATATCGTGTGCAGCATCCATTCGTTGGGGTTGCTCTCTCTTGTTGGGTACAGGCACTATATATAAATATATATATATCTACGTGTGACTATATATAACTTTGGCAGGCGATGTAACGGACAACGGGCCGAACAATAGCCGTACGTTAGTTGCGATCATCGAGATACCCATCTCTGTTGTCTCGACGAAATTAAAAGTGATGAGAAAAATAAATATAGCGGCAGAGGAGGTCAGCGCGGGGGGTCGACGCCGCAGCGAAACCGTCGAGGGTTTCCCCCGCTGCTGCGGCTACTGTTTCGTGATGGTAGCTGGGCTCAATAGGTGGAACATAGGTGGTCATTTAGCGCCGCGTGTCCGACGTGGTGTTTGCTTCGATAAACAATTTTCACGGTATTATTTGCCACCTTTCAACTTGCATTTCCGATTTTCTTTTAATTAATTATCCAGACACAAAAAAATAAAAAATAACGTAACTTATTTTCTGTCACCTTTCAACTTGCATTTCCGATTTTCTTTTAATTAATTATCCAGACACAACAAAATAAAAAATAGCCCAACTTATTTTCTGCCGCAAGTCAGATCCGTTTCGTACAATTAATCTAAAATAAAATTCAAAAAAATTGTAGGTTATTAAAGTAGGTAAAAGTGTAAATAGTGAAACACGTGCGAAGTGAAAGGTGACTATCCAAAAATAATAAAACACGGTTGTAGGGAGTCGCATCGGTTCTCACGCCGAGCAAACACGACTCGGACGACCCGTGCGACTGGTGCGACGTTTGCGCACGCGTCAGTCTGGTTACTATCGCCACACATCGCTCGTCCTGGTCTAATATCCGAAATTAACGAAACGCGAGTAAATATTTTTTCTTCAGACGATAGGACGACTGCATCGGGGATTCCCCCGGCTGACGCAAAGCGACCCGAACGCAGTGGAATGGCTGTAACGACGAGCGGAAGCTACAGGGATAAACCGCAAAAGGGCCACCGCACCGGGAATCATCTTCGCGGAGAGCTCGACGCGAAACCCACAGTTTCCCCAATTTGTTAATTACTTCGGGATCGGGTGCGTTCGGCTCGACCGCAATTTCGCGGTCCGGCGAATTTACTCCGTTACCACTACGCGTAATAATTGCCACCGCAATTACTACGCTACTATCGCACTTATCGTGTCACGTGGCGACAAAAAAAAACTTCTAATCTTTCATTAACATTTTTTAAATTTTCTTTCTTGGCCGTGGAAAAAAAATTAGCTTCCCAATTTTGAGCGACGAGAAGAAGTCAAAATCTTTCATTAACATTCTTTTAATTTTGTTTCTTGGCCATGGAAAAAAAATTAGCTTCCTAATTCCGAGCGAGAAGTCGAAATATCGTCAAACGATATTGAAGCGCCGTTCGCACTATTAGCCGAGGTTTTATTGGTCCGCTGGGCCTCGGCAACCTATCCACACATATATAACACACTACATACATTGTATACATATATCTGCAGCGTCGCAAGTAGTGTCCTGCGCCGTGGTTAACACGCGGGTTTCGTCCTACGACCGCCAACAGTTAATCAATGCTTTTATGAGCATTCGCTTGGCGATGGTGGAGAGAGAGGTCAGAGAGGGACGAAAATATAGAGGAAGGAAGAAGGGGAGAAGGAGACAGAGACAGAGAGCTTTGAATCGTCGCTTCAGCTACCCACGTCCACCCACTTCGGCTGACTACGAATAGTGACCGATACCCAACCCCTCCTTTCCTCCCCCACCCCTCCCCACTCCTCTCACTTCCCCCTCCCCACCCTTAAAACGAGAGAACTTGGCGCACTCGCTCCAAATGCGAATTGAGTGCATCACGTGTGTATCACACACACAGACGGGTCAGTTTCACCGCGTGGGTGTGCGTTTTACGTTGTATACGTGGTAAACGCGTTAACGCACCGTGCGGACACGTTCGGAAAGGGAACCCAACACGAATAAACGCTAAATTGGCGCGCGTACACACGGCGCGCACTTTGTCGAAAACTCGGGGACCGCATTACCGGGCGAGGGGGGAGAGAGGGGAGAGAGAGCCCCGAGCCGGTTCACCACCCTTCCCCCTCCTCCGTCGACTACACAGCGACGCCCTTTTCCCTTGGATGGGGCACTATCCGTTAAACAGCTGATTATACAGCGCGTTGACGCACCTAATAGTTACGCTGATGTCATTTGCTCGGCGCGGAATTTAATCACCGCGCCGCTGTTTAGTGCAACGGGGGAAAAAATGTTTTAGGGCTGTAGCGAACGATCGGTGTTGTGTTGGCGTAAAAATGGGATTGTGGGTGGAGGGATTTTTTTGGTACAATCAGGTTATTTTTTTTTTTTTTGTATTGACTTAATTGATGCGTCTCGATTTTATTTTTTTATTTAATTTTAAAAGAGTCGACTATATTGCTCACATGTAGAGTATATTTTTAAAGATTTAATATTTAAAAGCGGAACGTTTCAATGTCATTCCGACTCCTAACTAACATTGTAGAACTAGAAAGTTTCATTTTTTATTTTTACTTCCTGGTCCCTAATGAATTTCGAGGCCCCAGACCTGTCGCTTCGAAACCTCCGAAAAAAACAGCTCGTTTCTTCGTCTGTTTTATCGGCCCAAGTTCCCCGAAACGTTGGGTTCTTCGCTTCGGCAGTCCAACGAGCCGAGCGTTATACAAAGTCTATTCGTCGTAATTTCGCGTTTGCGAAACATTTTTCGGGGGGAGATATACGCGGTGAAAAAGTCGCGGCGGCAGAAAAGTTACACTTGCAGTTTCATCCTCATCAGTTACAATCAAGGTTTAGTGTGTCGGGCCGGCGCGCCGCTTGATTGTTTTTACGAGTGAGCCGGTAAAATAAAACCGGCCCGGGCGGCTCGCTTTTTCTCTCTCGCGCTTCGAGCTCCGGTCAGTCAGTCAACCGAGGCTATAGCTATAGCTGTATATATATATAGATATACCTATAGCTGCGTGTAGCCGCGTTGAACGCAGCCACCCGCCCATCGCCGCCGCCGCCGCCACCGGACTCGTCCGGCAGTTCAACCTGCGCGCATTAAACCTCTTCATTTTGGTAACACTGTTATGGCTTTACTGCTCACCCACCACTCGTTCTCTCGTTCGCTCTATCCACTCCCCCCTCTCCGGATTCCCCCCGCAGCCCGTAAATCAGGCACGCCGAAATTTTCGCGTTTCGCGCTTTTTGCAACGGCCACCAATGGCAGCAGCAGAGGCAGCAGCAGCGTCACCACTGAACCCCTGCAATTCTCGTCTCGTCGCGAACGCAATGAAGACATCAACGTTGGAAGATTCTGTCTGCCTTTATTTTTTATTTCTTATTTTTGAGGCTCGGGGATTTTATTGTGATTATTATTATACGAATCGTGAATCCTGTCACGATTTCTTTTATAAAAATTGTACATGGGATAAAAAAAAAATATAAAAAATAGGCAGAAGTAGATTTCAGTGTCTTAATTATTATTATTATTTTTTTCTAAATAAAATTCAACGAGGTTTTACAAAGTCCGGTTATTGTGATTATTATTATACGAATCAGACAATCCTGTCACGATTTTTTAAATTAAAATTGTACATGAGATAAAAATAATTATATAAAAAATAGGCAGAAGTAGATTTCAGTGGCTTCATTATTTTTATTTATTTTTTCTAAATAAATTTCAACGAGGCTTTACAAAGTCCATGAGATAAAATAAATTATATAAAAAATAGGCAGAAGTAGATTTCAGTGTCTTAATTATTTTTATTTTTTTTCTGAATAAATTTCAACGAGGTTTTACAAAGTCTGGGCGGCCGGAGAGTCTCGTGTCGATCGTCGAAGGTGATAACATTGCGAGGAGTGAGAATTTCACGATCCATCGATCCTCCCGGCGATTCCGGTGGATCGTGATTCAATCGAACGATCGAAGTCGCACCCTCGGGATCGACGGTGCTGCAGTCGATGCAGTCGCTGGCGAGCGACCCTCAACGGTCTGGACGCTCCACACACGCTTCAAGAGACATAAAAGCCGACACGCGCAGTTGCACGCCTCAGCAATAAATTCTTAGCGTTATATGTGTTCTCGCTCCCCCTCTTTTCCCCTTCCCCTCTCGCCCCTTTCCCCTCTCGCTCCCTTCTCCGCTTCCAGCGAAGACGACACGCCGGCCAACTTTTAGTATGACTTAATTACGAGACTCGCTTTCGCTCCGTTCGACCGCTTTGACCATTTCACGTGTATAAGCTACACGCGAAATGGTCTCTCGAAACGTTTCGAACCGGAAAACGCTTAAATCCCTTAACAACTTTACATTTCCATGTTCTTTATTTTTCAATCAAATCTTTATTTTTATGGAGTCATTTATAGTCATTTGTAGTCATTTTGGCCGAGTCACTTTGAATGATCTTGCAATCTGATTAAATGTTGCGATAAGATGATAATTGATACGTGATATCATGTTTATTTCTGTCTTGATACTCAAGAGAAAAAAAAATCAAAGTTAGTCACTGATCTCAGTGATAAGTTTTTAACGACCCATAATCAGTGGTTTCCACATGGACAAAGTTTCATTTGGCGGCGTTCCGTTTTATCTAATCCCGGTCATGAAGTCAACGCTTCGAGTCAGAAAAAGGAAGGAAGGGAAAAATGAAGTCAGAGGGCCTTCGAAAAAAAAAGTTGCGTGGATTCGGGGACAGAAAACGCAAGAGTCGTAGGGGGAAGCGGCGGATATCGCACTCTTCGTGGGCGGAAAAACCGCTGGTCGGTCGGCGGCCGCCGAGTGTCGGCCAATTTCCTGCGATTAAAGCGACGCGCTCGAATCAGTCGCCCCGCGCTCCTTTATATCCCGCACTCTGCGGCTCGTCGAGTGAATCGGAGAAGGGGATGGAAAAAAAAAAAAAAAAAAAATGCTCAACCCTCTCAGTAAAACCGCCGAGCGTGTGTATATACTATATATACAGTGTGTGTACTATATATACAGCTCGACGACGATTTACTCGTTAGCCACTCGCCCCTTAGCACCGCTCAATTAACTCGCGCTTCGCGAATCGTCGAGATACGCGAAGCCGCGGGTAACGAGTGAGAGGAACCCCCATGGAAAAATCTCAGGGTAGAAAAAAAAGAGAGAGGGAAATATATAGAGAATAAAAAAAAAAAGAGAAAGATGTATCGCTTCGTCCGGGCAATTTTTGTGAATCACCGCATCCGAGTTTAAAGGGGGGGGGGGATGGAATGGGGGGTGGGGGAGGATCCACCGATTCCGGAGCTCGGACCACACCCGTATAAACGTTGGCCAGGCGAATTGGCCGGGAGAGGCTCGAGGATAAATCCGCTAGCCGCGCTTTAACGGCGGACGAGCCGTAGTAACGGAATTAAAAAATCGGGCATAAAAGTTGTCGGCGCTGCTGCTGCTGCGGGACGTCGCAGCAGCCACCCTTTCTCCTCGTACGCATGCCGGCCCCGTTTTGTTTTTCCCATTCGCACGCGCGAGAGGCATCGGGAGAGGAGCGACGCGCGGAGAGCGCGAGCGAGCGGACAGGTGTAATTTCATCTGGCGTGAGGTAGATTCAATTTCCTATTTCTCACTCCATTTTCCCCCCACAGCGCGGGCGCACGGTGTGTTATCCGTGTACAGTGGTTACATGCCACGTCGGGCGATTAAACGGGATTTTTTTTTTGCTTTTTACTTTATTTTTTTATTTTTGCGACGACACGGATACGAAATTTTTCGCTGCGGACGCAGGAGGCGGACAATAGATTCAGGATTTTTTTTTGCGTTAAAGAAATAATTAAAAAAATTAAAAAAGGCAATATAATTACATTTTTTTTTAATAACGTATATTTTTTTAAGCGTAAGGTGAATCAATAAACCTATATTGATATACTGTTTTTTTTTTAACAGGTTTTTATTCTTACAAGAAGTCGATCCCGAAGAACTTTTTCCACAAGCCAGTTTAGTGCAAAAATAGCGAGAAAATAGTTTCCGCTGGCGCGAGGCGAACTCTCAGGGTCGAAGCGTAACGGAGAGTAGGAGAGGGAGCAGAAAAAGAGCGAGAGAGCTAATGGCTCGGATACGTGCTCTTTATTTTAATTACCGCATAAAACGATAAACAATGGCCGCAGATGCTCCGACCGCGAGGATTATGCAGCGAGTATTTTCCGTCTCTCGCCGCACGCCGCCGCAGTTGCGTTAGTTACGCGGATATCGGGGTGGTCGAGTTTGCAGCTCGCGCTCGACGCGCAATAAGCCCGTTTAAATCGTTCGACAGTCGGACTCGCCGCGTCAAAGGACATAAACCTGGGCAACCGTAAAAACTCGCGTAAACGCACGCGAGGGGGACGAACAACTGTTGCTACGCGCGCGTACGCACTTACGTAAATTGCGCGATGCACGTACGGGGATTCCGCTGTGGTCCGAAAATGCGAGAAACGTTCGGTGCGAACATGCGACGACAGAGCGGGACGAGTCGCGCGGTACACGACTGAAACGTAGCCAAAAATCCTGGCCATTTTTTGGCAAATTTTTTTTTTTTCGATTTAACGAAGTTTTAAAACCCTATCCGATGGGAAATTTTCCGCTGATTCCAAATATGACCGGTTTTTGCCCGAAAAGTAAAAAATTCGGGGAGAAAAATGCGAAAAACTATATTTCACTTTTTATCAATTTTAGCACTTTACTAAAATCGTTGTCATTTTTTTTTGGATGGATGGATCCTAGATTTTCTTTTCGCATTCGAAAGATAACTCTTCAACGAAGAGAATGCCGCCAGGCGGAACGCGATATCTCAATTTTTCGATTTTTTGCAGAATTTCAAAGTTGACCCTCAAAAATCGCAAATTTATAGAAGGGGTACCCCTTGCCATTTTTTGCAAAATATGCCGAAAAAAAAAATTTCGATTTCGCAAAGTTTGAAAACCCTATCCGATGGGAAATTTTCCGCTGATTCCAAAAATGATGGATATTTGCCCAAAAAATCAAAAATTCGAGGAGAAAAATGCAAAAACCTGAATTTTCATTTACCATTTTTTTTTTACTTGAATTTGTATCTAATTTTCGTACCGGATGGATTCGGGAAGATATTTTTTAGATATTTTTCTAGATAATTTCACTGCGCAAGAACGAAAAGGATCGAGGATAGAAAATAAAGGAACCGGCAAGGGGTCCGTCTGTCAGCGCGTCCGTCGCCGTCGCCGCGGACAGCACAAAAGTGCCGTACCTGCTCCCGGGCGGCGGGCGCGCGGGGGCCCAGTCAGTCGGAAGATATTAATAACGAAATATGATATAATGGAAGCATCCCCCATGCGAAATACAATACAATGTTTATGCGCCGGATTAACCGATGTTGCGGGCAACGTGAAAAGTATCGACCGAGCCGAGCGAACGAGTCGTCGGTCGGCGCGGCGCCGACTTCTGGACTACAGAATTGCCGGGCGGCTCCGGGACGGGCAGATGGTACGGAAAAACGAACCGCGGGGCCCGGGTTCGATCTTCGCTCTTGATACCGACGCGCGGGGCCAAACCGAAGATTTACCTTCGAGATTACGCGCGAGCGACCAGTTTGATTCTTTCTTTGCTTTCGTTTTTTTTCATTTCTTTTTTGTTATCTTATTTTCGTCAGTCGTCAGTCAAAACGCGCGCGGTCCCGATTGTCTGAGTGTGTTTGCACGGATCTCCTCGTGTTTCCTTTTGAACGTCTCGTCAAAAATGTTCGACG
Source organism: Itoplectis maculator (assembly GCA_964034905.1). Classification (NCBI taxonomy): domain Eukaryota; kingdom Metazoa; phylum Arthropoda; class Insecta; order Hymenoptera; family Ichneumonidae; genus Itoplectis; species Itoplectis maculator. Next base: position 8,909,407 of record OZ035859.1, read on the forward strand.
ATCTATCGATGCGGCGAAGAGAAAAAAAAAATTGCTATACAAAATTTGTGGGGTTTGGAAGGTTTATTTGCACACTGGTAGATTAAATTGAGATTAATATAAATAATAATTGAGGTCAATATACATTTCTGAATATTTATCAATAATTTATTGCGGTGGGCAAAGATTTCGTTGAATTTTTATCACTAAAATTAATATTAATAAAAATGCAATGAAAAATAAATGATAAGACGATGATTGGACATTTCGGAGTCAAAACTGGTCCGATCTGACCGAACGTCGTCTGGCTTAACGAACGGGGCGGGTTTCGAGACGCGATTATGTATTACATAAACGCGAGCAGAAAGAACTCTCGATAGCCGATACAAAATACATTGATCGAGAGGTCGTCGTCGCTCTGGCAGCGTTAAATATGCATCCCCGGTTGATCTCCGTCTAACCGGTACTTTAGACTCACTCCCCGCGCTCGTCGGTTCCTCTGGCCGATAAACGCGAGCGCTTAGACGGCGGGGGTAGCGCCCGCGCGCCGCCGCCAGAGACCCTCGAATCAAACGTTTCGGATACGAAATAGCAACCTCGGAAATAGTTAATTCGGCGGAACGACCGAGGGACCGTAATTTTCGCAAAATCGTACGGCGGCGCGCGAGACCTTTTACGCATATATACGCACCGGTTCCTTATGGCAAGAATATACCAAAAGGGACGAACAATCTTTCCTAGCTTCTTCCAACAAAAAATAAAAATAAAAAAAATGAATCTCTCAAATCTAAGCCTAACAAAAATAAAAATTCTTAATAAATTATTTACCTAAAAATTTCTCACGAAAAATCCAACCAAAGTGAATACAGAAAATCGTCAGCAGAGACAAAGTCGGCCAAACAACGGAGACTCGACATTCGCAAAGATGCTGAAGAGATCCAAAGGAATCGCGAACAGAGCTCAGCTCGCGAGTAGCGCCAGAGTCTCCGGCTCGCGCGGACGCACGAGGAGTGTAAATAACACTGAGGTTGATTGTGGGCGTGGCCGACAGAACTCTAAAAAGCTTCGACTATATATCAAACGGTTTACTGCCCCGCGGATGACGCCGCGAACGACTCTGCGCGAGGAAGCCCGGGCCCGCAGCCTTCGAGAAGAACAAATACCGCGTCTAGTGCCTTTTGCTTCACTGCAAAATGTATAACCAAGAGTCCGGAGTGCGAGGGAGCCGCTGCTGCTGATGTCGAGTCAACGTGGAAACCGCAGCGATGAGAAGGTGAACGAGGATCACGTCCAGGGTGGACCCCACGATCACTAAGGAAGACAGGACGAAGGCGACGTCAAAGAGGAAAATGACGAAACGAGCCAACAGACTCCAGCTGCGTTGTATGTACTTTATTCTATGGTTGTGGTACCAGCGCCATAAGCGAAGAGGAAGAAGCAGAAGAAGAGGAAGATTGGTTCTTCCTCTTCTGTTGGCTCCTTCGGTCAGCCTGGTCCGTTTCTATTTATCGGTCATAAGGTACCTACGTCTCAATACTTCCATGCCTCATCGACTGCTCCTGCTTCTGCTCCTTCTTCTCCTCATTCTGCCTCCGTGGGTGGGTGAAGAAGGAAGGGGGTTAGGGGAAAAGGAAGGGGAAGGGTTCTCGTCTTCAAGTTGGAGGGGACGAAGAAGGTGGACCATAGAGGAAACCGAAGAGGACGATGGAGAACGAGCGAAACCGACTGCTACTATTACCCGGCCGAAAGCGTGGAATATCGAAGAGTAAAGAGTGCAGGAAAACGGAGCCCAAGGCTTCTTCTCTCTTCCCTTCATCGTCTCTGCTCTTCTTCTTCTGCAGCCTGCGATGTGCGGCAACGGTGAGATGTTGCTCGCTCGACCGTTCGATACACCTCAGCCCTGCGGACCGAACTCTCTCTCCTTCTCTGTCTCTGGTCTTCCTCTCGGTTGTGTCTCTCTTTTCCTCCCGTTCGCTCGATCGCTGAGTCGAGAACCCTGAAGCCAGGCGTTCATCCCGCTTCTGCCGCTGCCGTTGGCGCGCGGCTGCCGTTCCTCGTCCTTCTCGTTCTCCTCACTTTCTCTCTTTCTCTCTCCTCGTCGGAGACCTCCTCGATTACTTGAAAAACCGGATTCCTCCTGCACGAAACTGTGTTTCCCGTCCCGGCACTGGCAGTGTTTATGCGCCAATACTGCGGTGGCCGAGATGCGAGACTGTGTTGCATCGTATGTGTATTTTTGCCGATACAACATACTTGATGCTATGTGTTGTGTGTTCGGATATATTAATATGTGGCGTACGCGGGTGGAAATGCTGATGGGGCGCGAGCTCCGTGTCCTTCGGGGGTCGAGCCAGCGTTTCCCGCATACCTCGCTGTAATCCGTCGTATCCTCCGATCGGTAAGAACAATGACCTGTCGAGGGACTCGAAGCGCTTGCGAAGACAAAGACAACTCTGCGGATTTTCCGAATAATTTAACTTCTCTGGAATCGTTGGTTTTCCCGTTCGGATGAACAGACCGAAGGACGGATGGATGGACAGACAGTCATGCAAAAAAGTTAGAACCCGGCTGACTTGTTTGGAGTTCAGTTCAAAGCTGACGACTTCAGTCTTGAGTCATGACGACTGAAGAGAAAAGTTGGGTTCGCTGAGATAAGGCGATCTATGAGCAATTGTAGGAATTAGTATTGTTGCTGCTTTGGCTGCTAAATTAGTCAGGCTTAATTCTGGCTTGTGGATCTTTTCTGGTTTTCGAGTTAAAAGTCTCAAAATCCTAACAACACTGCTGAAGATCGCATCTCGATTGCCTCGATCACAAAAAAATGTGACTCACGTTTGAACACAGCACAAAAACCTCCACAATTTGAAACAGCTTCCACAAGTTGAAGTCTCAAAATCCTAACAACATTGCTGAAGATCGCATCTCGATTGCCTTGATCACCAAAAAATGTGACTCATGTATGAACATCACACAAAAGCTTCCACAATTTGGAACGGCGATTCGTATTCCCGCCTTCTGCAATTAACACCAACGTGTTCCGTCATCTTGTGCGATAGACGAAGACAACTTACGAAGACGGCGCCTCAACTCGTCCCGGACGAGAGTGCATAAGAATGAAGAGGAAGACGTGTAAAGCGTGATGCGAGGAATGAGAAGTCGCGTATGAGAACCGAAGGCAAAAGGCAGAGAGTGGAGACGCGCTGCACTCGGCCGACGCTCACTCGACGCGTTCGGGTCTTCAGCGTTGAGCCCTGAAGAGCGCGCGGTCTCCGCATGCCACTGAGTCAGGCCAGACAGAAAGCGGTCTGTATAATTATGGGTTGTCACCTCATCAGCTCGCGAGGGGCACCGAAGGGCCGGGTGCCGGTTCACCCGGAGGACCGGGTGATCCTCGTACTCGTCTCCTTCGCTTTCTTTGTCTCTGTTGCTCCTTCGCCCGGCGAGGGGGAGAGGGGACAGAGCTGCAAGGTGGAAGGGGGAAGGTTACGGGAGTGCAGTCTTTAGCTCAAATTGTGTTTTATCGTCTCTCGCTGCATCCGATGCGTCTCTCTTCCCTCTTCCCTTCATCCTGGACGGGGCCCAGGATGATTGGAGGGACCAGAAGGGAACTGATCTTGGCCTCTGGGATACATTCGCTATTTTTCTTGGAACAAATTCGGCTCTTCCAGTGCGTCGCATTCGTAGCTCTGTTTTTTGGCGCGAAAGCAGAAATAGGACCAAAAGCAAATTTTTAGGGTATAGAAATTAGGATAGTTTTTTCTGTGGTTGGATTTTGAGGGTTTTTGGGTGCCGATGCAACGAATGAGACCAAAGGGAAACATAGAGCTGCGCCATCTGCAGACTTCGATGAAAAGGTTATCAGGGTGACTCGATTACAGTCCCTACGGACAATGTGCAATGTGCACAATGTAACGCAGCCAGCATTGAGAGACCCACGAATCGAGGGGACCGGTGAGAGTGGTACCGAAGCTAAGTGGAGAGTTTAGAGGGATTTCATTAAATCATATGGATTGGGGATAATGTGTGTTATTGAGCGGAGCGTTCAAATCGCGCTCTATAAGTTGTAATAAGTCCAATTTTAGGGCCGGTCATGGGCCGGGTCTTGGGTCAGCGGTGCTCAAGCGCCATCCAGCCGGTCGAGCGGATGGTACGGCGGTTCGCTAGTCGCCAACGGCGAATGGCGATCCCTGGACGACGGCGACCGAGGCACCCGCGAACCCACCACTTATTCGTCAAACGGCCCAGCCGGTCCTCCGAAATCACTGCCATTTAGATAATTTGTAATGAATAGGCACTATAGGAGCCTCTCGCTCTTTCTCCCTTCATCTCGCTCCTTGCGACCGGCATCTTCGACCCCTTCCTTCGGCCTTTTCCCCCCTGAAGAGTACGATATGTCCTTCCTCCTTTTTGTTCGGTTCGAGCTCAGACCAATCGGCCCCTCGTCGCTTCCATCGCCGGTTCCGTCACTGCCGACACATCGCCGAGTGATCGAGATGTCATTTCGCACTGACACGCGCGATCCTGACGAGTGCGAACGAATTCCGAACATTGAAAAACGAAAAAACGTTGCCTCGAATCGACTTCTCCGTCGACCTGTGCACTGAAGAATCGCCGCCGACGAAAAAGCGCGAACCGGATGGGAACGCGGTGGAAAGATGAAAAAGGTGAGGCGAAAGAGATCGCGAGCAGAGTCGGTGGACTGAGGAGAGGAAACACAGACGGCGCGACTGAACGAAGAGCGCGATGCGAATAAAAAGCGAGGCAACGCGATTCCCCCGAATGCGAATCTCGCGCTGACTTCGCTGGACGAACGAGGATGAGGAAAGGTGAACGGGCGAAAGGTGTTCGACTGTTTCCACCGTTCGACGCGCTTGGCGAAAATGTGTTGGACACGTTGTACACGGATTTCAACACATTGGTGAAAATGTGTTGGACAGGTCCAACACATCGGTTCAAATGTGTTGAACAGGTCCAACACATCGGTTCAAATGTGTTGAACAGGTCCAACACATCGGTTCAAATGTGTTGAACAGGTCCAACACATCGACGAGAATGTGTTCAGATTCGTCCAATACACCTTCCAACGGGTCCAACACATCGATGAGAATGTGTTGGACCCGTTTCGATGCATCTTCCAACACATCCGCAAATATGTGTCGGACCCTTCCAACACATCGGCAAAGATGTGTCGGACCCTTCCAACACATCCTAACCCTCAGAATCGAACCGACTCGCAGCGAGTGTGCGCTTATAGCCGCGAGCCTCCAACACACACAACATATGTGTGTGTATTGTGCAGCAGCGCCATAAGTGTGCTGCGCCAGAAGCGTTATTAAAAGCGGACCTGCCAATTTCACCGTTCAAACTCGCGAGAGCGACTGAGAGATCGACAAAGAGAGGGACAGAGCACAGCCGAGAGTTTACCGAACCGCGTATTTGCAAGCTCATTTGTATTCACGAGAACCCCACGTAAATACACCGAATTCATATTTTATCGTTCAATATATACTTTGTGAAAAAGATAAAGAGGGAGAGGTAGAGACGGAGACAGAAATAGACGGAGAAAGAGGGTGGAAAGAAGGACATTTGAGAACGGGAGGGATGAAAAACGGATTTCGCGCGGGGGTGAATCGAAGCGGCACCAGGAGGGGGGAAAAAAATTCGCGGCGTCGATGACACGCGCGTAACACACGCGCAACCCTCGGAGGAAGACTTATCAGTGGCACACGAGGCGTTCGCATAACAAACGACGGCCAACCGTGGCCACGAATATCGGCTTGGCGGCGTCGCAATAACATGGCGAAGCCGCCGTCGACGAGGAACGACGTGACTCGGCATGCATTAGTGTTTCCAGGGTAACAATTCTCTCTTTCTCACTGCCTATCTGCTCGGTGCCATATTTTCATTGGTGAAATTTGGAACATTTCCTTTGCCTCGGTTTTCGCATTTTTTCGTGTGCCTCGATTTTTTGTATCATCGATTATGATCAGCGAAATAATGATTTATCACTCTAACCAATTGTCATTGTTCACAGCCTCATCAAGTTGCACTTTCAATTGCTACAAAAATTAACGAATGTGTTTTTTAAATTTTTTTCAGACGTCGCGCGGATGGAGAAGTCACCGCTCCTAGCGAATGGTTACAATCAGCCACCGACGCACCTGAGTCACATGCAATATATGCAACTGGGTGGTCATCCTGGCGCCGGTCACACGGCGATACTGTCGCCGGCGAACCTTCCGCATCATCTGCAGGCGCAGGTCCAGGCGCGCGTCGAGCAGGGACTGAAAGTTAATCCAAACATGACCAACATGGAGGCTCTCGCGAGGTACGTAAACGACGCAGTTATAATTTGGTTTTTGTTCCTGGTAGCTTCAACCCTCGAACCTCCTCTGAACTCGTTTGGGTTAAGCCACGTGTGTTGGATTCTGTATACAAGGTTGAATTACAGACACTCAACCGGCGCCAAGTTCAACGCATTAACCATTGAATTATTGATAGAATATTGCGTGTTCCCTGGGCGAAAGTTTCCAAAGCTTTCAAGCCGGAGTTTTGCGTTGCTTAAAATGTAAATGGTGGGACGGGAACGGGCTCTAATGATATCTCGGAAATGAGTAAATGTCGAGGCCTCCGCCGCAGCGGGAAACATTTTCATTAACTTCGGCTTCTTAGCTCTTTCGGCGGAGGAATTGGGGAGAAGCGTTGAGTCGCCCGACGACGACGACGACGACGACGACGTCAGACTACTCGGCGTCATGGGCTTTGCCAAGTTTTAACGCTGAGCGACTCAAAGTGGCAAGTCCAATACCCGGGGAGCCGCGAGTCCTGCGGTTGTCGTTGATTTTCGGCTTAAACATCCGACGTGAGCGAATATCCAAGATGTTGCAGACTGAAAAATAGGATCAACGTGTCGCGGGCGTTGTTGGATTTATTTATTCCAAGTTACACTATCCTATAAATTAAATGTTGAGAGATTGGAGAACTTTGTTTTGGATTTGTCATTGATTTCCGGCTTCAACATCCAACACGAACCTATATCATCACATTCCAACCTAAAAAACAGCATCAAGAAAGGTTGCAACCAGTCTGAAGTAGGAACCTGTCGCTCACGTTGCAAACGTCGCAGCTTGCAACGTGATCAACTAGACCAGAGAACTATCCAAGAATCCGCAGCGCGACACAAACGGAAATTGGATTTATTTATTCGCAAGTCGCAGTAGCTTGTGAATCGAATGTCGTTGGGATGGCCTAGAGAAAAGCTAGAGGGTGGCAAGAGCTCCGTGCAACGCGCCTTGTAAGGCGGAGGGGTGCTCCGTCGCCGCCGCCGTCGTCGTCGTCGTCTGGGAGGGAAGCGAGGCGAGGCCAAAAGAATACAACTTTAAGAGGATTTGAAAAGACGACCGAAGCCGTGGAAATCCGAGGGGTCTCGACACTGCTTGATCTTTCTCTCCGCTGCTCGTCTTATTCCACCTTCTGCCTCTTCTGCTCCCTCCGTCTCTCTTTCTCTCACTCTCTTCCTCCTCCCCTTTCTCGCACTTTCCTCTCATCCCGGCGTCTTCTTAAGTTTGTTTCCTTAACGCGAGTTTCTCGTTCCCGGTTCGTTACTCGTATTACGTTACGAAAATCGGCGGCGCGGGTTCGACCCCAAAAGGCGGTCGAACCTGGCGAAGGGGCTAAACGGAGAGAACGCAGCGAGGGGACCATAGTGCAACCCCTCATTGGGGTGTAACGCGAGAGAAAACCGAGAGTGCATTGCCGCACTGTCCATGCACCCCTTTTTTATTTTTTTTCCTTTCCCGGCTTTCGCTATCTACACTGAAAAAAATGAGTAGTGGCGATTACCAATCATTGGTTCGATCTACCAAAATATTGGTCGCAGTTACTAAAATATTGGTAGCTCTGACCAATAATTGGCAATCACAACTATTAATTTTTATCAGTGTAATGATAATATCTGCTGCCTGAGTTATGCAAAGATTTCTCAATCCAAGATGCAGACACATTGCGAAATGAAGTACAGGTGAACCAAACCATCTCAGCGAAAGGCTCAACCACCCCTTCAACCCCCTCAAACCCCTCACTTCTTCCCACACTTGTTATTCCAATTCTCGGTAGCACCAACAGCAGCAGCAGCACCGACGTCAGTCGACTTGGACTCGCCTGGCGCTGAAGCCTTTCTGCATAATTGCATGTCAAGGGAGAGATGCGCGCAGTCTGGAAAATCAGAGCAGAGAGCAAGAGACTGAGAGAGACAGAATGAGATGTCTCTTGGAGTATGAGAACTAGGTCGCCGCATTGATTGCGAATAGAAAGTTGCTATTTGTCGATCAGGGGGGCGGCTTTAGCGTTGTATTGAGGGGTGGAGGGGGAGGAGGGACCGTCGAAACGATGATTTTGTTACACACACGACAAGGGCGGTGATTCGGGTCTCCTCGCAGCGTCTATTTGATGTTTATATACAGTGTATCCATGCGCCTAACGTTAATAACGACGAGAAGGCGGCGCCGCACGTTCCGCATTATGATTTCAGCGCTTTGCTTTTAATTAAAATGCAAATCTATCTAGCGAGCAGAGGCGGCACCGCAAGAGGAGCGAGAAATCGGGAGGTAAGACGGATTACGTCTGGGGGCGCCACGACAAACACCGGAATATGATTAATTCAACGCAACCCCATCCTGGGATGCTTGCTTGCTTGCTTTTGCTGTCCCACTACCCCTGCCACCTTCACCCCCTCTCTCCCCCTCGAACGTCACCCCTGACCTCTCTTCTCTCCCCATCTTTCCGTTCGGAAACAACTACGTACACGACGTTCCACTTCTGCCTCTTTCTATCGTTCGCTTTCGTCTCTCTTTAGGCATCATGCGGATGGAATTCCGGCAACCCAAATCTTTTCCCGCCCAGCTCCCCACACGGAAAATTATTTTCTTGTCCACTTTGCATTGGGCTAAATAAATATGAGAGCGACGACGTTTCCAGGTTCCCTTCTGGAGTAATAATAATAATAATAATTGTACGGAAATTCGTTTTGAAATGGGAACTTCGATTGGTTAGGAGGATTAATTTGTAACTTTTTTTTTTGCTTTTTGCTTGCACGCTTTGCTGGTTTATTATCATTACACTGAATGCTACAGTCACCTCTGACCTCTCGTCCCCATCTTTCCATTTCGTTCCACGTCTTTAGCAGTTTTCGGTTCGGAGGAGGATGATGACGACGAGTGCAAACGAGAAGAACTGGCGACAGCGATTGGTTGGATTAATTTGCGACTCGTTTTTTTTTTATTTCGTCCGCGAGGAAGCAGAGGTCGCGTTTTCTTTTTTAATCAGCGACTTCAAAGCGGAGCCGATTGATTGCAAGGATAACCGAAAGACGAGACGCGCGGGGTGACAGGGTCCGGGGGGGGGGGGGGGGGGGTCGGTGGGACATCGCGAAGCGTCTTAATCAAGTCTCTCTTGCCTTTTCATCCCCCTCCACCCCCTCCCCCTCAATCCTCAGCTTCAGAAGTCCATCTGCGTTTCAACTGATTTACGTGTTTTTCTTTTTGCCGTTTTATAGGTCGGGAACCGTGTGGGAAAATTGTCGAGCAGCCTACGAGGACATTGTCAAACACCTCGAAAGGTAAGAAAAAAAACTCTACATTAATAAAAAAAAACTCAGATCTCTTAACTAAAAAAAATTCAAATTGGGAAATCCCTTTTTCAAATTCTTCGACACTTTTCTCCACGCTGCAAAGTTTCCTCTCGTCGATCGACGCCGGCTAATCGACTTCATTGCCTATTTTATAGGTTCCAAAATTTTCGATTGCAACCCTATCACAATATCCACGTCACTGACTCCGTTGCACAGTAAAACAAAGCGAACGCTGGCGCCCAGGGATAATAATTCCCAATTAGCCGGAAAAATTGGTTGTATCCTGTCTCGCGTGAACGCGGAATAAAATGTCAAAAGCCTACGCGAATCGCCTGCATATGCGTCGAGCTTTTCGTTGCAGCTGCAACGCATCGACGCGCGCGAGCTGTGTGTTGTCCGCCGTCCGTCGGGTTGCACTTCCGATAAATCAGCATTACCGTCAGCATCGAGTTTCCGGCGGTCCGACCGACGGGTTGAGTCCCGCGGCTTGACGCGGTAATGCCAACATGATTTGTACGTTTCGTCCTCGTGCGGCCCGCGCGCGCCTCGCTTCCATCGCTATATATGTTGGTCCATAGGCAGCAGAGATAGCAGAGGCAGAAGCGTTTGGCCCCTCGCGACCGCTGCCGCTCTCGATCGCTTGCGGGTTCCGCGCCAATCCCGCGTTTCCCCGGCTCGCGTCGCACCAGCGAAACTCGCCGCGGCTTCGGGGTGAGGTTTCACCCCCGGTGATCCTAACCACTTGTCACTTCACGCGACGCAGATCATCGTCGCGACGTGCCCGTCCATCATTCGGGGATTAAATCATTCGACTCTCCGCGAGCCTCCTCCCTCCTCCACACCCTCCCCCTTCCACAACCTACCCCCTGAAGCTCAGCGACTGTAGCCGGTTGCAGGGATCACCGCGAATACTCTGCGAAATCCGTGGGCCTTTCGTCTCTGTCTTCTCTGGAGACGCGACAGCGAATTGCGGAAAAGGGGTTGATTTCTACTTGGGAAGAGGAAGCGATGGTTGGGCGGCTTAGTCGTTGGGTTAACCGGGTTGGGATTTACTGCTGAGGATATCTGAGAGATACTTGAACCTTTTTTCAGGATTTATATTTTTTTTATTGTTCTTTAAATCTTTAATACAATTTGAGCTTTATTTTAGAATTATCTTTATTATTTTTTTTATTAATTTAAATTGATCCAATGGTCATCGACATCCCAAAAAAATTTCATTCACGGTGAGACTCGTTTACCTTCCTCCAAAAAAATAAAATCATCATCCAGATTGATAAAAGACTCCCCAACTTTTCGCTTTCGACCAACAAACGTCCACAGGCGTCAAAGCGCTAATTATTTTTCGTCTCCTCCGCGCGTGCGACTGACTGCGTAATGCGTATCGATTCGTAAAACACACAGAGAAGAATCGAATCCGAGCGGAAGGGTTCAGTGCCTGAGAGAGAAAGATGGAATCCAACGGGGCGAAAAGAGAGCGAAGCGGGTTCTGAGCGTAGGGATGCAATTCCGATGGGGGCGGGTTGGCGTTAGCGGTCCGCGAAGGGGTTGAGGGGGATGAGGGGGATGAATCGGACGCGTTAATGCAGGCCAGAGAAAGCGCGGAGGACGCAGGAGTCGAAGGGTCGATCGACTCGCGGGAAGGGAATCGACACTTGGGGGGGTTCCCCGGGGTTGGAAACGTAATTTCCAATTCAAAGGCAATGACCACTCGGCCACCGTCCGTTCGCGCGTTGGGCCCGCGCAACCCTCTCGCGCCGACTATTTCCCATCTGTTTGGCGCCGCTGCTGTCTCTATCCTCTATTTGCTTTCAGCGTCCACGCGCCGACGTCGACGCTGCCGCGCGGCAGCGTCGTCGTCGACGCGGACAAACGCGTATTGTGATTTCAGCCTTTGACTCGCGCGGGGGTGGAGGGGAGGGGGTTGCAGCGCGCGAACGGCTGGTCCGAGGGGTGGAAAGGGGTGTAAAGGGGTGAGGAGGAGGGATGAGGGCGATCGTGGAGCGAAGCTGCGAGAGGAGCAGTGAGAGTGAGAGGGAAGGTGGTCAGGGAGTGAGAACCGGGGGAGGGGGTTACGCCGGACGATACGAAAAGGGGTGCGAAAGGGGGGAGAGGGTGCGGGGGCGGCCAACGGTGAATCGCGCCTGGACGGTGAATATTCATGGCTGACGTTGCCCCGGACGAAATCGGACTTGTTGCGACTGACACTGATGTAAACCTTTGTTTATCCCCCGGACGCGTTATACGCTCGCGAGACAAACCCCTTTTGGCCTACCTCTCTCTCTCTCGTTCATGCGTTTCTCTTCGTCGCCTCCATTCGTCTGTCTCTTAGCGAGCAGCAGGCAAGTGCAGGTCTAGGGTACACCTCGAGTATTTAACTCCGAGTTAAATTCTGATTAATCGTCGCGCGGAGCCTCTCTTCGAATCTCCCCTCCACCTTCCCCCTCCTTCCCCCTCCTTCAGCCCTATGGCGACCCCGTGGTTATTAATTGTTTGTCCTTTTGATTTTACAAGCTCCGCGGAGGCTTCGGTACGAAAACCCGGTTGGCGGTTCTAATCCCGATGATTTGTTTATGCTAATCTGTTTGGACTCTGTTTCGTCCTTCTGTCTTTCTGTCTCTTTTTATCTATCTGTGTATCTTTGTCCTTCTTCCGTCTCTCGACGTCCTCAATGCAGTTGTGGAACTGGTGGAGTCAAAAGGACGAGGCTAGGGATATATGCGAGGCTGGGGATCCGTTTCCAGGCGTTATTTATTATCGCAGAGAGTCCTCGGCCTCGTTTCTATTACAGACGCGGGTCAGAGAGCGAGAGGGAAGAAGGGTGGAGGGGTGGGGGAGAGAAAGAGGCAGGAGAAGAGTGTGTCGGTTAATTAAATCCTTTCGGAAGGAAGGATTCTCCGGTCTGGTCCGGGTTCATTAAGCACCGGGACCCAAGCCTCGCGCCCTCGACTCACTGACACCGCGATGAATCTGCCCGCGCTGGGTTTCAATTCAACACCGGGCACCAACCCGCGCAACCCTCGCGCTCAGAGAGAGAGACAGTTGCTCGGGGATTAATAATCGGCTCGATTTAATTCATTGTCTCTTCTTAATCCTCGCAAACATTCGTCGATGAACCATGAGCCCTAAGTTCGGTCTAACTTTTATCGACTCTTCGCGCGGAGAGGAGTTTGGAAAAGATGGTTGGAACAACCGCGAGAACTTGGGTTTCTTGGTGACAGGACAGGAAATGTCATTCTGGTCCTTTTGTGACGGATTTATTTGGGTCGAAGTGACAGGCGAAAAATAATTTCCAAGTGTCACAGGAAAAATAGCTCATTCGTGTCATCAACGATTCCGGATGTGCGTAAAAAATTCTCGGGACCTTGGATCTTCTTTTTTTATCTGTTTGACCTTGACATTATTTTTTTTATTTCGCTAAATCCCAGTAAAAATTCGTATCCACGAAATAATGGGAAACCCAAACGACGATCTGGTCCACATTTGGTTCCTTCCTAACCCAACTCCACCCAAAACTCATACCTAGCGTCTCAACTCTCAGCGAAGTCGCAACCTATTCGCTCTATACATCAGCACGTGGCGACGTATAAAGCGAACTCAAAGGAACTCAAAGGACCGAAAAGGGATCCCGAGCGTAAACGCGCACTATCATCGACTCCGATGTCAGAGACCCGGCTGTAAGTAAGTAATATTAATGATGGCGAATTCCACGACGACGACGATGATGCTGCTTCTGCCTCTTCGCCTCTGTGCGTTATACCCTGTGTACCCAGTGTATCAATGCTCGGGACTCCGCTAATGTCGGCTTCCTGGCTTTAAAATTACCCCGTCATTCCGGCATAATTCACGAGCATTGTCGTTTCTGCTGGTCCAGGGATGAAGGGTGGGTTAAGGGAGAAGAGGGAGAGGGGGGGGGGGGTGGTGAATGGGCCAACATCGCTACTTCCGTTCGCCCCAGACTTTCTCTTACTCCGCGTAACTTCGACCCCTTGTCGACGGGTGTCGGAGGCCTCCTTATCACGGAAACGAGCCTGCGGGAATCCACCCCCCACCCCCTCCCCCTTCACCACCCCCAGGATAAATATCTTCCATCTCTGTCTCTTTTTCTCTCGCTCAGCCACTCGTCAGTCTTGTACACAGCTTTCCCTTTCTTTTCTTCGTCCCTCTTCGTCCTTCGTCCTTCTTCTCACTCTTCAAGACTGAGAATTCCATCGCTCCTTCTCACTTTGATACACGAGAATTGCGCGACGGGACGTCATTAATTACGCCAGCGGCGACGAAGCGCGCGGCGTCTTATCGGAAAAGACATCTGCTGGAAAATAATATTCATAAAGTTGAGCCGCGACGACGAAGACGATCCCTCCTTCTCCCATCTTTGTCCCCCACTCTTCCCCTTCTTCTTCCTTGTCGCGAAGCGTCGCTTTCGATTCGCTCGTCGTCGCCGCCTGTTTCCTTGACGGTCTTTCGCCTCTGCATCGCTGCCGGTGTTACGCATGTCGCAATGCGAGACGATCGCTGCTTTCAGTAGCAACGACCGTCCGATATATAAGCCAGGCGATGGGGTTCTGTTGATTGGCGGAGAAATATGACAGCGGCGTGACATAAAGTATTGTCAGACCTCAGACGACGCGAAATTTTTTTTTTTGCGACTCAAACGAGTCGACGCAAATGAGAACCAATCCCATTGCAGATCGCTTCGATATTTTTGAGACCGGCGAATCGTCAATGCGTTCGCTTATATGGAGATCGATTATAAGATAAAAATGTTCGGACAGTGTAGCTATATTTTTTTTCGGAAAATTACATTTTATTAATAGCAAATGATAAGACTTATCCCGAAAAAATTGTGAGCAAAGTTTCACTTTTCGCGCACCTGTTGCAAAATATTCCCACGCTTCACCGATACGATAACCGAACAGCCCATTTTGCCCCCCTACCTCTCTCGCCTGTGGAAGTCGATTTATCGGAAGCGAAACGAATTCGTCGGATTTCACCTCAGCGACGGCGACGAAGGATACACGTGGGATAAGAAAAACGGCGCCGCGCGCGCGCGCCGCGGCTAATTCGCAGCTCGGGCGCGATCGTCGGGTCGCGATAGCGCGGCCGGGCGCGTCCGCTATCAGTCCCGAACGCTAATTGCTCCCGAACGAACTGTCGGCGCACGCATCGCGCGCAGGCGGCTCGAATACCTTCGCGCGTCGACCCGGAGCGAATTATAATATATGCGAAGAATTTTTTTTTTTGCGAATTTGTCTGTATTATATCTGTGAGCGAATGTGTAAATGTGTGTGTCTCTATTTATGTGTGCGACCCAGAGCGAATTATAACATATGCGAAGACATTTTTTTTTGCGAATGTATCTGTGTTGTATCAGTGAGCGAATGTGTAAATGGGTGTGTGTCTCTTTATGTGTGCGAATGTGTAAATGGGTGTGTGTCTCTTTATGTGTGCGAATGTGCAAATATAAAAAACGAAGCGGGGGCACCGGCGCAGTCACCTTGCGCGGCCGGATGCGCGGAATGCCACAGGAGAACCAGGAGAACCAGGAGAACCAGGAGAACCAATGAGAACCGCGAGAACCATGCGGCAAATATCGTCGCTCGCGATGCCCTCCGGTTGCGATTAATATAAAACGTTACAAGCCGAGCGCTCTGCTCTCCTTCTCTTTCCTTCTCTCTCTCTCTGTCTTTCTTTCTCTCTCTCTCTCTGCACTTGTCAGCGACGGCTCATGCGCGCTGTGTATCTCCGGTAATTAAGCGACGCCCGGTCGAATGCCTCACGGCATTGAGTCCGGCCGTCCGAGGTGTCGGCCCGTGGACGACTTCTCGGCTATTTTCTTCGGCCTGTCCGTTGTGGCCGCAGTCCTCATGACTGGCTCTGCTCTCGCGCCATTCAATTATATATTCATGGATGGAATAAGAGAGAAAGAGAGAGAGAGGAATGACCGAGTGAGCAGCGAGGTTATGCATACAAAATTAATTTTTACAAACGTATCGCGCATGCGCCGAGTGACAACTATCAATTGTCGGGCTAAGCGGGGGCGGAGAGAGATCGAGTTGTCGTGGGATAATTGTCGGTTCTGTTGCGGAGACTGAACCGACTCAGCGTTGCTGATGTTGAGGCGACGCAGTCGTTGTCCTTTCTGATTGGCGGTCACTTCTGATTTTCTGATTGGTGGTAAATAATGCGAAGTTCATTGAGTTCCAAATAATTCCAAATGAACCAAATAATTTTTATTGGTTCCAAAATAATTTGGCTCGGGAAAAAAATTTGATTCTGGTTATCAGAAGTGTCATTGGAATAATGATCGTCGTCCAGGTTTTACGATGATAACGATTACACAATTTGTGAGAACGATAAGACAAAAAATGTTTATCCTTTTTTATGTGGATTCTAAAAATTTGAACGTCGCGTGGCCGTCGGTCCGATTATCCTTTTCAGTCAACGAGACCAGGATCACAAAAAAAAAAAAAAAATCTACCTGGACTGTAAATCTGCCTCCCGGGACTGTATGATTGGGAGTCAGGGTTGCCCGATCGATTATGCAAAACTCCGATCCCGATCGTATTCTCCAGATTTATTCGACTCGCGGACGCCGAAGGATTCGCCGGGACAATCGGTTAAAGGATATAAGGATATGTTTTCCCGTTTGCGATGCCTCGCGGCACTTCACCTGGATCACCTGGAAGATGGAGCCGACGTCGGGTCGATCGCGTGCTCGACCTGTTGGTCCCTCGATGATCCTGATGGTTTTTGCGGAAATGGTACCAGGACGAGCCAAACGGCAGACGCATTGGCCGAGAAACTTCGACCTTTCCTTGAATCGATTATCGAATCATCGTCGCGACTCCGATTTCGCCAGGACGATCATCGAATCTACGCCGCGTTTAGTTCAGGACAAGCATCGTCCGCGTCACGATTCTTTGGGTCAGGTCACTTCTAGACACTCGTAATTTATTCGTCTATCGCGTTGGAATAAAAATAAAAATTAACGATGAACTTTTTCCTGTCCTAGAATTAAACCAGACACGCAAATTGCAGCTCAGAATTTTGGTCCTATTTGTGTCCAGGTTAACTAAGTTGATACGCCAATTTTTATTCATTTTTTAGAATTTCAATTTATTTATTTATAAATTTTTATTCATTTTTTTTTAATTTCAATTCATTCATTTATCAATTTTTATTCAATTTGCCGGATTTTTGTCTTTTCTTTTCTTTTTTTTTTTAATATTCAATTACAGTCGAAATTTTTTTAATTGACCCACATTTCTCGCTATATGTAATTCACGTTCTGCTACAAAAGGACGTGAATTATATTTCGCCAGGCGTTCGCGACGCGTTCCGAAGGTGACGAGACGACGCCAGAGAAGCTCGAGAGAGTCTCGCACCCCTCTCAACTCTCGCCGGAACCAGCCGGAGAAGTTTACGAGTGAAGAGATTTACCGTTCGTGTAACAAGTGCGTTAACCGCTCCTCCGGAGGTTCCTCCCGGGCGCTACCGGTCCTCGGTTTTATATCACTTTTCATTAGCTACGAACATTAATCCGTCCGGCGCCCGCAGCGCCCGTTTTTTTTTTCGCACGGAGCGATTTGGTCATTGCGCCAATAATTTCGAATATTCACAAAATTCCAAAACTCCTCAGCGTTCGAGCCATCGCCGCTGAAATTACAAAAGTAGCAAACGAAAAATTGACGTCGACGCGATATTCATTTCAGGCGTCGTTAGCAGCCTCACTTTTCATTAGCTACGAACATTACGTCCGGCGACCGCAGCGGCCATTTTTTTTTCGCACGAAGCGATTTGCCATTTGCACCAATAATTTCGAATATTCACAAAATTCCAAAACTCCGCAGCATTCGAGCCATCGCCGCTGAAATTACAAAAGTAGCAAACGAAAAATTGACGTCGACGCGATATTAATTTCAGGCGTCGTTAGCAACGGAGTCCGTCGACGCGCGACGGTGTCGCGTGGACGGGCTATTTGCTCTCAGTACTATTACGACGACGCTACCGGCGGACGAGTCGTTAGTTCAATCGACGGCTGGAAGGAGGATAAGGAGGAGGCGTGTGTTGTGCCAGCGTTAGGCTCGCGCATTTTATTATAACAAGTCGCGAGGTAACGAGCTAAGCGCGCTCGTCTCGGCAAACTCGAGGCACGCGACAAAGAGACGAGACTGAGACGTCAGGTCTGACGACTTTTCAGGCTGTGTTACATATACACAGCTGTATATCTATATCTATGCACACAGACAAAATGTATAGGATGTCTCACGTATAGAACGAACGGGAGACGCGAGACAAGAGGTGACAAAATGATGATTAATTAAAAACATAATTAGTCTCGAGTGGTTCATGGGTGGCGGACACGTCGGGCGACAAAATGTGAACGAGAGACGAGAGAGCCGAGCATCGACGAGCTGAGCAGTCGCCACACATGTTGGGCCTTTGGGATATTGTATATATGTATGCACCGAGAGCTGTTGCTAATGTACCGTGAAATTGTCATCAGTGTCCACCTCTCTCTGAATTTTTTTATTTTTTATTTTTTATTTTTGAAGTAGTGACGAGCATCAGGAGTCTCGTTAGCGTGGGGGCGGGATTGGGGAGTCTCTCGTTGTCAGCCCCTGGCTCGTTATTCTCGGTGTCGTCGAGCTGATTGGCAGGAAGTCGTGGAAGATCCGCGCAGCTAAAATTGTAACGCGATCGAGGCGATCGACTGGGTCAAACGACTCCGGATGAGTGTAACGAGTTTCCAGCGACGCCCAGGAAAAGTCGAACTTTTTTTAAAACTAGGCTAATCACATGCGCTGTTCAGTTACTTTTGAAAAAAAAAAGGAAATTTGTCGTTTTGCTTGTCAGAAATCGTAGATCTGGCCGCCGGGCCGAAAACCGCCCAAATAGGAGTCACGAAATTTAATTTTTCAAAATATCGGCTTTTAACCTATACCGTCGTTCTCAAGTCGCATATTCTACCCCTGAAAACACTGGTTACAACCCTTTTTTAGTTGATTTTGAAAAAAAAAATTTTTGGCCGAACAGTTTGTCAGAAATCGTAGATCTGGCCGCCGGGCCGAAAACCGCCCAAATCGGGGTCACGAAATTTATTTTTTCAAAATATCGACTTTTAACCTATACCATCGTTCTCAAGTCGCATATTCTACCCCTGAAAACACTGGTTACAACCCTTTTTTAGTTGATTTTGAAAAAAAAAATTTTTGGCCGAACAGTTTGTCAGAAATCGTAGATCTGACCGCCGGGCCGAAAACCGCCCAAATCGGGGTCTTTTTTGCCGGCGATTCAATCGCCTTTCGCGATTTTCCGATAAATTACCCAAGAGCCGCTCGATCAATGTGCAACGCTAGCCAATTCGGTTGCCTCGCTCGTTGTTTCGAGTTTCCCGATGCGAGGGCAACGTTGCGAGCGTTGCTCGAGCGTTGCCGTGCGGACGCGGCATTGCGGTGGCCAAGATATATTGTTATTAAATGGTCTCCCTTCGACGCTCCGGAACACATACACACTCGGCAGTATATTACGTGCTTGGCGCGGGCCTGGCGCGGCCCCCGCCGGGTCTTCGTCCTCCCGCGCGCGCGACTCGTCGTCGTCGTCGTCTCACTTCTCGCTCCGCCTCGAGCCTCGGGGGCTCTCCGCTCGCCCGCGTCCCCAGGACTCTTATTTATGCCCTCGCGACATGCGATTCCTCGCCGAGCGATTCTTACCCACGACGTCCCGGGCGCCAGTTTCGCAGCGGCGAATCGCTCGGAGTGAGTCTCGCGTTCAACGTTGCGGCGCGAACTTCCCATTTTCTCCCGCGCCTCTCGTCGCGTTCATAGATCCTCGGCGATTAATTGCGACCTATTGATTGTTTCGAGATTCGAAAGCTGAGACGATACGTCATATATTGGATACAATGCCGATGGAATTTCGAGCTGAGAAAATTATTACCAGGGCAAAATAATAAAAATGTGGGAGGATTTATTTGGGATCGGGTTGATATTTTTTATGATAATAAATAAATATGATAAATAATATAATTATTTATAAGAAATATTTACAGGACGAGATCGTAAAATAATTCTAAACAAGAAAAATTAGAAAAAATATTATATATGTCTAAAAATAAAATACATGTCGTATATCGCATTCAAGTTAGAGTACAAATTAATAGTACACAAATTGCAGATCATTTCGACGACGACCGCACACAGCTGACTTTGTATCACTATCTCAGCGCGCGTCGTGCGTAATTAGAAATTGAACGACGGGGAGGAGTCGAGTCGCGTCAATCGAATCACCGAGCGCAAAAGTCGCGATGAAACCGAACGCGAGATATAAATTGCAGATCGTCGTCATCGTCGTAACGCGAAATATACGGCGAATTAAACGACGGGGGGAGGAGCGACGGGTAATTAAAATGCGTGGAGAGCGCGTGTCCGCGCGGCGAGTAAGAGAGACTGACCGGAAACGTATATTCCGTCGGGTAAACTCGGTCGAATGCAAAACGAGCAAATGTGCGTAGCTTCGGACGATAAGTACGGAGAAACGAGAGAGAAGCGCATGACGGGGCTGCCACTTTTGATAATGAACTAATATTTGCTCTGGCTGAGAGAGAGGAAGCGACAGAGAGAGAGGAGAGAGGCGCACAGCCTGGACAAGCGAGAAACATGACGAGTATGTGGGAAATGAAAGTGTGAGTGAGAGGAAAACATCGAGGACCTGTTCATATCCAACATTTATATATACGTAGAGGGATGGATATATGCACCCGTATCCGATATATGTATATATGTATGTGCCTATATATAGAGTCCCATTGCACGTAGTAATGTGTAATGTGTACGTACGTAGGTGGCGTGTTATCAGCGGCCCTTTCGCAAATACGCGTTTGCCCCCAGGGCCACGTGGGCAACCCACGACCCCTGGGTTACCCCCCCCCCCCCCCCCCCCCTTCCCGATGCATACGACGACGCGTTTGCGTTATAGTCTATTTTATAAATGGACGCGATGCCGATGATTCGATGAATGCATTACAATTATAATTTTCATGAAAATAAAAAAAATTTGCAAGAATTTTTTTTTACAATATGACAAATGGGACAATTGGCCTTGGATTATATATATATTTTTTTGTTTGAATTTTTTTTTAGCTACGATAAGTTGGATGATAACTAATTTATTTTCAATTTGGCGAAAAAATGACAAAGTCGCGGAATTAAAAACAAAAAAAAAACGGATGGACAGGATTCGGCTTTGAGAAACTTTCTTCGACTTTCCACGAGAACAAAAAAAATTGCCAGTGACAAGGGACGAGCGTAATCGATATCAGAAAAGTTTTGTCGAGGTCGGAGATAACACGCCGGATTATCTGTCTTTCCGCCCGCGAGTCGAAGAGTGCGACTGACAGGAGAGAGTTTGACTCTCGTGAAGCTTCTTTCGGCGCCGAAACGAAGAATAACTTCTGGTGTGACAAACGAGCCGGAAGTTGTCGGCGCGACTGGTCACTCGACGAGAATAATCGTTTTCCAATTGAAATCCAATATAGCCAAACTCGCGTCTAACCCTCGGACGGCGAGTGAGACAGAAACTGGCGGAATTGACGCTCGTATCCCCCCCACCCACGACCCCCTCAACCCACTCTCGGGGTCGTTCGGTATAAACCAACCCTCCCACGGTTCACGACTCGAATCGCTCGCGCCCCCTCCGCGCACTCGCGACTATCTATCACGATTCTCAAAAAATGTTTCTGACACCGACAACACCTCGAGAATCGCTCGATCTCTCCGAGGGTGAGTGGAAAAAAAGAGTAGACAAAAAACGGTACCTTGTTCCTTGTACAGTGGCCGCTCCGATTTTTTTTTAGCACTCGCCACGACTGAGCAATTTTTTTTAATAAGTATTTCAATTAATCTGAATCATTTTCAATAAACCTCAATTTTTGTGGATGAGAAAAATTATTTTAAAAAAATGATAACAGTGAATAAAAAATCAAGAGCATTTATGGACGAGCTACAGTACCATTTTAGCAAATCTGGAATCGTGGGTGGAATGATAGAGGAGGGGTTGGAGAACTTAGCTCGCGAAAATTTGAAAGAATAAAAATTAATAATTCAGATTTCAATAAATCTGAATTATTTTTAATAATCCAAATTTTTTGTAGATGAGAAAAATTATTAAAAAAAATGAATTACAGTGAAAAAAAAATCGAGCATTTATGGACGAGCTACTGTACCATTTTAGCAAATCTGGAATCGTGGATGGAACGATGGAGGAGGGGTTGGAGAACTTGGCTCGCGAAAATTTGAAAGAATTTAAATAATATCCCTCTCGATTATGTCTTCCCACTTTTTTTTTGCGGGGACAGTGGCAACACTGAGACTGTCGTACAGGCATAAATCGGCGAGTAGATAGCGGGGACAGGGTGCGAACCTCGAACCTCGCGCCTCGCGTTACCCGCGACCGAGGTGAATCTACAATTCTAAAGCTTTCCATAAAACACTCGACAAAACGCTTGGCCTGCACTTTTCGAGTGGCAACAGCGGCGCGTCGCTCCCTCTACGAGCTGCAAGCTCGTTTCCCACTCTCTCTCGCCGCGAAATGCGAGATCTCCGATCTCGCATTTCGCTCCGACCCGGGGGGAGGGGAAGGGGCTGCTGCCCTCCCCCACCTCGTCATACACCGACGATTCTGTTGAAATATGTAAAACTCCGCGGTAACCTCTTCAATTTACATAGAACGCAAGCGAAACGCTCGCGCGGACATCACGCGGCGCACTCGGCTAATGAAAAGTGGCGAAGATGAAGAATTTTAATAATCGCTTCGTAGTCATTTTTAATTCGAGTCGTGTCGATGATTCGTCGAAGCAAATAAGAAAAAAATGAGGTGACGAATCATTTACAATATTTAAAAACTGAATTTCGTTAGGAAAAAATTGTTGCATTTATTTTAGAAGTAAAAATTAATGTTTGGCTCCCATATTCGCTTATTAATTATTTTTTTATCGAAATTAAAGAGGAAATGTACGAAGTTCTATTTTATAATTTTTAACAGTTATTTTTATACTAAAATTTGCTGAGTGTTTTATATTTCAGACTCGTCGGCAACTTCAACTAAAAGTTCACCGCTCACTCGCAGATGCTCGACGTTTGTTTGTTATCCGTCGCGTCGTCGTATTTGTAATTATTACGTCAAATGCCAAGCGGCGAAGTCGAGTGGCACAAGAAAGTCGTGAGGCACACATGCAGCATCATCTCCTCGTTTCTCCTCTTCGCTCCTCCTCGTTTCCCAGTCGAGCTCCGATCCTCGTCGATCATCGAGACCACACTAAGAGAGCTCGCTGGATTATACACGAGATGACACGAGTGCGCACACGTGGCACCGCCGTTGAATCACGAGCGTCGCACTAAGTGCAGCGTGTGAGAATGCAGTCTCCAAAAATCTTGGCGCCTAAAAAAAAATTAAAAAATATTTAGCTACGTCATAACTCGAGTCTCTTCCTCCAAAAAAATGTGGACACCGAGTCTAAAATAAAAAATATTAATAAAATATTTAGCTACGTCATAATTCGTGTCACTTCCTCCAAAAAATTTGGATACCGAGTCTAAAATAAAAAATATTAAAAAATATTTAGCTACTTCATAACTCGAGTCTCTTCCTCAAAAAAAATGTGGACACCGAGTCCAAAATAAAAAATATTAATAAAATATTTAGCTACGTCATATCTCAAGTCTCTTCCTCCCAAAAATTTGGATACCGAGTCTAAAACAAAAAATATTAATAAAATATTTAGCTACGTCATAACTCGAGTCTCTTCCTCCAAAAAATTTGGATACCGAGTCTAAAATAAAAAATATTAATTAAATATTTAGCTACGTCATAACTCGAGTCTCCTTCCTCTTTCTGTTCGCATTAAAAAAAAATCGTAGTCAATTCCGCCGCAAAGCTAAGTCTACAAGCTTCGTTTATGCACTACCGGTGTTTTCGTGCCCCGCGGGGAGAGAGCACGGAGTCAGCCTCCTCGCGATCGGCCTCGGAGGTTTCGTTCGCTGAACAAACAAGCGACGATAAAAGAGTACACGCTGCTTTGGGTGGAAATGGAGTGGAGCCGCGAGAGAGGCCGAGTACATCTGGAAGTGTGGATCATCAGTCATGGCGCATCTGCGAGATTCGCCTCTCTCTCTCTATTTCTCTCTTTCTCTCTCTTTCTGCCTGGAGCACGGATTCTCCACACCCGGAGAGCTCTGTCCCCCTCGCTCTCGATTTTTTTTTCTCCGTCTCCCTCGCTCCCGAGTTTTCATCTCGATTTCTCTCGCGGGGAAAGAGTGCGCCACTGCTGCTGCTGCCGCTGGCGGTGATACCTAAAAACCATTTGTCATCGCCGGGACTTAAATATATATTTTCTCGCCTCCTACACCGGCGCGGTTAAACGGAACGGAGGCGAGACGTACTGCAGTGTCGCAACGCAGCAGTAGATGCTGCATCTATTCTCGGCGATTTATCGGAAAGTGAACCTAGAAAAAAAATTGGAAGACGTTAGTTGAGTCGTTGGAAAATTTATTATTTTTCTTACGATTTTTTTCTCAGTCGAGAAATATTGAGCAAGGAAATAATTACACATTGCAAATGTGTTGAGAAATTTCAAAGAGTTTCGAAGAATTTTTTTTATTTTTTGTATTTATTTGAATTATCAAAATTCAGTTCTCGAATGAAAAAAAAATCGTAAGAAAAATGTATTATTTTTCTTACGATTTATTTTTCAGTCGAGAAATATTGAGCAAGGGAATAATTACACATTGCAAATGTGTTGAAAAATTTCAAAGAGTTGCGAAGAATTTTTTTTTATTTTTATTTGAATTATCAAAATTCTATTCAATGAATAAAAAAATAAATGAAGATGTAGGTTGGGAAGGTCGAAGCGATCTCGTCACGCGCGTCGACGGGTAATTTCGCCGTAGCTTCCGAAAAGCAGGTGCATTATCCGGGGCGAAATATGGTTTACGACGATTTTATTGCCGGCCCCCGGTGTTCAGCGGTCGTATTTAACGTTTTATCCCGCTGCTCCCGCCGCGCGCGCCGCCGCGTCCACGTCTCGTTTTCCATTTCGCGCGCGAGGGGTAAGGATTTTATTTTAACTACGCGGAAAGGGTTGACCACGCGTCCGCTCGTCTCGCGATCGTTTCATAAAAGTCGTCTGGCACATTTGTTTTACTATATTATTGCCGGACAGCGAGGATCGCGAAACCGCTTTCTGAATATTATTTTATTAGCGTCTATACGAGCGAACGGCGATTTCGAACAGGATTACGGATGCTTCTCGCTTTTTTTTCTCGTCGCCACAGGACGAAAGAATTTTTTTCCATAAAAAAAAATCTGTCGAAGATTCCGAGCGAATAAAAATAACGGAAATGAAAATGGAATAGAGTATAAATTTATATTTTCTAGAATTTTTTCTAAATCAAATTCCAATAAAAAAAAATTCGTGCATCTGATGAATTCACGATTTATACAAAAATTTGTATTTCAATTTATCTCAACGTCGAATAATTTCTCCTCGGTTACCCGATATCAAAACTCGCAGACAAGGGAAAGAAAAACACGAGGAATCATCGCACAAATTCTTTATTATTCTCTCGCGACTTTCCCCGTCCAAAGGTCGCAGCTGGCACATCGCGAAATTACGAAGTGCGCGGTTTGCAGAGCAAAAGGTACACCACGGTTCGTCGTTTCTCCGCTCGCAGCAGCCGCGAGCCCGTTGACAAATGACGGCGGCAACTTTTATTATTTTAGATGCGACCCATCAGCGTCTTCGAGCGCCGCCTGCCGCGGCGTCGACGCGCCCTCCGAATGTGTTTTACATATTTCGTAACGTCGGGAAGACGCGGAGCTTTTTTTTCCTCCCCCCTCGACCGAAGGATCCGACGGTCGGCGGTGACTTCGAGGGGTTTTACCGTTTGACAAATAGCTCGGCGTTTTATTGGACAATATTTGTTAGCTACTCGCGGGGCGAGTAAGTACACATATATATAGCGTCGTATAGTATACTGAGCGTATATAAAAATATTTCAGTCGCGTCGAACCAAAAAGACGTAAGTTGTGACACATTTTTTTTTTTTTTTCTTTTTTTTCGGGGATGTATTTTTCTGAATATGTATTTCTAGAGATATATTTTTCCCGATCATCCCTTCCCTTTTTTTTATCTGTACAACTCGTAAGTTGCACCGAAAAAAAAAAAAAACTGAACCGATAAAGAAAATATCGCCCACCCCAATTTTTCCAGTCACTCCTTCCGTCCCGTTCGATTTATTTTTTATTTATTTCCACAGCTTCTGCTGCTGCTGCTGCCGATCTTTTTCTCACTCTCAATATATGCAAAGGATCGTTACGGTTACGCGCGTTACGCGCCTCCGGGCGTTGTGTATATATTATATGCGTATATATACAGGGTTGTATAATATGCGGCGCTCGTATCGTGGCGCAACACACACGTTGATTCGGCGTGAGAGAGGATTGATCGAGTGCTTCTCAATTTCCAAACTCCTCCCACTCCCCCCCCCCCCCCTCACATCCCAAAGCCTCCCCCGGCACTCCCCTCGTTTAACCCTCGAGCGTCTCAACCCCTGCGCGGAAATTGGATGTGCTTTCTAAGTACGCAGAACCGGCCGCAGACTCTACTCACACTTGTACAGTGCGATCGCTCTTACCTTTCGTGTTTTCTCGGTTTCCCTCTGTCTCTTTCTCTCCATGTCAGCTGAGCTCTTACCGACTGAGCTAATGCACTTCTTTCGCCTTCTACCGCTATTCAAGCGCCGCTCGCAACCCACTCGACGTTTTAATCCCGAAACCCATTCACCGATTCACCCTTCTCACATTTATCCGCAAAAGCGAAGGCAGCTCGCGAAACAGTGGACCGATCAATCTAAGGTTTTCACCGATTTTCCCAGCAAGCTTCTCGTGACTGGCCAAAACTTTTCAACGCTCCACTTTCCACCGACAGAATATTTCTCATTTACTCCAAGGCTCGAATATTAAAATAAATACAAAAATGCAAAAAATTAATTTTATCATTTAAATTAAATAGCACAAAAAATAGCAGATGTTTCTATCTCTAAATAGTGGGCACATTTTTATTCGCTCGAAATAACGGTGTAAAATCAGAAATAAAAACAAACGCCGAGCAACCGGTAAGGATATTCGATACGGTGGAAAAAAGAGTCAAGCGACAAAGAGAATCGCTCGTTGGCAAAATAAAAGCCCCGGCCGAATGCTGTCCATTCTGCGTTTGACGTCGTAATACAGCCCCGAACGTGACGTACGGAGTCCGGCAGGCGTGAGTGGAGGGGGTGGGAAGGGGGGAGGGGAGGGGGGACAGGGCGAGATTGCGGGAAGCGTTGGATGTGGCCGGTGGTGTTTCAGCTCGTGCGCCGCTCCCGTTGCGACGTCCGGCGCGAGCGACGCGCCCGACAAAGGCGACGCGCTCCCCGCGTCGAGGCTGCCGCTCGGCGCGATCCACGCATTATAAACATGGAACGGGGGCGACGTATGTACGACGAGAGAGAAGGAAAGAGAAAAAGAGAGAAAAGAAAGATAGAGAGAGAAAGAAAAATTCAGGGGCTGTTTTGCCTTCATCCTTCCCCCCAAAAAAGAGTGCAACCTACATATATATATACATGCACATATATTTCGCAACCCTCCCCCAACCCTCAGGATCGCTAAATATTTCATTTCGCGTCTCTCTAAACGTTTAATTTCAGCTCAGGTGCGCCGTCCTCGCCTTTCTGTCATTTCGCTCTCAACACGTGAATTCTGCACACGTGAAAGAAGGGGATGAATTTTAGGGGTTGAACTCGTCGAAACATTCCATTTCGCCAGATCCAAAAGCGCCGACTGTTTGATCTTCGGGGATAAATATCTGTTTCTCCGAATCTTCAAAGGGGGAGAATCTTTCATATTAAATTTTCAACTTTTCCTGTGAGATGTGATTTTCGAAGGGCGAAATATCGGCGGCGGCAGAATTTGATGTCCGCTGGTTGGCCGGATTCGCATTGTTCGCCAGCTTCATTTCCTTCCTTCCTTCTTATTCCTCCTGCGTTATATACATTTGTGATTTAATACACGAGAACCGCACTATTGTGTCGTGGCCGCCGTATTCCTTCCCTCCGGTTGCCCCGCTCCCCCTCCTTCCACCCTCAGGGATCCTCTTTCCTTGAACCTCGACTCTCTTCTCTCTCTTGCGGCTTCGGCTCGCGTTCGGTCGTTATCTACGCGCGATTTGAATAGGCTTTAACGTTATACTCGGTCCTCGGTTCGTCCGAAGAATCCCGTCCCGTGTTCTTGGTAAGCCGCGGCCAAGATTCGCATTCTTCACTTCCTCCCCCCTCCCCCCTATCGGTGCGCTCGCTAAAAGCTTGAGTTACGTCCCCCCCTCCCCTCCTCCCTTTAATCCCCCCCTCAACCCTCCTGAAGACTTTCACAGCTCCGAAAAATAAAAGGCTGTAGGATATAAATCTATAAATAACCCAATACGCGAGTCTCCTCGAAATTCTTAATTATCACCGCGAAAAGTTCGAAGGGGGAGGATAGGGGGTAGCTTTTTTTTTTCTTGAGCTTCGGTAGCAGAGATAACGACACGCAGACGTTTCCACGTGCGTGGAATATTAAATTCACCCGGAATTCGCGCCAACTTTTCGAGGGGGTGGAATGGGGGGAGGGGGAGGAGGCATCGCTGAGGTTGAGGTACGAGCGGAAGTATCTTTTGCGATGTGATGTAGTGCCGAAGTTTCGGGCGAGATGTGCCGCTCTGTTCGCGAGATTCATCCCCCCTCTCCCCTTCCCCCTCCTTCGCCCTCCGAGAGGCCTTTCTCCTTCCCTCTTCCTCCCCCCTCAGCGCGTATACATCAGAGCGTACGCGGCTCGTTCGCTCTTTTGCCTCCCGCACGTTTCACTCGTTCGGCGCAGCTTAGAGGGCAGCAATCTTTTATTATTAGCGCAGGCTTTGGCCCAGACAATGAAACGAAAGGAACGGAATATGATATTGTAGAACGGCCCGCGCGCAGCGAGCAGAGCGGAGCGTCTGCCCGCGGAGCCGGAGCAGAATGAGGAGAGAGCCGGGGGGGAAGCTTATTGTCGGTCTCTTTGAATTTTAAAGTCAACGATCGATACAGCTCGAGGGATGCGCCTTTAGCCGAGCGTTTCTTCTTTCTCTTTATATCTTTCTTTCTCACTCTGTACTATAATGTGAATCAGGAGGTTGGAAAAGGGCCCATAGCATTTACAGTAGCAGTGAATGGGTCTGTCTCTCTCAGCCTTTTGCTTCGGGTTTCTTTATCTATCTCTCACTCTATTTATTTAAACACTCGAGAAAAAAAAAAAAAAAAAAATCGCCACACTCGATAAAAAAATGGGAAATAAATTTGCAAAATGTTCGGGACGCCTTTTGCCCTCTTTGCTCCCTCTTCGTTCTCTCTTCGAATTTCTCTGTCTATCTCTTATTCTGTTTATTCAGACACTCGAAAAAAAAAAAAATTGCGACACTAAAAAATAAAAAATTGCGAAATAAATTGCAAAACCCTCGGGACGCCTTTTACCCCATTTCACCGGCTCGTTGCACCACTCGGAGCATCCTGGCTGACCACTTGACCACTCGGAGGGTCAGCTGAGCGAATCGTCGCGCGCTCTCGGGCGCGTGAAATCATTTCTCCGATGCCCCAGAGGCACTTCGTACTCTCACTCGTATTAAACGCTTGCGCTTTCGCCTATAACCACGCTAAAGTCGGGACCATTTTCGGCGTCAACCCTTCGCGAGAATTCGCAGCAGTACATCAGTCTAGTCGAGAGTTGATATGGCGCGAGGCGGAAACCAGTCACCGAATTGTCGCGCCCCTAATGATAAATTGCGCCCTCGGCTCGCGGGGAGAAAACGAGCCGAAGGCGACGAGGCCGACGACGAGGGAATCAAATTCCAATTTGTTATTTGTAATTCCGAGTGTCGCTTAATGTATATATAGATATAGAGACATACACACACAATATAAATTTATATATAGTTATATGTACTCAGTACTATGGGTTTGCCCAGCCGAGACACGCGCTATATGTATATTCAGATATATATATACACACACTTAAAGTGTCGTATACCCTTCGTAATTTGCTCTGTCTCTCGCTCGGAACAGAAATTAACCGGGAGTTGATGAGAACGACTCGTTCATCCCCCCCTGGAAGGTGAGACGAGAGGACGACGCAGCGGAAACGCTGAAGGGACGTAAGAGACGAACGAACAAACGCGAATGGACTCTCCCCGAGCTCAAACGCTGCGGTGACGAAAAGGGTCGACGCCGGCGTCGAAACGTTAAAAGCCCCGCGCCGGTCATTTTATTTCATTAATTCGCGTTTCGGAGCGACGTCCATTTTTTTTATCTTGGATGTGAGAAATCTGGGGAAAAACGTGACGTCGAAAATTATAAAAAATGTGGTGTATATTTTTAGGGGTAAATTTTATTTATAAAAATATATCTATTGAATATTGTTTTTTGGTTGAACAAATATTTTTAGACTTATTTTCCACGTGAAAGGGATGTGACTGAAAAATCGCGAAATCGAGGGAAGGAGATGAGAGGGGTTCGACTGTACAGAATGAGAGAGGATTCGATTTTGACTATTCAATTTTCCAGAAAAATAGCACTCCGTTCCCGGGGTTGAATCTTCCTCTTTCAGCTTCCCACACGTCGCCAAATATTATCGGAGAATTCGTAGGCACTTGCGACGCGCGACCCGCGGGTGAGATGGGGGAGGAGGGGGGAGGAAGAAAAAAAAAGAATAAGTTCGATCAGTCAGAGGGTGGCAGTTACCGGTACGGTTATGGCTTTCGGAAGCGTCCTCGATCCTATTCTTGCGCAAACCCGATAAGAGGCTCGCGCTTCGGCTTCTGGCGGCGACACCGAACCGCCGAGGGGTGGTTTTTCCATGTATTGGTCCGTGTATCTTCGCACGTACGTTTCCCGTATCCCTTTTTGGGCTCCGACGATAAACCAAGATTAAGCGCCGGGAATACGAAAAAATAATACGTTCGAGTCGACGAGCCTGGAAATCGATATGTGCTTAAAAAATATTTCGGAATAGAAATGGGTTTAAGTTAGTGAAGAAAACATTTCGAAAAAATTGAGTAAAAGCTGGTGGATATATTTTTTTATTATTTTTCTTCGTTCCACCGACGAAAGGGTTGAAACTGGGGTTTGCTCCCCAGTCGCAGGGTCGGAGGGTTCGCGCGAGCCCAGAGTCTATTTGCGTTTTGCCCGACGGCTGAGCATTCGAGTATTCGATGCGGTGTCGAATGGAAGGGAATTAGAAAAACGGCGACGAGACGGAGAATTCTCGAACTCGACGAGATCTCGTCGCTTGCTGCAGCAGCAGCAACGTGGGTTCGATGATTCCCCTTGGCAGATTCGACCGAGCGGTCCGCGTCCCGAGTTACGGCCGCGGGGGGTCCGCGATGCGAAAAGGGGTAAATCGGTACGAAATTATTCATAGCTGCAAACCAACAACCGGAGAGTCGGATCTGTTGTCTCTACGGATCCGCATTTTTTTTTTTAAATAATTTCGCCGTATTTATATCCTGGAACAATGACCTGAAAAAATAACAAAAAAAAAAAAACCCAAAAAATTGGATGTGGACAAAGAATTAATTCAACAATTTTATAAAAATAAAAAAAAAAATTGATAAGGGATGAGGGACGTTCGAGAAGTCACACTACAGAGTCGAGAGCAAAAGTCCTCGACTCGTTTTCCAGGCTTCCTTTCAAGAAGCATCAAGAGCTGGGGTGCAGTTTCGAGTGAGCTCGAGAAAAAAAAAAGATACAGGCACAAAGTACCGACGCGAAAGGCAAGTATTGCCCGACCATAGACCGAAGTCAGACAGAGAAGGAAAAAAAGATCCGCAGGGGAACGCGGAATTGGGGCTAAAAAGAGGAAGAACCGGTGTCGCATAATACTGAAAATCCCCCCCTCACAGATCGGAGTCCATAGTCGAACCGAGATAAGCCGCGAGAGCTGCTGTGTATTTCGCCCTCAAACGCTCTCGACTCGCGCGGACCGACGCGCGCCGGTCCCGTAACGACCGTCGATAGTCCCCCTAATCGAATCATCGGCCGCGTTACGCCGACGCTGGAAATCTCTCGCCACAATGCTGGAAAGTGATTTTTATTTTCGTCTGATTCTGATTTATACTCTCCTATGCATACCACATTTTTGGTGTGTGTAAAAAAAAACGTGTGGGTGACATCAGAGAGGGTGTCGGTTTTTATTTATTTTTTCTCTCTTTTTTTTTCGATGAGAAAATGTTTTCCCGGACTTTTCTCTCACTCACACTCATATAGAGAAAGGCACAACGCATACAAAGACACAAGTAGCGACCGAGTCGCAGAGGGGTTGATTTTACTCGCCGGGGTCCGTCCATGTGTGCACGAAGGGGGTGGTTTGGTTCTGCTATTGCCGTCGCCGCGGCGTTATCTCTCCGTTACCCGCGTTTCCAGGCATATGCCGCGTCAGGGTGACGGCCGCGTGGGGCTCTCTCACCCTGAGCGAGCTGCCCGCAAGTGCAGCCGGGGTCGTCCAGGTCGCGAGACGGATAAAGAGCGAGCTAGTATCGCGGAAACTATAAAACGCCGAGGGGCCGAGGGGTGCGAGTGAGACAAGAGGTACGACGAAAGGGGGTGGAAGGAGCGAGAAGGTGAAGGATGCCACCCGGACCGAAGGGTGAGAGCTCATAATTTTCAGATTTATGTACAAATGTTTCTCTCTCGAACGAACAGTAACTGCCGCCTCGCCTCCCCCGGTAAGGGTGGAGGGGAGGGTAGATTTCTATCGTAAAGTTTCGCGGAATTGAAAAATGCTTTTTGCGGAACTGCATATTACGCGAGTTACGCGCCTCAGCATCTTCTTCAGGGTTGAAGGGGGGTATGAGGGACACCGCCGCGGTCAAATGGACGATGAGGGGTAGTTGGGAAGGGGTGGGAAGGGGTGGTTGGGAAGTCGAGGGTCTGGTTGCACGCTCCTCGAGGGTAAGAAGGGAGCACCCGGCGTGCAGGGTTATGCGAACGTGCATACATATCCCCCGCGATATATTATCCACCGCGATCGCCACCCTGGTTGTACCTCTTATCCCTCGGATCTCGACTACTTCGCGTCGGCGGCCTCGGCGCATCCACCCTGGCGTTTCATAATTCAAACCCTTTCTAGCCGGCGGCCCCGCGGACCTAATGCCTAGACCATTTCCTCGCACTGTGCTCGCCCGATGGCTTCTGGCGCGCTCGTCCGGGCCTGGTTATGGATATGGCGTCGCGCATAGCTGAACCGGAGGCTCTCTGTATGGTTTACAGGTTTACAGCGCTTTGCGTTGTTGTGTTGAGCCGTTACCACGAGATGGGAAGACAGAGGTGCTTAGTATGGTGCCCTATGACCTTGGATTCGAGTTGGGTAGAGTTTGATGATGGGGGTTGAAAAATTCAGGTCTCTCAATGAAGCTGAACATCAATTTTTCCGTCAGGCTCGATGCCAAAGCTTGCATTTTGAAAACTGAACTCGTTTCTAACTGATGTTAGGCTGACATCATCCTGACATCTTGTTCACAATCAAACGATAGGATCAATGACAAATTTACAGAAGACACGAACCAAGGCTACGAAAATGAACTGGAAAATCTTGACTCCAGGTCATAGCGAAGCTGCAGCCAATCGTGACGATCGTTGCCGTTGCCGTTTCAGTAGGTTGGAAACTTGGAAGGCGCCGAGGCTAATGCACAACCTCGGCCTTTAACATCATCCCGGAGTCGTTCGCCTAAACGGAGAGCCCCGCGCCGGTATCTCGCGAAGCGAATCAGCATTGTCTTGCCTCGCAATCCGCGTCGGTCGGACCACCTAGCGCCTCTCGTCCCTCGCACCTAATACCACGAGGAGTGAGAACGTTATTTCAATCCCTGGGATCCCTGGGGTTTCTGCCTCTCGCTCTTCCTCTGCACCTTCCTCGTGTCCCATCTCGACCCCCGCGACCCACGGAGCCCCGGAAAACAATTTAGCTCAATCAACATCTCGCCCGAACGAGAATCGCCATCATCTAATTAAACTGCGCTTTCTCTCTCTGGCCGTGTCCTCACTTTACTCGGCTCCTTCGACCAACGAGCGTATAAACTCTACGGTGTTATCGTCCTGGAAGTATCTGCGCCCCGGCTTAATCCGAATGTTCCAGCTCCTATCTCGTTGTCGTTTCAACGTTGTCCTTTGCCAGTACCGAGTCTCCATAGTTCGCTCGGCGCTTTAAAGGGTGACTACGATTGCCCCTTTACAGCCAATCACTGATTAACACCGGCAACTCGTGTCCTTTTCCTACGTCGTTTGCCAGAGACGTCAATGAGGCGTTGAACATTGAATGAAACAGTGACGTCAATTTGTGCGTTTAATCAAGGTTTAAGATTCAAAGTCATTTCAGTTGGAATTGAAATTGATCTTTTTGGAACGTTTTATATTTTTTCTGGGCTACGATTGTTACCAATGGATCGATGACGAACTTATTGAGCTCATTCGTTCCTGCGACTCATGGAACGCGTCCTTGGGTGCAACTCATCTCATTTCCTGTCTGCGGGGGGCACCTCCTATGGGGTCCATGCAATTCTCGACATAATTAGTCGCGCACTGCACGTTTATTGAAAATTTCGACGGAATGATAGTTGGTTTGTCTCTCCACGCAACATTGGATCATCGAATTAAATTTATATATATATTTGTGTAGGTTCTCCATCGATTTCTGAGTATCATGGCATCCAAGGGTGAAGCGAACTGCAAACAGCATTTCAAAAAGGGTGGCACATTCGATAGATGGAAGGGTGAAAAGCAACATCCAACATTATCTCTCACAATTCTCATCCCAGTGTCGTGACTCCGCAAAAAACCGTGAACGTGCTCCCCTCGTTGCTTCCTGCAAATAGTAACCCGGCTTATTATTCCCTTGTATCTTGTTATTCAGCATAATTGAAAGCTCTCGTTTTCAATCGAAAATTCGAGGCGATGGCGAATCACTTTCTTCCCTTCATTCGCATCATCCGGCCAATTCGATCGCTGCGTGACTTTTCATCTCTCGTTTCGTCTCTTCTCTTCGTTTGTATGTAGCCACTTTTTTGGGGGCGCGAATAAAACTCGTAGGGTCGATCCAGGAGGCGGGGGAGTTGATGATCCCGAGTGGCTGAAATATCGTGCAAACGATTGGCGAGAACAGGGCGCGAAATTAATCTCAATCGTCCGTAGCTCTTCGGATTTTCCGTCTCGCTCTTTTTCGCACCTACGGATCATTTGTCAAATCTCGTTGCGAGAGAGACTCGAGCCGCGGATTGATATGAAGTTAGCAACGGTAGCGTGCGAACGATTGTGTCGCGACTGCCGCTGAGATCTATTAGTCACTGAGGGAGTCCAACGTGTTGGACGAGAAGGGACTGCGATTGGGAAGAGCTGAAGGACTGGAAGCTCTTCAAGATGGCTTTAGCGGACAGACCAGACTGTGTAGGTGTGTTGTACCGGTTTATCGAGTCGTCCTAACTGCAGGTGGGCTTTGTTGGCGCTGATGATGATGATGATACAAATGCTGCGAGTCGAGTCGAGTGGCAGAAATGATGCTGTCAAAGTGATGCAAATGCAAAGTAGATACTGCAACTTTTGACAGTTCTTTGCTAATTTTTTTCGAGTATTTTTTTAATGTGGAGACTATGATTTCAGAAAGGGTTGAGCATTTTTTTATGGAGCTTCAGGTAAAAAATAAAATTCAAAAAAATTTGGCCTCTGTATTTTTGTGCATTTGAAGGTTGATATTGACTCATTGATGTACTCGATCCATTCAAAGCTAGAACTTCTGGTATTTCCAGTCGAAACTTTGCGCACATCTCTGCGCAAAGTTCGAATTCGCGCATTGAGTCTCTCGGTGCAATACAGACTCGATTCGCGAGCCAACCGCGAACGTCTTGGCTTATTCCTTTCGCCTTATCGACGTCCGAGACGGAATGCGCGGCATCCGCTGATTGAATCCTCGGACCCTTCGAGACTTCGTAGGCTCGAGGCGCCCGCGCGCGTCGAACGTCGGAAAGCCGAACGAGCGAACCTCCCGCGGCTTCGACGGTTTGATAAATGTTTCCTGGCCGCGCCACGCGATATGTTTGATAATATTCGCCAGGATCAGACGGCTCCGAGTCTCGGACTGAGCAAGAAAGGGCCGAGAGAGGGATGACGGCCCTTTGCATCCCTTGGCGAACGATCTTCGGATTCGGATTTCGTGTTCCTAATTCGATTCCTTGCTTCTTGTAACACGGTCATCAAGAAGGGTGGATATCGCAGTGGCAGAAGTTCATAGACGTCGGTCGGCATGAAAAAATGAGGCAGTTGTACACCCTTCGGTTTTCTGGGAAGAGAGTCTTACGCCCTTCGTCCGGATAATTTATCACTCTGCATTCTTGCCTGGCGAATGCGTTGCAAATTTCTGGGAATCATTTTAGGATCCTCTACAAGACTCTTCTTCTTCCTTCTCTTCGTTTTCTTCTTCTTCTTATTTCTCTTCTGCTTCGTCTTCATCTTCGTTGAAGGAGAAGAGGACTCTTCTCCTCCTTTTTCTTCATCTTTCTCTTGCTCTTCATCTACTGAACTTTCGTTGCCCCTCACCAACCCTGACATTTATTCCCAGCAGCCCCGAAGCACATCCCGAAGTGTTCCAACAGTGGCCACTGTCTCCAATGGCGGTAACCCGATCGCCTCGTCGTATCTCTCGCCGTAATTATTGGCATAAAACGCCGAGTGTCCTCGCGGATGAGAAAGGGGTGCTTGCTGCTCGGGGGGAAGGTGCGGGTGAGGGAAGAGGGGTGGACACCAGGTTTGAGGGTCTCGGGGCTCCGGTCTCCGGCCGAAGGAGATGCTCGGCGAGTCGCGAAACCCCCTTTTGCGCCTCGGATGTCATTGCGTCACGAGGGTGAAAATGCTGCTGCTGCTGCTTCTGCTGTTGCTGCTCTCACTGTCACCGTCTCCTCTCGACTGATCTTTCTTTGGATCCTGTTACCAGCTCCTTTCAACAGTCTAGTCTGTTTATCATTCCGTCTTATTATCACTGTCCTTACTGTCATTATTATTATCATTATGATCATTATTATTATTCCCTTAATAACCCTATGAAAATTTTTTAAACCTTAAAGACAATGCCAACAAAAATAAAAATAATTTTGCAAGTTCACTTGATTATTATTTCGATTTTACTAAATTTGAACCAAGTGTCGTTCATTATTGCAGAAAAATTAAATATGCTAATAGTCATCTGTTGAATGTAGTTGAATTTTTTTTTACTTTATTTTTTATTTTTTAATTTTTATCTGAAGCGGCATCAGCACGCGACGAGACTTCTTTTGCATTAGCGGATCTCGTCCGGGGCGGCTTTTGAAATACTCGTTCTCGCATCGGTATTTGCATGCCACCGACAGCGCGGCGGCCGACCGGGACGACTACGACGCCGACGACGCGCGATGCACGAATATTCGTGTACGAATATGCAAGCATGTAAATCGGTGCCGCGCTCGCAAACGGCCGGGGATACGAGAAGAGCGGGATTTATTGGAAAAGCTCGGCGGGATCCCGAAGCTGGACCGAGGGACCGCACGATCGTGGGCATAACTTCCGCGCCGGCACTCATAGCCCCCCCTCTCCTCCCCCTACATAGGGTAACCCTTTGTTCTCACCGAAATTACAATTGTTGTCGTCATTATCGGGGGAACCCGCGCTATGCCGACGATGCGCCGCGTTTGATTCGGAAAAGCCCCGACCGAGTCCTTTGGTTCCCTCGGCGGAAACCGTTTGACAGGACCGCGCAGCGATATTTGTACTTTGTATGACAATCGCGTCCTGCGTTGTCCTGAAACGCGTTACATCGCCGGATTCTCCTGAATAGAAACTGGCAAACATGCAACCTGATATTAATTTTTTTTTTAATAATAAAAATACACAGGTAACTCAGTTAAAAAAATAAATAGGTGATATGAGTGAAGATAAGAAATTCAGGTTTTCGCGGAATTATATTTAATATTTAATAATTATTCCAGACTCGTAAATCATTAACCCATCGAATTGCTGCAGCATTGATGAATGATCAAGACGTTCGCCTAATCGCCGGAATAACTCGACGCGCCTGATTCGATAACGCGAGACGAGCGTCTGCTCAGATCGGAAGACGAGAGCCACGACGGCAACCGTGTCTCGATGTCTCGAACTCGTCCTCGGCGAAGACTTAATTTCGGCGATAATTAAATTTTAATTGGTAATACGAGTCGATTAAGACGCGAGATGGATATCTCCGTCCGTCTATCTGGTTCCCTTCCCCTCCCATTTGCTGCACGTTAAGTCTGACACGGTTGATACGTTTCTCTCTCCGATTCTGGGCTATCTCATCGTTGGCTGTCTCTCTTTGACTCACACGTTCCTTGATTCGAAAACCACGTGCCAAGTGGTAGGAAGCGAGATGCGTTAGTCCTGAGTCGGTTTGCTTAGACGTCGCCGAGCAATATCCGCGCGGCGAACGAGAATCGCGAGGGCAAAGCGGTAGCGACTTCAGGAGGAGAAGGGGAGGGGGTTGAATGGGAGGAGGAGGAGGGGGGTTATTAAATTCGTAATTAGTCGAATATTACACTGCGAGTCAGGGGGATTCTGGTGTCTACGAGACCGTCGATTTACGCTGAGCACCATACACCTTCCCCCCATAACATCCCCATAGGAAACTCCAGGTATTACACGTCATTAAAAAAAAAACTTAATTTCGAAAAATTCGCCATATTTTACCTTCACTCTTGACGTCAGAAAAAAATATAATGGCAAATATAAAAAATATAATGGCAATGGCAAAAATATAATGGTTGGAAATAATTTTTTCCAACCTGCCTTTATCGGTAAATATTACCAGATTCATTTTCATCAGTGTCGAAATGGAGGAGAATAAATTAAATTAATAGTGACTTTTGTTTTGCAGAAGAAAGCTCTTTCGCCCCTCTTTTTCCTTCTCGCAGCTTGAAACCATCGCGAGTACCATAACCGCGTCTGAGTTTTATTTCTCCTCTGGTTCGCGCGATCCCTTATTCAAAACTGCCGTAACTTATCGCTCGTAGACGCAGATATCTCTCTCGCTCTCTCTCACTCTTTTTGCCTGGGCTGAAAGCATTTTCTCATTAAAAAATTAAGGCGCTCGCGAGGAAGGGGAGGAGGCCTCGGGTTCCACCCCCGATCCCAACCCTGGGAAGGGGGGGGGGGGGGGAGGCGACGACGTACGTTGGTAAGAGTGAAATCGCGGGAATATCCGCCAAGAATGGGTCCGAGGGGGTCGTGGCCATTTTTGTGTGTGTCAGTGTGTGTCGGTGTGTGTCGGAGGGTGTCGGGGGCGCTCGGTAAGTGCTCTGCGGCGCCCAGATGCGCCCGATATTATGTTTAATGATATTAACTTCTTACTTAATGGTCCGCGGTTCGATTCGAGGTGCGAGCGAAAAAGGGAGAGGGAGAAAAAGCCAGCGAAGGACATAGAGAGAGCAAAAGAGACGAGCGAGAAAAAAAAGAAGAGGATAACGCTGTACAACCCCGAGAGAATAATTTGGGAATAAAAAGCGAGACCCGCGAATGAAATTCTAATCACCTCGGGTTCGGGGGGAGGGGGAAGGGCAAATAAGGGTCACGCGAAATTTCCCATCCGAGTCTGTATGGAAACGACCTTTTTCCCCGGGAAAATACATTTTCCCAGTCTCACCGCGAAATTATATCCACGATTTAATGGACCATTCGCGTATTAAGTTTATCACTTCTTCGTTAGTCTTTTTTTTTTAAAGCAATTTTTTACGTGCGATGATTTCGGATGCGAAGATGTTTGTCTTTTTTATTTTTGTTTTTCTTTTTTGTGGAAATGCGGTAAATGTCTTTTCGTGACTCTTAGCTGGATTTTATTTATTTTATTTTATTTTTTTTTTTTAATGTGGACAGCGAAGCCGAAGGCGACGGCAGCGACGTTCGGTTAGGTTCGTGCATTCGGAGCTCCGTGGAAATCTTAACGATTCGCGGCTATTACCGGGATGGCCCCGCGGGCGTCGGAGTCAAACAATATAAAGCGGAGGAGAAGATTAAAAGTTTTCGCTGCGGTTCGCCGGTCGCTCCGAGTGTACACAGCGCGTTCTCCTCTTGTCTTGGGGAAAGTAAAAGCTTGCGAGGAGAGGGCGAAGGAGGCAGCAGCAGCAGCAGCGCACGGCCACTGGCTAACGAGCGTATCTCTCCCGTCGACTCTCGTAAAACTCTCCGCCGGCGACGGAGTTTGAGACACCCAGGCACCACTCCGGGTAACTTCGACTTCAACCCGAGCGAAAAACATCTTCGCGATTCGCTTCCACGTTCCGCGGGAGCTTTTTTTTTTCTTTCCATGTTTATAATTAGCGAACAAACGAAACATTGAGTGAAACGAAAATACAAAGGACACGTCTATTAATTATTAAAAAAAAAAACCACTAAAAATTCAATTCTGAATTTTACACTAAAAATTGCGGGAAAATCAAACATTTCTCAGAATGTTGCAGCTGCGCAAACGTCAACCGTCACTTATCGTCCCACGCACTTCGGTTGAACCGGCCTTTGAATAATTATTTAATTAATACCTGGCGACGTCAGCATCCCGCGGATTCCACCTCCACAGTCCACATTTGGAATCCGCGATTAATCCGCCTTTTCAGCCTTTTCCTCCTTTCATTTTTTTTTTTATATAAAAAATTTCAGACATTTCAATTGCCTCTTTTTTTTGTTGCAGGTTGAGGGACGAGAGGGGCGACGCGGAAAGGGCACTGGCGCTGGATCACAAACCGAGGGACCTCAGCTCGCACAATGGTAAATATACGTACACATAATAATAATAATAACGTCATTAATTCAATTATTATTGCAATAATGCTCATCTCGCTTACCTCTCGCTATAATATATAATACATACAGTATTATATATAAATTATGAATAAGAAGGCAGCCTCGAGGGGAGTAATACGCCTCAGGGTTTCGATACGTCTACACAGTCCACTCCATTCAGTATTATATTGCATTATCCTCGTTCAATTATTTTTTTTTTATTTTTTTTTATAAAAAAATAACTAAGGAGCTTCTTCCAACGCGCCGACGTGTCACGCGGATTACGATAATGCGTGATCGACAATCGTCGAAGCAGCGGAAAAGACAGAGAAGGAGGGATCGATCGATCTCGCTCGATCGAAACTAAGCCAGGCAGAAAGATCTTTCGAATTCTCGTGTGTGTACAAGGGGAAAGGATTCGCCGCCTCGTTCGCTTCTTCTCCTTCGTCTTCTTATTCGCTTCTTCCCTCTTTTCCCTCTCGCCCTACAATATCTCTTTGTCTCTAACTCGGCGCTCGCCGATCGAGAGATTTTTCTTTTTTTTTTCTCGCTAAAGTATTTTCGCTCTCTTCGTCTCACTCGTTTTGGTGTCTTCTATTTTTGTTATTTTTTCAATTCGCTGGTCTGTACAAATGGAAAGGGGGGTCCCGGGCGTTTAGGGCCCCCAAAAGGGAACCCAAAGTCCGATATCGGGTTTCGGAGCTCGCGGCGCTCCGCCTTTCTTTCTGATTCCCTGTAATATTTTAATCCGTCTGGCCGAACCCTTTATGTATATGTGTATATGTTTCGGGCGAACAGCCTCGCGGGTTTTCGCGCAGTGGCGTCTTCATCGCTTCTCCCTTTCTCCCTTTCTCTCGTCACTCCGCTGAAATCGAGGTTACATACATTTTTTTCCTAGCGTTTTTTGGCGAAAAAAAAAATTTCGATTTAACGAAGTTTTAAAACCCTATCCGATGGGAAATTTTCCGCCGATTCCAAATATGACCTGTTTTTGACCGAAAAATAAAAAATTTTAGGAGAAAAACGCGAAAAACGATTTTTCACTTTTTCCGAATTTTAGCACTTTACTAAAATCGGTGTCATTTTTTTTTGGATCAATATAATCAGGATTTTCTTTTTGCATTCGAAAGAAAACTCTTCAACGAAGAGAACGCCGCCAGGCAGAAAGCAATACCTCGATTTTTCGATTTTTTGCAGATTTTTAAAGTTGACCCTCAAAAATCGCAAATTTATAGAAGGGGCCCCTTGCCATTTTTTGCAAAATTTGACGAAAAAAAAATTTTCGATTTCGCAAAGTTTAAAGACCCTATCCGATGGGAAATTTTCCGCTGATTCCAAAAATCACAGGTATTTGCCCGAAAAATAAAAAATTCGATGAGAAAAACGCGAAAAAGTGAGCAGGAAAGGTGACGAATTAAGTAATGGCCAGAGTGTCGCCCTTGGGAAGGGCAGCCGGACGCCCCTCCGGCTGTCCCGCGTTTAGGGGTAAAGGACCGAGTACTCTCACTCCCCGTGTGCGCTTGTTTGCGTGTTCCGCGTGTGGCCATGCGTCACCCGTGAGGGGGGGGGGGGGGGGGCGACGAGGTGGGAGGGTGGGGTCAAAAGGGGGGAGCGGCAAACGGGTCCCGACCGCAGAGAGCGCGGCTCACCGCTGCCCAAACAGAATCCATCCACGTCAGGATTAAAATGCCGGGATATCAAATACGCGGGGAAAGCGCTCGCGCGCGCGCCGATTTCGTTGGGGGTCCCCGTCGTGTGTGCTCGGCTCGGACGGACGGGAATCGGGATGATAGAGTTCGGGAAAGTGGATAGTTCGTGTTGCGAAGATTCCGCGCTTACGCGTGGCTAAATAGGGATCGACGCTTTGGGCAAATAAAATCCATCAACTTGTCAGAAGATCGGATGAAACGACTTCGGTAGTCGTTTTATTTCATTCCCAGCGGAAGGGAAACATTTATTTTAGGCGATATCGATTCATCAAAATCGATTCTATGATTTTATTATTATTTTTAGTTATTATTTTGGTATAGAAAAAAATGTTTGGTAGGATAAAAAATTTTGATGGAGCGGATGAGAATTTTTTTTCATTTTTATTTTTGATTGTGGGATTGATGATGATGATAATGATTTTTTATTGGATTTTTCAGGCTCGTCAAATGGACACAGTCCGGTCCTGAACCTATCGAAAACCGCGGGAAGCGGCAGCGTCGGCGAGCACTCGGGAAGCGAGGGCGGAGCGTCGCAACGCTCGCAGGACGACGAAGAGGAGGACGACAATCTCTCCGACGACCTCGAGGACGACAACGAGAAGGACGAAGGTGCGTTTCGCGTGATTCTCACGCTCGCGATTTTCCATTCTCGCCGCGAGACTGCGAAACAAATATATTTCTCTCTCCACGATCTTTCCTCGGCGAAAGTAACTGAGAAAAAAGAAACGGAAGAGGAACGTAACGAAGAGTCGTTCATTAATTAT
Organism: Itoplectis maculator; assembly: GCA_964034905.1. Classification (NCBI taxonomy): domain Eukaryota; kingdom Metazoa; phylum Arthropoda; class Insecta; order Hymenoptera; family Ichneumonidae; genus Itoplectis; species Itoplectis maculator. The sequence continues at coordinate 8,952,407 of OZ035859.1, forward strand.
CGGCGCGCACTTGGACAGTGATAAACGACGTTGGAGTTTTAATGTTGACGATTAAAAAACGAGGAGAAGAGTAATGAAAGAGGAGAAACAAAAAATTCTCCAGCCGCATCGCTGGGTCGAAGCGGCTGCGAGAAAAGAAATAACGCGAAAAAGATAAAACAAACGGAGATTGGTGTATGGAGAGAGAAGAGAGAGAGGGGTTGCAATCTTTTATCACACGCGCGGCCACCCAGTTCGCTCGGTGGCTCAGTGATTAGCTGCTTTGCGCTCGATATCCATAGAAGCCTATTTATTAATTTATCAATCACGTCTGAAGCATCCAATTAAAAACCAGAGCTGTGGAAAAATGAAATTAGACGAACTGAGCAAAGATTAACAAAAATGAAATAACTCAAAGTCTCATTTAAATTTAATTTTCCTTGTCCTTCAATATTGGCACCAAAAATCATACAAATTCGGAAGAAAATGTACTATCATTTTTTATTTAATAGCTATATAAATATAACAATGGCTATAATGATAGCTTGAAATATTTATATATATCTATACAATTTGTGTGCATCGATGAGCAGACTCAAACGTCATCGGACCAAGTGCGACGCGATTGGCTGATCTTTCGATTCTCTTTCTCTCCCTTTCTCTCTTTCTCGAAGCGCCGGAGCGAGAACGAGTCTCGCGCGTTGTCGAAAAAAATAATTATATCGGTTTCGCAGCGAACGGCCGCTCGGCTCACGGTCAAGGATGCGCGTGGAGCTCTCCTCAGCAGATTCGCGCGCTGCGTCGGGTCAGAGCGCCGAGCTGCTCATCGATCATCGCTTCGCCGAGTGGCGGACGACGTTCTGGGATTCGTCTGCTCGCTCGAGGATCTCTCGGAGCTCAGGGGCTGTCATGACGGGCGGATCGGTTTCCACGAATCGATCGACGATCCCGATCGATTCGTTGACTCGACTCGACTCAATTCAACTCTTTGTTACGTTCGACGAGTCGAACCACAATCCTGACATCTCAGATTTTCGGAAAAACCTGAAGATACATGTAAAAAAATATTTGAGGCCGAAGACGATTTGATGATTTTCAAGAAATGAAAATCGCCGAAGAACCACTGAACGAACCAGAAGACTGGGATCATTAGACTCGCGTCTCCGGTATTTAGTTTCATTTTAATAATGAAAGATGGCCCGAGATAGAATCGCACGAGCGCGCGCGGAGAACTCGAAGAGGACGACGACGACGACATGTTCGCGATGCGTGGACGAAGAGAGCGAAGATCGAAGGGATCGACGAGACGGGGAACGAGCGGCGGGACGCTCGAATCACGCCCGGGCCTCACACTTCGCGAGTCGACGGAGCGGCGCGCGGTCGCATTGATTTCTAATCGATTCGTCCATTGTCGCTCGAGCACGTTAATTGGCCCGGTCGGCCCAATCGACGCGTCTCGGGGCGACGGGACACGCGACAGTCGACACGTCTGTTCGATGGGAGAGATCAATGATCCGCGGGGATTGATCCACGAAATTGGAGATAATTATTTGCAACGTTGTGAAGTGTAAATTATATTTGGGAGAATATTTAAGAAAATATTGATGAAAATATTTAGGAAAATCATTGAAAAAAATATTTAGGAAAAACATTGAAAAAAATATTTAGAAATATCATTGAAAAACATATTTAGGAAAATCATTGAAAAAAATAATTAGGAAAAACATTGAAAAAAATATTTAGGAAAGTCATCGAAAAACATATTTAGGAAAAAAATTGAAAAAAATATTTAGGAAAACCATTGAAAAAAATATTTAGGAAAATCTTTAGAAAAATATTTAAGAAAATATTTGGAGTCCCAATCGCTCAATTAATTCGATCATCGATCTTAGAACAGCCGCGCGTATTAATAGCCGACTGCAACCGAAGATTTACGAAAATTTTATGAGAAGCGCGTGCGCGGCGCAGAGAGAGACTTGGACGTATAAATCTGTTGCAGCCGGCGGGCGCGTGTATCGCGAGTGTGCGGGAGGGATTCCGGCGTAGAGTCGTGTCGTCCCAGCGTGCCGCGCGCGCGAGCACCGGTACATCCTGCCTACGGTGATCGAAGTAGAACCCCATCGAACGTCCGTGGGAGTGTACACGCCCGCGGAATGCCGTTCTGATTTAATGAGACGCAGCGGCAGCAGCAGCAGCGCAGCGCTCTCTCTCGCGCATGCGCGACTCTCTTTCGTCTCGATTCTCGGAATCGGTCGGATCAGCTCCGATTCTCTTCTCTGCAATTTCATTCGTCGCTCGAATCGATTGCATCCGATTTGTCGGATATTCGTTCTGGTTCATCTCAATCCGAAATTTAAAAAAAAACTCTGAGACGATTTCCAAAAAAATTCATCAACCATTCGCTACCGATTTTTCGGATGTAGATCATTTGTCCGCTTTGATCGAAAAAATGAACCGATTTCCAGAAAATCTTTAACCGATTCCCACTTTTCGTTTTTTCCGAAATTCTTAAAAATCGATACCCAAGTGTCGCGAGTCGTCGATTCCTAGCTGCAAATTCTCTGAACCCTCGAGACCGTCGACTCGACGCGTGCGCATTAGCGTTAATCAGCGCGTCGACCATGTACAGAAAATACGAGCGGCCGACGGTGGTGACCCCGACGGGATCTTGAGTGAGTGCGAGGAAAAAAGGAAGCGCGCGTCGATCGAGGAGCCTTGGCGGCGTCTGGAAAGACACAACACTCACACTCTCACTATTCACTTACACTTACAGCGACCGAGCCGAGTCCCACTTCTTTTTCAGATAATTGTAATGGTTTCTCGCGTGCGAGATAAAGGGAAGTCACCGCGGGTACCGCGTGTGGTATTACGGCGAATCCTCCCTCCTCCCCCTCCCCCAGGGGAGGGGGAGGGGGACGTACGCGCTCGCGGTATCAAAAAGGGCTGCCGCGGCTTCGGCGGTTCGACTCTCCGCGAGTCGAGAACCCCGAGCATTAAATCCGCGCTCGGAGCGTTCGTCGCTCACCCCGAGCAATAAGTAACCGAATGCACCGTTGTAGGTGAGCGCGCTGATAATTAAAAGACGATACAATAAATACACATATCATTGGCCATAAAGCAGATCTCTCGCTCTCCTCCTGCGTGTGGCGCGCGGCGAAGGAAAGAGGAGGAGGAGGAGGAGGAGGAGAGGGAGGAGGGGTGGGGGTGGGGAGGCTCGGTGTGGGCCGGCCACGAGCGGTCACTTAGCGCGAGGCCCACGCAGCGACGCATCGCGCGAGCGGCACTCGCGAAACGCAATAACCATAAGGCATTCTTCTTCTAGCGATTTTTTTTTTTTACCGAAGGATCGAAGACACTGTAGTGACCTCCCCCTTCGAATTGACGCGAGCTCTAAGATTTTTTGTGCGCTTTGTGCGCACCGGGCGACGATTATATGAGAGCGTCGAGGATGGTGGGACGATCGTCGGGGACAAATGTCAGAGGGCGCGCGGGGGTGGCTTGAAATATGACTGAGAATCTGCCCATTCGAAGCTGCAACGATTTTTTATTGTTTGAAAGTTCATAGAATTTTTTTCTTGATTTTTTCTTGAGTTGGATTTGAATGATGAGCGACAATAATCAGGGATTTTTTTTTTGCTGCCGCTGAATTTTCGTTATCGTGGATTTTTTTTATGGGGTAATAATTGAGAACTTCAATTGTAAAGGGTGAATGTCGCGCGTCACGAATATTTCTCGAATATTTCTCGTGCACAGGCGCCGCGAGATTGTCGCTGCTTTATTTTTTTTTATTTTTTTTATTTGCACACAAACGCTCGCGGTTTGCATTCTGAGCGCCGCGACGTTAAATCAGAGCCCGCCGAAAGGCCAACAAGCACAGGCGTCGCGAGGTTACGACTCCGAGACACGCACCTTGCATAAGTCTCTAGCTCTCTACCGAGCCAACCCCTCGCGGCTTGTATGACGCCGAAGTTTCTTCAGCGGGGGAGAAAATTTATTATCGCGGTTTCGCGAGGGATACGCCAGAAATTATCCGCTTCTATTTGTTTCATTAACATGTATGACGCTTGTTCGGCGCCGCGTGTGAAGCGCCGCCAGAGGAGAGACAAAAAGACACAAAAAGGGTACAGAAAGAATGATAGATAAATTGATAAGGTTTTATTCGGTCCAAAAACATAATATCCTAAAAATAAAAAAATTAACAAAACAGGCTAAGAAGTACGGAATAAATCATCTACAATTAATTTTTAAAAAGGGAAGGAGACGAAATAAATAAGCTAATAATTCTGTATTTTATTTTTCACCGCCAGAGGAGAGACAGAAAGACAGAAAGAGGGAAATGAGAGAATGACAGATAAATTGATAAGGTTTTATTGAGTCCAGAAATAAAATTTCCTGAAAATAAAAAAATAAACAGGCGAAGAAGTACTGAATAAATTATCTACAATTAATTTTTAAAAAGGGAAGGAGACGAAATAAATAAGCTAATAATTCTGTATTTCATTTTTTCAGATCTCTCGGACGTACCTGAGAATCTTCCGCTTCCGGCGCCCGGCTCGGAGAGTCCCCAGGCGCTGAATTACTCGCAGCTCGCGTCGGCGGCTGTCGCGGTGTCCCAGGGCGGCCAGGATCCCTCGGTCTCGAGTACCGAGACCCTGCTGAGGAATATTCAGGGCCTGCTGAAGGTCGCGGCGGACAACGCGCGGCAGCAGGAAAGGCAAATCAACTACGAGAAAGGTCAGTGGCAGGGCTTTCTTAAGACACTTGAGGGCGCTCTCCACAATTTCATAATCTACCAACTCTCCCAGAATCACATTAAGAGGCATTAATTTCGCCTCGACCAACCCGCCCCCCAACCCCCTGAGGCAAATTCACCCTTGCGGCTGCGCAGGTTCAACCCAATGACCCTCCACCCTATTATAAATATTTTTTTTGTCCCAAAAGAGTTTGATACTCTTGTCTCTCTTTCCGTCTCTCGTCGCTGCGACTCCACTTCTGTCATTATGATCCTTTCCTTTCCTCCCCTGAAAACCCTTCAACCCAAAAGAAAATTGCTGAGAATGGAACGAATTTTTTAAATGCTTATTCGGAATGGAAAAAATTGTTTCCACCGGTTGGATTTCTCGTTCATTATTCGAACGTGACTCGTTCTCTCTTAATCGAATTTAACAATGACAAATAACGCGTCGAGAAGTTCGTGTTCGACGGAGAAAGAGAAAGAGAGAGATTGAGTCGTGTATCACTGGAACGAAAGGTCAATCGATTGTATCATATAATACTTAAAGCGTAGATTGTTAGAACGAGGGCTCGAAAACGCGAGAGATTATGTATCGAATACGAACTCTGACCCCCGGCGTTTAGATTTTAGGCCTTGGCACGCGCGACCAGGTCGACTCGTAGACTTTTGTATTATAATAGCGTTAATCACGGTAAATACCGAGCAAAAAAAAAACGGAAAAAAAAATCACCGTACTGTTCGGTTTCCGATCCCGAGTGTGAGTCGTTATATCCGAATTGTGCGTAAAAAGATTTTTTTTTTTATTAATTTAACTTAGTAGGTATCGAGCGGTTCTATATGGAAAGTGGGCGAGAGTGATTAATTTTTTGTATCGACTTTTATTCGCTCGAATGAATTTTTTTTAATTATTAAATTATTGTACTGATCTCGACGAGGCTGATTATAAACCGAGAGAGTGAGAGAGAGAGAAAGGGAACGGTGAGAGCGTGCGAATCGTAAAATCTCAATTGTGTAAGTGATTTAACGATAAGAATTATTAGAATTGTCGATTTAAGTCGATTTTAAGGTCTCGATCGATCGTGCAGCGTCCGTCTTTACCTGTCATAAATTATACATAGAAAAAAAAATTATTTCCGTTTTTTCTCAATTATCTTGAAGCAGTAAAAAAAATGCGACGATAAAAATATCGGAAAAAAACGAATTGACACAGGTACGACGCTTAGCACGATCGATTCTGAGATGAAAATCCCTATTATAAATATTATACATATTAATGTTGCCATTTTAGTCACTAATATTATTACCGGGTACGCAGCGTGTCCGAAAAACGGATTGAACAGATTAATTATCATTATTATTATTATTATTATTATTATCATTATTATTATTAATATTATTATATTATTATTCTTATTATTATTATATTATTATTATACAAATTTATGCACACGTGTATCACCATCACTGTAAAACTTAAGTCAAGCCAAGTACCATTTTATGCATGATACTTCGATGTGGACTACATGAAAAAAAATAATAAAAAAAACACAAACCAATATTGAACGATATAAGAGGCGTGATAGAACGAAAGGTTAACGATAAAACATTGATTTGAGAAAAATAAAAACGATTGTAAACAACAAAAAAAAACCATGACGAACGGATTGTTTATAGTCGAGCCGTCGTAGAAGTCTCGACGGAGTGCCCCAAATAATCGTTGCAAAAGGTGGAATTCCGCCGTAATTCATTTGGGGAGGGAGGATTGGGAATGGGAACGGCGATATGATTGTCTGTCATTAGCGTCAAGTGTCACTTCCGGACGGACTCCTAACAATCGCTCGACTATACGACTTCTCTTCTGCCTTTGTGATTTCGCACACAGCACTGTCATTAACTCGATGGGGGCCCCGCGACCCGGGCCCCCAGCACCGCCATCGGAGGGGGGGAAGGGGGCGAAAAGAAGCATTGGAGGGGGAGGGCCTCACACATCATTGGGGGCGGGGGAGGCCACACATTGGCGATTGGAGGGAGGGGGGAGACAGAGACCAAAGGGGGATGGGGGGCAGGGGGGGAGGGGGCCACGGGGCACCGCAGAAACAAGTCTATGGCTCGTTAACACACTCTCCTCGAACATTTCGGTGTCTCTCTCCTTTTTTTTCCTCCCCCCCTCGGCTCGTCGAGGGGGACCAGGAGAAGGCGAAAAAAATGGGCGATTTTTTTTATTCGTCGCGATCGGGCTTTGTCCTTTGGGGATTTCGCGGATTTTTTAAGTGCCCGATCGCCGTAAAACGGTCGCGATAGCCCGGGTGACCGAACCCCGGCGACTCGTGGAGCACGAATGGTGAATCTCCTCTGCTGTCCGGTTCGATAAATTTCCCCTGGCGAAGCGTTGAGCACGGGACTTTAATTACCCATTAGCCGATACAAAGTGTCATTTTCGGGAACGTTAACCATAATGCGATCGGGTGTTGGGAGGGGGAACGTGTTTCTGTCATTGGAGACCGAAAAACCGGAGGTGGAATCGACGTTCGAACTGGTCGATCGGCTCGCAGCTGTCGATCGCCTCGATCGGCTGCGAAATTTGGCAAACGTCGGCTCGAGCTACAGGTTCCATTTTTGTCAACGCTTGTCGGGATTCCCCGGGGGGCGGGGATTCTGTATAAGTGCTTAGGACCGGAATTCGAAAAGGTAAACCATTTTTTACGTATTTGTAAAACTGAGTGAAAAAAAAGCGTGAAAAGAATTTGCTGATTATTCGTACTCACAATTGCATGATTTTTTTTATTGGATTTTTATTCGTCGTTGATTAACACTTTTCGGGTCTTTAATTCAATTATTCGATCCTCGTGAAACACACATCACAATTTCGTCTTATCACCAATTAAATCAGTCTGTTTCTTTTTTTTGGTAAAATTCAAAACCATTTCCTTATCAATTTAAAATCCACGTAACATTGTAGTTATCATTTGTGTGTCCATAAGTGTCTGCATCAATATTTTCAACAACCCGCTACCTGTAATCACTGAGTCGATTCGTCGCCGCCAGGAACGAAAAATCGACGAGCGAAGTTTCGCGACCGAAATACGGGAGTATTTACGATATAAAAGCGAGCTGGGCAAGGAGATCGGCCGACGCGGCGGGCGAAACGCGGCGGGCGGAGAGCGGGAGACCCGATTTAATACTCGAGCGAGCCAGCAGCTCGTTTTACACCAGATGGTTTTACATACGGCCGGGCTATCGTGTTACCCGCCGAGCGTACCCGTCTCTCGCACTCTTTTTTCGCCGCGCGCACGCACTCGCCGAGCGATTGGCTATACAGACGCGAAATATCATCGATATAATATTATATTCGTCTTTGTCGCGGACCCCACAGAGCTTCGATCGTTTTATTCGTCTTTTATCTCCTTCTGATTTTTTTTTTTCGACGCTCACTGTCACTCAGCGAGCGATTGGCTCTTTTTCCGGTCGAGTGCAAAAGACGCAAGATGCGAAATATGATGATTTTATTTTTCGAATTTATTTTATTAATTTTTCGATCGTCCGCTTTGTATCCGATTTTTTTCTCTAAAATTAAAAGCCACTTAATAATTATTTTCGGCTATCGAAAAATAACCGAAAATATTCGGTTTTCGAATATCAGTGATCCCGACAAACCGTTGACACTCGGAAGCCCGATTCCACCGCCGGTTTCTCGAGTTGATTTTTAAACGATAATCGATTCGCTTTAATGTTCATTGCGGTCGTCGTCAGATTGAGTCTCGCGACTCAATCTGATCCTCCGGTGAAGTCCGCCGCTCACCGCAGGTTGCTGCGGTCGACACCTCGGGCGCACAGGAAGCGAGAGGAGCGTCGGCGCCGAGAGGGTCCAGAGACTGGGTAGCATCTCCACCTCCAAGTCCTCTCTTTTCCTCTCCCTCTTACCATTGCTCTGTCTCTCTTTTTCTATCTTATCTCTCTGTCTCTTTCTTTATCTCTCGTCTCTGTCTCTCTTTTTCTGTCTTATCTCTCTATCTCTTTCTTTATCTCTCGTCTCTCAGTCTCTCTTTTTCTCTCATCTCTGTCTCTTTTTTTGTCTCGTCTCTCTCTCTCTCTCTCTCTCTCTTTTTCTCTCCCATCGATCTGTCTCTCTTTTTCTTATCTCTCTATCTCTTTCTTTATCTTTCGTCTCTCTGCCTCTTTTTTCTCTCTTCTCTGTCTCCTTTTCTCTCTCATCTCTCTCCCTCTCCCCCCTCCCCCAAACTCTATCGCTCCACCAACGTCTTTATATTCCTCCTCGATTCACCACCGTCCTACCCAACCGCGGCCGTACCTACTTATTCCCATCCACAGCCCCACCAACAGATCCCGGAGACTGAGTTAGCGCGCACGAGGCTCGCGGGAGACAATATGAGTCCGGGCGCTGTGTATACCAGAAGACCCAGCCGCGCTCCGAGCGCGATCGGTAGTCGCCACCACCGCGGCACAAGCGTCGGCGGCGGCGAGCAGAGGAGGAAGGAGCAGCAGCGACGCTATCTTCGATCCTCGCGGGAGATAATGCGGGTGCATCGAGCTGCTGCTGCTGCTGCTGCTGCACAAACCCGAGCGTTCGCGGGAGACCAACGGAGATATACTGTGGAAGGATGATCGGTAGCGGGAAAAGAAGAGGGTGGCGGAGGGGTCGGAGAGAGGAGGGAGGGGGAATATAGCGAGGAGCCCGAGCGCCTTCTCCGTTAAGGAGGGAACCGAGAGGGAATAAAGAGAGGATAGGGGATTGAGTTGTAGCCGCGAGTGGAGGATCTTATGTAGATTCCTTGTAGATCGTGCACCCGATTCGATCGCGATCGGCGGTCTACCCGGTATCGGGTTAATTAAAATTGTAGGCTCGGGTGGACGAGAGAGAAACAGTCGCTTCGCAGTTCTCTTCTCTTCAGAGAAGAGAGGAAAGAGAGACGGAGATGGAGAGAAGAGAGAGGGAGGAAGGGAAGTGGGAGGGGGGAGGGGGTGAGATACGTGTACACAAATGCGCAACACACATGCGCAGAGCCCTGAGGGCCTCCGCAGTTCCTCCTCGGTTCGGGAGCTGCCGACGACGACGACGACGATGAGGATGAGGACGAAGACGACGAAGATGCTGTTGCTGCTGTTGCTGTTGCTGCTCATTCTGTAAACTCCTCCGATTTTTCGGCTGCCTGGGAGGCTACTTACGCGAAATCCTATTACCCAAGCACGAGACACGACGACTCGTGCAGTTAATACTGTAGATATATGCAACCTTCGAGATACGTGGCGAACGAGAGTTAATACAGTGAGAGAGGGGGAGGGGGAGGGGGAGGACTCGCTAAATACGATATCGAGATCGAGCGACCAGGATGCGCGAGCGGATTATCGGCCGAGGAAATTAAGGGAGGGGGGAATAAATCGCGACCATAATCCAGTCGGTGTATGTGTGTTTTTTTTTTTACTGTGACAATGGAACGAGCAAAATGGCAAAAAGAGCGAAGATAGTGCAGAGATCTTGTTGGGGTTTTTTTTTTAGTTGGGTTACAATGTCGATGGGAAATTCTGGTCGGATTTTTACGCGACGCGAATTACACTTCGGATTTTTTTTTAGCTGGGTTACAATGTTGACAAGAAATTCTGGTCGTACGGATTTTTATGCGACGTGAATTACACTCCGGATTTTTTTTTTAAGATTTAGGTTCGTAAAAATAATTTTTTAAATTTGCACTTCCGTTTTCTGGACGCGGGATGAACTCGTTGGATGGTAGAGTCGCTCAAGACGCAGATAATGGCGAATTAACGTCAGCGAGGAGCAACGAAGGATTCTCCGTTCTCCATTATCCGAGGAGAGTAAGAAACGATCGACAAGTTGCGAGTTAAATTTATAGCTACGACTGCGAGTGCGGTAGGTGGTTCTAGTGACCCTTCGGGCTCCTCTCGCTCGTCTTCGGAGTAAACGTTCGCCTCGAACAAACAGAAATATTGATATAAACGTCCGCTCGACAACCTACCGCAATTATGTTGAAATTTCCATCGTTGGAAAGCAACGAAAACAAAAATTAAAAAATTATTCTAATAAAACCAAAGGATCGTCCTGCGTATAAAAAATGTATTATAACGATTGACCGCTATAATAACCTTTTACAATCGCTAGAATAATTTTTGAAACGTTAGATTATTATTATTTTTTTTTATTCGTTGCATTCCAACAATGCTAAGTGTGTTCATGTATAGCGTTTTTGCGTGTGTATGTTTCCTGTATTTTCAATTGGACGTGTGTATATTGTTATATGTATACGTATATTAGAAACCGGTAAATGTAAGGTTATACATATGTATAAACCTTCACGTATATGTTTGTACGTTTACTTATATGTACGTATATAACGGACGAGAGCTCAACAACCGCTCGGTTGCCTTCTCAGTCCGCTCGAATGCACTTTGATTGATTTATGGTTAACCCTGCCACACCACGACCCTCCCATCCACCCACCCACCCTCGCGTACGCGCCTCGAACCGCAGACGGCACGCCGCTCTCGGCTCGCTTCGCTCAACAGACTCCCAGACTATCTCTGTATCGGCGACGATTCGCCATTAACGCATAACCACGCGCGTATTAAGTGCCATTGACCGTCGTTATCCTGCAACGCGCGGACCGATCACTTTCCCTGTGGATACTTTTGCGATTTCGAGACGCGCCGCCGAGTCGAGTGGGTATCGATGATTGGAGAACGGAGCAAAAGTACGATCGTTCGTTATTGTGGATAATAAATATCAGTCGCGACTGATTGATTAAAAAAAATTATTTTCGTATTTTTTGTTTGAAGGATTTTTCCAAGTTATTTAAAAATATTTAGCAGTTCGAAATTTGTGTCGTTCAGAAATGTTACGAGTCATTTCTAAATTCGAAAATCTTTTTTTTTTTTTTTTTCTATTTAAAATTCGATTGCTTATTAATCTATTTAAGCGCCGTTCACGGAGCTTGTAAAGATCGGGTTTTCGGGGATCTTAAGCGAGGGCCGACCACAGCAGGTGAGCTGATAAACTACTGAGCGTTCGTTTTTACAACTCGCGTCTTCGAAAAGAATCTCTCTCTCGGAATAGTCGGGTCCCTGGTTCCTTTGCTCGAAACGTTTATTTCTCCGGTCACGTTTAATTATCGACTCTCTCGCTCTCTCGCACTGTCTTAGATTTAATTAAGAACCGAATTAGTTTATTGGCGTGTTCTTCGAGATATACAAGTCTTGTACACAACAGACTCGCGGTTTTTATTATCGCATACGGCAATAAATACTTCTCTACCAACACCTTTATTGCCGTCGACTCGGAGGGGGAAGTTTCATCGAGAAAGAGACAGAGAAAGGATAAAAAGAGACACAGATTTTGGAGAAATAATTGCTTCATTGTCCCATCTCTAAAAATATTCGTCCTTCGACCAATTAAAAAATATTTCCCTATTATTAAAATCAATTTCAATTTTTTCTAGAATCTTTTCCGCATTTTTTAAATATTTGTTTAACGCATAAAATTGTATAAACACACGCTAAAAAAAATTTTGCGAATGAATAAATTGAGTAAAAATTGCCACTCGAAGCTGAATCTATTTTTTTTAACGATGGCAAATCTTTTCGTCGATACGAACTCGGCTCGGGGTTCGGAATCCATGCAAAGTCCGTGCGCACAGCGGCGGAGGGCAAACAGCTTCCTTTGCATACATCAATTACGCTCCTCGCGGTTCCCATTATTAGCCCTCTATAATTTATTACTTTCCACCTTAATAAGCATAACAGTTCCCATGTTATTCGACGTTCGGGGCCGGCGAGTATAGTACGTATCGCGAGCGGCCCGTATTATATATATTTTTCCACGTCGTGTGCGTGTGCGACCTGTGACCCAGAGACAATCGTTAAGGTAGCGCATTGGGGCGTCGTGTACCTTCGTTCGACGCCGCCGATGCCGACGCCGAGTCCGACCAACCGGGGCCAAAGATATTTAATTACCTTCGGTAACGCTCACGAGCTGCACAGCCGTTGGCCACTAGCCAATGACTGTGCCCCATTGCAGAGGTAACGTCAGATCTTGGCAGGAAAAAAAATGCACACAATGACTAACTACTTTTTTAATTCAAGGATCCAAATTACCTGAACCACAAAATAATGTTGCAACTAAAAAATAAAAATAGTCGTTGGCCACCGGCCAACGACTGTGACCCATTGCAGAGGCAACGTCAAATATTGGCAGAAAAAAAATTAACACAATGACTAACTATTTTTTTATTCGAGGATCCAAATTACCTGAACCACAAAATAATGTTGCAACTAAAAAATAAAAATACCAATAGTAATAATTATTTTTCGTATAAAAAATAACGAGTGTCATGGTCCATATTGCCCACCAGTGTCCCAGTTGCTCGGCGCGAGTCCAAAAAAAAATGGCAAAAGTTCGGACAGACCGGAGGGAGTCGAGCGAATGGTCGGAACGAGGCGCGGGCGCCTGTGGAATCGTAACTCGTTCGTCTTTCTCGCAGTGAGAAAGAGAGCGAACATTAGTGGAGGGAAAGAAAAAAAAAAAAAAAAAAAAAAAAAAAAAAAAAAAAAAAAAAGGAGCGCGCGTCCAGCTTCGGCGGGAGGTCGAAATGCATCGAGCCTCGAGCCTCTCGCGAAGCTGCACATATATTTATCGTTTCGCGAGCTCTCGGCCAATGGCCAATGGCCTTCCGCTGGGATTCGGAGCTACGTTGGTCCATTGGAACACGGAGCGTTACACGTTTATAACTCAGAAGCTTCGCGATTTGCATAGCCACAACAAATTGCGTCTCTATATTGCGCGTTCAGAATCTCTATGCAGGGTGGTTCGAATCTCTCAGACGCATATATTTTTTTTTTTTTTTTTTTCGCGCGAGTAACACGACTCGACTGCAGCGGACTTCCGCCGCTGCTTGCGGGGCTCCAACGACGAGAGACGCGTCATTACACCCGGAGATCGCTCGTACCGCGGCGCGCATTCGTATCTCTTATCTCTCTCACTCTCAGCACGACGTACACGCTGTATTACATAATTATATGCGGAGTGCCGCTTGCCGCTTGCCCGCGACGCGCGCTCTTGGCGCTTATGGCGCTACACGGCAGCAGCAGCGCTTATGGAGCAGGCTCGGTGTGCACAGTCAGCGCCGGTGCCGGATGCACTCGTGGCACTTCTCGCAGAGATGCAGTCTGACTATGCAGTTTTGTGCAACCGGCTGCGTCCCGGCGGGTGGTGAATGGTGGGGGAGGGGGCGAGGTGCTACTGAGATTTTTTAGAAGTCTGAGACTTCTGAGACAATTGGTATTTTTTTACGAGATATTTTGAGCGTGTTACTGAGACAATTAAAAAATAAATAAAAAATAGATACTAACGTTGGTGAGTCTACTGAGACTACTGAGACAACTGAATTTTTTTTGCGAGATATTTGGACCGTGATACTGAGGCAATAAAAAAAATATATAAAAAATACATACAAACGTTTGTGAGTCTATTGAGACTACTGAGAATACTCAGACTCCTGAGATTTCTAAGACTACTGAGACGTCTGAGACAACTGGCATTTTTTTTGCGAAATATTTTGACTGTGTTAATTAAAAAAAAAAAAATACATCCTAAAGTTATCGTGAGTCTTGAATGCTTCGAACAGTATTTGGCGTAAAAGCGTTTCGCCTCGTTAGTCGTCACAGTTTCCTGCAAACGCCGCGAAGCAAAGTTGCTTTCGCGAAATAATTCCCTCCGCGAAAATAGTATCGGTAATGCGATATAAACGAGGACCGAGAACGGCGAAACAAGTCGAAAAACGGCATCGGAGGCTCGAACAGGCCGAAGAAAGCTTTGCGAATAAAAATCGCCGAGACAATACGATGTTGGCGCGCCTTAAGCCGCGCTATGCCGGTTCCCACCTCGAGGTCCGCTGCTGCTGCTGCTCGCGGGCATCGCGAGGGCAGAAACGAAGGAACCACGATCGTGCGGTATACCACGCGGTGGATTGTCAATTAATGAAACTGGACTCTTCTCTCCCGAAGGTCTGTTAGCATAGCGCACCGTAAGGTGGGTGGGGTCTTCGGTTGCTGCTGCTGCCGCTGCTGCTGGGAAAGGGATAAGGACGCGGGCGAAGGGCAACGAGGGAACGAGGATAGAGAGGAGAGAGAGAGAGAGAAAGGGACAGATATAGAGAATGAGGGAAAGAGAGAGAGCGAAAAACGTGCGGTCGAGCGCACGAGCGCGCAATCGATGCCCAAGAGTGAGACAAGGATGCGACGAGAAGCGACGAAGCGAGAGAGAAAGAGAGAGAAGGATAGAGAGTGAGAGAGAAAGAGTGAGAGCGAGAAATTTTAAGAGTGCCGGACGCGAGGAGGCGCCTCGTTTGGCCGAGGGAGGATAATAAATTACACCCAACATGCCCTAACCAGCCGCTTGATTATTTATTTAACAATAAAAGAAACCTCCGTCACACTGCGTCCTATACACATATTTATACAGACGGGAGATATACACCGTCGGTAATTTAATTTTCGCCAGAAATAAGGCTCGTTAAAAAAAAATAAAAAAATTGCCAAAAATGTTTCGCGTTTCGACAAACCTTTTTTTTTCTTTTTTTTTTCAAATTTTTTCCTGAAATGTTGGATACTGGAAAATTTACTAGGGTTGCAGGAGGAAAAAAGTTGAACCCTCGGAATTTGATAGGCGAAAAAATTTGCAGACTAAGCGGGGAATGGGGGGAGGGGGGGAGGTCGTCGACGGGGCTGAGAGTAATTGCCCGACGCTACGATAATTTCCTTGGGGACCTGCCCACACGGTCGACGAACCTCTTCCTCGACGCTGGATCGCTTCGACCTGTCTCGACGGCGCGGAACCCGCGCGTTTATGCATGTACGAAGCGCTCTAAGCGCTGTGGATGTCGCTGTTCACGTAGCGTTCGCTGCTACAGAGTATTCGAAGGGTCCGACGATGGCGCTGTCCGCTAGTCATTCTCGCTCGGTACCCGCGAAACTCGCTGTTTAAGTGCCCGCTAATTCGCGATATTTTATTGCCCGATTCGCGGCACCAGTCATCGCGGCTTGACGATGCAAAAAAAAAAAAAAAAATGCGGGACACGCGTCGCGCCTCCCACAGTTTTTCTGGGAAGAGTCGTCGCCGATAGCGTCGAATGTGTCAGCCTGTTCGCGTTTTACGTTAAACGCGCTTCAGGGACGATTTTTTTTTTCATATATTTAATTTTTCATAATAATTGAATTTTTTTCAATAATTTAATTATTTTAAAAAATTCATATAATTTTCTAGATTATCTAGAAAATGAATATAATTTTCTAGATTGTTTTAATGCAATTAAAAAAAAAATAATGTTGTGGTTAAGAGATTGTAAAGGATCATTGTGAAATTCTTGGACAAAATTTTTTTGAATTTTTTAAGCAATTTTAATTTCTCAAACACGGACTTCGAGATTTTCTCGAGAGAAAGAGATCCTCAAACCGCGATTCTCAAACGTTTCTCACTTGTTGGCAGTGTAACAAAATATTCGTTTCTCTCGTAGAGCAATAAACGGCGTCGTTAACGCGCGACAGAGTCGGGAGCGCCCGGGCGGCGCGTCCGGGCGCCTTTTATTGCCGGTAAATAACGCGTTTTATTCGACTCGACTCTCGCGCGCGACCAGAAACCCCCAAAGCAAACTATATAATTGAACGGTGGTTAATGCTGCGGTAGGTCAAGATTTTTTTTTTTTCTTATCGTCGGATACCAGGATACGAAAGTATTTTTCATTGTTTCCACATTGTCCGACGAAAATAAATATCAATTAATTTCACGTCAAAACAATTTGACCTATATCATTATTTTTTTATTTTTTATTTACACTTACAAAAATACTCGATAGGCTTATTATTGCCTAATTTTCGATTTAACGTTCCTACTTATAACAGACGATAAAGGTGTCGCTGTTATCATGCTAATCAGCCTTATCCTCCGTTCGCTCGTCCCATCTTCGACACTTTCCGATATCGAGTGCCAAGAAAACACGTTTTAACCTTCACTCTCTCCTGTTTTTAGTCTCGATCGCCGTCGACGACAGCTCTTCGACATTAACTCACTCGTTAGACGCAACCGATTTTCCGTCTTAGTGACCGATAATCGGACCCTCGGCTCGTTTATCGCGAAAAATATGCGCGGCGAGATCGTCGTCGCCGCCGATCGCTGCTGATCGGTAAAACCGAGCTCGGCAATCTTGCGACTCGTCCAGATAAACCTCCCTCGGGTCGTATAAACCGTGGAAGTTCGTAATTGCAACCGGAAAACGGTGCGCGTCAAGTCCGGTCGATAAAATTCTAGTGTGAAGCTCGCAGCGGATGACGGAATCGTTGGCAGAACGTTCGCAGCCATTTTTTTAACGATTTTCAATTATACACCGTGTACATTGTAATCGGCGATCGGCGATCGACGATCGGTATACTTTTTGAAAATTATACGACGTGGGTTGTTATTGAAAAAAAAGAAAAAAAATCCTCTCTCCATTTTCTAGTATAAGAAAAATAATAATAACAGTAATGACAGCTATGATTATTATTATGTGCAAAAATAATTAATCATCAATTTTATCTGCATTTCGTTTACTTTTATCGTTTCGCCTTCGCGCCAACGATTGAGAAGGCATCGCAATCCGACAGAACAAACAATCGTCGAAAAAGGAGTTGAAAAAAAAATCTTATTTTTACGACGAGCCGGACGAGCGTAAAAATGAATAAGAACAGGTTTTTGTAATGATACGCGGTGGGTTTGCGCGGTCAAATTGACTCGCGTGGTGCATCTTGAACTCGCAAAAAAAAAAAAGTAAAATAAAAAAAAAAAACAATACGTATGAACGAATAAAATGAAGTAAAGGAAAAAAATATACAACTTCCGACTGTCATGTCCATAAAGATCGTATCGGCGCGTAGGTGCGCGGAGCCCATTCGTTGATGTCTTATTATACCAGGTGGTTATTTACGATCGGCACGCAGCGAGCGCTCCGAAACGTCGAGCGTTCCGCCGACGAGCGAAATAAAAGAGGGGAAGGATAGTGGCAATAAAAAAAAATAACATCTATTCACATACGTATGTTTATATATTACACACGAATGAAGAAAAATATGCGGTATGAAGGAAAAGCGACGTAAAAGGCATCAAGTGCAATTGCAATTACCTGATTGCTTATCTCGCCCGAGATTGCCGAGTCAAAGCCGAGCTCTGCGCTGGAATCGTGGAATTCTCACTTTTGTCCCTGGGTAAAAATTCGCGTGTCTACTTAGATCGCTCCGTTTGTTCGCGCGTTGATAAAAATATATTGCGAGACTGTAATCCAGAGAGTTGCGAAAGGCGTCACGATCTGTCTCTCCCCTTCCCTTCTCCCTCTTCTCCCTTATACCAACCCTTCTATTTCTTTCTATTTTTTTTTCTCTCTCTCTGTTTCGCCCACTCGAACAGCCACCGAGTGTAAAGATGAAGATAGCAAGAGTGGAGCCCAGCGCGCCGGGGAATTCATTAAAACGATTGTTGATTGCGGCTCCGGCCGAGTGACATGTGGAGGGGGGAGGCCGAAGGGGTTTTTCGCGAGGAGTCGACGTCGGGAGTGAGACGACAGGAACGAGAAGGGAGCAGCAGCTGATGTTTTGTACTGTGAATGAGAAATAAGAGAAAGAGAGAGAGGAAGATTTTACAACTCGTGCCGTTTCCGGTGCACGCGATATCCTCTTCCTCGTTCATCTCCCTTCGCTCTACACAGTCGACAGATAAATGCGTGTCGAGTAACTTGTACTACAATCTCCCAATTTGGGTGATCAGTGATTGGCAGACTTTGCAACGAGTCACTCGGACGCTGCAAGGCCAAAAATAATTTTTAAAAAATTATGACATCTAACGGCTTATTTGCAAAAAATATATTTTATTCAGTTATCGAACTAATCAATACAAGATTTTCATTTATTTATTTATTTTTTATATTTTTTTTATTTGATGTCATTGATTATAGGATTCGAATGGTCAATGACTGCAGCAGTTTGCTTTTTTTAATTTTAAAAAATTATGACATCTATAAGTTTGCAAAAAATATATTTTATTCAATAGTCATCGAACTAATCAATACAAGATTTTCATTTTTTTATTTATTTTTTTATTTGATGTCATTGATTATAGGATTCGAATGGTCAATGACTGCAGCAGTTCGCAAAGTTTAGCACAGAGACGAAGACGATTCGCATGTATATGCAAACATTTCCAGACAGACAGACGGACGGACAGACAGACAGACAGACGGACGGACGGACGGACGTACACTCGTAATAATGATAAAGATCGGACTCTTCGTGGCGTGCCGGCCTCGTTACTGCCACGACCACTTGACAAGCGGACTCGCCACGGGGTACCAGTGGGTGAGCCCGGTAGCGAACCGAGCAGAAGAAGGAGGGAAAAAAAAACGGAGATGAAGAAAGAAATTGCGAGCCCGCGATCAGATATTCGCGTCGGCTTCTCGCAGAAAGAAAAAAAAATCGAGATAAAAGCTGCACGATGATTGTCGGTCCCTTCCTCACCGAGTGACAATTCCGAGCGAAGAGGCGAGGAAGCTCGTCCCACTTATCCGAGTTTACTCGGTCTTAATGCTCACAGCGGAGTCACGGTTCCTTGCATTGCAATTAATTCGCGAATCATCGTACGTTTCGAGTAGTGTGTAATTCTCGTGGAAACATCGGTCGAATTATGCAGCGGAGACGGAGAAACGAAATGTTTCTTTCGTCGTAGCTGTGCAATGCGATGATATCAGTGGCTTGTTGGACGGATTCGTGAGATAAGGAGTGAGACACGAACTGAGATATCTGAGCTACGCATAAAAATATATACATTGTATCATCAGACAAATTTATAATACATAAGCAATGTTATGAAATTAAATAGATATATACTTTGTGTCATAAAAAAAATGTATACTAAATAATTAATTTATGAAATTTAAATTGTTAGAGAAAATGCAGTAGCACAATTGAACCATTTTTTTACGAAGTCGATTTTACGGTTGAGATACGTTGGGAAAAAATCTCAAGAAACGACAACAAGACGACGACGACGAAGTAATTTTTTTTTTTCTCATTACGGTACATCGCGATTTTATCGCTTGTCAGTCCGACTAACCGAGACACGTTTCGTACGTACTTTGTATGAATAAAAAACACCGGTTTATATCGCTATACGCATAGTTGGATTCGCACTTGATCATGGATATCCATGTGCGTTTCGAACAATGTAAGTCCTAATCTTCGACTCGTTAGCCCGAAGTGCTCCCGGTTATCGTCACGACAAACTGTTCAATTATCACACGCGACGCATCTCAATCGCGTTCGCACGCTTTCCCGCGCTGCTTTTCCTGCGGCATTTTCACAGACTCAACAATACGTCGGGTTTTCATATCATTTTTTGCTTCCGGATTTAGACCCGGTTTCTGGGTAGAATTTTTTTTTACAAGACAAAAAATAAATACAAAATTAATTCGCAAATAAATTCGCACAGCTGTCGACCGCAGTAATTTCGAGATGTTTTTTTTTACAAGACTAAAAATAAATATAAAATTAATTCGCAAATAAATTCGCAAAGCGGTCGATCGCAGTAATTTCGAGATGTTTTTTTTACAAGACTAAAAATAAATAAAAAATTAATTCGCAAATAAATTCGCAAAGCGGTCGATCGCAGTAATTTCGAGATGTTTTTTTTTTACAAGACTAAAAATAAATAAAAAATTAATTCGCAAATAAATTCGCAAAGCGGTCGATCGCAGTAATTTCGTGATGTTTTTTTTCCCGCGTTAGTCGCTCGGTTCTCGCGGGGCAATAACTCCCGCAGATACCCCGCGAGGTCCTCGGTTCACGCGCATGCGCGAAGGTCCTATCGCGAAACGCGAAAAGGCTCTCGGGCCTATCTCGCCGCTCGCCAGGGTTCGAAGGCCCCCGGCGCGGCGTTGGCCGAGTCCTTCGCAGCGGCGGCTCCGAAGCGGCGCTCGACCTTCCCGCGATATCGAAACTATTCTGCTCTACGAGAGAAGGCAAACGCGGAGTCCAGCAAACGTCTTCGAGCCGAGCGAGATTCCTCGGCTCGAGAATTGCAGCTCGACGATCGACAAGATCGCCGTGATCTACGTCCGAGCGTAGATCACTGCGATCTTGGATCTCGAACCTCAGAGCAGTTGAGGAAGAGAGGCCGAATCGATCGATCTCGACGCGGGGGGTCGAGTCGATTACTGATATCATTTCCTTATCAATTTCTCACAGTTTTAAAGTCAAATTAAAAAAAAAAAAAAAAAAACTGTACACTGGGAAAAATTAATAGTTGTGATTACCAATCATTGGTTCGATCTACCAATTTTTTTGTTGCAGTTACTAAAATATTCGTAGCTCTGACCAACGATTGATAATCACAACTATTCATTTTTCTCAGTGTATGAGGACCAATTTCAGTTCTGTCTTCGTTATTCGATTCTGGGTCGGACCTGGGTAGAAATGGGGTTCTAGCCTGGCCATTCGCGACGTCGCAGGATTCAGGGTTACCTGGCGGTGCGGTTGATCCGCTCGCGCCTGTTATCGGTGCTCGCGGCGACGCCACTCGACCGGAGAGATACGCACAGGTGCCGCTCGTTCCCGACACTCAACCGGGGGGGAGGGTGGAGGGGGAGGGGAGGCCTCCCTCTTCGCCCTCGCGGGATCGTGTGTATATTCTAGATTCGGTTGACACGTGTACAAACGCTTCTACATATGTACGAACAGCTCGCCGAACAAGCCAGATATACGTCACGAACGCTCATACACGTCGCGACATATCCGCCGCGCTCGCCTCGTGTTGACAATACCCACGAGGCTTTCGAACGCGACACCAGATGGTCCGCGTCCGCCGCAACGGAGATGCGGATGTGGGTATAGATATATATTTATGTTTGGCGGGTTTTAGTACACTCTTAATTGTGTTATCGGGTCAAAAGTGACTGGTGCTTCGTGGTGACGGAGACAGCGATGGATTTTTTGGGGCAGGGGGATTTTTTGGTCAGAGTTCAGATTTTTTAATTTTTGTAGCTGGAACTGGTTACAAGATTTTTGAGGCAGGATTTTATTTGAGTATTCGACATAATTGATATTAAAAAAAATAATTAAAAAATCCGGAATTAAGCATTGATATTATTTTTTTTTAATTCATTTTCGTACTAAGTGTTACAATGTAAGTGATAATATTGACATAAATTATTTATGATTCAGGACAAAGAAAATCATATCGAAAACTGAATTTTAATCAACGATCCTGTTTTCCTTGGTTAATGGGCAAGTTGAGTCCTCGCCGAGGTCCCGAAACCCGAGTTGCATAAATCCTGGACTAGTAATCTCTTATAATCCTAATGTCGCACTATTTGCCTAGGCGCGCCGGGGTCGATTAGGGCGTCCACCCGGGCTACGAGACCGTCTACTCGTACCTCATACTCCGCCGAGCCATTCGGGATATTATTGTTTCTACCCTTGCATATTATAGTCGAATAACGATTAAGTGTACCGGGAAACTTTGCCCGGGGCCTCCGGCTTTGGACGATACGCGTCGCGGAAATTTAATTGTCAATGTTGTCCATCGACAGTAAAATGTGAATATCATTGGCAGCCAATAATTAAATTTACAATATTTTTTAATCCAATGACCAATTAAAAAAAAATAAATTCAATACGATTCTGATTTTCATCGCCGTCGACATTTTTTAATATCGTCATCAGTAATGAAGATCAAAATCGTACTTTATACTTTGCATACCAACCCTGACCTCACATTTAGCTGGCAGCATTTTGACATTTCAGCAGTGTGACTTTTTAGCAAACACGCCTCCCCCTAATCCTTCAAGACTAAGCGACGTGCGACTTTCGTTCACGTGGGAGAGAAATAGTATCCGACATTGATTGCCTCTCGATAATTAACGAGCAACGCCAGCAATAATTTCAGTCCACCCGACGACGCGTGGCCTGTTCGCTGACTTTGTCTCGAGGCCCGAGGCGATTCGACTCGGACTTCTCGGTCGGACGGCGAAGGCCTCGCAACGCGGAGACTCTGGGTGGGTCACCTCGCCTTCGGGGTCAATAGTTCTCCAGGCTGGATTACGTCCTCCGCACGAAGCGAACGCAGTCGGTGTACAAGTGGAAAGGGCTTCGACTCCGCGGACTCTGTGTTACTTCCCTTCGCGAACCGCTGCCGGCGGGATTTAAGACGGACTTAGGCCTTGTTCGCCGTCGCTGACCACTTTGCCCACCATTAACCATTAACGGATCTGCCCCCGCAAATGGGATTAGACGTTCGGCGTGATTCGAGAGACGTTTACGCACCGCGGAAAATTTGTTCTCGCTTCTTCGATCGGAATCTGCTCTGCGTTTGTGATTAAAAAAATATATTTAAAACCATTCCCAATTTTTTTTTTTTATTAGAGGAAATCGAGAAGAATTTTTTAAGAACCTTATTTTGACTAATGTAAATTGTTTCACCCTCCTTGAATCAAAGTCCCAACTTCCCGCCAAAAATTTAATTACCACGCGCGAAGTCACATTAAATATAATTAAATATCGCCAGTCTGAATAATAAAAGAGTCTAATAAAGCTACTAAATCTCGTGTTAATTGCTTTCGCAGGTCCCGCGGACTTGATTTAGCAGCTGTGACTTTGAAAAAAAAAATTTAATTCAAACTCATATTACGTATTAATTGCGCACATGAAAATTGCGTATCCCGTTAATTTTTCTTTTCCTTCTGGACCCGAACGCACGGAGCGAGGAAAATTCGCTCGAGTATTCGAAGAAATGGGAGATCGCGTCGGTAACTCTCGAGCATGAAGGTAGGGGAGGGGGGGGGGGAAGGGAAGGGAAGCACCGAGAAGACGTCAACCCTCGTGGTAATTCGCGGTTTATGACGCGCGACACGATTACAGCGCTGTGTCTCGTTATAATTGAAATCAAGAATGATGCGCCTGAGTTTTTTCCTCGCAGCGTTGGAAAAGTCAAGCCACAGGCGTCGCCGCGGGTGTCGTAACGTCTGCATTCGCGATAGAATTTTTCAGGCCGCTCTCCTTCCTCGTTTCGCACTCGACGCGCGTTAAGCGTCGCGAGTGTGGCGGAAAGTGGGAGGAGCTCCCCCCCTCTTCATCCCATCCCCCCTCCCCCTCCTGAACGTCTCTCGGCAACCGCACCGATATTAATCCCTGCAAGTTTAATGCGCACTCGCGACCCTAATTTTCAATACCATGACTTTTATCTCCTCTTATCATCTCCTATGTCTTGTAGATCACATCGTTACTCAGATCCTTGCGACGTGTGCCAGGAATTTTTATGACAGTGACGACAATTTTGTGGAAAATGAAAAAAAATGTTTTAATCGAATCTTTGATGTTTTCCCTTTTGTAATTTTTTACACGAATGAATGTTAATATTGTTTGGATTGCAAATATCCAAAAATAAAAAATAAATAAAAACACATGGCTCAACATTTTATTTTTTAAATTACTAGGGAAGAACCTTGCGATTTTCGGTGAAAAAAAAAAGTTCGATTTAACGAAGTTTTAAAACCCTATCCGATGGGAAATTTCCCGCTGATTCTAAATATCGCCAGTTTTTGTCCGATAAATAAAAAAAATTAGGAGAAAAATGCGAAAAACTATTTTTCAATTTTTCCCAATTTTGGCATTTTACTAAAATCGGTGTAATTTTTCTTTGGTTCAATACAATCGGAATTTTCTTTTTGCATTCGAAAGAAAACTCTTCAACGAAGAGAATGCCGTCAGGCGGAACGTGATATCTCGATTTTTCGATTTTTTGCAGATTTTTAAAGTTGATCCTCAAAAATCGCCAATTTTTAGAAGGGGTACCCCTTGCGTTTTTTGCGAAAAAAAAATTTTTGATTTCGCCAAGTTTAAAAACCCTATCCGATGGCAAATTTTCCGCTGATTCCAAAAACGACAGGTGTTTGCCCGAAAAATCGAAAATTCGAGGAGAAAAACGCGAAAAACGTTTTTTTTCTGACAAACTGCCAAATTTCGTCACGGTCCACTACCAATCAGACGCCGAGTTATATCGACAACAATGGTGGCCCATGCACTTTTTAATAGAGGATTCTCGAGTAAAACTGAATCGCAACGTGGACAAAGAGGGAGATCATCACCGAGGACGAGAAATGCGGAGGGTATCGAGGAAGGGGAAAGACGGGAACCAGGGGGTGGGTCGGGGGAGGGGGATGAAAGGGGGAGGGGGTAGATGGCGAGGAGGAAGAGAGAGCATGATCAGGCATACGCGTTTGTCGAAGGGAGAGTTGGCTCATGCGCGAGACAGAGAGATGATAATCTAAACGATCGCAAAGTGGGCTGCAGAAACGCGCCCGAAATTGGCAATAACAGGATATGCCCGGGCGGGGCCCCGGCGCGAACTTCCTATTCTGGTTAGCATTCAAATTGAATCTTCGTGGCGGCCGGTCGTGAAGAGTTACCGCCGTTAATGGACCTCGCGAACGTTCTCAAATTGCTGGCATATAGCCCAGGCTGCTTGCTGCTGCTGCTGCTGCTGCTGCTGCAGGTCGACGAAAAGCTGGAGTCTCTCCTGCTTTCGACCTCACTCTCTCTTTCCTTCTCTGTATAAACGTCTCCCTCTCACCTCTCATTCGCGTTTCACTCGACGAATTAATTCGCTTTTTTTTTAATACGTATAATAATCGTCCATTAGTATATTATATGCGGCGCCTTCGCGCGTCGAGTTTCCGTCGCGACTCTAATTGTTGAGTATTAAAATGAATTCCGGAAATTCAGGATTCCTGCTGCAAAGGTGGCGAATTATTTGTAATTAATATATTATTATTTACGAGGCAGCTGCGAAATAATTTAATTCAGTGAGTAGTAATAATTGAATTTCATTGAAAAAATGAAAATTAATTGACAATTAATTTTAATATATAATTATTAAAATTATAATGTAAGGTAATCAATACCTTACATTACTTATCAATGTTCCTTATCAACGCTTCGACTCCGATTGGATTCTCGTCTGTTTCAAATTAACTTGTAACCTTTTCGAAAGTACCAAAACCGTGTTTTCACCACCGAAAATCTTGTCGGCAGCTTCGACTCGGAGAAGTTCCGAGTAGTGTCCCTCGGTCGGTTCCGGACGCGTCTCTAACGACCCTCCTCGTCGTCGAGATTCGAAATGGCTAATTTAGCGCGGTGGTTCCCTGGGGACGAAGGTGGGGAGGGGGTGGAAGGGTGAGGGGCTTGCTCCCCCCCCCCCCCCCCCTCCAGAGTCTCGGGCCGCGGCGAGCGACCCCGAATGAGGATCCTGAGAGACGGAAAGAGCGCGCGAGCCGAGCGAGCAATGAAGCGAGCGGCGAGACGAAGAGTGAAGCGCGCGGACGAGGAAACGCGGGCGAGTTACAGTAAGGGACGCGGGATCTCCGTGTCTTGATATAATTCTATTAGAGGTAACTATGCGAGCTTCGGTCCGCAGCCCGTCGTTGGATTTAATCACGAAGTCAGCGAACCGTGCGATATTTTCCCCCTTCCCTCCCCCTCCACCCTCCTCGATTTCCACCCTACGAGGAAAATTCGTGCATCTCACATGTAACTTACATATCTGTTATACACTATTTTGAGTAATTTAAAAAATTTTATATTTTGAAATTGATAAAGAAAATCGTCTGATTGCAGCCGAGCTCAAAATGGACGTCCTTCGGGAACGAGAGGTCAAGGACAGTCTCGAGAGGCAACTTCAGGACGAGCAGAAGGCGCGAGGTGAGTTTGAAAAAAAAATGTGACACGTTCTACTGTATGGTAAGGAATGATACCGCCTAACTAGTAGAAAGAAAACAGAGACACACTAAAAAAATTAGCACAACTAAAAAAAATATTTCCAAGAGGTCCGACGAAATATTCGGGGGGTTGATGACGACAAAGGTAATGCCAACCCCTTGGAACGCTCATAGGGAGCTCGATTCCGTGACCTTCTCCGAGCGAGTCTCGAGGTATCGATTTCTCGGGCGAGTCTCGGGAAACCCGTTGGAGTTTGGGTATAACGCGTATCCGCACAGCGAAGATACAGAGAGAGAGACAGAGAGTGAGAGAGAGAGAGTCCGGGACGCATGACGGCGACGCTTCGAACGATCCAACGTGAAGACACATCATCGATGCGCTTCCTGCTGGGAGGCGCGTGTGCCGGGAGGTCGATTCCGCGATGTAATAATCGTCGGGATGCGAGAGGAGGAGGAAGCAGGAGTAGGGGAGGGGGAGGGAGGGGGTATATATCGAATGTCTCGAACGGGTTTCGTACCAAGGGTTAACTCGGTAATAAATCAAGAAGCCATAGAGACACTACGAGCTATAAAGTCTTGGGCCATCCACACGAAGAGGAGGAGGTGGGGGGAGGGGGAGGAGAAGGAAGAAGGAAGAAGGAGAGAAGTAGGATGAGGATGAGGATGAGGATGAGGTTCAGGTGGAGAGGGGAAGGACATTGGGCTCCTTCCCGCGTATCGTCTATTATTCTATGTTCATCGGAAGGTGGGAGGGGGGGGAGGGGGTCCTAGCTATGGTTGCCTTGAAGCTTCGACTCCGTTCACCCACTCGCGCAGCGCCCGTCGTCATCCTGGAAGCTCTCGCTGTACCGATCTCCCTTCCTGGGCTGTTTGGTGCTGCCTCGACGTCGTCGTTACGTCTTACGACGTGGAGAGACCCAAACCCAGGCCCAGGGCTCTCGGTGTATGTATAGGTAATGGAAGGAAGGAGCCCGCGGACCGTGGCAAAGGCCGCGATCGCTCAGCCAAGTTTGTATCGGATGTCAGTCCGTAATAGAATAGTTGTCTCGTGTTTATGGGTTGGTTCCTTTGACCGCGCGGCTTATCCGACGGGCGGGGAGCCGATTCCGGTGTTGCTGCTTCCGTACTGCCTTTTGGTGTGAGTGAGAGTGAGAGTAAGTGTGAGTGTGAGTATTCTTGCAAACGCAGCCATTGGCTGCGAGATCTTGACTCGGACGATACTTGCAACCATCCTCAATCACTGTCTTCACGCTAAGGGAAGACTTCCAACGATATGGAAGCCCAACCGAATTATCAAACTTTGCTGAACTTGGCCGAGCGAAACTTTCCTGGGTTTTGTTCCATTGTCACGGTTGACCCCTTTGACGGATGCTGGGAAAGGAAAAAAAAATGCAGGGACATTGATGATTTGTCTACGATATTATGCACTGAAAAAAATCAGTAGTTGAGGCTACTATTCATTGGTGACATCTACCAAAAAATTGGTTGCAGTTACTAAAATATTGGTAGCCCTTACCAACGATTGGTAGTCACTATTAATTTTTCTCCGTGTGGTCCTTAATAGGGAACTTGAAGATATTTCAATGACAGCAAAACCCGTCTTGATTTTTTTAATGTTGGAAATAGTTCAATTTTAAATGTGACAGAATTTACGTCGCATGTTCTGAATTTTCCGAGCAACTTTTACGCGTGACAAATTAATCTTCGTAAAGTTCAGGACACGCGTACGCGAAACGTCACGTGGCACTTGCCATATCGAGTCGCGAATATCAAACTCACGACGCGGCCGCCACGTCGTGAGTCGCGCCGGAGAATCTATGGCCGCCGTCGCATTACGCATTCAACCCGGGCGCAATACACGTCGTAAATAAAATATGGCCGCTGACAATACGTGTCGGATAACTCGGCAGCGCTGTGCGAGCTTTAACGTTCCGTCTTCCTCGGTACCTCGCCGCCCTCGATGCGGTTGACAAACGCATCCCCCGCGTTTTTTCCCTTTCGAGCCGGACTTCAAGATCGATGACTCCCAGCGACGTTTTTTGCTTTTTTCGCGATGTATCGTTCATATTTCATCCCGGAAAACACGGAGATAACAGAGGAAAGTCGATTGTCCGTCGAGACAACGGAGTTAAAAGCTGGAGGATTAAAATTGAAGAAAAATATATATTTTGCTTCAATGCTTTTTGGGAAACAAGTTTATTTTAATTGATAACATTTTTATTGGTGATGATATCCAACCCAAAAAAGTTGCATTCGATCCTAATCATCAGATGTGACATTTTTTTTTTTTTCAGGAGGATTAAAATTGAAGAAAAATATGTGTTTTGCGGCAACGTTTTGCTTTTTGGAAAGCAGTTGATTTTTTAAGTGATAACATTTTGGTTGGTGATGATATCCAACCCGAAAAAGTGGCATTCGATCCTAATCATCACATGTGACGATTTTTATTTTTTTTTTTTTGCGAAGCCGATTTCGTCGCGACTTTTGCTCAGCTTTTCATATAGTTGCTTTCTCTCTCTGTGCCAGACGTGACAGCTTCGTCGGTCATGGAAGTTCCCGATTCCGAGGGAAAAACGACTCGTCGGGTGCCGAGCCCTCGCGGTAACACGAGACTGGGACAACAGCAGTCCATTAGTCAACCGGCTCGATGTGTCAATACATGAATACGACAGCCAAGTCGTGAAACGGGTATAGCCGAGCCTCGTCCGGAACCCGGACGACGAACCCCCCTCCCCCCCTTCGTCATGCACAGCGCGGGGGGAGACAGACAGTCTCTCTATACATTTACCGCGCGATATCGTTCTGATATCACGAAAAACGTGTGGCAAGGAGAAAAGCTCTGAGTTGGGAGTGTCGGTGGTTTTATCTTTCTGATGCGACGATACGGGCGCAGTGTGATAGCAAAAACCATTCATGGTTATTGATATATTTGCTCGGGACCCATCAATCCGCTCTATAAAAATAAAATAAAAAATCTATATGTGACTTTGAGATAATCATAAACTTAAATTGAAGTCATCATCTTGTTCTTGAGTGACAGCTTCTTGGTTGAGTTTTCAAGTTCAAACTTTTTTCAAGTTCAAACTTTTGTGATACAAGTTCAATTCCCAAGCTGCCTTCTTTTCGACATGCCCTTATTATTATTATTATTTGTGATGAGAAAAAAATTAGATTTTTTCGGTGCCTCGTTTTTTGTTGTTTTGAGGAGTAGAGGCTTCAGGTGGAAGTCGCAGGCAAAGCGATGCGTAATTTGTGACACTTTTCGTCTCTTTCGTTCTCCGTCCTCGTTAGGAACCGGAGAGCTCGACGACGACGCTGCTGCCGGGTCGTCCAGAAGGCAGGATGATTGATGAACCGTAGTCCCGCGGATATTTACGCGCGGCTCTTCGAAATGCTCTACTCTCATTCGACTAATGACTGCGTCTTGTAAGACACACCGTGTCAACCGTCGCACCCTGTTTCTCGACTTCTTTGCCGCCCTCTTCCTCGTCGTCTTGTGTACGCCAATCGTCGGTGCGGTAACAAGAGCGCTTTAATATTTACTTTTTTTGCTCCCCAGAGAATTTCCGTTTCAAAATAATGTCAAGTATTTTTTTTATCTTCCTTGTTGCTATTTTAATTGCATTGCGATTCGACATTTGAGCATCAATGTCAAAAAACGATCAAAAGTTGCCTGTTATAATAATTTCATTCAATGAAAATTTCATTGAATGCCATAAAAACGTTTTAATGTCGACCAACACAATTAATCAATAGAACTGCAGTCATCGTCCGTAAAGCCGTGCATAAAACAGGCCTGGAGTGTGTAGACACAGGTTACTGGCCCATTCAGAATTCGGATTGCGTGACATTTTGCCGAAAGGTCGCCAGTAACATTTGCCTTCCAATCCCGCGAGGCTCCGGAGGTTGTAAAGGGAATTGTATTATCCTTGAGTCGGTTGGAGGGGGAAGCAAAGAGCGAGAGAAGTGTCCGACGACGAAGAAGGAGGCGACGAGTGCGCGACGCACACGTAATACGTCCAGGGTGAAACAATAAGATGGCCTTTATCGCGGTAATAAATACGACGCGATCTCACGATTGACGGTGCCGGGTTCCTCTCTCGTTAACCGGAAATTACTTTGATCGAACAGTCTTTGGTGATTCTCGTCGTCGTCGTCATCGTCGTCGTTGTAGTCGTCGTAAAATCAGAATACACATTCGACCATCGATTCTCAGCGTTCTCATCGTCCGACGACGTTGACGACGTTGGTATCCAATATTTTTGTCGGACCAGACGAGACGTACGTCAAACGATAAACCATCGTCGAATTTACGAGTCCGTTTTCCTCCGGACCAATCGTCGCCTCGCTTCTTACAAGCCAAAAGACAACAAACCTTTCTCACGCTCTGAAACAGACTCCCTACGATTACGATCCAATCTTGTATTATTGAAACATATATGGATTTATATATATAACATGTGGGGGCTATGGAAGATCCTGGCATTTTTCGTTTCGCACTTCGCATGCCTGATCGACGTATGTAACATTGTAATAACCTAGTCGTGGGTAACACGAAGACTCTTATTAACAATAATAAATACAGAGACAGGCGGAGTTGTGGATGAAGAAGGGGGCCTAGAGTAGAGATGATGGAGTTGGTATCGCAGCTTCTGGATACGATCGGTCTCGGGTTATTCGGGCTGCCTCGTGTCATCCGTCGACGACAGGATCCGACCGCCTCTGCAAAAAGCCCTCAACTCATCGACGTCTCTTTTGGGTCTCTTGGCAGCAGCGTTACAGGCGAACGAAACCGCGGAAGCTTGCTGGGAACCAACGCTATTCGTGTGTACGTTCATATCATGTATACATCGTATACATGTATGAATATGTATATATAATACGAGCCGATGCCTCTTGCGCAGTTTGCTCTGAGCTACATTGTCAAAGAGAAGTCGACGCCTCGCTTTACACCAACTATTATTATGCGGCCTTGTTGTAATTAGCCGGAAGGTTGGCAAGGCTCAAGCCTTGCACCAAAGACGCGCGCAAAGCTTAAGAGAAAGCCCAAACCTCTCCGTGTGTGTGCATTTTCCTTCGTGGCGCCTTCGACGAGCCTTTGCTTTGGTGGAAACTGGTTGATGACAGGTGGCTATGGGAATTGTGGGGTAAGCAGCGTTCCATAAGGGTGAAATATTTTCAGAACTCAAGAAATATTTTCTCCCAGGAAATTTTTTTTTTTTAAGGATTCAGCGATATTGATCATCTTGGCTTTGTCTCCAGTTGCAGCGAAATAACATCAATCAGTCGCCAAATTATTTTTGCAAAGTCGTAAAAAGTGTAACCGGAGCTTCAATCCGACACTTCGATATTAAAATCGGTGTGGTGCTCTCTTCATCATTCGTATTGGATACCAAGCCAAGGTTGAGTCTGGTCGAGTCCCGACAAACGGCGCCCGAAAACCCGTACAATCAAAATCGCTCCGAGATTTATACGCGCATAGATATACAGCGCAGTCGAAACCCCTCGAATTAGCCGGGCGGTAATGTCGGGGATCGGGTGTCGGTGTAATTGGGACCCGGGGGACTCTCCCCCGCCGCGTACGATTCCAACCCCGAGCGCGTGTCCGCGCGTTCACCCCTCTCTCCCCTCGCGACAATTCCCTCGTCGTCGAGAAACGAGTCGTTTCCGTCCTGGCGACTGGATTGCTGGGGTACAATAGAAATTCGCAAGTTTGCACTGAAACGAAACGATCACCAAGGTAAAAAATGGTCCATTATCAATTTTTATAAAAACGGTCAATTTGATTCACAAGACTCAGCTTTGTCTCGAAAAAAAAAAAAAAACCTTGAAACATAGAAGGGCATCAACTAACCATGAGACTAATCGAGCGTAAAGCATTGCAGCCACTCTGACCCCCGTCGTGAATTCGGCCTGACGCGATTCCGAAGAGGCCTCACCCAGAAATCATGCGCAAAAGTGCGAAGAAAATGCGGAGTGGGAAAATCGTCAAAGAACCCACCAGCCACCTGTGCCCGTGGGTTCTCCGAGCCGTGGACGACAAACGCTACCCTTTCGGGTTTCGCCGGCCACCCCTCAACCGTTGCGCCGCCCTTCTCGACGATTCTGGGATCCTCGGAGCCTCAAACCCTGGTCCGCTTGCCGCCATGGTCGTCGGGTTTGGAACGGCGAACGGTTACCGAGAGTTTGGGGGGTTCGCTCGCGTCAAAACCGTCCGAGTGGCGAGAGCACCTTTGACGTACACACCTGCGCTTCACACAAACACAACGACGAGAGAAGCACCCTCGAATTCTCCCTCCTACCCCATCAGCACGTACTACTGACCCCCACCCCCAACCCCAGTTGGGCAAAGCATCAGGGGCTTTATTTTCGCGGTCCCGATCCTATCCTACATCACATACACACAGCCAAACCCAACACAGCCACATACGAACACATATACAGACACCTACAGACACACACAGCCGTTGACGTCCATTCTATGCTCGTTCTTTTTATCTCAAAGCCGTTTCCCTTTACGGCTTTCTCTGTATATTCCTTAATTTCCAATGAGTCGGAATACGACACATGAAACGGTGAACATCCGCCACAAAGGGGGATATTGTCGAGTAAGCGCACAACGTAGCTCACATAGCCTGGATGCTCTCACTCTGGTTCTCACCTCTATCCCAGTCGTCGAGTCCTTCCATCTCTCTCGCTCTCCCACGCGACGGCCACGTGGGGATCCGTTTCCTCTCATCCTCGCGGTTCAGTCAGGTATGGCCCCTCGTTCGAGTCGAGTATATTCGCCTCTTAGGGTCTGCCGCTCGATAACGTCCACCCCCCCTCTTCCCTTAACGTCGGAGTCTTCAATGTTTGTCCACACGTTGTGTTCAGTCCTGACTTTGCTTCTGCACATCCGTATCTCCTAATTCGCTGGTTCAAGCCACTCTTAAGGGTTGGAGGATGGTACAAAGGTGTCCGCATTGAGGGCATCCAGACCCGCGGGGCCAATTCTTTCCGACGAGGCCAAAGACACAGGTATCCTCGTATTCATTGAGTCGCAGGGAAATACGGTTCAGTCCAGCGTCGCAAGGGCTGCTCAGTGAACCGCGACGTCGTTGAGCATAGAGGGGGAGGCTTTCCGTTCGTAGTCGATAATGTTTTGCTAATGTTTTCCCCACCGTCGTGACTTCAGTCACGTGAGCGAGTAAACTGCAGCGCGGCCAATGTGACCGAGCGAGATCCGAAGATTCAATGAATCAGAACGTATGAGCGCGGCGTTGAAACGTTGAGTGACGATGCGCGACGAGAGGCAGCCTCCTCCACCTCCTACGGGTTATGCTAGTCGTAGTCGTCGTTGTCGCTTCACAAAGGGGTTGCGTTTCTTGCTTGGTTCACTCGCGTTCTCGTGCAACGTTCCACACGCAACGCTGTCCACTCGTCTGGCGAGTGTAATATCTTTGTTATGCTGAGGAGAGACTGGTGTTGGTTGGATAGGCCTCGATTTTGCAATGAGGTTGCCTAAGTAGGATCCTTAGCAGTTGGGTTGATGATTGGCAATGACGATTCCTACCAAACGGTATGATCAATGTATTCGTAGACCTAACCAACGATAAGTAACCATCAGCATCTGCCAGGAAGTCGATTCTCCTGGGTAAGGCTACATCATTCGCCCAACGAATGCCATAGTATGGGTCTCACTCCAACCATCCACCCTCAAACCCCACCATTTCCCCTCACATCAACTCTTTTGTCAATTAGCCTTCCATAAGTTGACAGCGATATGAACCACCCGCGCATCGTGTGCACCCTTCCGCAAACCCGGAGTTGCGGAGAAACGCGGTTAAGTGCTTTTCCAGCGCGGGGCCAAACGGGACGCAATTAGAGACGACAAAGAAAGTTTAATCAGTTGTACCGGACGAGGAGGGGGGTTGGCGAGTGTGATTAATTAAAATCAGTCTGTAGGTTACGATGCAAAAGCGACTCACTGCTGTGTGTGTTACGTAGGTCCTTTTCGCCAAGGTCTAGGGTTGCCTAGGTCCTGTAATTGTCGGAGAATGAAGCGCGTGACCTCAAACGCGGCGCCTCTCCTCGTCGTCGTCGTCTCGCGTTACGGCAACCTGGCGCGCAACGTTGGTATTAGGTCGACGAGTTCTTCTGGGTGTATAAGTGCAGTGCAGTTGAGGAACGGAAGCCGACGGTCAAAATCAATTTGCCACCGCGGGTAGTCCGAGACATGCCGGACGAAGGGTATATACCCTACCCTACCCTACCCTACCCTACTCTACCAACCTATACCCACCTAGCCACCTAACCTACGCAGTCTCGGCCCGGCTGATCGGCTGACCCGGGCGAACTGGTGTTCGGTTCTTGCAGGAGGCCCGGTATTATGTCCCTCTCGTAGGCATCGCCGACCACCTATGCTATGTCCTGGACGCTACACGGTTGTATCATGACGTTGGTAGTGGCGCTGCACCGTCAGGATGTTCCCCGTCCAGAACCAACAGCAACAGTAGCAGCAGCAGCAGGACGAAGAGCTGCAGGGGCTAGAGCAATGGCTGGCAAGGGGGTAGGTGCCGCGGTCACTTTGTGAACTAAGCTGGCTTTGCCCGCTGTTTAATTAAGTCCCGCCTAGGCTACTCACTCCGCACTCTCGCTCGCTCCTCCGCGAACCGGACTACGACGACCACCACCAACACTAGAACGACAGCAGCGGCAGCAGCATTGCCACCAGCTACGTCGAACCCTCTCCCCGTGAATTTACTCCTCGCGTTCTATCATCCTCTCACTCTCGACCTGTGCAAGCTCGCGTTCTCTACACGCAAAGAGAGACAGCAGCAGCAGCGAGACTCGACCGTGTCGCCTGATTTCGCTCGCTCTGCCTGCGACGACCTCGTGAAGGTGACACTGTTGCTTCTGCGTTAACAGATGGAGAAATAGACCTGGGAGAAGCTGAGGGCTGCAAAGAAGTCCTAAGGGAATTTGGAAAAGGAGTCAGACACCCATTTATGAAATATCGATGGTGAAGACAATTTTATTCCTTGGGTTTGTTTTGTGGACGTCTTGATGGACCATCAGGACACATAACTCTTGTTCCTTCAGCAGTTCTTGAAGAGTTACAACAGGACTAGAAATGTGTCCACCATTCAACTTTCAGGCGTCACTTTCTGCTGGTCGTTGAAGTCACCAGAGCCGCATCCGCGGTTCCTATGACTTCAGGTGGGTGGGTTTTCGCTTCACACAGCCGTCCAAATGGACATTTCGGATCGCAATTTTTTTTGGTACCTGAATCTTGTGTAATTTGACTTCCAACTCCGCGAATTGAAGCACGTTTAGCTTTGGTCCTGCCTTGAGAGCAAACGAACACTGAAACGCACACAGCACACGGCGCAAGCGCCAACCCACACGCCGTGAACGTCGAACGCCGCGTATATCCTTCGCACGCGCGTATGAATTCGCTGGCGCATAACATTGAGCTTCCGTAATATAATTGTTAATGCGCTGATGGGCCCTCGGGCTCCTGTCAGCCAGTGTGTTTATGCATTGTACACGCCGGTATAATGTACGGTTGGTAACGCGTCCGTGGGTCCGTTCCAACCAGTAGCATCACCACCAGCAGCACCAACAGCAGCACCAACATCAGCCAGGCAGCAGCCAACCCCTTACGTAAAAATAGACGCACATCGCCAGCATCGCCAGCAAATACAGCGCCGATGAGCACAGCGCCGTTGCGTCTTCCTCTCGCTCTCCTCGCCGCTGTAATATATATAATAATCGCGTGTACGTACGTGAGAAATTAAAAAAAGAACAAAAACGACGAAGAAGAAGGAAAATGGTAGCAAGAAAAAAAAACATAAAATAATCAAACACGAGACGCTGCTGCGTCTCATCGTCGGATGCCGCTGCGCGACGTATACACAATTTTTTCTATAACGCGATTAGCGTCTTCTTCTTGTTTTTATGTGTATAATGTACGTCGAGGGCAAAGCGTGTAGTGGGTTGAAGCGCGTTATAGTCGTTATAGTCGATCGTCTGGACACGGCTACCGCTTTCTCCCTCTTTTGGTCTTTTGTCTCACTTTGTCTCACTTTGTCTCACTTTATATCTGTCTATCTCACTCTCTTGGCTCTTTATCTTTAGCTATCGCTATCTTTTCTCTCCGTCTGACGCGTCTTCTCCTCGTCTTGATTTCCCTACCCCCGATCGGGCAAACATCCCTCGGTCTTGTTTTTATTCCCACTACATTGCGGCGCGGATAACGAGGCTTTCTCGGACCGTCGATGTGTACAGACGACGTCGTTGCTATCTTCCTCTCTCTCTCGACTTTGTATTATCACGGTCCAAGGACGTCTGAAGATTGTGTTGATGCCCACGGTGAACACGCGCCGCGGCTGCATGCTAATAGATTCGCAAGCCGCGCGGCAAGATCCGCGGGAAGCAACGATCTGTACGGTTTCTCCTCGTCAATGCCGCAGGGTCAATTTCCTCGGTTAGATGGATAAGATAATTATATATGTACCGCGGGACTTTTGCATAATGCGAGAGCCGGAGGGTGCTCACTGGGAAAAGTATATTCTTGTTGTGCTGCTGCTGATGCTGCCTCTGTGTATACGCAGCCATGATACCTGATGAAAATAAGAGGGTGAAATACATTTGTGGAAAACTGTTGTGGATCCTTTGGAGAATCCTGCTGTGAATCTTGTGGATGGAGCCTGTGGATCGTCTGGTCTGATCCTTGAGTCGTGATGAGCGAGGGATGTGCTGCCCTCGTTTCCATTCCACGTATTTTATATTACAGCCAAAGAGTCGAATGCACTGAAAAAAATTAATAGTTGTGTTTACCAATCGTTGGTCAGAGCTACCAATATTTTAGTAACTGCAACCAATATTTTGGCAGATCGAACCAATGATTAGTTACTGCAACTGCTAATTTTTCTCAGTGTGCACAAAAATCGAGAAGGCGTGAAATATTGATTTCCCACCGCGGAAGTCTCGTTAATTCGCGTCCTTAGAGCTCGCGGCTCGGAGTCTGGGTATGTCTCGCGATAAACTCGCGGTGCCGATCGGTGCTACGCGGCGTTTACGGCTCACGGAGACTCAAATATTTAGAATGCCTAACGCCGAGAGAGAGAGAGAGTCGCGAGGGATGCGAGGAGCGAGAGGCGGCGGGACGAGGTTACGGCGAAACGCAGAGGCAAAGTGCGATGGAGAACTGGTAGCGCTTGTATACCCGCGCCTAATCGTATTTCATAATAATGCTTCGCGGCACTGGGTATAATAAACAAAGAGGACGTAAGAAATACCGCTGCTGCTGTTGCTGCTGCTGCTGCTGCTACATACAAGCGAGAAGCACAGCTACCGTATGTATAATCGCGCCAGTGGCAACAGCTACGAAGAGTGAGAGAGCAGGGGCGAGAGAAGTGACAGAATAAGAAGGAGAGAGAGAGAGAGAGGGAGAGGAAGTGATCAAGAGGGTGGGGGAGAGGGGAAGTGAGAAGGAGAGAGAAGAAGAGAGAGAAAGGAAGTGATAGAGAGAGACAGAATAAGAGAGAGAGAGGCAAAATGAGAGGGAAAGAGAAGAAGAGAGAGAGAGGAAGTGATATATAGAAAGAGACAGAGTATGTAACTTGCTCGTTCCATAGTTGAGCTTCTCTGGCTTTTCACATATATATCGCACCCACACACATAGACATATATATTTCATACACATATATAGATACTGAGACTGAGCATCTCCATCCTTCTCCGCCAACCTATGCTCTCTCTCTCTCCTTCAACGACGGTAGCTTATTTACACTCCGCGCCAGACGCGAGAGGAAGGAAGAGGAGAGTGCGAGAGCTCGAAATTTCGTCGGTACACGGAATTTAGATGAAATTGCGGAAATTACTTCGCCGCCAGGAAGGAGAACGACAGCAGCGACAACGACAACGACAACGACCCCCCAACCTACCCTTCGTTACACGTGTGAAGCCTCCGCAGCTTGGAGCGAGTTACACTGTCGGATAGCAGTCGAGGATAACGTCGCGCTCGGTGCCCGATGACACGCGAACAGGAATTTCGCTGCAGCTCCGCCGAAGCGACGGGAAATATGCGGCAAGGAAACACAGCGGAAAGCGCGATGGGAGGAAAAATGCTTTCGTAGGGAAATAGGCTGCCTGTGTTTTTATGTCCGATGTGGAATCGAGACAGAAAAAAAATACACACAGGGAAGAAATTTAAAAAAAAAAAGGAAAACTATTTATCGTTAGTCGAATTAAATTAAGGCCCGCAAAAGGAACTCCGCCGACTTCCCTACATATTTTATAGCGAAATAGCTATATTTACAAGATTCCGGGAACTGTCCGGGAAAGAGTTTTACGCTTTTTACGTATCCCATATAACTGCGCGGTAATTGCCCACCTCGACGCTTGTCGGGACGCCGATGATTTGGAGAAAAAGAGGAAGGAGGGAGAAAGAAAAAAAAAACGAGGATGCAAAAAAATGGAAAATATATTCCAATATTTATGCTTGCAGTGGTGGTTTACCGGTGGTTTCAGCGGCGGGGCGGCGAATTCCGTGAAAAGTAAAGCATTAAAATGGATAATCACACGGCCGCCGTTGGCGTCGTAAATTCGCGTCCTCGGGTTCGAGGCGAGGGAGGGGGGAGAGACAGTCGCGCGCGACTTTGTTCCTGTGGCGGCTGCCAGGTCGTTCGGTGTCCTCGTCGCCCTCCTCGTATCCTTTTCTCTCTCTTTCTATATGTATGTATATATGTATCCCATCCATCTGAAACTGCGGCTTTAGCGCGTGCCAACGGAACCTCGAATTACATTAAATTACGCACGACGAGAAGGGCGTAAATAAATAAAGTTCATGTGTAACGGGTAACCGGTGATTATGAACCCGCGGTGTCACCCCACAATCCATTGCGACGCACTTCTCACCCGCACGAGAATCCTGACACCGCACTTGGCACTTCCCTATTTCTTTCTCTCTCTCTTTTACCACTTCCTTATTTTTTGTTTGCATTTTTCTGTCGATTTTTGGCGAAACGTCATCGCGACAAAAGTTTTATTAACGCGTCGTTACTCTCGGTCAATTTTTATTTAAATTTATTCGAAGCTGATTGGAAATTTTGTGAGATATTAAAAATTGGAAAATGTCCAGATTCGTAATAGGAAAATATGCGATTTAGTTAAATAAAAAAATGCGCCAAATCTGCTTTGTAAG
This sequence comes from Itoplectis maculator, assembly GCA_964034905.1. NCBI lineage: Eukaryota > Metazoa > Arthropoda > Insecta > Hymenoptera > Ichneumonidae > Itoplectis > Itoplectis maculator. The sequence goes on from OZ035859.1 coordinate 8,992,125, forward strand.
AAAGATATATTTTTCTGCTAAACGTTATCATTATCATCAGACGTCGATAAGAACATTAGCCAATAAGCACAAATAATGCACTGGCAATAAAATTGTTTCGCGTTTTAACGACGCATCCGTCATTCCCTGTTTTACGAATACATTTCTCGTACATACCTTCAGGACGAATAATACGGACAAGAAAAAAAAAAGAACTTTTAGGAGCGATAAATATTGTCGCCGCGAGCCGTGACATTGATAACCCGGAATCCGGTGCGTCGTTTCTCGCATTTATTGCAGATAACATCGTCAGGCTTCTATAAGCCTCGAGTACTGGAAATTCTGATAATAATTAGAAATATGCTTACGACCGTAATTCCAAACGTAGATCCACGCAGCAGTGACCTTGCGATGCTGAGGAGGGGGCGAAGGTGGGGGGGAGGGGGGAAGGGTAAGCCCGTTTACTGCCAATAAGGGTGGCATGCATAATAGAAAGCTGCGCGAGGGATATAGCAACCGACAGACCGACAGTGAGACTCCAAAAGGGATGCTAGTGATTCTACTTTACGAGGATTCCGCCCGCACTGACACCATTAAGGGGGGAGGGGGAGGGGGAGGAAGGCAGCGAGTAGCCAGAGTTTCTCGCCCGCTTCTCTCATCGTTTCCTTATGGGTCTGCGATTACACGAATTACATTTCGGGTAATTATGTACCTTAGTGAATTTTATTTCCTCGTTTCTTCGCATCTTCTAACAAAAACTTCGACCTATTTTTCGTTAAGAAAAAATATTTTCTATTGATTCCCTCAACACGCATATTTTTATTTTTCTTTTATATCCACTGCAAAAATTCAAATCAGCGATACATATTTTTTTCTCTTCTATCCACTGCATCATGTCTGTAAAAAAAATCAAAATCAGCGGTACATATTTTTTTCTGTTCTATCCACTGCGTCATGTTTGTAAAAAAAAATCAAAATCAGCGATTCCATCAGTGTGCATCACGATGCGGACGGCGTTTAGGTACGTGTTCACGTCGCCGCGAATGATCTCGTTCTGGCGCAACCAATTTGGCGCGCGCCGAATGGTTCATAGTCATTGATGGGTCGTGCGCGTTAACGATTATGTTTCGGCTGTAATCATCGGAATGATTGTCTCGATCGTCGCTCTAATAAAGCCCGATGGGCGCGCGCAGTACACGGCGCGTCGTCGGTGGTCGCGCGTTACGCCGGACCGACCGTCATACCCACCCCTACTCCCCTCCCCCACTGGTCCAGCTGGATGACGATGATGGCGCGCGCGTAATTGCGCCTGATCCCCCGTTCCCCATGCGCCCTGCGATGTCGCGACGCCGATCGTCCCGACAACGAGCGAAATCATTGTGAAATGTGGTCGCGAACCCCCCTCGCAACATTCACCCCCTCCCTCCCCCACTTCGTCGTTGTCGCATTGAACAATTTGTCGAATTAGCAGAAAAATAGACAGCTCAACCGCGTTAACGCTTCGGCGTCGATTATAATTTCACGGGAAATTACGACCGCATTTTCCAATATTTTCCGCCGGAGCGAATAACAGTTCGCGTTTGCATTGAACCAATTATTTTCCTGGAATTATTTTATTTGTGATTGGATTTTTGGCCGGTGAGTAAAAAAAATGTTATTCGAGAAATCTGACTTGTGGATTTTAATAAAAGTAATTTTTAATTAATTCCAGTTATTGTTATGATTATTCTTGCAATTAATTTTCCTAAATTACATTATTTCTATTATCGATTTAATTTGAATTCAAATCGATATTAAAATTTTGTCACGAAGAGGAGAATTTTGTCGGATTTCAATCTGAAATTTTTTTTTCCAGGCCTAAATCCTGAAGGGTCGCGTTTCTCCCCGAGGAGAAAGTTGCGCTGTAATCCTTTCGCGCAAACTTCCCAAGTGAATCGGACAACGGAGCTAAGACGTCGGAGTTGCCTGCGAGTCTGTTGCTTCGCAGGGTCAAAGGGTTGGCTGAGAATTGAGCTAACGCGCAGGCGGAAGCATCGGCTGCTGTGTTGCTGAGCGAGGGGGGAGGGGGAGATGCCCCCCTCATCCCCCGAGCAGCTCAAGGATTTTGAGGGGGAGAAAGGGAGGGTCACTCTGTCTCACTCTCGCAACGGCGAACCCTTCGCGTATAACGGTAGTGGTGTTCGGCGGTTGCGGTCGGCGTAATTACGGAAGGACCCTTCGACTCCTCTCTCGCCGACGAGACGCTTGCGTCCCGAGAGCGCGAGAAACCGCGAACGTCTTAGCTCGCTATCTTAAGATTGTTCGACGGCGCGCGCGAGGTCTTATTCGGGCCCCTCTCCGCCCGTCCGCGTTACCCTGCGAATCTCGCTCGCCCAATTTCTCCGACGCCCTCGAAGTACCCGCGTCCGGGAATCGGTCTACAGAAATACTGGTAATTGCCGGATCAAGAGAATTTCATCTGAGACGGATTTCGAGCTGGGGTTCCGAGTGTCGGTAACTTGGGTTTAATCGCGTCAAAACTGGTTTAATCATGGACCATTTTTTTTCTCTAAAAGGATTTTTTGTTTCAAGTTTTTGTTTTATTTTTATTCTTATTGCCTCCAGAAAACCGCCTAAATCGGGGTCACGAAATTTATTTTTTCAAAATATCGACTTTTAACCTATACCATCGTTCTCAAGTCGCATATTCTACCCCTGAAAACACTGGTTACAACCCTTTTTTAGTTGATTTTGAAAAAAAAATTTTTTGGCCGAACAGTTTGTCAGAAATCGTAGATCTGGCCGCCGGGCCGAAAACTGCCCAAATCGGGGTCACGAAATTTATTTTTACAAAATATCGACTTTTAACCTATACCATCGTTCTCAAGTCGCATATTCTACCCCTGAAAACACTGGTTACAACCCTTTTTTAGTTGATTTTGAAAAAAAAAATTTTTTGGCCGAACAGTTTGTCAGAAATCGTAGATCTGGCCGCCGGGCCGAAAACCGCCCAAATCGGGGTCACGAAATTTATTTTTTCAAAATATCGACTTTTAACCTATACCATCGTTCTCAAGTCGCATATTCTACCCCTGAAAACACTGGTTACAACCCTTTTTTAGTTGATTTTGAAAAAAAAAATTTTTTGCCGAACAGTTTGTCAGAAATCGTAGATCTGGCCGCCGGGCCGAAAACGGCCCAAATAGGAGTCACGAAATTTAATTTTTCAAAATATCGACTTTTAACCTATACCATCGTTCTCAAGTCGCATATTCTACCCCTGAAAACACTGGTTACAACCCTTTTTTAGTTGATTTTGAAAAAAAAAAAATGTTTGGCCGAACAGTTTGTCAGAAATCGTAGATCTGGCCGCCGGGCCGAAAACCGCCCAAATCGGGGTCAGGAAATTTATTTTTTCAAAATGAACCTAAAAATATTCAAAAAAATGTCAACTCTTGTCAATTTGCACGAAGAAAAAATAGCAATGAACACCGCCGTCTGAATATCGTCGCCGATGTTGGTGCTCGTTGAATTAGTAACGTCGAAAGCCCGGCAGCCACGGTCGCGGCTAGCGCAGGGACTTGTAAACTGTAATTGCATTAATTGCGGTGATATTTTGGTCCCAGGTGCCTCGGCACCCGCCGTGGCTCGTTAATAGCAGCCATTATCGTTTCCGCGCTGTACACTCGGCGCTCTCTCGCTCCTGGAAACACACTCGGATGGACGAACTGCTCGGAAACGCCCCGCGCGCGCGCGAGCTTCTCGACGCCTTCGCTCTCCGCACTCCCGAGAGGTCGGCGATCCTTTCAGATCCGCCGACCTCACTCACCGTCGTCTGGAAGTCTCGAGCCACGCGTTTCGTCTGCCGAGAAAAATCCTTCTTCGATGTATCAGACAAATTACGACATTTTTCCAAAAATCCTGAACCAAAGAAATATATATATTTTTCACAATCCTACATTTTTTCTTTTTTTTTTCAAACTCTCGCTGCACGATTTTTTTATTTTTTCATTTAATATATTTTTGTATATTTTTTTTCAAACTCCCGCTGCACGATTTTCTAATTTTTTCATTTAACATATTTTTATATATTAAATGAAAAAAATATAAAAAAATTGTCATTATGACTCACGAAGTTTCGATTAATCTGCTGAAAGTTTCTATTGAACTCCTCGAGATTTTTCTGATCCCGAAGAATTCGATCGATTATCACGCAGCTGCGAATCGATAACCACCACCAGCGCTGCCAGCGTCGTCCCGCGTCCCGCGTCGTGCTGTAATGCGGACGCATAGCTCGACGCATATATAGACTCGTGTGATGTGTTCTCGTACGCCTTTAACCCGGTGCGCACGCATTCGCCCGTGTCTGAGCGCAATTCTCTTCTCTCGCTGTGTTCACTCTCTCGTGCACGAACGCCTCGCAGCTCTGCTCATACACGCGTGCGCATACACAGTCAATTATACCAAAGTACACATGGTTACGAGTAAATATACATATACATATATATTTCAGTACATATCAAGTAAATACTCGACAATATATACATAAAATACAATACATAGTATTCTATATAAATGCACGGTTACTATTATTATTATTTTTCTATATAAGAACATTGAATGATAAGAATATTATTATCCTAATAATAATAATAATAATAATAATATATAGTAAATACGCACCAATACATATTTTTATATAAACATACAATATATATGAACAACATATACATATTCTATAATAAACACATAGAGGCCACAGAGGCGATCATCAGCGACGCACGTTGAACGCACACAAAGTGTGAGCGGACGGTGCGGACTCTCCGAGGCCGCGAACTAATGACACCGTAGCATCGGCAACGGCAGCGGCAGCTTCGGCGTCGGTGCTTTCCTCCTGGGCCATAATACTCGTGCCTCGAATATCATCGACGCGATATTGCCACCGCGATAGATTAATGTTTCACCGACGCCGCGTGCAAGTCCTGCCGGTCGGTCCCGTCGCCTCCCGACGATCCCCTTTCGCCCCCTCCCCGACTCCACCGAAGGCTTGATAACGCATACAGGATTCATTGGCAATTCGCCGCACGAACTGTGTTGTCCGCTCGCGTCCTCTCCCACATACGTAAGACACACGGAACGCTCGGCCCGCGTTCGGCATTTCGCGACGAGACGAAATACCGCAGAGCCCGAAGAATTTGCGGTCCGCCCTGACGCGCTCGTTAATCGTTCGTAGGTGAGATTAATTTGCGTGCAAGCCGAATTTTGTATCTTGGCTGTTTGGGTATAATTTTGCTTGGGTGGTTTAACATTAATTCTGCGCGAAATAAAAAAAAAATAATAATCAAATCAGATTTTTTATTCAACTGAATTTATTTTCTATCCAAATGAATTTTTTTTTAATAAAATAAATTGCACTCAAGTCACCATAAATTTAATTTCATCGTTCGTAGGTGAGATTAATTTGCGTGCAAGCCGAATTTTGTGTCTTGGCTGTTTGGGTATAATTTTTCTGGGGTGGTTTAACGTTAATTCTGCGCGAAATAAAAAAGATACAAAAATAATGAAATCAGATTTTTTTTATTCTGAATTTATCTTCTATCCAAATGAATTTTTTTAAATTAAAATAAATTGCACTGAAGTCACTATAAATTTAATTTCACCGAACCTATTCGATTTACCCAATCCTATATTTGGTACATCCACATCCCATGTTCAATGTTACATGTAACACACAAATACTCACACACACAAATACACAGACAGACAGCAGTGTAGGAGGATTTGAGAGGCGCGTTTCTGCTTGACAATGCTGTTTATAGGCTGCACATCATCCCTTCCTCCCTCCTCCCCCCTCTCGCCCCCCCAATGATCTCGTCGACCGTGTTCCATGGTTCGTATGGTCCACGGACAGCGAGTACACAGGATGCAGTCGACGATCTCGCCGGTAGCGCACACTTCTCACCCCCCTCCCCCTTCCCCTGCGCCCAACTCTCACCCCCTCCCCCCCTCCCCCCGCGACTATACACCCTTCGCGCCCTTCGCGCCCTTCACGCGCGTCGGACCTACCGCTCGCGCTCTCCGAAACCGTCGACGCCGTCGCCACCCTCTCTCACTGAGAGAGAGAGAAAGAGAGAGAGAGAGAGAGAGAGAGAGAGAGAGAGAGAGAGAGAGAGCCGGCTTGGTTATTGTTCACGTTAATTGATGCGTTATGTTTGATGCCGCTGTGATAGCCATTGTACGCCGGGGGTGTCCACTGATAACTGAGTTACCGACTGCGGCGACCAGAGTGCACTCAAACCTAATTATCTCGACCCGATGAAACTGCCGCATTGCGTTCTCTCGCTGTGTGTTCGCCCGCCGCCGATATTACTGGGCACGGAGCATTTCGTGCGCGTCCGTGGCTGTTCGCGTCCGAGTCGCGTTCTATGCGGCGTGGCATTAGGTGAGCACGGAGAATACGAGGCGGCGATCGGAAGTCACTCTGCGATCGGATCGGGTAGGTATATATCGGCGAGTTAGACGAGGTTTTAGGGATTTAGTTCTGCTCGGGTTGCGAACGGTCGTTCAGCTGAATTTCTTGGTCCGAAAAACGGTTCGAATAAAAAATGCATTCATTACAAATTGATTAATGAATTAAACTGATTTTTTTTAATAATTATAATTCTTTTAGGCTGAAGGACCTCGGTCGATGGCCTGTTGGCAATACCACGTTTATACTACCTAACCAACCACCATACAAAAAAAAATGTACATATATTGCCAATAAATACAATTACTACTACGTATAATTCTTAATATAAAAAAAAATAAGATTCAACGATGAGACCAACGTTAATAGTTGCTACCAGAATTTCAATTATTCGTCTCGACTGCAAAATCACCTTTTCATTCTCCAACCACGATTAGGCTGCTCGTTCAATTAATTTTTACTCCACTGTTGCCATATTTTTTTTTTTTTACAGGAGAGAAAAGACGGCTCGCGAGTTGCGCGCAACTCGCGAGGCGGCGTCGTAAAGCCGGCAACTTTACGCACCCGCGCGGTTCTCGAGAGAAAAGACGCGAGAGAGAAGAAACGAGAAAGTGGGTGGAGAGACGAGAGAGCGAGTCGGAGGTTTAGCGCCCGCGAAACGGAAGCTCGCCACGATAAATCCTGAAATTCAATTCGCTCGCTGCGCTGCTGCTGGCGGCTTTCTCCTGGGCGTCCGAGCCGCGGCCGAGTCTGCCCACGCCCGGGGAGTAACCACTTGCGCCGACTCGTCGGCGCGACTCGAGAAGGTCGCGCGCGCCATCTACCGTCATACCCAACGCGACCCCCGGGCTCTTTTATTATTATATTTTTTTTTCGTCAGCTGTCAGCTTTTTTTTACTCAGTTTTTTAAATCCTTTCGGCGAGATTCTTTGACGACACTCGGGTCGTAAAGTATTCTTAAATATTCGACTCGACTCCTCGGCAGCTTCGCTATCGACTCTCCGGAAATTTACGTTCGCGTACGTAAAATGCACAGACGCGAAATTGAAACGAAACGAAGAAGCGGAAGAGAGGAATATTGTCCGGCGAAGATATAACCGAGATAAATAAAAGAGCAAATTGTATGCACGTCAAAAAAGTTGAGGCAGGTCACCGGGTCAAACAAAAAAAAAAAAAAAACAGGAAAAAAATTGCGTCGGCTACCGAAAAAGAAATCATTTTTTCTTCACCTATCTGAAGCGTCTAAATGTTTCAAGTAGCCAATCATAAATTAGTTGTTTTTTTTAGCACTGAGAAAAATTCAAAGGCGAACTGACCAACGAAAAAAATCTCAGTTCTTGAGAAATTTGGAGGTAGTTAAAAAAAATTCAACGACGAGCACACGAATCGTTTGTACTGTCACTTTCTCATCCCTCCCCCCTCTCCCCCCATCGAATGAAAATTACATTTTGTCGAAGGGGACGAGAGGCCGACGCGTCGTAAAAATCGTAACACAGCAGCAGTAGCAGCGGCAGCAACGGCGACCGAATGCGGCGATGCACAGAGGGACGAGCACCGCGAAATTGCACCGCGGCCTCCGCCTATCTGTTTGGCCATCAACATTGCTCTGGGCTTGATGGACCCTTTGTAAAACGTCATTCCGCGCTCGAGCTTTTACGCTCCTGCGCTTTCTCGGCCAGCCGGAAGCTCGAACCCCGCTCGTGTCCCGCGTGTGTCGACACTTTTTCTCCTGCGTCTCTTCGCGTTGTTCGACCGTCCGTTGCAAACCTGCGACTCGCCGGTTTTGACGGAAGCCCGAAAAATGCGATAGACAATTTTTGCGGTGAAAACAATTTTTCCAGAGTCTTCAACAGGAAACCAATGAACAGCTAAATAACATAAACCTTAAAAAAAATGATTAAAAAAATCGTCGTCAAATTTTTTCTTATCAATTGTTCCTTCATTTTATCGTCATTATATTCCTGGATAAATTCCATCCAAATTAAACAGCCAAAAAATCACATAAAAAATTCAGTACAATAATCGACGCATCTTCAACAGAACTGACTAAATCCGTCGATCACATCAACGGATCTGTTGAATGTAATCAACTGTCTCCGGTTTCGCGTCTCATCGTCTACCAAGACCCAAATTCTTCGTCACGTTCTCGTCGAGGGTTGAAACGGGATTATCGTCTTAGACGCCGTAGCGAAGGATCGAGGACGAAGAGGAGGATGAGGAAGGAGGAGGAAGGAGGAGGTCGCGCTAGTTAGCCGGATGGAGCATCGCGAGCAGCAGAGGAGACACCACGTCTTTGAGATCTTCCCAGGTCTGATGTATAGCCCGGGTGCCCTCGTCTATCTTCCCGCAGGATATTCGAGTAGACTCGTCGGTGTACACCGGGTCCGATCCCGGCCGCAAGTCCGCGCTGGCCTCTTCCGGGCCGCGCGAGGTGTTCACGACGCTGTGTATATACACAGCGTCGTCCCGGAGGCGGAGGACCAGGGTCCTGAGATCCTCGGGTTTTCAAGGAACCTGGGCTCGAGGCCCCCGGGGCTCGCCCCGTCTACTCTCGGCCAGGTCGGAGGCTCTCTCAGGGCGCATTCGGTCCACCTCAGAGATCTCGTGTCCGTTTACTCCATTATCGAACGCGCCGCGACCTCGGGGCAAGACCGAAGACCGAGGACTGACCGTCTCCTCACGTTGCTCTGGTTCAACAAGACTCACACGGTCAAAGACACTAAGACACAGATATGAGGATATTGAGACGTGGACATGAAGATACTGAGAGGACACAGGCATGAAGACACTAAGACAGAGTCATGAAGATACCTAACATACAGACATGAAGACATGAAGACATGGATATGAAGATACCTAACATACAGATATGAAGACATGAAGACATGGATATGAAGATACCTAACATAGAGACATGAAGACATGAAGACATGGACATGAAGGTACCTAACATACAGACATAAAGACATGAAGACATGGATATGAAGATATCTAACATATAGACATGAAGACATGAAGACATGGATATGAAGATACCTAACATGCAGACATGAAGACATGGAGACATGGACATGAAGATACCTAACATACAGACATGAAGACATGAAGACATGGACACGAAGACACCAAGACACTGACATGAAGATACCAAGACATATATCCATGAAGACACCAAGACAGACTGACAAGAAGATACCAACACACACAGACATCATTCTACTTATGTGAACCTGAACGTGGCCAACGTTGCAACCCTCTCACAGTCTGCCCGCCACGTATTCGTCGCAGTGGGTACCAACGACGTTGGACAACGGCGGCAAAGCCTCGTAATTAAAGTCTGGAAGCGTCTTAGATGCAAAACGTACTTGGTAAGCTCTCCGCTTACAGTGTAGGGCGGGATATCGTGGAAGGGCCCAGGAAGCGGGTGAGAGATCGGGCGAGTTCTCGAAGCGCAGCGAGACGATGCTTTGGGTGGAGGATATATCTCTGGGGTCTGTGATGGTCGAAGGCTCCAGACTCGGGCTGGGCAGTTGCGTTCCGGAGGGGCTTTGGAGGGTCGGTTATCTTACACACACTCACTTTCTCAATGTCTTGACCACAATTAAAAAAAAAATTATCAATCTAATAATGTCATTCTCACTGACACTCAATAAATAAATAATTTGAGATAGTACGAATTTAAGAATTTAAGAATCTCATTCACATTCAGACTCACACTCACTCATCTTCATTCTCTCAGTTCGGGTCTCCCGGCGGACCGTTGATGGGTTCTCCGGGGCCCGGAAGTGGTACCTGGCCTTGCCGGCGGCCACCAGTCTCTCTCTCACTCACTCACCTCAGCGCGTCTCAAACCGCACGCGCTCGTATCGAGTTTCGTCTCTCGGGCCAAACGTCGGGGCCGGAAGATTTAGTAACGCACCGCGAGAGCCTCAACGCGATACAAATACCGCGATCATTCGGAATAAGTATCGAATTTTGCAGCCCGGGCGTCAGCCACACGTAAAAACGCGAACCGCTCTGGTGTATCGAGTGTTCGATGTCTCCGCGAATTTGTCGGACAAACGCTCGACGACCCTCATTTTTATGTCCTCAATTTTGACTTCAACATTTTCCAACCAAATTCATTGTCATCTCCTCCAACGATGAATGCAGCTCTTTTCGAGACTTTTGGATAGCAAATTTTGGTCTCAGTCCAATGATGATTGGATTGGGTCTTAGGAATTGTCATTTTCAATCTAATGATCCAAAATTTCGAAAGAAAGCTAATTATGAGGTTCATGACTATATTTTTTCTTGTAGCTGCGATTAACCCGCCGCATTAATTCGAAAACTCAACAGCGGTTCAACCTGGCAGGTGGAGCTTCCAGGTTGGGTCGGTTGATGTCCGATGCCCGATGTATAACTACCGACCGCGGGATCGCGTCGCCGCTTAATGGAGACGTATCTGTCGGGGTTCCGCCCACCGCGTTCATCGTATATACAGCGTACGCGCCCTCTATACACATCAGGGTTCCTCGCAGCTAGAGGAGAAGGTGTTACCGGGATTGAGTCGTTGCATCGCGTTCTATCCGACGACTCCGAGCTGTAATAATCCAGTGGTCGTGTTCGGGAGCCTCATTCCTTATTTTTCCTCCATGAGGCCATCAGCCATCAGGTTCAGGGAGTGTCAGTGATTCCTTCGTTATTGCCCTTCGAACGCACGAAAGCAATAAAGTAATGGGCTTCTCCTCCCCTGATTGCTGGATTTTTATTTTTTTCTCCCAGTCGCTATTTATCACAAATGGAATGCTCACTCGATATGAGCTGATGCATTTTTTTGAGGCTGAGGAATCGACTGTGCGATTTTTCGAATCAAAATGATCGATGGGTTCGACGGAGGAATTGATGGGTAATTATTTGACTGCGTTGCGTTTCATGACGAGTGACGAAGGCGATTGGAAGAATTTTTTTTTTCAGGGTGGACGAAGTTCCTCAGCATCGATATCTTTTCCTCAGCATCCGACCGGTCGAGATATTTGATTTTCCGCGACGATGTTATGATTCTCGAGTGTCCGGACGAGCTCGGCGGTCGCGTCGCAGTATAATTACCACCGTCGGTAACGAGACGTCACTCGGGAGGCGAGACGCGAGCCGAGGATATGATTGATCACCGGATGAAGCCGAGTTTCCTTCGTTAAGAAACGAGCTCCCGCTGTTGTCCTTGGCCGCCGATCTTGTGCATCATCGTTATCAATTTCTCGAGCTTGTATTGTCGACGCAGGTGCACCTCAACTGAACCTACAGACTTGCGGTCTCCTCTCCTCTGCTGACGATATCGATTTTGCCGAACGTGTCGCGGACTTCGAGACGAGGAATTAGGGGAAGGGGGTTAACGAACCCTGCTCGTCGGACGCGCCTCGTAATTTGTCGGTAAATATTAATAATACCGCGGGGAACGTGCACCAAACCTGTTAGGGGTGGAAAATCGGTTGCGAGATTTCCCATCGGGAAATTGTCGCGACCGAAAGGCGAGAAAAGGGTGATGAGTGAGGAGGTTGAATCGGTTGAAGCGTCGAACGGAGGCTGTCAGCTACCTTGAAGAGCAAATACAAATTGTGCCGACCGAAAAACTGCGAGAAAAGACGGTTCGAAAAGGGGGTTGAGGGTTGGGCGTCCAGAATGGTGTTAGCTACCTTGAAGAGCAAATACAAATTGTGCCGACCGAAAAACTGCGAGAAAAGACGGTTCGAAAGAGGGGTGAGTGAGGGGGTTGGGGGTTAAAGCGTTCAGAATGCTGTTAGCTACCTTGAAGAGCAAATACATAATGCCTGGATGGTTCTGCAACGGGACTCGAAGAGAACACGTTGGGCAGGAAGGGGGGGGGGGGGGTGGGAGGCTTATGGGGTGGGGGTGTCGAGGGGGTCGCGGGAGACATAGAGAGCAAGTGACGCCAGAGCAGAACGCCCCGACGGTCCGTGATTGAAATTTGGAAACTCGCTTTGACACAATTACCCGGGCGTTCTGCTCGCGAAGATATCAAGAGCCTCGACCCTCCCCCAACCCCCTCCCCCCTGGTCCCTTTCCCCCTTCCGCGCTCGCAACCCTCTCACGAACATGCCTGAGGGGATACGGCCCACCGAATTCCCTTTCTCGCTTCACAATTATTGGCAAAATCGAGCGTTGCAGTGGAAAGCTCTTTCTCCCTCTCTCTTTCGTCGCTTTCTCTGAGCTTTTCGCTCGTTCCCGAATAACCGCGGGACCAGAGAGACGAAGGGGTGGAATAGGGGGGTGGGGTCGAAGGGGGGAGGGGGAGATGGAGAGAGATCGTTCTCATCCCACTTGTATTCTCTATGGCAGAAGCACTCAGTTGGCACCTGCCGAAAGTCCGACGCTCCGACACAAAGTCCATATTTCCGTGAAGCCGCACTCGCCACTCTCGCGACCAAAAAAAAAAAAAAAAAAAAAAAAAAGAGACACCAGCCAACGTGACACAACTTTGTGCGACATATTGCTCGATAATTTCTGGGGGTTTGTGCAACGAACACTGACTTTACGGGTTGCTGCGGCCAAGTCCAGAAAGGGGCACTATTCGGGATTTTTATTTTTAGTTGAGACTTTGCAGGTAGCTGGGCTCAAGTCCAGAAGGTTGGTGAAGAAAGAGTCGCACGGGTGACGAGGAATATGATAAATATTGCGAAAAAAGGTGGTTGCGGGAGGAAGACGAAGCCGGTTATGTGCTGCGTCGTATGAGAACCGCGAACGAAGCCTCTCGCGATCTTATACGCGACTCCGTGTAAACTTTCCGCCGGACTTATTCATCGATGACTCTTAGCATACGGTATTAGGGTGTGTCACGAATTTTTTGTAATTTTTTTTCGCGAAAGTTCGATCGATGGTTTCCTGGAAAAAAAATTCGCACTGGTCAGCAGCGAAATTTGTCTGTGTCCTTTAAAAAAACAGCTGTCATCAATTAGTTGGAATTAATTTGAGTTGCAAGACTCGATATATGACTGACATATATGTCATTCCACACCAGATTTTTTTTTAACACAGCCTTGCAAAAAACAGCTGTCATTAATTAGTTGTAATTAATTCAAGTTGGAATACGCGATATATGACTGACATATATGTCATTCCAGATTTTTTTTTTTTCGACACAGCCTCGTTTTTTTCCCTCGCATCAACGATTCCAGTTTGCCAGGACCGACGCATTGTGACACTCGGATAAAAATGAATATTTATCGTGCGGCTGCCACTGAAACTTCAGTTCGTCGGACCTAATTGCAATCCTTTCACAGACGAAACTCAAACCGCAGAGTATCATTCAGAATGCGTTGCATTCGCTTCGTGCGAGGGTGCAGCTCGTTGGGAGTGGGGGGGGGGGGGGGGGGGGGGCTGCACTGGTGACGAGGGGCCGGTGAGATCCGGTCGACCGGCTGTCGGCGAATTCCCTTTGCTGGATCTTTAATGCGGCAATCACGGGGCGCGATAAACGCGCAGCCGCGAAAGAGAATCGGAAAGCAAGTCGCGCGCGGATCTCATTCTCGCCTCGCGCGACGCGCAATGCACAATGCACCGCAGAGCTATTACGACGTACAAACAGACGGACGTCGATGTCCGGTTCGTCTGGACCGTAAACTGTGTGTTTTTTTTTTCTGCGGTCGCTTCTCTTTGAAATCGTTTCACGAAAAGTTTCACCCTCTTCGGTCGAAATGCAACGAGGCACTCAAAATGTCCTTTCTGTCTTTCCGACCTTTGGTCTTTGACGTCATCTGACGTCAGAATTTATTTCTTTTTTAATTAACGACAGACGAATTTAAATAAAACTAAAAAATAATAATGATAATAATAATAAATCGTTGGAAATAAAATTATATCGGATATAAATGATTATTTACCGTCTGCATGCCTTTTAAGCTGCAAAATGTTACGTTCCATTGACGAGGTAACCTTAAATATTTACGAACCAACCGAATGGCATCGGGAGCCTTGAAAAGTGGATGGAAATAACGCAAAGAACAAGCGTTTCGTGCATACACACGCAGATTAAAAGAGCAAACAATCGTTCCACGCTGAATTGAGTATTATGCCTCGACATACAGACTCCTGTCGAGCCTCCCGCGAAATTTTGTTATAGGCTCCAGGGCTGCAGGAGGGGAGGGGGGGGGGGGGGGGTGAACGAAGCGCGAGTCGAGCTGAGGTATCCATACGCCGCGCTCGTTGAAAGAAAATTTATGGGAATTAATATTGGTTCCCCAGGGTGGAGTGCAGCAAGGGCGAAAGGGGGGAGGGGGAGGGGGGGTAACCCGAGGACCCGCGGAATGCGACTTTCCGGCATACATGAAGGGAACTTTAAGAATTTAATTCCTACGGTCCTCCGGCTTGTTTGCCTCGCGCACTCTTTTCTCCGTTCGCCTCGCCCGTAAATTCTCCTTTCATTCCTTCGGCTCCCTCTACGTCATCTATTTTTTTTTTTTCCATTTTTTTTTAAGCGGTTTCTAAGAAACGGAGATGTAATATCTCAGTTGGCGGCCACGTGGGACGAGTATTCATACCTCGCTTCCAATAATTCGAGCTCTAATAATTTATTTAAAAATTATTGGTGAAATACGAAATAACGATGGGAATAATATTTTTCCCTGGGGTCTTTGACAGCATTATCAGGAAATGCTTATCCTTATCGCGTTATCTTAAGATTGCTATATAGAATTTTTTTTATCTTCACTTCCCAGTTCCCTGTTTTTTTTTTTTTTTTTTTTTTTTTTTTTTTTTTCAGGACTTTTGTCTCAGCAGTTTGGAATACGTGACAAGCCCAATTTCATTCGCGTGTCTCGAGAGCACAATTTCCCCCTCCCCTCTACTCCAGGATGTGAATACTCGCAAACAGTTCAAATCGCACTCTCTCCCTCCCCTCCACCCCTCCCTCGCTCCTTCAGTGATGTCGCGGGGGGACTCTCGAGTCGTTTCGCTTCCCGCTGTACGAACACGCGTATTCGATAAAGATTAAGACGAAATCTCCATACTCGACGCTAGCGGCGCCGGAGGGTCGAATCCACTCGCGAAAGGAAAGTAAGAAAACGAGCTTCGCGCCCCGCCGAGCGACTCGGCTGTGAGAAACACGCGCTGAAAGTGCTCCCGACGAGTGGTCGGAAAATCTTGGGAATGAAATCGCGAGAAGATCCGAACATCCGAGCAATCAGTCTCAACGCGATGAGACTTATTATTTTTCTCAGATGATCCTCGGAGATCGCTTGATGACAATAATTAGACGCTGGAGACATACGAGAAATAATTATTTCTGGAGACACACGAGAAATAATTATTTCTCGTCTGTCTCCGGATATCATTTATCTCTCCCTCTCTGTCAAATCGCAAACGAGAAACGAGTTTGCTGGGAAATCGCAAACAAGTTTCCAGTTATCGAAGATTTTTTTTTTTTTTTTTCGATTCTTGTTTTCGATGCGAATTCCACGTGTTTACGTGTTCCACGTGTTCATTTGGTAATTCAGGCACGTAGGCAATACAGTTGGCTGAGTGATTCCAGTTTTTTTTTTTTTTTTTTTTGCTGGACATGTGTACACAGAATGAGGGGAGGGAGATACAGGGACACAGGGAGATAAACAGGGGAGGGGGACATAGGTATTCACACTGTAGGCGTGAAAGTCCAGTGGTCGTCGATTTCCCCCCGAAAAGTGGAGACGAGGAACGACGAACGAGGACCACAGAAGGAACGGTTCGCAGGCAAAAAATCGCCATTAGCCCTCGACCCTCGTATTTTTGGGGGGGCGAAAACGTCCGACGTCCTGTTGGACACTCCCGGAAAGCTGGGATATTAGACGCAGGATGCGATAAACCAAAACACAACCCTCGATATCGTCCCTGTTTTTTTTTTTTATTTACAAAGCCGCGGAAAGTGAAATATCGTCGACGCATAAGTTATCAGTAGCTGCGAATCTCACAGTTTTCCCTGTGACTTTGGCTCCGGGGAAAAGGAAGGAAAACACTGCGGGACGCACTCGACGCAGAATGTCGTCGCGACATTCGAGGGTCGCTCCTTCCTCGCTGCGGGATAAGAAGGGTGATAAGGGTGAGAAGGGGGAGAAAAAAAATGTTCTGGCTTTTAGTTGAATAAACAACTCCAGCGGTTTCGATGTCACGTGTGGGAAAACGTGCATATGATTATTTTTTTCTTTTTGCTGTTTTAGTATTATTTTCGGCTTGGCTTGATTGTTATCACAATGTCTGTTATCATTGATTTTTTTCATTGCCTATGATAACACCAAATATGAGGGTGGGTCAGTGTCCAGCAGCGACGGATAAGAAAAGTGCTAAAGAAACAATTCCCAGGGGGTCAGTAAAAGGAGGGGGGAGGGGGAGGGGGAGTAATGTGAACGACACCCAGCGAATAAAATGAATCGGCTTTGGCTCGTCGGTTCTGTGGCAGAGTCGATGGTGATAATGATAATGGTGGTGATGTCGGCGGTGAGGGAGAAGGCGACAGCGAATGAAGGAGAAAAAAAACGTGAACGATGACGCCGAGTCCGAAAAAAAAAAACGAACGTTCGACTATAGATGGTTATCGCCGCGCGGTAATCGCGGTCTCGCCGAAACCGTACGATAAAATAAAAACGTTGCCTCGCCCCGGCCAATCTAATGCCGGGTTATTTTTTTAATGGCCCCGGACGCTCGCGAACGACGAGAAAATACAGAGAGACGTGGAAGAGGGGAAGAAATGCGCTGTGTATAGAAATACCAAAGGGGGGGAGGGGGGATCGATCGATATTATCGATCGAGAGATGCAACGCAAAATCTTCGACTTTCGGCCGCTCGACGATTTTTTATTTATTTCGTAGATGCGAAAATCACTGCGATTTATTCGTAAAAAAAATTAAATGAGAATTGTATAGAGGAAAAAAAATGAAAAATCGTAAAGGCTTTCAATTTCGACTCAGGCGAAGAATGCGAACGAGTCTGAGATGGAAGGATGAGTGGGATTTTTTTTTTTTTTCGTGCAAACGATTTTGGGGGAGGGAGAATATGGCCAATGAAATGTTGTACGCGTTTCTCCCTTATTTTTCGCGTTTCACCCTCGGGTTGGATCCGTCGGCCCCTGCGATCGCGTTGCGCGCGTTTTCCTCGTCTTCCCGGTGACGGGGCACATAATCCCGATATCTGTCGGTTTTCGGCCAATAAAACACGCGTTCCGCGCAGTCGGGACGGTCGCGCGGCTCTCCTGACTCTCGCTGATAAAGAAACGGACGAGGAGCGCGTAAAGATTGCCGATCCCCTCGGGCGATACTCACGGAATGTTACTGTGCCCCCCCAAAAAGCTGGATGTACACGATTATTTCGATCGCTTTTGTCATCGATTTTTTATAGAAACTAGGAACAATGAGGCTATGACAATAGGAGGTTAGCCAGCGTAAGGAAGAACCTTGTGATTTTCGGCGAAAAATTTTTTTTCGATTTAACGAAGTTTTAAAAGCTTATCTGATGGGAAATTTCCCGCTGATTCCACATATGACCGGTTTTTGCCCGAAAAATAAAAAAATGTAGGAGAAAATCCCGAAAAACGATTTTTCACTTTTTCCCAATTTTGGCACTTCACTAAAATCTGTGTAATTTTTCTTTGGATCGATGGAATCGGGATTTTCTTTTTGCATTCGAAAGAAAACTCTTCAACGAAGAGAATGCCGCCAGACGGAACGCGATATCTCGATTTTTTGATTTTTTGCAGATTTTCAAAGTTGACCCTCAAAAATCGCAAATTTATAGAAGGGGTACCCCTTGCCATTTTTGCAAAAAATGACGAAAAAAAAATTTTCGATTTCGCTAAATTTAAAAACCCTATCCGATGGGAAATTTTCCGCTGATTCCAAAAACGATAGGTATTTGCCCGAAAAATAAAAAATTCGATGAGAAAAACTCAAAAATCGATTTTTTTTCCTGACAATTTACCAAATTTTGGGATATTGTTCCTCGGCACCCGAAGTCGATTGTTCCTCGCCAACCGAAAAGTCTCCGCGTGTGGTCCGAGAAATCCGAAGGTGTCGTTGCTGTTGTTATTTTATTTTTATTTTTTTTTTCAACCGGAGGAAGCTCAGAAGGGCCGGACTTTCGGCATTGCAGATTTACGTCGGTTGAATTACGCCCCGAGTAAAGTAATATGAAAATATTTACCGGAGCGGCGACGGTGCGGGCGATCGGCGCGCCACATCGGCTCGGGTCATTCGAGACACGGATCTCTGGTTACCGGTTCCACCGCTGCTGCTGCTGTTTCGATGCTCCGATACTTCTACCCGCGTGCGCCGGTTATATTCGCCGGCCGGTCCTCCGTGTATCTCACCGAGAGCTCCTGCACACTTCGTGCTCGCGTTGTCCCGAAACGTAATAGCCGCAACGAGTAAATCGGGATTCGGTTTCGCACAAGACAGAAAGAGGGAGAGGGGGAATATCCCGAGGCACTTGCCGGACTCCGTTGGTGCTCCTTGGACCAAAGTCTCGAAATCTTATCGTCCGGTGGATTATCAAAGGCTGTTATCGCTTCGCAGCTTCTGTTACGTTTTGTGTTTCGTGGCTTTTAACCTCGAAAATCGAATAACGATTCGATCAGATTCACCGAATATTTTTCACCCTAAATTTTGTACTGAAAAAAAAATTGCTCAGTCCACCAAAATGTGCGGTTGCGGGCGGCGAAATAAATATTTTGCAAATTAGACAAAATATTTAATTGATCGAAGCAACTGGTGATAGAATTTACAAAAATCTCGATTAGCATTGCCGAATATTTTGTCGAATCTGCAAAATATTTATTCACGTTTTGCTGGATTGAGCTATTTTTTTCTCAGTGTGAGTCGACCCAAGCTTATTTTTTGTGCACTCTCCATTTTTTACATTTTTAGCTGTGAAAACCACACGAGTACGATTTGTCAATGAAAGAAGTGGGGGAGGGGGTTGAAGGGAGGGGGTTGGAAGGGAAAAAAGGAGAGGAGAAATTCGTGCGACGAGGGGCGCAATGTCCGAGAGAACCCTCAGGGTTCCGTCGGCTTCGAATATCAATTTCGTAGCGACAACTTTTCGCCCTTATGCTCTCAGAGTCGAAACGACGAGTCTCCCTCGTCTCGCGGCTTCCGCCATATTCCCCCTGTGGTCCATATGGAAATGGCCATAGCTTTCTCTCTCAGTGTCGTCGTCCTCTCGTCGGAATCCAGTTTGCGACCAGTGGAAACATCTCGAGAGGGTCAGCCTGCGTCGGATCGTTTCGCTTTTCCCACCCCCAACCCCCCTCAACCGTTCGTGTCGCGCGACACCGACTTTCCCACTTCTGCGGCCGTAAAGTCGAAAAGCTTCTTCTCGATTCGAGGCGCATTAGGCTCCGAGGCTTTTGTCGATGGGACTCCGGAGGGTCGAGTGAATTCAAAGGAATATCTCTTCCGACTCTTCCGCCGGAGACAATTCAAGTGCGAAATTCTTATTCGGGAAAACAAAAAGGAAAATGTGCTTACAGTTCAGTTCTCGAAGCTTACCAAATGCTATAATAATTGCTTATCACCTAAATCAGTTTTTTAAATTTAATTCCAAGATTAAAAAGAATAGTTGACTCAATTCCCTTTTTTCGTGTCCAAAATTCCTAAAGAGTGACATATTTTTTTACCTATTTTGAATAATTTTGATTTGACTATTTTGCCATAATAAAAGCCTCATTTTCATAATCACTTCGACGATAACCTGATGAGTACTCAAAGCTGCCGACAGTGAAGCCACCGTCCACGCTGATTGGCTGCGGAACCGTCTCGTCTTATTTCGTTTTTTCGGTTGTGTAACAATAAGAAATATCCGCGCGTGCGTATAGAGACCGAACTCGAGACGGCATAGTGAGTCGCGCGATGAATATTAGCATTCACACAGGATG
Organism: Itoplectis maculator; assembly: GCA_964034905.1. NCBI lineage: Eukaryota > Metazoa > Arthropoda > Insecta > Hymenoptera > Ichneumonidae > Itoplectis > Itoplectis maculator. The sequence goes on from OZ035859.1 coordinate 9,012,443, forward strand.
CACGCTCTAACTACTATCGATGTTGGCTTCGACTATAATCATCCGAGTGGTACGGGTTAAGTGTAATATTATTCAGCAGACAGCTTTGTATGGATATCGGGCGGTAGAGCACAGATGCTGCTGCTGCTGTCCGTCCGAGGAACGCGAGCGCGCAATCACGCCTTCTCCAGTGGGTGCCTAAGAACCCACCCTGTGCCCTGGATGACGATCTTTCCCTATCCTCCTGCACTCCGTTTCCTTTGCCCCGCCGACTCTCGACTCTAATCGCCGCTGCTGCTGCCTGCTGCTCAGGTTTTGGGGTCCCTCGCAGCCGGCTGAGGAAATTCCGTGGAGATAGTTTGCGAGCGCCACCATGAATCGTAATGCAGTAGTTGGGATCGTCTGAAGTCGTCTCCACCTCATAGAGTTTGTCGTCAAAGTGGAATCTGGTAGCGAGAGAAAGATAGATATATAAATAAAAAAATAAAAAATAGGGGATAAATAGGGATCCATCTATCTATTTTTTAAAAAATAGATAGATAGATGTCAATTTAGTTGATCTTGAGATCAAATCCACTTAGGACCAGAAAGAGATAAAATAGCAAAAAGCTAATCGCATTTCAACTTATCCACATTTTTGCAAACGCCTCTTCCCACCTGTTGATCCATCTTTGCTTACTTTTACGTTGCCTCCCTCAAAAACTTGCCATAAGATATGCATCATTTTCCTTTTTTTATTCTTCTTCCAAGCAAGACGCGATATATTAATTTAGCTCGATGAAGACAAGACGGTCACTCCTCGGGCGTGTACAACACGGCTCGAAGCAAACGATATCGCTGAGGGCCCTACGGGATAACACGGGGTATACAATGAGGCAGTTGCTGCAGGTGCCGGAAATGGTCAATATAGCCGCAAAATGTAAATCATATTGCTGTTTCGTAGAGCAGGAACGAGAGAGACAGAGTGAAACTGAGTGAGAGTCCTGCAAGCAACAGTGTAAAGGGGGGCGGGAGGGTTGAGGGAGGGGGGACGGTTCAGGGGGGTCTCCTTCCATCAAATAGTACTCGCTCCCTCACTCAGCCTTAAGATCGGCCGCAACCTTCAGTTCCGTCTCTATTCTTGCTATATTAGTTTCTAACGGCGCCTGATTGGATTTGCAGTCGGATCGCCGGGTGGATGTACTTTGATTGTTTGCGCTCGGGCCAAAGAGCTGGAGGGTTTGTTTCCATCCCCCCCGAATATTCGGCCCCCGTTGGCCCAGGGTCGAAAGGCCAACGCCAGCGACGTCTGGAATCTCAAAGTGGCTATGGCGTTCCATGTGCAATCTCGGAGGTCAATGACAAACACCGGAAACGGAACTGAAGCAAAACGAATTAGAAAGTAATTCGAAGGAAATGGATCTCTCCAACTCTAAATTGAGAAAGGTCAACGATAAACGCCTAAAGTAGAAACAAATCCAAAGAAATTGAAACCTGAACCATGAAGACATGAAAACAAATCGCTGACATGGTCACTAAGGAAATTTATATCAGGAATCTATAAATTCACCGACAAACTGGAAGCAAAAGTTGCAGGTTAGAAACTGCCCAAACCAAACCAATAAAACCAGTACTCTGAAACCCAAACCATGAAGACGTCAACTTAGCGACTACAGAGACGTCAATAAAATCGCCAGCAGCAATCTTTATGCACCTCATCCAAAAAAAAACCAAACAAAAAAACGCTCCAACTCCCACCAAACCGCAATAGGGTCCTTTGCGGCTCGCGGCAAAGGACAATGACAACCTGGAACAACGAAAGAGCGAACACGCGGTTTGCGCAGTGGCAAAATCCTGCTATGAGGTCGGCTCGCTCGGTCGGTCGATCAGTCGGTCGGTGGAAAGGAGAACGAGGACGCGGCGACGGGCAAACCGTGAAGACGTCAATGACGGTCGAGCGTCGTCGTCGACAACCCACGGTGGCTCTCCGGGTTGACGTGGGGAGTCCGGACGGCAGCTCCGGTGTGCGCATAATACAAGCCGATGCTGAGGGGGATTTCTGAGCGGGTGCACAGCGGTAGCTGATGTATTTTGACGTGTCCGATGAGCGACTGTTCCACGTGTTCCATCTCTCTTCTGTCTCTCTTGGTCCCACTCCTTCAGTCTCCGTCTCTCTCCCTCTTCATATACATCTATCCGTCTCCTTCCAACTCTTCGAGAAGATGAAGACAGACAGAGAACACCTCTTTCTCCATCTTCCTTCAGGCCTCGTCGACGCAGCCGAGCCAGAAATCCTTCCTTTTCTCCCGGCGTTGACTGCATTATCTAATGGACCACCCCCGCCGTCCTGGCTTCTCTCCTTTCGCCTCTGGCTTCTCCGTCTCTTCAGCCGCATTGTAACTGCGCCGGACTCTTGGGTCGCTTGCTTCCGTCTCCCTCAGCCTTCGTCACGATGACTTCACGGCCTCTATTCCCTTCTCTCTCTTTCTGTCTCCTCGCCTATCTACGATCTGCTGCCACGTCCTGACGACCCTTGCCGCCGGGTTCTCTGATTTCATAACCGACCACGAATTCTTTCATCGGCTTCTCCTTCTTCCTCCTTCCACACCGTGTGTCCTCAGCTTCTCGCTTCGTTTCTTCCCTGATTCGCCCAACGTGCGTGTGCAATGCGTTTGTCTGCGTCAGGACTCTCGCTTTTTATTCCTCATTCGCTTGGCGGTGATCGAATGGCCTCCTTACGGCACCTCCTTACAGTCCATCGACGCTTACAGTGTCCAAGAGGGTTAGGTGGGGAATATTGCAGGAATCTGCAGCAACGACTTCTCCTCGGAGTCGACCTGACTGCGAAGCTAAGGCGTTTACGTGGCTTCTGGCTGTGCACCAACCTCGGTGAACTCGCTGATCCCTCGACCACCCTGATGACAACCACTGGCACGTAATTACGCCAAGGGGGCCCCCATAAGAGGGGGGATATGCACTATAGCGTGTACAGGTAGAACCCATGCACGGATTTCCAATTCCCCTGGACTCCAACCTGTCCCCTCCTCTCATCGAGGATGAACCTACTCCACCCTGGCCACTTTGTCCCGTGCGCGAAGCGGCGAACGAAGTTACGCGCCAGTTACATTCGCGGTTCGTGGAGCCGCAATCGGCGGCAAAACGGAGGCGGGCAACCGAAGACTTCTTATTCTTCTTCTTCTTCGTCTTCTTCGTCTTCATCTCTGTATTCGCTTCGTCCTCAGAGCTGTCTGTATGCGTCGGACACGTCAATATGAATGCTGCTGTTGGAGGAGTGTTCGTTCAGTGTCTGGGAGTGTCTGTAAGTGTGTTTGTGTATGTCTGTGAGTGTCTGGAAGTGTGTTTGTGTATTTCTGAGTGTCTGTGTTCGTACAGTGTTTGTATGTTTCTGTGTGTGTTTTGTTTGTGTGTAGCAATGAGTGTGTCTCTATGTTTGAGTGAACGTAAGTGTGTCCGTGCGTGTGAGTGAGTGTGTCAGTGCCTTGCGAAGGAGCGAGAGAAACCGACGAAGATTGACGGAGAGAGATTCCCGCCGGTCGAAAAGATATTGACCAGGCGTCGTACGCGCCGCCCGAGCGGTCACCGATGTATTCTGAGATCGTCAGAGCGCCACCATCTTTACCGATCTCTCTTTGCAGCAACTTTTATTTCATTCGAATCCTGATCCCTACCCTTCTCCCTCGATTCGAGGCTATAATAGGGAGACCTTCCTTACCGATTCGACTTCAATGCATCAGTCGATCCAGGTATCGATCTTTCACACTGTTCCTCGAATTGTGTGTCATTAACCCAAATGTCTAGTTCGCCAGAATTAAGGGGAGGGGAGGGTTAGGGAAGGGATGCAGTTGTGGGTGCAGCGGGGGGGAAAATTCTCGAACGCGAATAGTTGGCAAGAGTCGCAAAGGCAGTCGAGGTAAACGTCCGCGAGGGCGGCCAATTCTTTGTCGGCTCGCGTGCTTATCCTTAGTATGCATCGTATGCAGTCGGTTGTTATAGCGAAGGAGTGGTTTGCCCGGCGCGGCCAATGGCGAGTGCCCCGGCTAATTCTAGGGTGCCGCCGCCGCGCCATCTTTGCATCATAATGCTCCGAAGGCTCGAAGCGGGGTGCCCCCTCCCCCCTCTCTCCCTTGCTTTCCCCCCTTTCGTACCCCCGTTTGCCGCTGCTGTTGCTGTTGATGGTGCTGCTGTTTCTGCTGACCGGCCAAGACCTCCCCTTACCCTACCGTTTGCCCGCTCGGTTGGCCATCCTGCACCCGAGACTCCGTCTCCCTTCTGCCGTAGTCTTGGCTCGCGTTTCCATCTTCTTCGTGATTTTCTGTGCCCTCCTCCTGGGCCATCTGCCTTCAGGTACCTTTACCTTCTCAACGTCTATGGGTGCAGCTCGCAGTTCGAGAATAGTACAAACGTGGTTATGGTGACCAAAATATGGTACTATTATGGTATATAGAATCATGTTTATGTATAATTTTTATCATTTTTGTTTTATTTTTCTATTTTTTTATTGAGACTTCTTTTTTGCGCTATCTGTTAGTGGTTTCAAAGGGCTTGTCTCGTCCATCGTATAAAATAAATAAAATAAATAAATAAATATGGGTTATGGGTTATCAGTACAAGTGACCAATGAATGACGGAGACAGAGACAGAAGATGAAGAGTGCGACGGTCTTAGCTGAATTTTGATGATTTTCTTGAACCCGAAAAGGGCAAGAAACCGAGAGAGAAGGCAACAGGCCTGAAGAACCGATTGGGAGGCGTCGGAGAGTGAGAGAAAGCGAGAGGGAAAGACAGGGAGAGAGATAGAGCGAGAAAACCCGGTGTTGCGAGTGGGTCGGCCATGGCGAGGAGCGAAGGGGGGCGAAGGGGTTGTCTGCGCCTTGTCTGCCGGGAATCAATCACGTAACAGTGGTGCACAACTGCTCGGAGCTCCGCGCCACCTGGCGCGGGCCTCGAAGTGTTCTCTGCGTGTATATAGGCATCAACGCCGCGGACACGCCGCGGCTTCTCGATTCCCGAAACATCCGGCGTGTATCATTATACCAGCTCCGATCTCTCCTCGTCAATTAATTTTTTTTAATAAACGCTGCAATGATATTTGGGAATGAATAAAAATCGCAAAGAATACTGTAACGAATTTCCTGACAATTGTCCTCACAATTTCATTCATTTATTTCAGAATTAAAAAAAAATTGTATATAATTTTTAATTCGTGTTTTAATCAATTTTTCTTTATCAATTATACCATATACAATAACAATTTTTATTGTGAATATTGATACGAAGTAAAAATGTGTCGATATCTCGAAGTAATAAAAAAAATTCCATCAAACGTAAAGTGACGCCGATAATTTTTTTTTTTTTTTAAATGACCAGCAATTCAGCATCAGTAAAGATTGAAGAATCGCCGTCGGTTAAACTGCGTCAATCGCATCGACGCGATTTTCCCGACGATCTTTCAAGTCTCTCTCTCTCTCTCTCTTTTTCTTTCTCCCTTCCCACACTCGGCGCCCGCCCGGATCCCGATCGCGTTCCCGGCTCTGCCCTCCGGGCGCACCGCCACGACGACGACGTTACGGACGCGTAGTACGTGCGGAGCAGCCGCCGAACCGGTGTACGCGCAGTGGCTCGTGTGTTGCGCGTACACCACACGCGACTTCTCGGGCGAAGTGAAGCCTCGCGAGCCCCGAAGACGCCCGCGGCGACGTGGCACCTACGCCTCGCTACCGTCTCGCTGTCAGACCGGGTAATCTCGTGTGCCGTACGTGAAACGCCGCTACCGACGCTACATGCGCGCCCGTGCCGAGACACCGATTCGCATTTAATTCGATCGCGAGGAATGTCCGAGAAACGTCCGACAATCTCGATCCGAGATCACTCCACTCTCCGATGATTGCAGACCTATTTCACATTTTTTTCACTGTACAAAATAAATGCAAAAAAAGAAAAATAACTACAAAAGAAATATTGTGGTTAATGCAAGAAACGATCGTGTTTACTCGATTTACGCAGCGACAGCCGCGCATTGAATTAAATATAAAAATAAGGAATGATGAATAAAAATAAATGTAATAAAATAAAAAATTGCCCCGCACACTGATTTATATATGCTCGATGATTTATATTTCGAGCGTCGGATCCTCGCGTCGAATTCTTAGCGCGCGCCCGGGACAATGGCCCGGGACTCGCCGACGGCGTCGGAGTCGCAGTGACGGAAAATAATTAGAGAGTGCATAAGAAGAGAGGGGAGAGAGCCGGACGATCGGATCTCAAAGGCGCCGCGCGCGCCCGGCGTCTCTCTCCGGCCAATCAAAGCGTGATCGACGCGCGCGGGGCTTCTCGACTTACGGATCCGCGGATTGCGTCCTCAGCATAATAATAATAATAATAATAATGATAATGATAATTATATTTGATCGCTGGAACTCGAGATCAGCGCTTAATTATTTTTCGCCTATTGTCCGTCGATTGTTGTGACGAAAAAAGCAGCCGTTTCACTCATTAATTTTATAATTCGAAAAATTTATTACTAGAGGATCTTTTACTATATTTTAAAGAATTAATTTTTATATCGCTAAGAAATGGATTTCTAATTCTAATGAATTTCTAATATTATACTAAAAAGTATTTTACTATAGTAGTAGTAATTGTATTTATTGGCAATATATGTACATTTTTTTTTTTTTTGTACAGTGGTTGGTTAGGTAGTATAAATAGTGGTATTGCCAACAGACCATCGACCGAGGTCCTTCAGCCTCTTTTACTATATTTTGAAGAATTAATTTTTATATCGGCTAAAAGTGAGGAAAAAAAAATAATAGACGGCGTCACAAAGTAACGAATGTCACGTGGAGCAAAAATTGAGACGGAGGTAAGACGAACATTTCCTGGGACAAATGGGTTCGCGATACGTCTTCGTCATATCCGGCAGCCTTGCCGGAAATGACCGAGACACGACATGAACATTGTCGAATCGTTTCAAGCCTCGTGTAACGATGCGATCGATGCAGCTCCTTGTGTTACCATCGACGCGGATTCCCCAGGAGCCGTTTCACGCTCCCGGGTAACGTCCTTAACGTCCTAACGTCCATATAGGTCAAAACGTACATATCGGACCCGCAACTTTGAGCTCGTGTCGGAACGGAGCTAAACTCCGGTCCGTTCGATTCGCGCCGGGGAAACGAGCTGGAATTACAGTGGTGGAAATAAGCCAGAAGGAAATACGAAACGTTCGCTCGCTATCGCTACGATCGTTTTATGCATCGCCGGAGTCTCTCGCGCCACTTCGGCGTTCGAATTGCCGAGCGCAGGCGCATTTACCCGTTCGCCCCGCGCGTTGTACTTGAGAATCAAACGGCGGAGAGAGATTCATGTCGTTCGGACGAAGCCGGAGCGGACGCTCCGGCTTTCAGGTACCGCGCGATCGTTCGAAATCACGAGCTTGGATATCGCTTGGAATCACCGCGTTCCGAACGTTGAACATTCCGCTCGCGATCGCGAATTAGCATCAATACCGATTTTTTTTTGTTTCTTTTCTCACCTCATTCTCATAAAAAAAAAAATGGCACGATTTGTGAGCTGTTCCGTTGTTCGCATTGGACGGCCGATATTTTTTTTATCTTCTCACCTCGTTTTCATAAAAAAAAATCGGCACGGTTTGTGACCTGTTCTTCTGTCCGCGTTGGATTACCGATCTTTTTTTTATCACCTCATTTTCATCCAATAAAAAAATCAGCACGATGTGTGACCTCCTCCGTTGTCCGCATTGGACAACCGATCTTTTTTTTATCACCTCATTTTCATCCAATAAAAAAATCAGCACTATGTGTGACCTCTTCCGTTGTCCGCATTGGACTACCGATTTTTTTTTATCACCTCATTCTCATAAAAAAAAAATCGGCACGATTTGTGACCTGTTCCGTTGTCAGCGTTGGACGACTGGACAACGGACGTTGAGTAGCCTCTTCGCGGCTGGGTAATTGAAACGAATCGTCGAGATCGGCGAGATCGGTATGAGATCGGTCAACGGGGAGTCGGGCTGCACGGTAGCTCGCGACTTTGCGGGACGCTCGGACCCCCGCGACGTCCGCGGCGTCTGGAGACCCTCGGAAGGTCCGACAGCGACGGTCACTCGCTACACGTCTCGCTCTCTCTTTGCGCACGGCAGGCGCGAAGCCCCCCGCCGGCCAATGATACGCGAGGATAATTCGCCGCGTGCCCCGGGCGCCCCGGGGGGTCGCAGACACCCGGGGCACGCGAGTCGACGAGTTGACGCAGCCGCCCTGGTCCCTTATCTCCTCGTGCGCGCGAAGTGGCTGTAGATAACGATTGATTAGTCTTATCAGGATTGTTTCCATAATGTTAATTGACGTTTGTACCTCAGTGCAGATTTATTATTATTATTGGGTAATAAATGTGAATTTTTTTCTTGGGATCTTTTCAGTGCTGTACGAGAAACGTTTGAAGAAGGAGCGACGAGCGAGGAGACGTCTTCAGGAGCAACTGGACCTCGAGACGAAGAGACGCGCGACCCTGGAGGAGGCGCTCAAGGCCACTGGCGCGTCGTCCGAGCAAGTCCGAGCGATCGCTGGTAATTTTTTAATCAATTTTTTTTTTAATATAGAAAATATAAGGCTCGTGGTAATCAATTATTTTTGCCATCAAATCGTTGAAAAATCTGCTCCAATTCCACTGAAAATTCGAGCACGTTCCGAAATTTGAACACTCGGAGTTTCGGCGTTTCCTGAGCTCCTCGAAAATTTCCTCATAATTTTTTTTTTTTTACAAAAAATATAGAAAATATATTTCAAGGCTCTAGTTAATCAATTATTTTTGCCATCAAATCGTTATACAAAATCTGCTCCAATTCCACTGAAAATTCGAGCACGTCCGAAAATTTGAACACTCGGAGTTTCGGCGTTTCCTGAGCTCCTCGAAAATCTCCTCGGCGCCCCGGAACGTCATTTTTAAATCATTTTTTTTAATAAAAAATATAGAAAATAGATTTCAAGGCTCCAGTTAATCAATTATTTTTGTCATCAAATCGTTATACAAAATCTGCTCCAATTCCACTGAAAATTCGGCCACGTCTCGAAATTTGAACACTCGGAGTTTCGGCGTTTCCTGAGCTCCTCGAAAATCTTCCCGGCGTCCCGGAACACGTTCCTGGGTTTGTCCGAGCGTGTAGCCACGGCCGCGGAACTTCGAACGCGAAGACAGCCCGAGGCTGTCCGCGCGCCGCGATCTCGGAATAAATTAATTAATTCGCCGAGGCAGAGCAAACACTCTGACACCCGGCAGAATATGATTCCTTACTTATCCGGGGGTCGCCCCCGCCGACGCCGTCGGTGCACTTCGTCCCTCTTCTCGTCCCTTCGTCCTTCGCTGAGCTCAGCGTCGAGCTCTCGCTGCTTCAGCTTCAGCTCCGTCATCGCCACCTCCAACATTTTCCACCTTCGAGTTTGCTTCGAGTATTTCCGTCTCTCTCTCCTCGGCTAAATTCTCCCTTCGAGCTTCGCCGTCGTCGTCGCCTCAGCCCTTCGTCCCTGTCACTACCAAAACTCAAACACGAAACCCTTTAAGTGAAATCTCTTATTCCGATATAACGTTTCGTCTCGCCTCCCCCTTCGCCTCCTCCCCCCTTCTCCTCCTTCTCCTTCGATCTCCTCGCCGTTTTCGCTGCTGATTAACCCTGTCAGGCCCAGAGGAGTCGTGATATTAATTTCAAATCAAACGAAAACGCGCGGGGCGCTCGCGGGAAAAGCCGCTCGTCGACGACGCTCGTCGAATGGGAGCGTCGGCTATTCCGGCGACTCCCGGGGCTCGAGCTTAGTCACCCGGGCGCCGACGGACCGAAATATGGATCACGATTAAAGGGCAAATCATTGGGTGGATTAATAACCTGACAGGGAAATTTTTTGGAATTTTTTAAATTGATAGAATCGTCTGTTATTATTTTATTTTATTACACGAAAATTCTTGTGGAATTATAGAGAAATAAATTCGAGGCATTTTTTAATTTTTTAAAGTCATGGAAAGTCGTGAAACTTATTCTAAATGGGTTTAGGCCTAATTTTATGGTGGATGGATTGGTTGTCTTGTGCAGAAAACGTCACGGCGGAAGCTCGCACGAGCTCGGAACCGACGGACGAGAGTCCAGTCCACTCGCAGTCGCAGCAGCAACAGCAGCAGCAACAGCAGCAACAGCAACAGCAGCAGCAGCAGCAACAGTCGTCGCAGCAGCAGTCGTCGCAGCAGTCGTCGCACCAGCAGCAACAGTCGCAGCAGTACCGGGAGTCCCAGGTGCCGCGCACGCCGCAGCAGCCGTCGACGCCCGACGCGATAAAGCCCGGCTGGGGCTATGGGCTTGATCTCATCGGCGGTCAGGCGTCCGCCTTCTGGCAGAATTACCAAGGTAAGCGGTCAATCTTACAAAATTTAAAAGAATCGCAATAAAAATATATACGAAATAAAAAAAATCACCATAAAAACTGGAGTTGAAAGAATAAATAAAAAAAATCATAGACCCGAATCCAATTGCAATTGAAGCTCAACAGAGACGAAGGAAATAATATTATACGAAATAAAAAAAATAACAATAAAAACTGGGGTTGAAAATAAATAAAAATAGAAAAGATGATAGACTCGATCGAGTCCGATTGCAATTGAAGCACAACAGAGACGAAGGAAAGAAACGAGGGAAGAGTTTCGCGGGTCGAACGGGTTAAAGCCCAACGGGACCCTCGAGTTTGTGTCCAGTCGCGACCGCTGAGCATACACGATAATCGCATCTGCGTATCAGGCTCCACTCAATTTTTCTGACCTCCCGAGCGAATCGACTGATCCCCTGACAGCGATTATCAAGAAAATCTGTGTGCTACGTCCGAGGAAAATCCACTTGTGCGCGTTTATTAAAATAAAAAAAAAGAGTTTGCCCCGATATTGTACTTTGCTTCGCGAAACTACGGACCAGGCAACCCCCTCCCCCCAACCCTCTATACTCAGCCCACGTGTATTCCCTTCGTCTCGCGTGAGCCGCGTGCGATAGGACGAGGGAGAATATCGCGAAAAATAAATAATTCGAAGGATCTCGAGCGAGAGCAATCACGAGGCAGGGCGATAACAATTCCGGTGGTTTACGGGGGTGTTATGGTGTTACCCGGGGTCAAATAGAACAGTTGGAAAATTTTCGTAAAAGCAATGAGCCTTAATAAATATTTTAACATTTCTTTCACCTTCTAAAATTTTATCACCAATAGAAAAAAATATTCGATGTCCCAAATCATCTATTTTCAATAATCTCCTTAAAAAAAAATTGTCTCGGTCGTCCCGAAGGTCAATCGAAGGTCCAGTCGAACCTTTTGAACCTGTCGATGACCCAAACACTTTTGTAACACTCAGCACTCGGTGACTGAAGTTGGTATAAAGTCCCCCTCCCCTCCTCTCCCGAAGAGAAATGAGGGGAGGGCGACTTTACCTTAAGGGGTGAAACACACCGAGACAACGACGAGAAGACAGCAGCGTTTCCCGATGCTGAGGAAATGTGTGTTCGAATAGAGTTTCCCCTCCCCCTCCTTCTCCTCCTCCCCCTCCTCCTCCTCATCCTCGTCTGCGAAGCCACCCGGGCATCGTGATGCGGGGAATCCATTTGCAATAAACAACGGAGATTTAGACGAACGAAGGGTGAGGAGGTCGCGCTTCCCCGGAGTGGGAAGCATGACGAGGTGGAGGGGGGGGGGGGGGGGGGGATGGTTGGTGGATAGGGGAAAAGGAGTAGGGAGGAAGATTTCGAGGCACTGGAAATGGGTATAGCTCGTGGGTAGCAGAATCGCTCCGACACCGCGTAGCCCGCGCGGGTCGTGAGGCAAAGTCGCAGTCTGAGGTGGGTAGGAGGCACTTACGGGCGCACCGAGGGGACCTCGGGGGCTTCTCCGCTTCTGCCTCAGCCGTTGTTGTTGCCGCCTCAGCCTCACCATCAGCCTGTGTCTTCGAGTCATGCATTCTATACGAGCGCAGTGGCTCTCGAAGTTTTCCTGAGATTCGAGGTTCCTGCTGTGAATAGTACAGTGAAAAATCTCGCTGACATTTCTTGACCCGGAAAAGTGGAGTAGAGTCATTTTTTATTCAGTCCTGGGATATTAAATCCTCTAAAGACCTCTAAAGTTTGCATACAAAAATATTTAAAAAAAAAACAAATAAAAAAAATAGCAAACGAAAAGTACAATACTGACCTTAGGCAATAGTGACCTAAGTATGAGATACAAAAAGAGCCCACGGTTCCTGGCAACAATGTTTGGCCTACAGTGAACTGTGCAAAGAAATTGGAAATTAAGGGACGAGGAATATGAGGCAGACGAAAATCGACAAATCTAAGAGAGACAAAAAACTCGAGGAATATGAAACGAAACGAGGGATGTGAGAATAATGCAAGGGTTGCTACTCGGTGGTTATAAGAATAAAGAATAAAGTCTCTGTTATATTCCCCATGGCGATTGGAGGCGACAAAACCGCCGTCTGCTGGGAAGGGATGTTGGAAGGGATGGGAGTAGGTTGTAAGCAGGTGGAGGGGGAGGAAGGAGGCGAGAGGAGACGCGAGATCGAATGAGAACCGCCGGCTTGTAATGCAGAGTTTATGCACATCTCTTGGCAAGTAAGGAAGGAGCCGTAATTTCCCCGGCGGCCAAGCGCGAGCGGGACTCTCGGTGGCGTTACCTACCTGTCTTCCCTCTTCGTCCTGTCTCACTCTTCTCCTCTCCTTCTCCTCTCCTCTCGCCCTTCTCCTCCTCCTCGTCTCCTTCGTACCTTCGCCGTCTCGGAGATCTTCGTCTCGTCTCTATCACCGTCTCGGTGATTCCTACGGTCTCGCTTACTCCGCCACCATCACCACCATCACCACCATCAGCAGCAGCGGCAGCAGCAGGAGCACAACGTAGGAGCACTCCGGCACGCTTTAATATTCAGACTATATGCAATAATTTCTCAGCAAGCATATAACCTCTGCCTCGAATCCCCCTCCTCGTTTCTGTCTCCCCTCTCTCTCTATCTTTATCCATCTTTCTCTCTCTCTCTCTCTGGCTTTATCCATCTTTCCCTCTCTCGACCTCTATCCATCTATATATCTGTCTCCCTCTCTCTCTGCTTTTATCTACAGTTTTCGAAATAAATTTTTCTCGCTCTTTCTATCTGCAGATTACGAAATAAATATTTCTCTCCCTCTCCATCTGCAAAATATGAAATAAATGTTTCTCTCTCTCTCTCTTCATTTGCAGATTACGAAATACATATTTCTCTCTCTCTCCATCTGCAAAATATGAAGTAAATGTTTCTCTCTCTCTTCATCTGCAGATTACGAAATAAATATTTCCCTCTCTCTCCATCTGCAAAATATGAAATAAATGTTTCTCTTTCTCTCTCCATCCGCAAAATATGAAATAAATGTTTCTCTCTCTCTCCATCTGCAAAATATGAAAAAAATGTTTCTCTCTCTCTCCATCTGCAAAATATAAAATAAATGTTTCTCTCTCTTTCTCTCCATCTGCAAAATATGAAATAAGTGTTTCTCTCTCTGTCTCTCCATTTGCACTGTACGAAATAAATGTCTCCCTCTCCCTCTCTCTCATTGCCAATCCTCCAGCTTCCATCCTCGTCCAGCTCCTCCATCCGCCTCCTCCCCCTCCTCCTCTGTGTATTCCTCGCGGTTGTTCTCGCCGCGTATTCGGGCTCAGCGCATGTGCCAAGACAAATCTTCGCGCAAACCGTTCAACGAGGATTCGCGCGAGCGGTAGCTGCCCTCGCGTTGTGCGTGTATCGTGTATCAACCACCGCCACGGAGCTTCTGCGTGCCAACAGCTTCTACAAGTGCGAGCGAGACTCGCCTCCGTCTCGCTCGTCGCAACCGCAATCATTTTAAATCGCCGGGCGGCCCCGGTTAATATTTGATGGGCGGAGTCTTCGAAAATTCTTCGAGAATTGAAATGATTGCGGTTCCCTCTGCTCGATTCTTTTTCGCTTTTTCTCTTTCTCGCGGATTTTGAGGTGTCGGAATAAGTGTCGGCATTTCAGTCCCTTTTTTTATTTTCTCAGAGAATTTTCTGCGGCTTACTGAACAATTAATTATTGAATTATTGAATTATTTGGGAAAATAATCACAATAATGAGGCTTCGATATTTTCCACTTGGGGTAGGTCAGGGATCACTCACGATTTTTATTGTTCATTTTTTCGCGGATTTTGAGGTGTCGGAATAAGTGTCGGCATTTCAGTCCCTTTTTTATTTTCTCAGAGAATTTTCTGAGGCTTACTGAACAATTAATTATTGAATTATTAAATTATTTTGAAAAATAATCGCAATAATTAGGCATGAATAGTTTCCACTTGGGGTAGGTCAGGGATCAGTCACGATTTTTATTTTTCATTTTTTTTGCTGCATCATTTTTTAAAGATAAAAAATCTTATCGAACGACTCATCGTTGAACGTATTTTCCTCGAAGCTCTAAATTTAATCCTGTAACTTATCGGGTTACGAGGCTCGCCATCTACGTGGCGGCTGTTTACGCGACGTTTTATTAATTTTTGCGGGACGAGTCTAGCGCGTCAGGTTGCGGTTCGAGTGTTCACGCCTCGCACCTTCACGCTTTATCAACTCGATAGACAGATAGGTAGCCTCGGTTATATGCTGTACGTAGGTGTTTAGTGAGCGAGAGAGAGAGAGAGAGAGAAGTGGAGGGGGTGGTACGAAGGTCCGAGAATAGGTCTGCGTACGCCTGAGAACACGGATTAACACACGTGCGTATGCGCCGAGAAACCGCTCGTTTTATTAACATGCGAAAGACAATAACCTCGCAAGAGTGATAAAGCGTGAAACGCAATGTGCGTGCAGCACCGGCCAACATAGCGGAGACTGGATCCTCGCTGCGATGCACGCTAAGCGAGTAGCGCCACTCGCGGCGAATGCCGGAACTGTTCGAGCCATTTGGATACTTTCAAGCAAAAAAAAAACGTATCAACACAATATTTTTATTTTTAATATTTTTTTTAACGATTAAAATTCAGTTGAAATAGAGACGTTTAAAAAAAAATTTCTGAATCGATGTTATACAATTTTTCAGTCTAACATATTTAATTTTCAATCGAATATTGGAATCTTAGAAGCAAGATAAAATTGCTGATTTTTTTTTTAACGATCAAATGATAATTAAAAAAATTAAAATTTAATTTTCAATCGAATATTGGAATTTTAGAAGCAAAATACAATCACTGATATTTATTGAACGATCTAATGATAATTTAAAAAAATTATCAGTGATTTTATTTTGCTTGAAAAATTCCAATATTCGATTGAAAAAAAAAATGTTGGACTGAAGGATTGTAACATCGATTTAGGAATTTTTTTTCAAGCGTCTCTATTTCAACTCGGCTCACGCGACTCGTTATCGCCTCTCGTGCCGTCTGGATGAAAAAAAAAATAATAAAAAGATAAACCCGGATTCCGGATGCACGCGGGCGTTGCGGTAGCACGAGTTGGTTTTCCGGTGAAGCAACGAGAATGGGAGCAGCGCGGATCAAGTGAGAGAAACGCAGGGGGTTGCTGGTAAAACGGGGGTTGCGACCGGAAATACAGGGGCCACCCCCCGCGATGATTACGAGGTGCGATTTCGTCGGCCAATTTTTTCGCCTATCCGACCCTCCCTCCTCTTCTCGCTCCTCTTTTTTTTACTCGCTCTGTATATATGATATCACTATATATATATACGAAAGCACACGAGAAGCTCGGCGAACGTAAGACACGCACAATCACCGGGCGCGAACCCTGACAGCCACCCTAACAAGTAAAAACCGCGAGGGGAGGGGGATTTACCGCTCGTGGGAGCCAAAAAAAAAAGACAAAATAAGAAGAAGGGGGACGAACGAGAAAACGTAATAATATTGCGGCGAAGGCGCCGTCGGATTATCATATAAAAACAAATGTTCCTGCGGGGCCGACGAAGACGACGAGATTTGCCATTGGAATTGCGCGAGGCGCGTCACGTGACGCGCGAGAGCTGATCTTATCTCCGGGAGAGACGCGTAGTGGGGGGCGGAAGGGGAGGTGCGGAAGGGGAGGGGGGATGAAGCGAGATTTTAAATAAAATTCGTCGAAAGCTTTTGTATTCCTCTTATTTTTTCCCGTAGGCGGAAAAATGAAAAAAATGGAAGTATCGGAGTTCCGATGTTACGATCAGCCCCCCCTCCCTCCTAACGGGGGGAGGGGGAGGGTCGTGCTTTTATTTACCGGAGTGTCGAGGGACTTAAAATTAAAAACGAAAAGCCGAGACGTCGTCTTGGTGGCCGAGATGATTTTTTTTTTCTTTTTTTTTGCTTACGTTTATTTCCCGGAGGCGCGCGCCATCCGAATAATGTATTATTAGGGGGATCCGCGCGCCCATCTGCCGACTTATTTTCATAAAATTCCGCTCTCGGCGAGAGCGACACCGAAGCTGAGAGAGAGAGACTGGGGCGTTTTATAAAATTTCAAGTGTTTCGTCGTTTTCGTCGTGACGATGGAGGAGAAGGACGACGAACACTTGAGTAGGTATCACGATTGGTTCGAGCGTGAAACACACTTCAGTCGCTTATTTGCCGAATTCGGAGTCGTCTATAACTCGACGGAAAACGACGAGAAGACGATAAGTGTGACACTCGAAAATCGGATTCACTGATATCAGTCGAAATTTCTTTTTGGCCAAATGAACGATAATTCGAATTTATTATGGCTTATAATACGAATTATAATGTATTATAATTTATAAATTTACAAAGATAATGTATTATAATTTATAAATTTACAAAAATAATTTATTATAATTTATAATTGACACCGCCTAACAAACAACAATCGAACAGCGAAGTCAGCAAAGGTCCGAAGTGAATCGGAGCGATGCGAAGAGGCATCAGAACGGAGAGACGAGGACGACGGTCTCGCCAAGGACACTGAGGTCGATCGTGCGCCGCTAACAGTCTCGGCTACCCGTCTTACACCCGCGACAAATCGCGGGAACAATGAAAACAATTTCGAACCGGTTCGAGCGAGACTGCGTCGAACCTAAACGGTTGGCATTGTGTCCTCTACAAGTCAGAAGCGCCTCGGAACGTCCGCGCTGCATTTTTTTCCTCCTCTTTCCTCTCTTATTTCTCGTACTTTCTTTTGTACCTGTTTTCACAATTCCCGCGTCGCGGATCCTCGATCCGAGCGCTCGGAGCCCTGAAAAGGGAAGCTCGATGGCTCGATCCGAGGATCGCGCTATGACTCTGCGTTTATCCGCACGTAATTAACTCCGACACAATGCCAGCCAACCGGCAGCAGCATCAGAAGCAGCGAGGAAGAGGGGGAAGAGGGATGAGGAGGGGAGGGGGGGGGGGGATTGTTGAGTCGAGAGGAAAGGGACGTCGAAGATGGAGACGAAGGATAGGCGAAGGAATTGAAAAACCATAATAATAAAGAGAGAGAGAAAGGAAAAGAACCGGACCTGCTTTTGCAGCATAAGAACTGCTTCTGCAGCGCAAGAGTCGACCGAAGAAGCAGCAGAAGAGCCACTACATCCCAGGGACCATCGTTTCTCGTTGGGACCATCGTCGACCCGACGAAAAAAAAATCCACGCATTGTGTTGCCGGCGCCTCTCGGCGATTCTTCGATTTCCGATCGATACCGCACTTACACAGTCGAAAATATCGTTGTGGCAAGGCCACAACGAGCGCGATGCAACGAAAGGATGCAACGGGCGCTGCAGCAGCGTTGTGGCTGCTGCCCATCGACGACCCTGGCGCTCGCCAGCAGCAGCAGCAGCGTCTTCGGTTCGATAATCGAAGATCTCCGCGCGATATCTTTGTGCGCCGCGTTCGTATCTCGCTCGACGAATCTTCGACGCATTATCGTAAAGCCCCCCTGATTCTCGTTAGATTTTCTCGGTACAATGTACACACCGGTGGAGATTTTGTTACACGAGTCGAGTCGAGTCGAGTGAGACGTTGAACGCAGTAACAAAGACAGTAATTTTTATCTTGTCTTTTATTTTATTTTATCCTTTTTTCACCAATAATTTTACTCTTAATATTAGGGCCCCAAATTTTTGTTCGCCTTTGGACAATACGTAAAAAAAATCGAGGACTTCAAACGCAAAATGTCGAAGCAATCGCTTCGACAGATGAAACGAGGATGCAGCTGCATCTCGTTGCATCTATCAAAACGACATTTTTATCTTATCTTATCTTTTATTTTATTTTACCCTTTTTTCACCAATAATTTTCCTCTAAATATTGACGCCCCAAATTCTCGTTCTCCTTTCGACAATACGTAAAAAAAAAATCGAGAGGACTTGAAACGCAAAACGTCGAAGCAATCGCGACGCTCGAGATTCAAGCGGCAAGACGCGGATCGAAAGATGAAACGACGATGCAGCGGCGGCGGACGGAGCGAGAGAGCCGGATTGCCGCCTGCGGAAATTTGAAATTACAAGAGAGTCGCGAGCGAGCAGGGATTCGAAGTATAAGCGAAGTGCGCGCCGAGAGCAGCGACCGAGCGATGCAAAAGAGCAGCGAGGATTCTCTTCCTTGAGCTTTTTGTGTCTCCGCTCAGCTCAGGTCGTTCGTTCGCCCACTTCTCCTGTCTCTTCTCTCGATTCATACAATTTCACGGTTCGCTTGTCGCACTCTCGAGCCGGCGGCGCGAATACAGAGAGACGCGAGGAGCGCGTGCTGCTCGCTTCTGCTGTGGCACTCGTGCCGCGTGCGCGACGAGCCACTCGGTTTTACATAAAGATCAGAGCATTAAAAACGCGACGCTACACGAAATCAACCCTCCCGGATTCGCGGCGTCGTCTTCGGCGCTTACCGAGCGTCTCGGCGTCCTCGAAAAGCCGACTCGTCGTCTCAATTTGCATCGGACTTCGTTCTGCTTTCGTTCGTTTCGAGATTCGATCGAAAAATTAATAGAACGTTCGATATATTTATTATTGGTCGAATGTATTACGTCAGTGGGATTTCAGATAATTATTTGAGTAGTTTGATTATTATTATTAATTGGAATAAATTGTGATACTAATTATAAATTGTAATTAATTTTAGTTATAAATTATAATAAATTAGAATTATTATTGTAACCTATATAAATGATCATGAAGAGTAGTAAAGACATCGGACTTCGTTCAGCTCTGCTTTCGTTCGTTCAGAGATTCGATCGAAAAATTAATAGAACGTTCGATATATTTATTATCAGTAGAATTTATTACGTCTATGGGATTTCAGATAACTTATTTGAATAGTTTAATTACAATTATTAATTGAAATAAATTCTGATACTAATTATAAATTGTAATAAATTCTAACTATAATTTATAATAAATTACAATTATTATTGTAACCTATATAAATGATCGTGAAGAGTAGTAAAAATGATCCAAGATTTTCACGCGTCGTTGAACATCACAAACGACGCTGACACTTTCTCAATCGGACGCGCTCGTCCAAATTCACAACTCGTCGAAGGGCGAAACGAGAACGTCCCTCGTTTCCTTCTTTGTTCTCCCTCCGTTTCGGCAAAACAGTCGCCCGTTTTGCCTGTCACACCCGGAGGCTAAGTCGTCGTCGACGACGATGACGACGACGACGACGACGACGTTGGCGACGTCGACCCGAATCCGGCGTATCAGTTGAGCAGTTAAATTGTCATTTGGATATCAAAGGGACGAGAAAACACGCTGAGGGCGCGAGAGGTAATTTGGCTCAGTGAAACGCAAACATCGGGCCTAAGCGCCTCACCTTCTCTCTCTCTCTTTCCCTTTCTCCGCGTTCGCTGTGTGCGAGTATTTAGCTCTCGCAACAGTTTAGCTGTTCGCAGCAACCCAGCGGTTTATAATACGCAGAGCGGTGGATGAAACGCCCGGCGCTGCGATTCACACCCCCCGCGAGCCGTGTGAGAAACAGCCCTCAGCTATTGTTGCTCAAAGCATAATGGAATCTCGGGGCCCTGGTTGGTTCCACCCGGGAGCAACCCGAACGCGACGGCACAACGCGAACCGTTTCCACTGGCTCACACTCTGCGGGGGGCTTTAATGGCTTTGCAATTGGATTTTACCATTGCGACGATGTTGACGCTTTAGGGAATCCTTGAAGACCTGACGCCGTCTTTTTGCGACTGTGATCCTTCTGCCTCAAAATTTCATTCGTTAGGACTTGATTTAAAAAATATTTTGTGGGGAGAAGAGACAAAATAATTATTAGGGTCTCTCGATAATTATTTTGTCTTGATAGGCGATTTATTTTACTATTTTTGCGCTAAGGTTATTTCTTTACAAGGAACCCTGTAAAAAAATAAAAAAAATTAATGTCAGGGGTAATAAAATTCTGAACAATTATTTTTCCTTGCTACGATGTTGACGCTTTAGGGAATTTTATTCGCCAGAACTTGATTTAAAAAATATTTTGTGGATGAGAACAGACAAAATAATTATCAGGGACCGTCAATAATTATTTTGTCTTGATGCTCGATTTATTTTACTATTTTTTTATGCAATGTAATGTGTTTTTTAACCCTTTAAAAAAATATAAAAAAAAATTAATGTCAGGGGTAATAAAATTCTGAACCTATTTTTCCTGACGTCATTAATTCAATATCTGATGCTTAATTCGAGCTGCTGATGTCTCCCATGTCCCTGTTTTTCCCCTCCCGCCTCACATATAAACACACAAGCTCCGAGGGTGTTTTAAACCTCGGTCAGATAATTTGAATAAGAGTCGTGCCGCCCACGCAGGTATTAATAATAACACGCGGAGGAATTCGAGTCGGGTGGCAGCCGAGATTGAGCGCGAGGGTCATCCGAGTATGATAATACACGTTTGGGTATAACCCACCCCCCATTTCACCCCTTCCCACCCCTTCCCACACCTTCCAGGGAGGTGGGGAGGGGAGGGGTGGAGGGTTTGGCGCGTCGGCCGTGCGCCCAACGGTTAATTCGACGTATTATCATTAAAGGGACATTTTCCAGTTTTCACCCCCCTAATCCTTGCGGAATTCAGTGAGCAAAGCCGCGGCCGTTTCTGCCGTTGCGCGACCGACGGCTCCTTGTCCCGTTCACGCCTCCCTTAGCCCGTTATCCCGTTTGCCGTCGTCGTTGGAGGCGCCGACGTCGTCGACGTCCCTTTCAACCCCGTCCGCTCACTCCCGGTGAGCGGACGGGGTTGAACGGGGGTGAAAGGGGGTTGAACGGGGGTGGATTGTGGGTGCGCTTGCTTTTCCACTAATTACTCCTCCGTTTCATCCTTCCTCGTCGCGCGCTTCACGCGTCGACGAGTCCGGCGCCCGTGAAACAACCTCCCTCGGAGCTGGAGTTACGCTCAATTGTTGGCTTGGTTGTTGTTGTGTTGTAGCTGAGTTGGTCAGGTAAGAATTTCGTCCGCTGAACAACAAGACGATGTTTTGATGACTTGAAAAAAAAAAATTCAAGAATTTTTTGTTCTGTCGAGACTGAATTAAATTTTTTATTTTTATATTTTTCTTTTTTTTGTGAGGAAGCCAAAATAAATAAATCGAAATTGATAAGGAAGCAAAAAAAAATGTGATGAGATATTTCGACGTCGCTATGCGAAAGGATGAGAGAACGATGAATGGTATCGATCTGCTTCGATTGGAATGATAAAATGATAATGAAAAGATAATGAAATATTATTCTGTGCTTTTTCTTCCGAATGCAAAATTGATGAGACGATACGAACTCCATTTCTTTCTCTCTTCTGTCGCAGAATCGCTGGTCCAGGAGCTCGAGCAGGAGAGAAAGACGCGGCAGCAACAGGCGGCCGAGAGAGAACAAGTCAAGTCTCCTCTTCAAGGTTCGTTACTCGACAATAATTTTATTTTTTTATTATTTTTTTATGCAATAGAAAAATCATCATCTACGTAAAATCGTTTATTCGTGATTGGGCGATTTAGAACAAGTCAAGTCTCCTCTTCAACACTAATTTTTTTTTTATTGTTTTTTGTATGCAATAGAAAAATCATCATCTACGTAAAATCGTTCCTCCGTGATTTGGCGATTTAGCCAACGCCGAATATTTGTCAAACTTCCGCCGAGGAATTTTCTTGCGCGCTCCGAATTTAATTACAAACTGCTTCGCGTTGTTTGGCGATTTTCTTGCCGTGTCTTCGCGAGTCAAGAAAGCCGAAGACACTTGGCCGCACTCCGGGCCACCGCCCAAAATACGAAACTTGGATCGACGAAAACTCCCGAGCGAAGTTTCGCCCGAAGACACGAGGCGGCAGCGGGCGAGAAATTCGACGTCGAAGCAAAAACCGTCCGCGATCGCAGCAGCCGTGACTTGCGCCTCGCGGGACAATCGTCTTTTTTTTTGTCGGAGATGTTCAACCGCCGTCGAATTCGCGAATTCCCTCCGTGAAATACAAATTTTCGCAGAATTTTCGTTCGTTCGATCGCTCAATCAACTTCGGATTTTATTCCTCCGGAATAAAATCCGGAACCAATTTTTTGTTATATATATTTTTTAAATCGTTTCCCAGCGTCAATCGAGTAAAAAATCGATCGATCGACGTGAATACCAAAAATTTAGCTTCACACGAGAAATTGATGATCCAGCCTCGTCGATGCGAACGAAGTGAGAGTGATTTTTTTCGTGGCTAAATTGAGTCGTCACTTCTTCGGGTCGGCGAGGGAAAAAAAATTCGGTGATTAAAAACTGAAATTCAATTATCCCGACGGCGGAGGAGGAGGAGGCGAGGCCGACAAGACGCGGCGACTAACCAAACCTGAAACGTAAGGGCGAGTCGATACGGAGGGAGGGGGGCATCGGCATGAAGCGATGATGATTTCTCTCGGGCGTTTCGGGAGCAAACAAAAATCTACTAGGCCGAGAGATCGCTATTAATGCATTCTTTTTCAATCATAAGCGACAGTTCGATAAAAAGTCAAGTGGCGGCGCCTCAAAGGGCCCGAGTCGAGAGTCGGGGCCCGATGACTCGACTCCTGGGTCCCCTCCCCCCGAATCACCCTCACCCTCGAAACACTCGACTCACACTCTTCCTCTTATTCTTCAGGGACTCCGCATTCCTGCTGCGTCCGACTGATCCTAATTTTTTTATTCTATGCCTTTTACCCAATATTTGTATTTTTATTTTATATTAATTATCCACGAAAATTTGTACGGGTGACGTTATTGATACATTTGATATGGCGAAATTTGGCAGTTTGTCAGAAAAAAAATAGTTTTTTGCGTTTTTCTCTTCGAATTTTTGGTTTTTCGGGCAAACACTTGTCGTTTTTGGAATCAGCGGAAAATTTGCCATCGGATAGGGTTTTTAAACTTGGCAAAATAGAAAAAAAAATTTTCGCATTTTTTTCGCTAAAAATTGAAGGGGTACCCCTTCTAAAAATTTGCGGTTTTCGAGGGTCAACTTTAAAAATCTGCAAAAAATTGAAAAATCGAGATATCGCGTTTCGCCTGGCGGCATTCTCTTCGTTGAAGAATTTTCTTTCGAATGCAAAAAGAAAATCCCGATTATAATAATCCAAAGAAAAATTACACCGATTTTAGTAAAGTGCCAAAATTGCGAAAAAGTGAAAAATCGTTTTTCGGGTTTTTCTCCTCGAATTTTTCATTTTTCGGGCAAAAACCGGTTATATTTGGAATCAGCGGGAAATTTCCCATCGGATAGGCTTTTGAAACTTCGTTAAATCGAAAAATTTTTTTCGCCGAAAATCGCAAGGCTCCTTCTACGCTGGATAAGCCCTGTCCGCGCGCTTGAGCGCGCGTCATTGTTCCTAGTAATATTAAATAATATCCCGATTGCTATTTTGTTGCTAAAGGGTTACAGGACGTCTTTGCATTTATTGTGTTTGATTTGACCTGTTGCAGAATCGCGGACGGGTTACTACAAGAATTCGGTACTGTTCACGAGCGCGACCTAGAAGAGACGGCGCGATGACGATCATTTGTAAGGCCCGAGCGGCGCGGAGCGAAGCCGCGAGGAACCGACCGAGTCCACCGGCAGCACCGAAGCAATCCACGAGTGAATCGCACGTGTGAACGGCTCGACAAGTCGACTCAACGACGACGACGACTCAGCGACGGCAGCGACTCGCCGTCGAAAAATCCGCATCCGTGATAACAGTGCGCGAAGCGTATTTCACGTGGGACGTGATAACAACGCGAGGGACGACATTAATCCGTGTAACCGTGTGTAAATTATTAAAACGATCGCAGCTAAGATCGGTAAATCTCGAGGATGAAAAATTATACTCGTGAGAGAGAGAAAGAGAGAGAGAAAGAGATAAAAAGAGTGAGTGAGAGTGAGAGAAAAAAATTCGCGTGTACAGAATGCGAGAAGAGAGGCGAAAAATCGGCGCGTACCGATCGTCAGAAATCGGTCAAAAGCGTCAAAGTCGAGACGACGGTTCGGAGTTGTCTTTGTATAAAATTAAGATTATCCGCCGATCGAGCGAGAGACATATCAACGATCGACGCCGATCGACGATCTCGCAAGAGAAAAAAATCCACGAACTGTACGGATATTTATTATCAGTGAAGATGACACCCGAAAATATATATGGAATATAGAAGATTTTGTCGGGTGTTTATTTCACTGGAATAAATTTCCAGATCGGTTGGAATCGGTTGAAAAAAAGCGAGAAATAATTAGAGAGAGACAGAGTGATAGGTGAGCGAAAAGGAGAGGGAGAGAAAGCGATATAAAAGGGAAAGAGGAGAAGGGGGGGGGGAGTGATAAGGGAGAAAGAGAGAAAGAGAGCATTAGCGAACCGTGAGATAAGAGAGATAAGAGAGATATAATTTATAAAGACTGCTTGTGAGTGCGTGCGAGAGTGCATGCGTTCCTATAGAATTTAATAATCCTGTATCGAACGAGTAAGTAGTTAATCGATAAGATTGCGTCGCACTGATAAGAGAGGACTCGAAACGACGACGTGTGCCATTCGCCGAGGCTCGATTAAAAAAAAATCCCCGCGCGCGAAATCTTTTGCTGAAGAAAGTAAAACCGTGAAGGGAGATTTTCGCGATCGTTGCGGGGGACAAAATTTAATCGCGAGCCACGCGAAGCGTTCGATGCGGGAGAAACCGAGAAAATTAAGGGAAGAGGGGAGGAGAGAAAGAGACAATGGTCGAGGTCCCTTACGAAATTTTGGGACCAGCCGGAAACACCCGACGACGCAAAAAGTGAGACACGAGCGAAAAGTCATCAACGAGAAAGTCATTAAATTTTTATTAATATGATTTTGAGGCGAATTCGATTTATAGGAGAGTTACCGATTTTTTTGCCACGATGTTTGGACTGAAAAGTACCATTCATTCATTTTTTACAAAGGAGAATTTTTTTTATTCAAAGGATTTTTTTTTAAATATTGTTATTAATTGAAAATCGGACGTCGATAAATCGGTTCACCCATTCGTCTGAAATCGGTGACTTCTCGCTCGCCGACTGCGAGATTTTGCAATGGTCGACGCGAGAGATCGACGTGGATCGACGACGGATCTTGAGCCTCGTGGGGAGATCGTTATTAAGTTTTATTAATTCAACCGATCGACGCTCGTCATATCTCGATAATTGTAAGCTTTCAAGTGTCGCGTCTCTATAAATATACTGTAATTGCGGTGAGTAACGATGATTGCGACGACGACGAGGACGGAGTACAGATTAAAAAAAAAATAAAAAACAAGAAGGAAAGGCGACGATCTCTCGCGTCGACTCAGGAAACAGGTGAAACGGGCGGCGGCTCGGCCGCTGTATCATACGTAGAATGAGATGAAAATGGACAGACGAACGAGAAAAAAAAACAAAAAAAAAATACAGAAACCCAGTAGCCTCTTGAATCTAACACTCTATTTATATAAATAAACTTAGCTATTACCGACAACTAAATTTAATCCATATGCGTGTGTCCCGCGTTACGTGTACTTTCGACGTGTGCGTTGAAATATTTTTTTCGTCGTTGCAATCGAAAAAAAAAAATCACGGGGAAAAATATTTCAGCGTTCACGCGAGAGACGTATTTAAAAAAAATCCGTGTACAAAGTCTTTTGAGGATGAGAGAAAGATGCGAGAGAGAGAAAAGAAAAAAAAAACCAGTAAAGAAGGTTCTTGTGTTGTAAAGTTCACATAATCGTAGTGTCTAGGTAGAAGGCTAAGTCTATTGCGAAAAAAAAAAATACAGAAGAAAAAATAAAAAATAAAATGCAGCAGATAACGGAAGTTCAGTGTAGAGCCGAGAATCTAACCACCGACGTAGACGAATTTGTATTTGCCATCGGCGCCGATCCGACGCGGCGGAGGAATTTTCGACGTGCGACGTGTCTGGCGTTTTTTTTTTCGCGACTGAATTCGACGCGACTAAAAAAAAAATTGCGATTAGAACGGAGTGAAAATTGTGTCCTGTCAGAGAAGCATCGATCAATGAATAAAAATGACACTGAATCGCACGTCACAAACCGGACTCATACAATCTAATATCGAGGCAAGAAGTGTATTCATGTAATTCAGCATTACTACGTATGAATAAATAGTTGTTATTGTAAGAAGCGTAAATACATGTTTTTTTTCTCCGACATTTGTCCCCCTTTTTTATTTTTCCAGGTGCATCAGAATTTTTTTATTTTTATCTTCGTTCACCTGATTTGGTTCATCGACAAAAAATTGGGAACCAGGAAAAAAATGTTATTTCTATCTTCGTTCATCTGATTTGGTTCCTCCACAAAAAATTGGGAACCAGGAAAAAAAATTTATTTCAAATTTGATTGGTTCGATCGGTACAACAGATCGCAATTCTCGATTCAATTACCCTGGATCGTCCGACGGTTGCGAGGTGCGATCGACGTTGAGAGGGAAGTGAGAGGGAATGGAGGTGAAATGCAGGAGCAGAACAACGAAGAAGGGTGGTTCGCCGTCTCGAGAGCCACGCAATCCGGTGGCTCTTATCAATTTACCGGAACGCCCGGTGTAACGACGCGAGGCACGCGACTCGAGCGCCATTGGTCGACGAACCAGGCTCCACCCTCTGGTCGGGAATATATTTTAATAAATAAAGATAATCCGCACGTACTATATGTATTTTTTTATTTCTCTCCGCTGCGCTTGCGCAGTTGACGAGAATTCTACGACTTTCGAAAAATCAGGATCTTAATAAATGAATCAATTTTTTTTTAAGAAAAATTGGCCAACCGGAAAAATCTGTAAATTTACGATTCATCGAATTTCCGGCGGCTAATCAGCCCTGAATTCGACTCGACTCGACTCGCCGAGTCGAATTACGCGGCTGGCAAATCGAATCGTCGATAACGAGATTCGAACGAAAGAAAAAGTCCGTCGGGGGTGGTCCGACCCGGACCCGGACCCGGGGACACGCGCCGAGGGTGTATTTAAATCTCGAAGTTCGACGGTCGGAGGAAAAATATATTTCCGCCCTCGCCGATCGTTTGGAAGCGGGAAAAGTGGCTGTCAGAGCTCGCCTGGCTAACAGGCCGCGAGGGTGGTTCACGGAGGGGGGTTGGAGGGGTGGCCCCCACTCCCCCTCCAGGTCACGACTCTGTAAAAATGCAAAACGCGTTTCGCCGTAGCCCTGTCAGCATATCCGCGCGCAAGGACCCGAAGAAAAAGAGGGAGAAGGAGCAGAGAGGGAGAAGGACAGATAGAGAACGAGAGAGAGAGAGAAAGAAGAAAAAAAAAATGAACGTTTCGATGCAAATGAAGGACTTGACTTGGTGCCCGTATATAGAGTCACCCCCCCCCCCCCCCTCACCCCTCTTTCCACCGTACTCGTCGATCTCACCCCCCTCGACTTGAACCCCTCACCCCCACCTTTTTTCTCCCCCTCTTTCTCCCCCTTTTTATTTTTTTTTCTCTCTCTCTCTTCTCCTTCTTCGCCATATCCACCGATCTCCCGTTTCTCCGGTTCCTCTTCTGCCCTTCGGAATCATAAAGATAACCGAATTGCGCGACTCCTCCACTTTTATTCGCGGGACATATTGCCCGACAATCATTCGGGCATTTGCATAATTATCGAATAAAACGGTTATGTAGAGCGAGTCGCTCAGGGGTCGAGTATTTTGGCTTGAGTATAGATCGTTCGCCTCGGGGCGAACGAGCCCTCAATTTTTGAGACGCTAAGCGGCGACCCTATTGCGACTAATTTCGTGTTCTTACTTTCGACTAATATACGCTCTTTCGTTGCCTTTAATTTTTTTTCTTTTTTTTTTAAGTGACGAGTAAAAAAAAATTGGGGGTGGTTTCCATTCCTTCTCACATTGGTCCTTTTCTTTTTTACTTTGCGATTTTTTTTTACTTTTTTTTCTCGACTTTACTATGGTTTTCTCTCTCTCTCCATCTGTCCCTCGTTTTCCGGACTCGCTCGGTGATTAGCCGAGGCCGTATAATTTGGCCCAGGGATGCGATAGAACGATATTACTTTTAATTAGAATCGTAATGCCGTGGTTTATGAGCCGTGCCCCCCGGAGTGGCTGCTCGTCGACGTTCGGCTTTCCTCGCCTGGAACACGGAGCGTCCGCTATATACGATTCCTCGCTGTTTTTGCTCTGTTTCGCAGACTGTCCCGAGGCATTTTTTTTTTTTTTTTCGTTCTAGTATCAATCCGTGGAAATCGCGTTCCGCATTGGGAGTAACGATAAAACGGGTTAGCCACTTAAAAGTTGCGCTATTTTCGCGTATTGCTGACATCATTTGTCACAATGACTAAAAAAAATAGAACTGACATTTTCTTCAATCTCAAAATTCTGATAAAATTCACAATATTCAACGTATTTTCGTAATCCCTGCGCTTTATAAAATAATAATAATATTAATAAGAAAAAAAATACTATCACAATAGCACTATAAATTTTTATTCTAAAAAAAATAATCATAACAAGAATCGCACTATAAATTTTCATTGGAAAGATTAACAGAGTCTCCGCTTAACGCGCACGATCTTCACTCCACAGAATTATGATTAGTCGCTTATTCTCACCGCTGAAAAACATGTCAGACACACGTCGATCTCCGCGCGCATTGCAACTCCGTCCGCTTAATTAGGCGAACCATTAGCGCCGGTGCGAAGAGGCTCTTGGGAACCTTGGAATTATCACATTTGCGGGAAGTCGAGGCGCCCGATCTTCGTGTCGATGAGAAATAAAAATAGCGCGGAATCGCCGTGGAGGAGGAAGACGGGAAAAGGCGAAGCATTTCACGCTCGGCTGATAATAGAATCAAATATAGAGGCGCCGAGCGGGTGTAACGCGAAATCGCTGCGAACTGTTGTGCACTCGTTAAAAAAAAAGATACATCTATATTTTTTTTTTAACGAGTGCAAAGCTGTTTATTAAAATTTACACATTTTCCCGCGTTGGTATCTGACTATTGAAGGATCTTTCGTGACTCGAGTGAAAAACGCTTCGCGCTTGAAAGCTTCAAAAATTTTCCCGTGGAATGACATCAATAATTTTTTTTATTGATTTAATTGAACGCAGATTTTACTGGAATTTCGAATAAGTGACAGAAGCCAAATTCTTCGGTCAAATGAACTCAAATTGTGCGTCCGGTGTAGGAGTCAGTTTTGAGGTTTAGTAGGAGGGTCAAGCGGACGATCACTAACAACTATAATGAAAAGGTAGCTCGGTCGAGTGTCTCGTTCGTCGTCGTCCTCATCGTCGTCGTCGTCCCAGTCGCCTTCTCCCTCTCTCAACATTTCTCCCAACGTTTAGCCGCTGCCATCCCGGAATCCAACGTCAATCAAGCAAAACACGCAAGACCGAAAATTTATCCTCGTGTCTCTCAGCCTCTAAAAGCAGGGTAGCGAAATTTTTCTGCTGATGTGGATTTTTGCTCCGCAGACTCTGAGAAAAAACAATACTCGTCGCTGCTGATGCTGCTGCAGTGAAAATCTGGTCCGCAGAAAATTATTTCGAACCCTGATAAAAAATCTGTAGCATTCTGTTACATTCGACCCAAGCCAGGCACTGATCAGTCCCGAACTGAGGTGACACGGCCCTGACCAGGGCCTGACTAGCGACAAGTGTAACAGACTGCTACAGATTTTCCACCAGAAAGCCATCAACGTCATCGGTATAACTCATCGTCGTCGGAATGTATTCGGCATGATACCGGAATCCGATTTAAATGCGGGAGCATCGCCGCAGGCTCCGCAAATCGGTTCGCTTCTCCAGAGTCGAGAGACGTTTGCGAATGATGCCCCCGAGGGGCATTCGCAACGACTATTCCCGCGTCAAAGGACGCGACGCGAGGATCCCGATGCGATGGACTCTTCCCGGGAGTTCTCGTACGATGCGCGCGCACCTGATATACGAGAACCCGGTGCCGGGTGCAACGCGGTCGTGCATCGTCGGATTATTCGCTGATGATTCCAGAGGACCTCAGTGGATTGCTCGTCGTCGTCGACGACGACGACGACGACGAAGGAGACGCGTCTCGCATACGCGGGCGATTCATCTCGTCCGGCCGGACACTTTGATTACCGGTTTCGCGCCGGCGCACACGCGGGAATCGACGCGACTCGCCGTGGTCACCCTGAAGAGTGAGCCACGTCCACCAGGAGCAACCGACGAGCAGCCGAGGAGCCATTGCGACGAGCCGACAGTCGACCGATTCGCCTGCGGACTCGAGACGCGCGTTTTTATTTATTTATTTCATTTTTTAAATATTTTTTTATTTTTTATTACACTGAGAAAAAAAAATTGCTAAATCTAAGAAAATGTGCGGTTGCGGGCGGCGAAATAAATATTTTGCAAATTAGACAAAATATTTAATTGATCGAAGCAACTGGTGATTGAATTTAAAAAATCTCGATTAGCATTGACGAATATTTTGTCCAATCTGCAAAATATTTATTTGTTGATTTGAGTAATTTTTTTTCTCAGTGTACGTGCCCTTTTTGTTTAGTGTAATTTAAGATTTTATTGGGGGATTTCGATTGCCAAAAATCAGTGGCGGAGCAGTGGAGACATTTTTTTTATGTTAATAACATAAAAAATTGTTGCTCACACAATTGACGTCGATTTTTGGGCGTGAGTCCCACGAGACCGCTGAGAGACTGCGCGCGCAGCGACCGCCGTCACCGCTGTCGGCGTCGCGATGCCGGACACCTCGTCGCGTCGATTAAACGGAGCCGATTTAACCGCGCGCGCGCGCCGCGCCCGGCGTGATTGAATTAAATTCGTAATTGCTTCTGACAAATTAACTCGAGACGACGCGAGAGCGCCGAAAGCTGAGCGCGTGTGCGTCCGAGGCGACGTCATAATATCGCACGTCGAATGACAACCATGAACATGCATTTTTTCCGATGACACAATTCGTCCTTTTTTAATTAAAATTATTTTAATATTTTTTATTATATTTTATTCGTGCTTTCTTTTATTATTTTCAATTATTTTTTATTATATTAATTTGTATTATTCTTTATTTTATTATTTTGTATCATGTTTTATTCTATTATTATATTAGTTAATTATTTAAAAAATGTCGAATTTCCATCTGTCAACCTCCATCGACCTCCGCGTCCACTCGATAATATCCCTCAGGGTTCGTTGAACCGCAACGACGTTTCGTTAAGGGTCGTCGCAAAAGCGACGGGAATAGAGCGTAGAACTCGCTGCTCGGTGCTCAGCTCTCTCCTCGAGTTCGGAAAAGCGTTTAGCATAATTCGCAAGGGTGGAAGCTGTAAAACTCGTCGGTTGTGTTTTGCCACGCGCCGCGAGCTTTACCAGCTTCGCCGGCTCGCGGGGGGTGCAGTGGGAGTTGCAACCCTCCCGGCCCCCTCCCCCCGCCTGAATTTCCTCGTTATGACCGCGGTGACATCTTGACGAGACCAACAAAAAAAAGAGGCCAAAGTGGACGAGAAAAACTTTGGTCCATCGGGACGAAAGAATATAAAAAAAAATTATGAGGAGAAGAAGGAAAAGGGCGAAGCGTCTTTTGCAAAATAATAATAATAAGAGAAATCCCGGAGACGTCGACGAGCTCCTGTGGGAAGAGGTACGCGAGGCGGCTGCCACGCCTCGAGTCGCAGCAGCAGCCACGACAACGTCGACGTTGGCTGCTTCGCCCTCGTCGAGAGAGCCGAGAGCTCTTCGTCCGCATTGGAGGACTCATTTGCATCAATTAACTTTTCAATGACGTCGTGTAATTGCATTCAACGATCCTGAGAATCGCCCTCGGTCCGAGAGCCGTCCGCCGCCGCGCTTCGCGTAAATATTAGGAAGACAGGAAGATTCGCGTTGCAACGACGCCGGCGACGCGAGAGTTAAGACGCGTGCGTCAACCGACGATCCGCGCACGACTTGCGACGAGTTTGTGTGTAAGAGGCTGCGCAGAGTTCTGCAAAACCGATTTGCATTAATCTCGTCGGTGCGCCGCGCTGTTTGAATTATTTTGCGGTGAGGAATTATTCGTTGTGGTTGAAAACGCAGTGGCGACAGTCGAACGGATCGCGGGGGATTATTTTTATTTAAATATGGGTTCGTAGATTTTTGAGAAAAAATAAATTTTCGATTTAACGAAGTTTTAAGACCCTATCCGATGGGAAATTTTCCGCTGATTCCAAATATGATTGGTTTTTGCCCGAAAAATAAAAAATGTTAGGAGAAAAACGCGAAAAACGATTTTTTAATTTTTCTCAATTTTGGCACTTTACTAAAATCGGTGTAATTTTTCTTTGGATCGATATAATCGGGATTTTCTTTTTGCATTGGAAAGAAAACTCTTCAAGGAAGAGAATGCCGACAGGCGGAACGCGATATCTCGATTTTTCAATTTTTTGCAGATTTTTAAAGTTGACCCTCAAAAATCGCAAATTGATAGAAGGGGTACCCCTTGCCATTTTTTGCAAAATTTCATGAAAAAAAAATTTTCGTTTTCGCAAAGTTTAAAAACCCTATCCGATGGGAAATTTTCCGCTGATTCCAAATATGACCGATTTTTGCCCGAAAAATAAAAAATTTTAGGAGAAAAACGCGAAAAACGATTTTTCACTTTTTTCGAATTTTAACCCTTCACGAAAATCGATGTCATTTTTTTTTGGATGCATGGAATCTGGATTTTCTTTTTTCATTCGAAAGAAAACTCTTCAACGAAGAGAATGCCGGAACGCGATACCAGACGGAACGCGATATCTCGATTTTTCAATTTTTTGCAGATTTTCAAAGTTGACCCTCAAAAATTGCAAATTTTTAGAAGGGCCAACCATTGCCATTGCCATTTTTTGCAAAAACTGATGAAAAAAAAATTTTCGATTTCGCAAAGTTTAAAAACCCTATCCGATGGGAAATTTCCCGCTGATTCCAAAAAGCATGCTGGTTTGCCCGAAAAATCGAAAATTCGAGGAGAAAAACGCGAAAAGTGATGATTATCCACTCATTCAGCCGACCCCCACAAATTGGTTGGTCAAACCAACAAATTTCCTCCACATACAACAATCCTCACCGCATTTGAAGCCCGTCTGTAAGGTAACCAACATCGCAACGTCTCAAGCCCGGCAGTCGGAGCACCGTAGAATGCATCGATTTTCGTTTACCTCCTCCCCCTCCTCCTTGCCACCCTTCCACCGCGTTCCGCCCTTCCGGACGGCGCGATTCTCAGCGCTCGCTTCGCATCCCCGTTACCCGAGGGATGTTTCGTTATTTAAACAGATTAGCGATCCGCCGAGCCGGAGGGAGCGTCTTATGTGTTTCCGATGCGTGCCGGTTCCTTCGAGCCCTTCCACCCTCCTCCCCCCCCCTCCCCTTCCTCCCCCCCCCCTCATCCCCAGGAAAATTAATCCTCCTTCGAGTTTGTGGGTCGAATCGAGAGTGACGGAAGCTGCGCTGAGCTACCGAATCGTCCGTAGGGCTTGAAAGGGCGAAGAAGGAGCGACGAAAGGGCGAAGGGACGGATTGTCCTTGAGAATTGAGATTCGATGACGACCGCGAGACGCGAAACGGTGGGCAAAAGGGACGAAGGGTGGGAGGAAGAAAGGGGGAAGGGGGGAGGGAAAGGGAAAGGGACGATGGCGCCCGCAGGGCGAGTGTAACGCCAAGAGCAGAAATAACTGGAACACTATGCGAACCAGCGGCTAATGATCCAGGATACCCTTCGACCGCCTCCGCCGATTTACCCCGAATACAATTTCGCTCCACATATTTATGCACCTGTCAGTTTTGAGGCCGAAAAAATTCGCTCACGCATCTTTTAATTTCCTGACCTCTTCCGATCGGTTCTTTGTGGGTGCAGAGGCGGCGACCTTGAAGATTGAGATTTTTCCAGGAAGCTTGGTGGCTGAGGAACGATCGCTGAGATTATTTATGATATTTATGCACCTGTCAAGGAGGAGAAAAAAAAATCGCTGCTGGCGCTCACGCATCTTTTGATTTCCTGAGTTTTTTTCGCGAATTTCCAGACGATGACCTTGACGATCGAAATTTTTTTTAGGAAGGTTCAACGAAAATTAATTCATTTTTATTTAATTGCGTTGTAAATAAAAACCAACGAAAAGCGAGACAAGAAGACTCTCACTTTCGCTCAAAAAAATGAAAAATAAAAAAATAAAATCCGAGCACCGACCGAATCGTTTCCAAGAGCCGATTCCATAATACAAATTCATGAACTCCCGGGCGCGTTTACCCTCCATTAGACTTGGGTAGCGCAATCAAAGCGACGGTCGACGTCGGCGTCGGGCGTCGGTCTCCGTATAAACGGAGCAACCGCGGCTCCGTTGTAACGCTCCGAATACGGCGGAGAATCCGTCGGCCGGTGTGAGACAGCTGTAAATCAAAACTCAAGAAATTTCTGCGCGCGCCGACGTTCGACGATCGGCGAGCGCCCTCGCCATATAAAACGCGTCGAGAAGCGCCCCGGACACTCCTCGCCTGGTGCTTCTTCGGTTTTGTCGGCTACGCGAGATTCGCGAGGCGTGTAATTATCGGGGGGCCCCCGAAACGAGCGAAACCCGGCGGCCCCGCAGGGCCAAAACAACGCAAAGTCTCCCTCGGACCTTTCCCTCGTTTTTTTCGCGGTGTCCGCGTTTGTGGAAAATCTTAATATGAAAATTAAAAAAAAATTCTAAGGATTTTTAGTGCTGCTTTGAGGGATTTTTAATTTTTTTCCTGGGCCTGAAAAATTATTGAGCCACTCCTGTCAAATTTTCTGATTAAAAATCTGTAGGATTCTGATACTTTTGACCCAAGCTAAGCACTGATCAGGCCCGGACAGGGTTGTCACGATCCTGACCAGGGCCTGATCTGGCTTTAAATTTCTCGCGCAACGTTTCGCCTTGACTATTTTTTCCAGGTGCGAAATAACAGCATATGCAAATCGTCAAATACCACAAAAGTCACTCCGCTATTTCACCTCGCGCCCTCATAATTTTTTTTTTTTTTTAAGTCTCGATATCCGTGCACAAGTCTCGGAGGTCGCGCTCGGTGCATAAACACCGGCGAACTCGGGCGAAGAGACCGCACAATGCAAATTTATTCAACCTCTGAGAATAAAGAAATGGATAAAATAAAAAATAAAAATAAATAAACAGTACCGTAGTGGCTCGAGCAACGTTGGCGGCTGCGCCCGACGATTTAGCGACGCGTTCGCCACGGTGTCGGCCGTGCCTTCTCTTTCCGCGCGAGCGCGGCGTGACGCGAGTTGCGTCACCACAGGTGAAGTCCGCGCAGCGGTGAGATTTATGCGAGCAGCTCTCGTATCGCGTGTACGCGCGACTATGTCAGGCGTGTGGCATATATTTATATACACATTGTGTATATATATAACGGGCGGGTTTATTCGCAAAGCGCATCCAGCAGACAGCGCGACGTCGACGTCGCCGACATCGAAGCGGAAGAGAGCGATCGTCCGAGCCAGAAAATATGCCTCGTCCTTCTGACATTGAATCGTCGACTACTCAGAGTTCGACGAGATTTTCGTGACCATTTCTTGCTTATTAAAAAATATTTTCAAATTATTAATACCGTCCGAAAAACCGACTACCGATTTTTTTAATAATAATTAATTTCCCTCGATATATTAATGGAAATTGATTTGAAAAATAATAATAATAATAATAATAATAATAATAATAATAATATTGAGAATCAATCCTTCTTATACATAATACACTTATATATATTCCTCCCTTCCCTCAAAGCATATTTTATTCTGCAAATAGAACAGGTTAAAAAAAAACTGATAATTGAATCGAATATACGCAGCCGATTGTGATTGGTGCGAATAATTCGAACGTCCCTTCTGCGTTGGCGAGGCGTTTCAGCCGGGCTGCCAACCTTCGAATCCTCGAGCCACGCGATTCGCGTATAAAATACTACGTACAAGTGGCGATAGCATGCACAGGTGAATCAACCCGACGATAATTGAATACCTATAACGTGTACCAGCTTATTGCGCGATATATATACGTATACACATGTAACGTGGCGGAGGAGGCGGGGAGGGGGGGGGGGGGGGAGGGAGGGTTAGAGCGGGAGGCGAGCACGACTTATCGCGTCGGAATATCAAAAATCTTTCGAGGGCGCAAAGGGAAAGGGAGAGGGAAGCCTCGGGGCGCGCCTACTGCAATTTTTGCGGTATGCGAAATGCAAAGTGCGCTCCCCGCCGACGAGTGCAACGTGCATTTCTGTCTCCCTCTCTCTTTCTGCCTGTGAGCTGTGGATATGGTGGATAATATGGTGGGTGCATTGAAAAAATTGGGGTCAAAACGAACCAAACGCGTCGATCGAGACTCGATGACAGCCAAAAACTATTTTTATAATTTAATCGAATTAAATCTGCCTGTGAGCATTTTTTATTGATTTTTTTATTGGATTAAAAAATTCAATAAAAAATGCTTTAATTCTTTATTGAATTGAAAAATTCAATAAAGAATTAAAGAATTTTGTATTTAATTTCTCAATTCAATAAAAAATAAATTGAATTAAAAAATAGGACAAGTCGACATTTTTTTACGTCGCAAATTAATTTTTTTTGGGTGTTTCCATTCGATTCCTGTCGCTGCAATCGCTGCACATTTTTTCGACGATACCGCAAAAAGCCCAACGAAGTTCGTCCGCCCCATTTTGCCCCAACCTGCTGCCTTCGCGGCTATATATATACACCTCATAAATTGCCGGCGCGGCGTGCCGAGGGATTGAGGGAAGTGGAATTGGGAGTGTCTGTGTGGGGGGGAGGGGAGGGTAGGGGGGCAGGGGGAGGAGGAACTCCGCGCAGCGGAACCAAAAAGAGAGCGAAGAATCGTGAGCCGCACGGAAAGGAATATGGCGAACGCGGCGCGGCGGAGAAATTCACCGAGAAACAGACGAAATGTTATTTCCCTCACATTTAAAAAAAACAAATGTCATTTTCTTGACCATTTTGGTCCCGAGGATGTGGATTTTTATTTTTAAAAAGCGAGAAGCTGCGGTATCGATCAGCCAAGCCGACACATTTCTAATGCCTCCCTTTTAATTAAATTATTAAAAAATAAAAATAATAATAAGTGAAGCCTCGTGTTATATATATCAGTCAATCGCCGCTGATGATGGCGAAAGGTCAACGCGATCGAGAGTGTTTTCTCGATCCTCCTCGATCGACCGCATCGCATGGGAAACTCCGGGAGCTAATTCAATCTATGTACATCGATGATACATAAAGCAGGAGCAATAAGTACCACGTGGAACGATCGTAACCCCCAACGCTGTATTTTATGTATTTTATGTTGCATATAGTATATCCTTAATATATACTCTATACACTCTGTGGACCATGAGCCACGTGTATATCGCACCAGTCTTCGTATCGTTGAACCTTTGGAGGATACTTTCTCACGGAAGACATTTTTCCGCAAATCTCCGATTAAACGCTGACCACATCCGTCGATCGTTATGAGCGCAGCGCGTTTGCCGGCTACCGATGTCGATGCATTCTTGCGTGTAACTCGTCGGTGTCTATACAGCTTCTCATATGTGGGTTGATGATCCATGTATTGTGTCTATATTTATTTTACACGTGTGTGAGTGTATATAGATATATATCGTGCCCTTTCTTTTGCAGTTTTGTGGAAACCAGTCGATGCACCGGGAATACGGGAAGAAAGAGGAGGACGAGGAGAGCGCAGCCATCGAGGAAGAGGGTCGATGGTGCCGAGGCGCCCGCTTCATGGCTACCATGGCCGTGGCTCGCGATCCCGTCAAGGTCCCCTTCGGCTCTCGGCGCCATCGGCTCTGCACTCTCGATCGAATTTTATGAATTAAAAAAAATCGACAGCACGTGCGATTTTTTTACATTTTTTTCTCGTCGATTGTGTTTACTTTTAAAAAAATATCAATATTGAAAAATGTTTAAGCATTTTTTGATTCCCAGGAAACTTGAATCAGGAAATCTGATTCGCGTAATTAATTTGATTGCTTTAATCGCGCATGCGATTTTTTTACATTTTTTTTACCGTCGATTATGTTTACTTTTGGGTTAAAAAAATATCAACATTAAAAAATATTTAAGCATTTTTAATCTCCCAGGAAACTTGAATCAGGAAATCTGATTCGCGTAATTAATTTGATTGCTTTAATCGCGCATGCAAATCCGTCGGATTCTCCTCCGATTGGGCGATACGACGCGCATGCGCGTTATCAACGCGGGAGAATCCGCAGCAGCAGCATCGAGATCATCGTCGTTGTCGATCGCAGTGAACGGGGCAATTCTATTGTCCGCGATCTCTAGGATCCCACTTAGGTCCCGCGCGAGTAATCGATAGATCCTCTCGGGTGTTCCGCTCTCTGTCCCCGAGATCGAGCGCGCACGCGCACAGACACCCAGCGCTCGGGATATATGGAGAGAGAGACGCGAAGGAGGGATCGAAGGAATGACAGGTTGTATCGTCGGGTTAGAGGCAGACGGGCCGGGGGTTCGCACGACCCTAGTTCCGCGGGACGTGTTATTAGTTAATTCTTACAATTACCGGTCGTCCCTGTGGTTATTCCATTACCGTGCATATACAGTCTCTTTCTCTTCTAGCCCGATTAGCCCGATCAGTTCGACGTCCTCCTTATTTTATTTTATTTTTTTTTAGGTCTATTCAGCTTGTTCGGCCGGTCAGCTCTGTTTGACTGTGGGTTATTTTTTTCTGTGGCTTAATATATGACAATTCAATATGTGACAACTCAATATGATTACTCGATTAAATAAGTATAATTGATTCTTTTTTTAATAAAATTTAATTGTTTTTTTGGCAGCAATTAAATTTAATAAAATTTAATTTTTTTTTGGCAATTAATAGGGGCAGTCTTTATAGACACTAACAAGGATGCCTTTATAGGCCCCGATTTTTCAAGCGTGTTTAGCTTAGTTAGGCTAAGCTTAGTTTTCCATACCAGGCCCCTAATAGAATCGGAGCAAACTATGAAGGGCCAGGTTGGAGCCCCAACAAAATTTCTATTATTATTTATACATATTAAATTAAATTTTTGCACAGGATGCAAACTCAACATATAAAAACTCAACATAACGACCCTATTACAAGTTTGTCCTGTTTTGAAGTACCGCGTTTATATTTTTTTATTATTTTTACTCGTACCCGGAAAAAGGTCAGTTCGAATTCGCGCTCTCGAAAAGCGTCGAAAGAAGGCGAACCCGTGATTGAATAATACAAGCCGATATACGATACGTGTGCAACGTCCAATGGGCGACCTCGACGCGTGCTTTTAAAACCCTCCAACGAACTTTATTAACCGTGAGGGCTAATAAAGTTAACGTTGCGTGCGCCGGCTCTGATGTACGAGACCCTCCCTCCCCCCTCTCTCTGTCTCTCTGCGTTCCATTGCGAACGAAATTCACTGTATCGTCGCGTACGCCCGACCTCGCGGCGTTTTACGCTTTTCCTCGCGTGTGATACGCAATGACGCGCTCGTCCGCGACAAAGTTGACTACGGTACATCATTTTTTTTTTTTTTTTTTTTTTTTTTTTCGTAGCGTAAATAAATTCGCTGCAGCGACCATTCGACGCTACCGACGCTCGCTCAGCGCGTTTGTAATCAAAATACACGAAAACGTGCGTCAATCCCATCGAGAAAAACAAGTCACGAGACATTTCGCCCGTCAATTTTTCACCGTCGACAACCTTTTTTCCCCTGGCAGCGAAAAATTCGCTTTAATTTTCAAAACTCGGTGGCAGGCAAAAGAAATGTTGGGATATGACATAAAT
The DNA here is from genome assembly GCA_964034905.1 of Itoplectis maculator. Taxonomy (NCBI): domain Eukaryota; kingdom Metazoa; phylum Arthropoda; class Insecta; order Hymenoptera; family Ichneumonidae; genus Itoplectis; species Itoplectis maculator. Next base: position 9,052,623 of record OZ035859.1, read on the forward strand.
ATTTTTTGTCGTGCCTAGGAAAATTATTCCAAGCCACAGGCGTCGCAAGAGTCAGGCGACAGAAAAAGGATCAACACCAAAGGATCTATATGAACATCCGATCAGTCTTCAAAAATATTTTCCGGCGATTCCGGCGCCGAATTTTCACGGTCATTTGATTTCCTCCTTTGTCTGCGACTGCGGAGGTGGAATAAAAAAAAAGGTGCGCGTGTCGTGCGAACGCAGCCGCGAAAAATTCGCTTTAATTTTCAAAACTCGGTGACAGCTAAAAAAAATGTTGGGAAATGAAATAAATATTTTTTGTCGAGCCTAGAAAAATTATTTCAAGCCACAGGCGTCGCAAGAGTCACGCGACGGAAAAATGATCAACACTAAAGTATCTACGTTAACATCCGATCACTCTTCAAAAATATTTTCCCGCGATTCCAGCCGAATTTTCGCGGTCATTTAATTTCCTCCTTTGTCTGCGACTGCGGAGGTATAAAAAAAAGTGTCGTACGAACGCAGCCGCGAAAATACGAATCCTGTGTGTGCGTTACCCACACTTGGAAAGTGCGGAGTGAGGGAGAGAGGGAGACGCGAGAGGTGACGACAGGGATGAACAATGCGCGAGCCACACAGTGTGGGACAGTGCGGGACAGTGTGGGACGGACCGAGGAAGAGACGGACGGACGGACGGACGGACAGGCGCGCCGAGGGTGCGCAGAAATGGGGGGAAGGGGGACAGAGACAGAGAGAACGGGGAACGGTCGGCGCTGGACGGCATTGTTCCGCTCGTTCGGGTGGACCGGGTCCTGTCGCGGCTAAATGCCGTGAAATTGTCATCCTACAGTCACAAAGGGAATTCACTCTCGCAGCCGGTGAAATATAAACGTGTTTTTCCACAGCCATTTTCCAGCCCGATTGTTATTTGGGCCGAATATAGTTTCGGCGTAAAATGCCCTCCCCCTCTTACCCCCTTCTCCCACATTTCGCCCCCTTTACCACCTTTTGGACCCTCCCCCCATCCCCCTCCCCCCACAACACCTCTGCGTATTAACGAACCCACCAGAAGTGAACTGCGAATATGCGCTTTCAGCTGTCTGCGATATTTGGGGTTGGAACCGATTCGCAAAAAGCTGCAAAAGCTGCTCGAAAAATTGTCATCTCGTTCACTGTCCTTTAAACAAAAAAAAAAAAAAGAAAAAAGAGCGCAGCTTTGTTTTTGGGTTTTCTGTTATTGACAAGTTCATTATTGATAACGGAAATAGCGATACAGGGATGAAACAGTGGATTTTGGTGAGCAACCCTGAAGAGTCCCGAAGACGCATCGGGGTTCGATCTTTTTTTTTTATTGGGATTATATACAGACCCGTGACCCGTCGATTAGGGAATTCGTGAGGCGGTCCCCAAGGTCCGTTTAGGCACTCAACTCCCCGGCCGATTTTCCCTCGACTCTCTGTCTCGGAAATTCAGGCGTGCGTGCTGCGAACCCGAAGAGCCAGTCGAACCTCTCGGACCCCTCGTCGCAGTCTTTCCGCCGGCGCACCCCGACGTTACACACGGTTGTAACGCTATACCCAAAGGCCCTGGCGATCGACGTCGCGGCCGTCACGAGTATTGGAAAATAATGCAGTTATGTGGATATCCGCGGCGTGCAGGCAGAAATCCTCCTGGGAGTCGATCACTCGCAGCGAACTGAAGGAAGTGGCGTTGCGAATGAAAAAAAAATTGTATCCAAGCTAGAGTATCGTTCAATGGTGAATTTATGAATTTTTTTATGGAAGATTAATAATTGCATTGCATTTTTATTCGTCAAAATTTGGACCATTTGATGATAATGAAAATTGTCGTCAATTAATTGTCGAAAATTGTCGAACATCGATGTGAATATAGACATTTTTTTACAGAAAGTTAATAATTGCATTGAATTTTTATTGGTCAAAATTTGGACCATTTGATATCAACGAAAATTGTCGTTCGCCAGCGAAAAATTAAAGCAGCCGGGAGAAACGCGTCGACTTGACTTAATATCCAGTTGGATATTAATAGTCAGCCGTTGAAAAGGAGAGGGCAATTAAACGAGCAGTTAACAAGCGTCCGTGGCACTATCGTTTCCTCTGGATCAACCGGCGAAAGGGAGGAACCGCGGGCGATAATAAGGTGAGACATCGGGAACACCTACTTATGTTCCGCGGTTATTACACTGCACCCTCCATATTTCAACTGCGGTTGCATGAAAACGGAGAATGCACTGTATAAGGTTGCAATAATTAGATCTCGCTTGCATGCATTAATCGAGAAGCCGCAAGGTCACCGGAAGGTGAAGGACTCGACCCTCTTCAGCCTAAGCGGAAGTTCGATGCACACTGCTCGATGAGTTAGGTTGACTCAACTATTGAAGTCATTCCAAAGACATTCGAATTTCTCTAAGTGCTCTGAGCGATGACCTCGATGACCTTGAAAAGTCAGAATGAAAAAAATCATTGCCCAGGTCAGAGTTCCCAACGCAGTTGGAATATTTGCGGTCTTAATGGTTCAGACCTTCGCAGGATGCAGGGATATCGCTGTACCTTGGCGATATCCTGGCAACCAACGAGACCATAAGCCCTACTCATACATTTACCACTTATACGGACTGCGCGATCGCAGCCTGAGAGGTTCAACACGCTCGCGTCGTTACAGTTTATTATAATATAATTATGTAGTAACCTGGAAAGAAGGGATATCGATGCAGGTTGGACAGAAAGAAAGAGGAAGAGGGAGGAAGGGAAGAGGCGGGTGGGAAAAAGAGAGAAATAGCGAAAAGCATCGTCGAGGCATCCGCTAGTGTAGCCGAAGCGTTCGAAGGCGAGCTGAGCAAATACTAAAGTCACGAAGACGTTCCACGAGCGCTGGGGATCATCTGATCGGGCCTTCGAACGGCCGAGGTTCACCAATTCCCTGGTTCTACCCGAGTGTTTTGCCCTCGCCTGTTTATACCTGCCCGATACACCGATGCGCATGCAGGCAAAACCGTATATAGGGTGTATCGGAATATATCCAGCCAGGAGGGTCGAATGTACACTTGAGGTGATGGTCATGGGTACATACTTGGGAACTGGGCAGGATATATCGCTGAATTCGCAGCAGTTACCAATTTCTTGGCGATCAAAGCCGAGTCTTAGCTTCATTTGGATTTGCCAGCAATTTGGTGTCTGTTTCCTTTTGACTGAGCAGAAGTGAGTGACTTGGATTATAGTTATGGTTAAGTTGAGACCAAATTGTGAAAAAGTTGGAAAAAAAATTAGAACTAGTTAGGACTAAGTTAGGAATTAAATGAGAGCTGTTTAGGAGTAACTTAGGAATAAAATGACAGCGAGTTGTGAGTAAGTTAGGATTGAAATGAAATCAAGTTGGGACAAAAATGAGACCTACTAAAAAAAAATACTAAAAAAAAATTAATGACAAGCTGGAATCAAATTCGTCGTCAAGATTCATCGACTAAATTTATACCTTTTCGAAAAATATTGCAGACAGAGATTCCGACACACTCTGTATAAAGTCGTCTCTTATCCTTCGCGCTTAGGCGACGGACGCAAGGGAAGCGAGTGACCTCTCGCCCGCGAGAGAACCCAGCGTTCCGCGTGTGTTCGTTGTGTCCGTGTGTTGTGTGTTTATCCTCTGAGCGTGCAGCGCGCACCGAGTGAGCACACCGCGGAACAACCGGAGAGTATCGACTCGTGACAACACTCGTCGTCCTCCTTTTGCGGATCCTCGCGTCGCGGGGGTCCGACCTTTTTTCTTTCTCGTTATTCGTCTCATCGGTTTATTTTTTTTTTTTTTAACGTTGCGAAAAGATTACTGTTATCGGGGCTCATTGAGGGCGGTGACGGAGATAAAGTCGCTCGTGGGTGAATTAAGGGGACAAACAGAAAATTACGATTCTTTTTTTTATTCGATTAATAAATTATTATTAAAAATTCATGAGTGGTCCAAAAACAGGAAACTACGATTCTCCTTTATTTTATTTGACCCTCATTTTAATCGTAACTAATAAATATTGAAAATCCACAGCAGCTTCGTTTGCAAAAATTGTAAAAAAAAATCGTAGTCCAATTTCCGTCTGAGTCGAATGGTGCGGATTAGCCGATGTTTCCGACGATAGCCGAGTACCTGAAGGGCCCGGCGGGCACTTCAGCACCCTTTGCCGAATCGAGTAATATATGGAATAACTGCGGGCGCGATCGAACGGCGTAGGAGACGCGCCGCGATGTATTACTGCCGCAGAAATTTATTCCGGCCGGACCGGAATACGGCTTCGCCACTGAGAAATATATGGTATAATAATTCCTCGATATCAGGTGCCTTTAATCACCTTAAATCCACAGCTCGGGCACACCCCGACGTTCACTTAACTTCAGGGTTATCTTAATCTTTCGACAGCTGCCCAGCGCCTCTCCTCCGCGATCATATTTTTTTTTTCTCAATACGATCGACGGTCGCTCGACGAGTCGATTCACTCGACCTGCGCTCCGGTCGATATCGGTGCCTGAATTTTTCATCAAAAGTCGCCTATTAATTTCTGAAGCTCGAACAAACCTTTCCATTTATTCCAGCAATTTATTTCCAGTGCGAATATTTATTTATTTAAAATTCAAATGACGTGTTTCATAATTTATTAAATCATTAAAAAATCCATTTTTTTTCTGAAATTAATTTAAAAAAATAGCTATACAATTCTTTTTTATTTTTAAAACGTAGACAAATGCAGCTCTCACCCTTTTGCGTTGCAAAAGCCATAAGCGCGATGATAGACGCAAGAGAACCGTCTCCTTTTTCCGTCTTTCCGACACCGCAAGTCGAGACCATCGTAATCGCCCCTTTTCGCGAGATCCGACGCGGTTTATACGTTGCCTCGATATCACACACACAACCCCCGAGTTACCGACCGAGCAACTTGAGACAGAGAATGTGAGAAATAAAGAGAGAGAGAAAAAGCGAGAGAATGTCGGATAAAGACAGAAAATATGAAATAAAGAGAGAGAGAGAGCGACAGAATGTGCGATAAGGACAGAAAATGTGATGTAAAGAGAGAGAAAGAGGTACAGAATCGCGACTGCGAGCCTAATAAGCGGTTTGCCAGGGTCCGAGAGGTGCCGCGGCGTTATCTCGTAATGTTTGCTCGAACGAAGCAGAAGACGTAGACGAAGCGAAGAAGGAGGGAAGACGAAGAAGCCGCGCGCAGCTTTGGACGCGATGATCGTGAGGATTCGCGCGGCGGTGGTTCTCTCACCGCGAGCTCTTTCGCTTTCTGCTCCCCGTGACTCGGGCCCGACACCGCGCATCTCCCGTCGAGCACACAGTGCAAACATCGCGGCGCAGCCGACGCGGACGCCGCGCGCTGCTGGCCGCTGCCGCTGCTGCATCGTAGGGATCGCGATTCGCGCGGCGTCGATGGTGGGACACATGGGAGCCGCTTGTACGACGCTGCGCGCGCATCCCAGTAAATGGGATGACGAGGAATTGCCCCCGGGAATCGAAACTATATTCTCGGCGTTTTCTGCGAGCGACTTTTCGAAAAGTTGGATCCAAATGTTTTATTAAACAATTTTTTGTGGAATTCATATAATGTGTTTCATGATTTTTTTTAATGAAAGGATTTTCTTAATTTTTTCTTAGTTTGATAATTTTATTTAATTTAATTTTATTTTTTTTTAATAATTCGTTCCACGATTTATTAAATGAAACGAGTTGCTTCATAAATTTGACAATTTTATTTAATTTACGAGCGATCAAAATATTTTATCTGGTACAACTTCGAATGCAAAAAAATTGAAATTTATATGAGATCGACTGTATGTAGCATCGATAGAGCTGCACATGAAAGCCTCGCGTTTTGCACTGAGCGTTCGCGTCCGCGTAAATGGGGAATACCGAGGAATTGCCCCCGGGATCCTGGTTGAGACGATACTCTCATCCTCGCTCTCATCGTCCCGTGAGTTATACCCGACTCGCGTTTGCACGGTAAGCGTTTGCCTGTACAGTAGAATCTCCTGTGTCTGCACGAGCGAAGCCAGCAGCGAAGTTCCGCCATCAGAATTCCGCCATCTGTTGCGGCGTAAAACGTCTCAGGAAAAACGCTGCAAAAACGATTTTTTTTTTTTTATTATCTCGTTCCCTCTGAAGCTCAAAATGAGGATTCTCAAATGATCTAAAGCCTCGAGAATAGTTAATGAGTCGAGGAAAATAGAATCATAATAGAGAGAAAGACAGAGATATAAAAAAGAGAGGGAGAGACGAACAGTCGTTGACAAAACGGATTAGTTCGCAGCTGATGAAGACTTAAGCGTCGAGTTCGCAGAGGATAAAGAAGGCGCAACAACTAAGAACTAACGCTGGGAACGCTGGACGTCGATGTTATTAGCGACGGAGGCTGCGGCGACGATGGCGACTGGAAAAAGGGGCCGACGAAGAATCGCAACCCTTTCTGTCCTTAATCGTTTGAGTGATTCGATAAGAAGTCTCTCTTCGTGGGAACAATTAAATCCCGCAAACACTGATTTTTTTTATCATACTAAAAGTATAATTTCACTGCAATTCATGACTTTGCTTTTTCGTTTATATTTATTACACAAATAATAAGTGTTGAGTGTTGGAAAATGACGACAAATATTCATAACAAATTAATTTAAGGACCTCGATTAATATTCATTGATATTCCCACCCAAAATATCAACGTCGGTGACGTCGCCGATCCAGAAAAATGCAAATCAGATCCGAATTGAACCAAAAGCAATAAATTTACTCGGCGACAGATTTTTTTTCTTCGGTCAGGAAAAGTTTTGGCTCAGCTCCGAAAATGCGCAGAGTTTTTCTCGGATCGTCGACGATATCTTCGATTTTCTCAACCCTCACTATGGACATTGATGTGCGAGGGGGGAGGAAGAGGGAGGGGAAGGGTAGGTAGGTGAAGCGAAGGAGTCCGATCGGCTTTTGGGTTTTCCCGCCGGAAAGTTGACGAGTTCGGCGAACGCGAGGCGACGGCGCGACGTCGAGTTCGATTAATTTTCCGGTCATTATTTTTTACGACTCCTTATCGCCCGCCTCGCGCCGCCGCCGCCGCAGCTCGATGCCCGATGGGCATCAACCGAGGCTTTTGCACCCTGAGAGAAAAATCTCAGCCCCGGAATTTGACTTAAGGGCCGAGCGAGAAAACGCCCGCGAATAGCTTTTCGCTCGCGTCGCGATCATCCGAACGCTTTGCATAAACGTCGCCGCGGATCGCGGCGCCTCCTAAAGATGTCCCGGAGATAAGCCGACCGGAATCCGAGCGGTTATCGAGGAAAACGTCGCCGGGCTTTCCACGTCGCTGACGTCGAGAGTTCGCCGCGAATTGAACATTGGCGACAGGATTTCCAATCTGACAAAAAAATTCCTAAATCTCGTCTTTTCTGAATATCAAAAATCTTCACCGTCAATAATTACACCAATTTCAATTTTTTTTGTCATACACTTTTTTTATCCAGCATTTTTTTAATCATAAAAAAATACCTGTACACGAATTTTATCTGCGGTACCGAAATTCAAAGCCTTATCAAGATATTAATTTTTTTTTTTACGTTTTTGCCTCTCCTGATTCTCTGACTATTTCCGCCAAAACCGCGGAAACAATTTCCAACCGTCTGCGTTTTCCTCAGAAAAAAAAAATTGAGACTGATCGCGGCCGAAGTAATCGCCGGAAATAACGGGGGCTGCCTCTACGCGGGCGGTGCAGCCGCATTTTTTTCGTCGTATCTCCCCCCCCCCCTCCCCCACCCCTCCTCCTCCTGGTCTCGCCCTTCCTACGCTTTTCGGGAATGCAAACGAGCCGGCGAATCTCGCGTCACGCGCGAGTCTCGCAAAGTCCGCGGCACGCAACGACGATCGAGTTGGCTTCCTCGCTGTATATTTTGTTGCCGCATTTTGAATTGCCGTCGACGTCGACAAGATTTCGGCCTCGGGTGCCGTCGACTTTGGAGCTGCTGCTCGTCGAGCAGCGCAAAGTCGATGCGCAAAGACTCGACTCGAGTCGTCATGACCACGAAGTGGTCAAGCCGCGTGCAGCTCAGACTCGCGATTTCTCCCTCCCCCCTCGCCCCCTCCCCCCTCTCTTTCTTCCTTTCTTTCCGTCTCTCTTTCACTCTCGTTCGCAAAGGGCGCAGGGAGGAGCTCCGGTTTGCCGCTGGGCGGAGCCTCGACAACCGCAAAACACTCTCTCGTCGACCAACTTCGCGGGGCCCCCTAACTGCGCTTCGCCGACCGGCAGCAGCAGCAGCAGCAGAACGGCTACTATTAATTATTTATGCTGCGGACGTTGCACGCGGCGGTTGCATCGGGCGTTCCGTCTCGCAGCGCCGCTGCGATCGGAGCTCGACGCGGCAGCAGCCAAACTCTCTGCGAAGACTCGAGTTGCCGCCGCTGGTTCTGTTCGGGACCAATCCCATCGAGAGCCGCAATCGATTCCGCCGGATTATTATGATTGGATTCCGACGGCGAGTCGGGAACGCCTTCCGGGCTCTTTTTCGCTCGGAGGGACCAAGAAGAAGAAGAAGAAGAGGAGGAGGAGGAGGAGGAGGAGGGCGAAAAAGAAGGAGAGGATCTGATGAGAAACATACGAAAAAAAAATTATTAAGAGATGTGAGAAAAACGAGAAACGAATCGAGGAAAAATATTCGTCATTTCTTTGGAATGGAAAAAAAAATTAAGTTCATGGTCAGAGTTGACTAAATTTTGGGTCGAAGGATCGACAACGTTGCTTCGTCTTTTGGACCTTCGAAAAAAATCGTGACCAATTATTGCAAGTGCCAAAAAAAAAATTCAAGCACATTTTTATGGGACGACAAAAATTGAGACAAATTGAACGTCCGACCCAAACGTTTTTCACCTGCGACGAATATTATAAATTCGAATAATAATTTCAAGCTCGCTGCTCGAATCGAGTCTCCTCATTTCGGCCATGAAAATCATGGATGACGACAACGACGACGCCATCGTCGATTCGAAGACTCGAGCCGCGAATCGCACAGCGTTTTATAAATATGAACAAAACGAATGAAAAAAGAAGAAGAGTCGAGGGGAGTAAAAACAAGAGGAGAAACATGTGGAAGGCCATCGCGAGGAATAGCGCGTCGAAGCTGCGGAGCCGAAGCGAAAGAGAGAGAAGTGCAACGCATTTTTCTTTGGACCATGGCGCAGCCACCGTGTGATTACCCGCGACGAGATGGGCATATATGAGTAATTTGTATTCAGCCCGATCATCCGTATCGAAATTCGAATCTACTTAGTTCTGAGAAGCAGCGGCAAAAGCAGCAAGAAGCGAGCTCGCGCGTCGGTTGTGTGCCACGAGTTTACGATATAAACTTCTCGATGCCTCTTTTCGGGCTGTGTTCTTATTCGTTCGCGAAAGAGAGTCTCTCATCCTTCGTTCTCATTTTTCTATCTCTCTCTCTTTTTCTCTCATCCCTCTTTCTGTGCTGCTGTCTCTTTCTTTCTCTCTCAACCCTGGTTTTTATTTTGCTATCTCTCTCTCTTTCTCTCATCCCTCGTTCTTATTTTGCTCTTTCTTTCGTTTCTCGTTCGCATTTTGCTATCTCTCTCTTTTTCTCTCATCCCTCGTTTTTATTTTGCTCCTTCTCTCATCTCTCCTTCGCATTTTGCTATCTCTCTCTTTTTCTCTCATCGCTGGTTCTCATTTCACTATCTCTCTTTTTTTCTCGTCCCCGCGCAGCAGCCTCGACTTTCCGATCGACCGAGAAACCCCGAATTCTCTCACTCCCGCAATTTTTCGTCCTCCTCCTCGTCCTCCTTCTCCTCCTCTTCCTCTTCCTCCTCATCCTCCTTCGTATTCTTTGGTCCTGCGAGCTGCCCCCCTCCCCCCGTTCGCCCCTCTCGCTTCCTCCCTGCGCCTCTCGATAAGCACGATATAATATTATTCTCGGTTTAGTTTAATGGTTCTGGGCGATTATTACGATCGCCCCGAACGTCCGGCAGCCTCGCCAGACGGACTATCCCGTATATATATATGTATATTTATGTACTGTACACTCTTCTTTGGCTACCTGCATCGCATTTATATGTATGTATACAGTGCTGAATACTATATATATATTTCGTCTCGTCGAAACTTCGGACGAGGTATTGAGGGATATTTTACGCCTTCGATACTCGCCGTCTATATTTTTTAACCCCTCTCTTCGTCGGCGAATGGCGAATGGGTGGTCCAAATTATCGAGCTTGCATTCACCGTCGTTCATCGCCATCAACGTCTACTGCCAATTGCAATTGCATCGTGCGAAAATAAATCCACACGATTGAAGACCAATAATTAAATTCCTTCAGCCAGCGAAAAAATTGTAAAACGTGCGAGAAAAATAAATAAAAATCAGAAATCTACATTTGCCGGTGATTAAACTGAAAAAAAAAATTCAGTTCCCAAACACTTGAAGCGTTATTAGCAGCGCAAGAAATTAGCGCGTTGCTAATTTCTCTAGACCGACGCAGTTGGGACGGGAACTGCGGTTATACCCTTCCACGCGTACGCGTTATTAATTCACGAAGATCAATTAAATGCGGCGCTATGCGCGCTGCTCGCTGATTAAGGATAATTCGCGTACGCGTTACCGCGCGGCGCGCGTAATCGTCGTTGGCCTTTTCTGCGTTGGATCCGCCGCGGTACACACAGAAGTCGGCCGGGATATTAATGAAGATATTCAAATGAGAGAAAAATGTGTGTGGGGAAGCCTCGGCCTTTGTCGGGTTGACTCGTGAGCTCTCCCCCCTCTTATCCCTCCCCCCTCCTCCTCCTTTTCATGAACACCTCCCCCCGTCCAACCGCTGTAAATTTATTATTTTTATTTTTTTTCGCAATCGCAATGTCGAGATATTAATTTAGTCACCAATTAATGTAGCCACAATTGATATCCTGAAATGTTGTCCCAAGTCCAACTTGCAAATTCGGAATACGTATAAAAATGTTGAGATATTAATTTAGTCACCAATTAATGTAGCCACAATTGATCTAAAATGTTGGTCCCAAGTCCGAATTGCAAATTCGAAATAGGGATAAAAAATAATCGAATTAGCGTAGCGACGTTATCCTTACAAAAGAAACTGCGCGAGGCGAGAATTTTCGCGCGGCGAACCCGATCTGTCATTAGCATCGCGCGGTGCTTAATTCACTTGTTTCTTCAGTTTTCACTCGGATGAAATTAGAGTAGCAGAGAGAGCGGAAGAACGCAGAGAGGGAGGTGGGAGAGGTTGGGTTGCGCCGCCGTGGATGTCATTAAGAGCCTTTTAAATCGCCCTTAAGACCCGCAGGGCCATTAGAGGAGAAGCTCGCGCGAGGAAAGGGCAACCCTTGTACATATCTTTTTTCCCTTCTCGTCGCCGCCGCCACCTCCTCTTGCTTTTCGCTCTTGCGGCCAACGTTCTCGTTGCTTCGCTACTGTCCCAACATTCGCCGCCTTATTTTATTCACCATTATCCAGGACACAGTGAATGGCACTCTAAGAACAGGCGACAAAAAAAATTGCATTCATTGGCGCAGCTTTCACGTTAATTTCTAACCTTTTTCGTTGACCATTGACTGTAAAGGTGTCCAATGACTGTCAATTCAACACGCGAAAATATTAATCATTGGAAAATTGCTGTCTCGTTCCTTTTCAACCTCTTCATCGACCAATCACAATAAAGTCGCTGCGAAATCGCGAACATATTTTTTATTTGATCTTTCTAGGAGGTCTAACAACGAAAGGATGGACTACAATGCTCGGCTTACGAACTCGCCTCTTCCTCCTACTTTTATCTCTCCTTCACTTCGCCTCCTGCCTCTCTCGCAGGTATCTACTTTGCGCTTTATCCAGTTAGTTGCGCTAATGACGTTATACTCTCGTCTTCGGGCGTTGCGCTTCTCTCAAGCTAGAAACCCTCAAGGATAAAGGGTCGTCGTTAGCTTCCGCTGCGACTGCCACACGCATTTCGAAGGCCTGTGAATTACTCGCTTTTTCCTAGTTCCACTGAACATAGGGCGCCAGTCGGTCACCGGTAGCCTGTGCCATTGTTGTTCATCCTTTGATTCGGATCTCGTCGAATTTTTAATTGATATTTCGGTTCCCGCGTGGATGGCTGTCTTTTTTAGTCGCCGCGGAGCCGTGCGGCGAAATACCTTTGTTCACCGGCGAAGATTCGATCGATTCGTGTTGCCCGGGTTGATGCGCTTTAACGTGCCGCGAGTCCGATTCGACGAGTCATTCGGAAGGTGGATCAGCGTTCTACCTGAACTCTTGACGATCAGCAAGAAGGACTAAACCAAAAGGAAAAAGGAAACGTTCAGGTTTTATTTCAGGCGTGGAAAGCAATTTTCAGTTTTTCGATTCTTGACATTTTCAGGTCTCTTATTTTTATTTGTTCCTTTTTTTTTCCTTCACTATTTTGCTACGATTAGAAACTTAGGTCAGACCTTTGATTAGCCTCTTCCAGGCAATTTGTCGTCAGTCATCAAACATCCAACTTCAACAGCCACAATTTTTCTGCGTGTAAAGCAGACATTTTCTGTTTTTATATTCTTCAATTTTCTTATTTATTTTTTATTTCTGTTTTTCCGTCATCGCTATTTCGCTGCGATGAGAACCATTCGCAAGACCTTTGATTAGCCTCGTCCAAAGACCACTTGACGTCAGGCATCAGGCATCAGGCATCAGGCAGCAGCAGCAGCAGCAGCAGCCAGCGTCAACGCAGCCAGGGCTTTGGGGGTCACTCGCGTTAACGTTTCCTCGTTGGGCCGGAGCGCAATCACGCTCCGGGCGGCTCCATAGGTCCGACCAGTGCGCCGAGATACGCGAACGGGTAATTATCACGTGAGTAAATACAGGCGATTCGCGATAGACCGTCGCGCGGCGAGAATATAAGCGCGCGAGCGCGGCTCTCGGCTCTCTCGGCTCGCTAGAAGCAAAGCGGAGATTTCACTGATAACCCCTATCCGAACGCCTGTGGTAAATCATATTTCATGACCCTCCGGATCCCTCGCGGTTGCGTTACGTACATTCGGGTTGAGTGTATGTGTCCTATGTATTTATGTGTATATATATGTGAGACACAGTCGAACAGTCGACCGTTCGGACTTTATTGAGCAGCTAATTGCCATGGGAAAATCTTTCCTCATTGACTTCGGTGATTATTTAACTCAGGGGACTTTGCAGCACTTTGCAGGAAGAATCGAAGAAACTGACGTTCCAGGTTTGACAAATGTGGCAGAAATTATGATATTGGTTTATGCGCTTTGAAATAAAAAATAAATGCTGTGGACATTCTAGACAATTTTGCGATAATTGAAGTTCGATTGATGAGGCGATTCGAGGCAGAATTTATGCAGTCGTTCTGATATAAATCGTCCACTTTGTGGAACTCAGTTTATGTGGTAGGAAATTTCCATGGGAAAATATTTTCTCGTTGACTCGGTGATTATTCAACTTGAATGCAATTATTGAGACTCGATAAACGAAATTGCGTGGGTTGAAGGCTATGGTAGGAATTATCATATTTGTTTATGGAATTAAGTAAATTATGTTCACTCAGCGAGGAAAGTTGGTCCGATTGTGGGATTGAAATTCACAGGATTTATAAAGCGAAGCCGACTCAAATATTTCGACGGGATGATTGATTCGCTTTTATAATCCCGCAGCTTGATCGTCCGGCGATTCTTCAATTCCTTCGCGAAGCCAAAGTCGTTTCCGACGATTCCGAAAGGCTAATGACGTTGGCGTGTAAATCGCTGACAATGGACGTACGAGTGTTTGCCCGAAGGCTTCGAAAAGACTGGAAACAAAAGATGCGCAGGACTCTCTCTTCTTCTGTCTCCTTCTTTCTCATTCTCTTTGGATATCTCAGCCGTTCCATCCCCCGCTGAGCAGATTCTTCGCCGCTTCTTCGCTGATGTTCGTCGGCGGTGCCGTTGTCTCGATACGCGATTGCGAAATCTCCTTTCGTCGCTTTCCTCGTTCCACTCGTTCGCACTTTTGTACTTTCTAGATTAAAAAAAATATTAAAAAAATTGATCTTAAACATAAAAACCTTGGAATTTCCTCCTAAAAAATTATGTGTCATTATACAATGTATTAAATTCATTTTTAATATTATTTCGTAATATTTTAATATTATTAAAACAAGTTAAAAAAATGTCCACTCGTTCCACTCGTTCGCACTTTTGTACTTTTCTTGAGATTAAAAAAAATAATACAAAAATTGATCTTAAACATAAAAACCTTGGAATTTCCTCCTAAAAAATGATCTGTCATTATACAATGTATTAAATTCATTTTTGATATTATTTCGTAATATTGTAATATTATTAAATTGAGCTAAAAAATTGTTTTAATTTATTCTCTCGATTCGCAACGTTATTATTAATTAGCCACAGTCTCGATATATCTTAAAACGGTCGGCAACGAGTTTTCTTTTTGCGGCTCGCAATCTCCGAGTAATCGCGGCGCCGGAACCGAGACAATCGGAGCACGAAGTCGAATTAAATTTACGGAAAAGCCGCGTATCTCGTATCTCGCGGTTCGCGCGGCTGCGGCCCGCGAGGAGCAAGCGGCGCGCGACTTAATCGCCGGCCACTCTATATGCTAAGAGGGCGGTTGGAGCGCGTGTGCGATATCTCGGGAGTGACTCGAGACTCGGAGCCCCGCGAGTTATGACTCGGTCGCCGCCTCCGTCATGCGAACTCGCCACCCAACTATTTTTTCCAGAAACACACACGTAACAAGTGGCACTGCCCGAAGTGCGCGGCGAAAACTGCGCTCGTTTTGGCTCCACAAAACCCTAAAAAAAAAAGTGCTTATCATTTTATCCGGGTGAGTTCGCTCTTTTTTTTTTTTTTTTTTTTTTTTTTTTGGAGTAGCGATAGAAGAATCTGTGGCCGAGTGACGGCGAATTAATTAATTGCGTGTCGAGCGTCGAGGAAAATTTACGCGATGAGCTTCAATAAAAAAAAAAAGATTGCGCGATATTTAAAATATTTAAAGATATTAAAATTACGCGATGAGGGTTTATACTTTTTTTTAAAGCTGAGTATAAATAAAAAAAAAAAAGAGAAGAAGGCGCCTCGAGCTAAGATTGTCAACGAGGAACGCGAGATCCGTATGTGTATCGGACGCTCTCGCTTGTTGTCCTCGTTGCGCCGGGGCGATATCGGTTTTTCGTTACCCACGCTCCGAGCGTTCATGCGGGTCTCACAGGTGGGCTCGGCCCTCGTGAGTAACGCCGAGAGCGCCGCGCGCGAAGCCCCCACCGGAGCTGTGTTACGACAAAGAGAACGCGTGCTGTCCTCATCGTGTCTTGCGGCAGGAGTTTCGGTGGCCGCGAGACCCTTTGGACTAGTTCTGGGCGAAGAAGCGTATATACTGCGCTATATGAGGGTAGTGTCGGGTGACTCATTGTTCCTCATTTAGACGAGGCGAATTGCGAAGGGCATCGACGATAGGCGAAGGGATTGGCGTCCGGTGTACGGGACCTTGGATCCTGTTTGATGATTGGCCGAAAACCGCCCAAATCGAGGTCACGAAATTTATTTTTTCAAAATATCGACTTTTAACCTATATCATTGTTCTCAAGTCGCATATTCTACCCCTGAAAACACTGGTTACAACCCTTTTTTAGTTGATTTTGAAAAAAAAAATTTTTGGCCGAACAGTTTGTCAGAAATCGTAGATCTGGCCGCCGGGCCGAAAACCGCCCAAATCGGGGTCACGAAATTTATTTTCTCAAAATATCGACTTCTAACCTATACCATCGTTCTCAAGTCGCATATTCTACCCCTGAAAACACTGGTTACAACCCTTTTTTAGTTGATTTTGAAAAAAAATTTTTTTCGCCGAACAGTTTGTCAGAAATCGTAGATCTGACCGCCGGCCCGAAAACCGCCCAAATCGGGGTCACGAAATTTATTTTTTCAAAATATCGATTTCTAACCTATACCATCGTTCTCAAGTCGCATATTCTACCCCTGAAAACAGTGGTTACAACCCTTTTTTAGTTGATTTTGAAAAAAAAAATGTTTGGCCGAACAGTTTGTCAGAAATCGTAGATCTGGCCGCCGGGCCGAAAACCGCCCAAATCGGGGTCACGAAATTTATTTTCTCAAAATATCGACTTCTAACCTATACCATCGTTCTCAAGTCGCATATTCTACCCCTGAAAACACTGGTTACAACCTTTTTTTAGTTGATTTAAAAAAATACGATATTTGACAGAACTGTCAAAGTTATCAAGAACAAATGAACTTGGACTCGGACTGTGAGCTCCAGCCAATCACAGCTCGAATAGAGGGATTTGTAGTAAAAAAAAAAAATAATAACTTCCAGAAAATATAAAATAAAAAAATATCTATAAATATTGTTGCACATGACTGAAATGCAAAATTCTCGTCTGTAGCTCGTAGCTCGAATCCCAATTTCCCGAGCAGCCTGATACGTTATTGGTTACCCATAGGATTTTGTTATTGCGGGGTTGCACCGTATTCACACCTGGGCAGCACGCATGAACCGTCGAAAGATGAGAATCAAAAGACCCCTCAATTATTCCATTCCCTCGCACGTCGTTCACGATTCCTCGATCCATTTGCTTCGGGCTAGGAATCTCCGCGGTGCCTGTGCGAGATTCCTGCTCTCGTGCTCGCCCACCGCTTCGAGTCGAGATCTTCGAAAATAAAGAGAGGAAAAAATAAGCGAACGTTCGGTCCAATCGCCCTCGTTCTTTTTTTCCGCCAGAACTAAAACAGCGAGAAGGGGACATAGTAATCGTTTTTAAATTTAAAGGTCAGAATAGCAATCTCGCCCTCCTCTCGGAGGCTCGGAGGCTCTTTATACCTGCCAATGCAAAAAGCACGCACAGGGCGCGACGACGATACCCATGGTCTCGATAATTTTTGATGATGCAAACAATCAAATTATAGCGTCCCAAATCGTCAAAGATTTCAGACCCGACGCAGCCGAACCGACCAACCAAAACTTATTTTAGAAAAAAAAATAAAAATAAAACACCCTCGACATGCAGATAATCTCAGTTTCTCTATTTTTTTTTGCTCAGGGACTGCTTATTCAAAATTGCATATTTTTGGAATCCTATTTAAGAATTTTACATGACTTTCCATCCAATGTTATCAGGCTGATAATTTTTGAAAATTATTCTTTGCTCTTGTTTTATTTTATTTTATATTTTTATTAATTTTAATTTTTTTTTATTTTGTCCGCCCAACCGATACAATTTGTTTCCACTGCAAAACGTCACTTCACCCATGCGACTCGGTCGGTGCTCGTGTTACACGCGTCGCAGTGTAACGCGAGGGATCATCGACTGTTGTTTTTACCCGTGAGGCGAGATTCAGGGAGTCGCGTGATCGAGAAACCGATCAAGCGAATGCCGCTCTGCGCACAGTTACCGAACGGCCATTGGCCACCTGTCCCCCGATCGCCCTCGCCTCGTCATTCCGGCTGCTCCAGTTCGACCGGATCGAACTACGATTAAAGTTAAAATGAAACTGCAAACGCGAGCGCTCGCGATCCTGTCCCGCCTGTCTCTCTCGGCAGAGGAAGGGGGGAGGGGGGATTAACGCCGCGAGTAACCCGATATAGTATGACGAGGAAAAGGAAGACTGTCGTCTCTGCGAATCCGCTTTGGCAGTGTCAAATGTAGCCTGCGTTTAACCGACATTTTGTATCGATTTATAATTTTTTTACCTGCAAAGCGCCGAAAAAAAAAAAAAAAAAAAAAAAAAAACATTCATATTTTGTAGTCTCTGAAATTTGACTAAGATACAATTTTTAATTAGAAATAAAAATATTAACATTAATTATTTCGTGGATAAAAAAATATTATCCGACTTCAATTAATTTTCGCCCGAACGAACCATAAATTTACAATTATCCGAAACGTCCTGTTCGCAAAAATGTAACTTTCATTTAACACCATAATTATTCCCCACATTATTATTTCTGCAATGAATTATTTTCACCGCAGCCGTCGATCTCAAATATCTCGAGACTCGACGTAAAGTTCCTTCTTTTCCTCTGGAACACTCGGTGCCTCGGGGATCGTGGATGCAATCAGTATCACCTGTCGAGAGGCGCTGTAAACGCGTTATTGCCGTTGAACGTGTGTGAACTACGGTCGGCAAGGGCGAACGTCGAGTGTGTGTCGAAGGGAGAACGAGAACGAGCCGGGGGAACTCGATGAAATGACCTATGAAATGTTGCCATTACATAACGGCTATATTTAGGGGTAATTTAACTTCCATTACCGCATTCGATTGGATCGTCTCGTTGCAATGACGGCGATACGACGAGGCTGACCGGTGGGGCTGGAAGGATCGTGCGCATGCGCGGAAAAGGGCGAAGGGAAAGGCACATATATCTATATAGATATATGTGCCCTTATACATCGATATAGAGCCACCTCATCGCTATATAATATATATAAAATATATATAAACGTAACCCAACTACAAAGCAACGGAAAAAAAAGGTGAACATGAATTCTTTTTTTTACGATGCGCTATACACATAATCGCGAAATCGCAAAACTCATTCGAAGGGCGAAGAACGGTTATTCGAAGATCCCGTCGAAGTTTCGCGCGGCTGCGAGTTAAAGATCGGGATCCCTTTTTGTCGATCGAATAATATAGATCGTGGCCGGCGAGCCGGAGTCTTGTAAAGTCCTTCGCCAACGGCTACGCTCGCGCCGCTTCTTCTGCATAATATTTTGAGGTAAACCGATCCAGCGGAACGTCCGTATATATGTATATGTATGTAGGTTAGGGCGAAATCCCGCCGAGTTAATTCGAGCGACGAGATCGGGACGGACCGAGGAGGGACGTCCGTACTATTGGGTTACCCCCGAGGGTACGTGCGTGCCGGTTCGATTTATTATTTGCCGAGACGAACGACCGATGATCCCGGGATCCGAGCTCCTCGGATCTACGCGATTCGATCGACGTGATCGACGGAATTTATCGGAGCTGGAAAAATACGTAGGTGCGGATAAATAATTTTATTGCGATTTATTCGGCTTCCAAGTGACGTTTTTTTTTTTTTTTTTTTTTTTTTTTATAACTCAAGTTTGAATTGTAGTGATCCCAGCAATTATGTCTAAACAGCCGTCAAAAAGATGCCCTAACGATATAAAAAGCTTAGCCCCTACAATGACCTTACCCAACACGACCTGATACCAGTTATCAAATCTAAGAAAACCAACACCTTTTCCCTACAATCAGACTTAGCCATCTCAAAGACGAAAATCCAGGACCAATATTCCTGCCCATCAAGTGTGTCGCCAATCGGCTGCCGATAATGAACCCCAAACATCCGTCCGCCGATCCCAGCACAACCGAACCCCGGGGGATAAACCAGAGAGACAGCGAAGTCTATCCAAACCCATCCAACAGGGAAAGGAAAATCCGCAAGCGCGAACGACGAGCAAAGCACAAGGGATGAAGACCGGGTGCGTTGCTCACCGATGCGCCGTCGAATCGGCCACCACTCAGCGCCAGGATCGGGGGCCTGGGGGGGGAGAGGGGGTGCACAAGCGACGCGAGATAATGACGACACGCAACGACGACGACGAGCGACGAGTTCTCTGGACGAGAGAGCGACGCGGGTCCGACGATGCGAGCGAGAGGATGACGATGACGTCGATCGCGTTGTCGGTTGGCGTCGCTGCTCGCGATGACGATGAGGGACTGGATGGGCTGGATGGGCTGGAGCACGAACGGCAGAGAGATGGATAGATACGAGGCCGAAGAGCAACACGCGGAGAGTCTGCTTGATGCCTGGTGGCGTCGATGCCTCTCGACGAAAACGCTATGCTTGGTGTTGCTGCTGCTGCTGCTGCTGATGTTGGTGTTGTTACTGCTGCTGATGTTGGTAGACCTGCATAGGAAATCCTAATATAACCGTGCATCGCGGCGTCGAATGATCGGCTAGGTAAGCCGTAAGCGCATATAGAGAGTAGGCTATGGGCACGAACCCCCGAGAGGCGGGAGAGAGAGAAGGGAGGGGTGGTGAGAGAGGAGGTATAACCTATTGTAATCAATATTAATTACTCGAGACAATGGAATCTCATTGGACTCGATCGTTCGAGCGGGCCTTACCCGTTGGTTGCTGCTATGGTGGCTGCTGAGGGCCATGAGAGGGGTGGTGGGAGTGTGCGAACCGTAGGACGGGGACAGAATGTATGCTATAGTCGTGGGCAGGGGTGGTGGGTTGGAGGGTTTGGGGGGGTTGTTTCACTCGGTCGGTTAGCCGGCTGGACGGTGTTGGCCCTAGCATACCTCTCGCGCCCTGTAACGCGCTTTGCAACAGGAACAGAGACCACCACATAGCCCTACCTCTTCGGTCTGTCTCTGTCCTTTGCTTCTCTGCACTTGCATGGCTCTGTCTCTTTCTCCCCCCTCATGGTCCTCCTCATCCTCCTCCTCATCCTCATCCTCTCTCATCCTCTCTCCCGTCTTCCGCCTGGCAGGGTTCCTCTATTCCAACATACGTAACCACGCCGTCGCCGTACGGTTCCCCAAGCACATGGCGATCAAGTCCGTAGTGTGTGAGTGCGTGCTGCTTCTCTCTCTCTCTGGATGTTAGAGCGTAATCTATTGTTGTTGACGTTATGCGTTGTGAACGCGTGCGGGCCACGAGGTGAGGCGAGGGGACGGTGACCGGAGCCTCTGGTGGAGGTTGATGCTACTGCTGTGCCTCTCTAATGCTCAGAGCTGATGCTGATGCTGTTGGTGGTGATGATGGTGATGCTGGTCCATGTGGAGGTGGATGTGTTAGGAAGGACACAGGCCGGGAGAAGCCATCGGGAGAAATGACAACAACGAGACACCGCGATGACGACGACGGTAACAACGACATAGGCCACGCGGCCTATTCGGTGGGCTAGGCTGGTTTCACTTCACCCCCCAGGCGAGATGACCGAACGGATCGACGTCGTGCGTAAACAACGATGAGGCTCCCCCTTTGCTATTCCGTTGATATTGGTAGCGACGTCATCGGGAGATCCTTCTCTGACTGTGATTCGACGGTCAACTGCTATGACGGACTATCTGGTGTTTCAGGCGTTGGGATGGATTAGGGAAGGGTGCTTTGGAGTTTGGTGACAGGGATGTTGGGACTATTGTCAGTGGTGACAAGAATTGAGCAGTTGTGTCATAGGCAAACGACGAAAAGTGGTTGGCTGATGATGGATAGATGACTATATGGCATAACCTTCAAAAACCAACCAAAGGAGATTGTCATACACGATACCTTTAGGATTTTACACACTGCTATGGTCATTTCGCACTTGACTTTTTGATCCTCATTTACATTTCCCTCAACACCTCCGACCAATCACCTCGACGCCGTGGAAATGAGTTCCTCGAAGGTTTCGCGTGTCGCAACCTCATCAGACCCAACCGCAAACGCGTGTTCCTCACATCCAAGATTCAGCTGCGAACGAAGTCGTCGAACGTTTCGTTGTAGTGAATTTGTCGTAACGATCCCAAGTGCATTTTCGTATATGACGCACGCGCACGCACACAAGTCCGGGTTTTCCCTCTCAAGGACTCCCCTTGCGAAGGGCTCGGCCTATTACAGCGGCGAACCGGACTCACAAGGAGGGAGCCCAACGTGGGTGAGAAAGGCAGGAAGGCCTTTTCTTGTAGCCGGACACCTTCCGGCGTCCTATCGTTTCCGTTTTCAGAGCGAACGCCACTTATTGCACCACCACCGAGCTCCGAACACCACCAACCCCCAACCCCAAACCCTCCCCCACTCTGGACTGAGGCTCGAACGACTCGGCCCACGTGAACCAAGACGCAAACGCCTCCACCCTACAACCCTACAACCACCCTGAGCTGCCATAGGCGACTCCGACCCAAGAACTCGATGGTTTTTTCGCCTGCTGACGCATGTATATAGGTATATGGGTTGTATATAGGCGTAGGGTATACTGGAGGACTGCGAAATTTATGCACGCGCTCGGCCGCACCGCCACGACTGACCGGACCGACCAGTCGAACACGCGGACCACACCCTCGCTAACGCCCACGAACCCTCGGCAGGTGCCAACGATTTTCGATTGTTCCGCCTTTGAGAGGCTCGTCCTACGCCGTGAGGAGCGAGAGAGAGGAAGAAGCAGCGAGGCAAGAAAGAAGGAAAGAGAAGGACAGAGGGAGAAAGAGAGAGAACGAGATTGCCAGTTGCGCCCGCGCGCGAGAAGCTTCATGTACTATGGGTGTGATCCCATGGACGCCATATGCCACTCATTTTTGCGGCGTCGATCAAAACGATCCTGCATTGTAAACGTTGCCTGGATCTTGACTGCGATTTGAGAGATTTATCGATCTTTCATTTTGTGACAAGTGTCATTGACACTTCGAATGGATTTTTTTTGTCAATGGTGAAGTCATTTTAGGATTTCTGTCCTAATGAAACGTTTCACTGGTCGCTTCTGACTGAATCGTGGACGGATTTTTTTTAATCCTGTTGACACAAAGGATTGATTTGAAGGCTTCTTGCAATAATCGTCTTATGGGGAAAACGCAATAAGCCCTGCATTGGGGGTAATATAATTCCGGCTTCGTGGGCGTCGTCGTCGGATGATTGAGCGTCCAATCAATTTGGTTAAAGCGTCGGAAGGAGGGAGCAAGTGACACCGGTGTGTGAAAAAAAAGGAAAAACCGAAAGGAATATACGAGGGGGGCGAGTGAGGGTGAAAGGGGGGGGGGATGATTTCGCATCCCCGCTAAATAGGGAAATATCGCCGTCGACGAGAGGCGAATGTTTGATCGTAATGAATACCGATCGCTCGCCATCCGTTATTTTTATTTCACGCCAACGACCCGATCGCATCGACGACCTCAAAATTGCCTCTTTTATGGCAAGAGTCACTTTTACGGAAAATGAGCTGGCGAATAAAAAAGACCGAGCTACGATTTTCAGGTTCGTCACGCGTCGAGTCTTCCGTCATTGAAATGCCAGAATAATTTGTATAATTTGTCTCTCGCAATTTATTCGCTTTCCTGATTCTCCCTCTCTTTCTCTGTTTTTTTTTTTTTCTTTTTTTTTTTTTTTTTCTGCGGGGAGAAAGGCGCTTCACGCGAAACATCAACGACTCAATTAACTATCACGCACTAAGCAAGACAGGTTATCGTATTTACGAGTTATTTATTCATAAACATAACATACACCCAACCCGATAGTTTCGCCTGATAGTCCGGAGTTGTATGATAAAACGCACTGCAATTCATTGTTACGACGTTCCCGTTGCGACGTTGCGTGTTTCCTCAGAACCGGCGCCTCTCGGCGACGTTCAACTTATGCCGGGGAAAAGCCCCGCGTTGCGATGTACGGCAACCACTGTCTCGGTAATTGGATTTGAATCGCTTCAAAGACCCTACTTCCATCTCTCTTTCTCCCTCCCGAAGCGGAGGATCTACTTATACGAGGCGCCTGAGTCGCTGCCATGAAGAGGCCCCACAGCGCGGTTGAAAACGAGCGCATGACGTGCGAACGGTAGCGTTTTACATTGTTGAACCCTCAGATAAGTCCGGGACAGGTGAGTTCACCTGTCTGCAGGTTAGACGGAAACGTACACGCAAATTGTTTCGATGTCTGGATGTATATGCTATATAACACTTCTCATGATATGAGTGTAGGAGTGTGTATATATGTTTATGTTATACTTGCCACGCACGGAGGAAAGGTAACAGACTCGAAGGAGAACCACCCACTTCTTCCTAATTGGCAAACTGCCGGATCAGGTTTCTCCCCTTAATTGCATTAGCCACTGACATGCCATCATTCGAACGCTATATATGACTAGTTTTGTGTGTGGGTATGTATTGTGTATATAATATATCATATCTTGAGTCTTGGAAGAACATTTTTATTGCACTTCTCGCAATCAATGCACTTCAACCAATCAAAGTCCGAGATGGAATTTTGAAGGGAAATTTGACAGCTGTGGTTTTAGGGAATTCACATTTCACCATAGTTCTTCCCTCTCAGTCACCTTGCAATCTGCGAATCCAGGCGCAGAGTTGATGGAGACGAGACGTAATTGTATAAACGGATGGAATCCCATCGGGATCCGATTATTCGGGATAATATTGCGCCGCCGGCTGCGACGCCTATAAACGCGCGAAATTCGGGTGTTGCCATACGAGCGGCGACGATATTTCGTGTAATTGGAACTGCAGGTATGGAGGGAATCGAGCGGCGATCCCTTCGCTCGTTGCGGGAGACATTTTTATTCAAATGTCTGACGAACGCAGAACGCGCTACAAAAAATCATAATCAGATCAGAGATTTTTATTCAGTTTCCCCATAACCAAAAATCGTTTTTCCTTGCAAAATTAATTAGAATAAAAATTCAATGACGATCACAGAACACTTTACAAAAAATCATAATCAAATCATCAGAGATTTTAATTCAGTCTCCCCATAACCAAAAATCGTTTTTCCTGCTAAATTAATTGGAATAAAAATTCGATGATGATCACAGAACAGAGCAAAAAATCTTAAATCAATTTTAATTGAATTTTTTTTCATAACCAAAAATCGGTTTTCTGTTCACAAGTCATCGGAATGATAATTCGGCGACGATGGCAGGATTCGAGAACGACAAAATCATAGACTCTCGGTGATGTCGTTGATGCTGGGCTGCCACTGTGCCTCGAACTGACCTCGCCCTCCGTAAATTGCTTCATTACGCGCGCGTCCCGACAGCAGCAGCGATGTGCTGCGAAGGTACCTACGCTGTGGAAGGTACTCTCTCGCTCTCTCGACTGTGTCGAAGGGTCGGACGTGCGTGCGTGGCCGACGAAGGGAGGAGGTCAAAAGCTCGTGCAACGCGGAGAGACCATCCGCGCGATGACGCCCTATGCAACCGGTTACGGATGAGCCCCCGATTGTTCCGGGAAATCCGATGATATTGTTGTCTCGCGCACTCGACGCTGGCTGATCCCAAGCGCCGCGGCTTCATCGCTCGTCCGATGCTGAAGAGCTTCCCAAGCGTCAAAGCGACTTTGGGGAAACAAAATACTTGTCACTTTGCTTCTAATAAAATAAACAAAAAAAATGGTGGCAACCAAAATCGCAATAACTGAGGATCTTTTCCTCTCGAAGACACCAATCTTGGATTAATAAAATTATTATTATTATTATTATTATAGCTATGATCCATACATTTGTTTTTCAAAAAGTGTACGAATAAAAATCTCAAAAAAAATTCACAAAATATGCTACCCGCTTTTCCCGATAAATTCGTTGGGTCCTTGCAATAAAAATCGCAATAACTGACCTACGATTTTTTGTCTCGAAATGTGACACATATCATACAGTAATAAAATTATTATTGTGATTATTATTATCATTATGATCCATACATACATTTAAAAAAAGTGTTCGAATAAAAATCCCAAAAAATCACCAAATTTGCTGCCCGCCTTTGCCGATAAATTCGCTGGATCCTTGCAACCAAAATCGCAATAACTGACCTAGGATTTTTTGTCTCAAAATGTGACACCTATCATACAGTAATAAAATGATGATTATTATTATTATTATCATTATAATCCATACATACATTTTTTTCAAAAAGTGTTCGAACAAAAATCCCAAAAAAATCACCAAATTTGCTACCCGCTTTTTCCGACAAAATTCGCTGGGCCCCCATCGACCCGTCTTCCCGCGAAATTTCGCGCCGAGAGGAAAACGAGCAATCCGAGTCCCTCTCTCTGTCGCTCTTCGTATGGGCTCCGAGCCCAAAGTTTCTAATTCGAGCGAATCGGTCGATCGCGAGGGGGTTCGGGGGCTATTTCCATCGAGGTCAAACGAGCCATGGTCTCGGAGAGGAGAGGTCCCCCCCCCCTCCCCTTCCCCCCAGGAGGGTTCGGGGGCTGTCGAACGGTGTGGAAAGAGATGCGACAAGCACCACGTGCCAACGAGATCCAACGTCGACGTCGGGACACGTAACACGCGTGTTGGTGCCGCTCACGATTCGAGAGCCGTGTGACATGGAACGTCGTCGTTGGCGAACGGTAGAACGGGTGGTGAGGGGGTAGGAGGCGTCGGGAGGGGGTAGAAGGGAAAAGGGGGAGGGTAGGGGGGAGGGGAAGGGGTTGTGGCTCAGAGGTTCGGATACAGCGGGAGATGCAGCAGGCGAGTCCCGGGGTTTGCCCCGTTGGTAATGAGGTTCGGTTTTGATTAGCACGGAGACTGTTTAACGGTTTGATACCTCGTCGGTAATCGAATCCGGACCTAATCTCTCAAGTTATAACCAGATTATTGCTTCCTCCATGCACTCGCTCTCCGCGTCCGCTCTCTGTCTCACTCTGTCTGTCGCACTCGAATACGTGCTCGCTATATATGTCTCTTTCTCTCTGTCACTGTCTCTCTGTCTTCGTGCCGAGCGAACGAGGGACGGAGACATAGAGCGTCGCGCGAGCGTCGGCGGCGGCGTTCTCTCATTTCGCACAGTCGACTGGGCGAAAGCTCGACGAGCGACCCTTTTGCACCGGAGCGTCAATCCCTTCTCATATCGTCGTCTACGTTGTTCTTATTTCGTTCCATCTTCCACGGGAATTATACGAGAGATGAGACCGCCGCTACCCTTATTATTATTATTATTTTTATTTATTATTATTTTTATTTTTTTTTATTATTATTTTGGAGTGGAGAATGCAAAAGCTCTTTTGGGATATTTATGATTGGGGAATTATTAGAAATTATTATTTTGTCTGCGAATAAAAAATAAAAATTGAATAGTTTTTTTTTCTTTTTTTTATGTGGCACCGTGAGAATCTAGGAAGTAAGCGGGGAACAATCCAGTTCCTATTGCGGACACGTGGCGCCCGGAACGATCCAGTAATTCCAGTGCTCGCGGCTCTCGCCGCGAGCCCTGCGGCTCAGCCAAAGAATTTCCCTGCCTCCGGTAGTGCAGCTCGGAATTAGCGCTAAGCAAGTACATTCGGCGAGAGATGGTTTTAAACTTTCCCGGGAAAATGTCTGACGGAGTTCCATTAACGACGGAGCAATGAAAGTGTAAAAAAGTTAAAAAAAAAAAAAAAAAATGTACCACTTTCCGTACTAAATTTCTCGTTTCTCCGCCTCCGAAGTTCCCTTCCTTCCTGCGTCGTCCCCGGATCGTCGCGCCGCATTCCAGTCCAGCATTTGTACGGCTGCTGGGTTGAATCGACGTCGAATTATTCGCTTACGCGAGATTCTCTCGCATCGGTGAGAAAGAGAGAGAGAGAGAGGGGAGAGCCAACACACTCGCTGCGGCAGTCGCGTTGGGTTACAGTTTTAAACGCGGCCAAATTATATACGTTCCGCGAGTGGAAGGCACGTTTAAAATATTCCGAGCTCCACAGCAGCGGGCGATACGTACGTACGTACGGACGTATACAGTACGTAGTACTGCATCCACATGTTGGGGAGAGGGCTAAATAAATGTTGCGGCATTACGACGATGGACAGCAGCACCACCACTACCACCAACAGCATCGACAGCAGCAGCACCATGACCACCACTACTTCCATCACCACCACTACTACCACTACCATCACTATCACCATCAACAGTACCGATAGCAGCACCGACAGCAGTAGCAGTACCATGAACACCACTACTACCACTACCAATACTACCATCAACAGTACCGATAGCAGCACCGACAACAGCAGCAGTACCATGACCACCACTACTACCACTACCAATACTACCATCAACAGTACCGATAGCAGCACCGACAGCAGCAGCAGTACCATGACCACTACTACCACTACTACCAATACTACCATCAACAGTACTGATACCAGCACCGACAGCAGCAGCAGTACCATGACCACCACTACTACCACCACCACTACCACCATCAACAGTACCGATAGCAGCACCGACAGCAGCAGCAGCAGTACCATATGACCACCACTACTACCACTACCACCATCAACAGAACCGAACAGCAGCAGAAGCAGCAAAAGCAGCAGCAGAACCAGCAGCAGCACTGCCTCGACAACGTCGTAACGTGTGCAGTAATACCCAGTCACGTGCGTATATACACCAACCGCCGGGTACGCGGCTCGCGTCGCCGAACGAGGAAAAGTAAAACCACCTAAATGCCGCCCGAGTCGATTGGTCGAAATAAATTCAAAATGGCCGACGTTCGCGCGGCAAAATGGCTCCGCGACGTTAATAGCCGGCTGGTATGGTAAACTTGACGTTTCTATTCGTACCTCTCACGTACGTAATGGTATATTTCCCCCTACTCGCTGCGTACTCGCTGCGGTACTCGTTCGCGTTTACATGTGTACGACTCACGACTCATCCAAAGAGGAAATAATAAGCACTCGTAAACTGATTGACGATCGACGCGCCGATCCCACCTCCTACCGAGTCTTGGCGAACATTCCTACGCGAATTACGTTCCCACACGTTACTACTGCTAACCGAGAGCCGGAGAATTTTATTGCCGGACTCGACGAGGCACTCGGAGATTTTCTGAATTATTGCGGAAGTTTGACAGACCTTTTGCGGTTGGGAAATTATAGCATTTTCCTGAATGGAAATGACGAAAGGTAGGTGAGAAATATTTTTCTGACAAAGAAAAAAATTTGTTTGATAAAAAACAAATTTATTTCAATGCAAAATGGAATTTGAGAGGACAAAAAAAAATACGACGTTTTTGGATAGGAAAATATGACCCTTTTGGTCTGATAAAATTCTGTGGACGAGATAAGATATGTAAAAAAATTATTGATGTAAGAAATATTGAAAAAAAATTAATTATGAATAACGACGAGAGTGTTACGCCAACGCAGAGAGAAGTAGAAGAATAAAAGTAAGGAAATAAAAAAATAGCCCGAGGGCTCAGAAGTGAAGGTTCGGTTCGTTCGGAGCGGAGAGCTCACCGAACGAACGGATTCTTAATCGGGACCCATTATCTCGGCGCGATCATCATCCCGCGAAATAATTTCGTATTTTTTCGCAACGAAAAGCGAAAAGTCATAAATCAAAGTTCCGCAGCTTCTTTCTCTGTCGCTCATCCTTCTCCCTTTCGCTTTCTCCGAGGCTTCGATGCCCTTCCTAAGCCATAAGGACGAGGCTCACCCGCGTCCGAGACAATGTGAGCGCAGCCCCATTTAAGGATTCGAATGGACGCAATTTTCTATGGAACTTTGTAATTATGGGTAGTTTGTTGGTGCAGCGAGCGAGGGAGGCCCGAGATCTCTCTATCTCTCTTGTTTTTTATTTTTTTCCCCTCTCGCTCACTCTCGTTTGATGTAACGAGCGAGACAGAGAGGGAAAAAAACACCTTTGAGGGCTCCGGCGAACCATAAAAATTTACGAATTAAATTAAGAGCAGCTCGAGTGCGCATCCTGTTTATATTGGGCGCATCGTTATGCTCGGCGAGATAGCAGCTAAGCCATAGACGAGCGAATCGCCTTTCGTTAAATACCGAGGATGGAGGAGGTTTTAGGTTTTGGGAATATTTTTCCCCTGAGTGGTCAAAATAAGAAGACCGGTGTGAAACGCACTTTGCAAAATTTAGTCCAAAAATTCCGATGGGAATCCCCGAAGGGCTGAATATAATTTATTGCTGGCGTGGGTTGATAATTATTATTATTAAGAATATTTAAAAAATGCACTAAAACTGCAGGGCAATGAAGTTCTGGAGAATATAACATAATTGAGGCATTTCTGTCCAAAATTTATTTTTGGACACAGAAGACTGCAGAAACTGATATAAAAAGAAAACTAAATTTCGCGATTTCGAATTTCTGTATTTTTTTTAACGTGCGATCTTCATAAATGAGTTGCACAAAAAAGCTCGGAGATTGAATTATTGACTGGGCCCGCAGTTATGTATAGCGTTTTTATATATAGCACAACTCCCCGTGGCGAACTCTCGGAAATTCCAAAGTAATCCAAGCAACGAGCAAACTTCCCCCTGACTACGTTGCTTTTTCGATAGAACTCGCGCGCTCCTAGAGTCGAAGGGGGTGGTCGTGGTTGGGGGTGGCTCGGTACCTTGTCCCCCTATTCTTCGGTCCCGGCGACTCCACACACACTGCATTTCCCTCCTCACGTGAAAATCTGGAATCTGGAATCCGGATCGTTCGCCACTCCAGACTCCAGACTGAAGGCACTATAACCGCTGAATGGGGAAGATCATGTTTAATTTAATTCCAGACTTGACTTTCGACCTGTCATAGAATCTGAAAAATCTGAATTCTGAAAAGTTTCCTTATTATCATTTTTATTATTATTATCGGATTATTTCCGATTGAGTATCGAAATAAAAACACGTTTTCCGATTTCCGTTCGCCATATTTTTTTTTTAAAGATGGCCAATACACTCGATCCGTCCGTCCGTCCGCCAGGACTATCGACGATGCTGAGCATCAGGATCACCGGTTTTTCTGGGAGAACTATAATATATTTATTTATTTATATATACATTACTCGCGCGTCCGCGAACGAGAGCGTTTTGCCTCCTCGCAATTACGTAGTCGGTTCGGTCGAGCCGAGGCTCGTTGCTCCTCGTTTCCAGCCGTCAGGGCTGCCCGAACGTTGAGCCGTTCGAGATTTATAACTTGTAATGAGAAATCATTAGCCCGCGCGGTTGTATTAGGTACGATTCCGGTAATTGCCAAAAATTGGCCCGGGCCCGAAGAGTCGTCGGCTCTCGAAAGCCGAGCCAAAGATATGCGAGAAGTTTTCTGACCCCCGAACGGCAATCACGAGTGCAACTTACCTGCCGGGGCCTCGGCCGACTGACCGACGAGCTATAAATCAAAGATCCCTCAAAGTTTTTGCCTCAGTCTCGGTCCAGAAAGAGAGAGAGAAAAAAAAATGAAACAGAAGAAAAGAGAAAGAGAGAGAGAGGAACAACCGAAGAAATCTTTCGGAACCTTCGAGACAAAGTCAATAAAAAATAATTGCCCGACCTGCGGCGTTTTCTTCGCTGCATTATTTTTTTTTGTTAGGGGAAAAAATTTCCTCGCGATTTTGACCGATATTAAAAAACGGGGAAGAGTCCTGAAGACTTACAGAATAAAACCGGTGGACCAACGAGGACCATATTTGTGCTGCCTGTCGAGAAAAAAAAAAAAAAAAAAAAAAAAAGCAGAAGCGGCAGCTCGACTTCGAGGGTAGCGGAAAAATCAATCACGCGCCGTTGACGTCTCAGAACTTTCGGATAAGCAACGAAAATTCTCGTTTCTGTGTTGTAACCCTCTGCGTCTGTCGATAAAGAAATAAAGCCGAGTTTCGCCGAATGATCGATGCCTCGGTTTTCCTTTTCAGAAAAAAAATTCCTGGAGCGAAGAATGTTTTTTTTTTTTTTTTTTCAGAGCATTGAAACGGCTTTTAATGTCTCACCCAACGGGACTCCCCGGGGGCCATAAACGTTGACCGATTGTTCCGCAATAAGTCGCGTTGCCGCGTTTATTAAGTTATTTTCCCTCCATTGCGCCTGCGAATTCCCCTTCTAATCGTCGCGCCGTGGCGAAAGACCCCGTGAAAGGCCTCAAGTGACGGGCAAACTCGTATCGCACCTTATGAGCCTGATTTTTTTCGACAGGCGACACCGATTTGACGGACTGAAATGCGTGTTTACGATTTTTCTGGCGGAAAAATGTCGATTTTTGCAAAATGTGCGAAGTTAGTGCCGCGTTTTTTGCTCGGTCGATAAAGTAACAGGCGATCGTTAAAATGAAATAAATATTTTTTTCTACAGTGTTGCAAGTCCGGAAAAAAATTTCAAAAATAGATTTTAGCGAAATATTCAAATTAATTTGATCAAATTTAATTAATTTCATTAATATATCAAAATTAATCCCAGCACTGATTTTTTCACTGTCGATAAAGTAGCGCTCCTTGAAGAAACATTTTTTTTAAATTTTCTCCAGTGATGATAATTCCAAAAAAAAATGGAGACGATTTCTCGAGGATGCTGGAATGGGTCGACCGGTCGAAGGGGTCGAAGGGTCAACCGGAAATTAGCGAAAGGGTCCTCGAGCCGCACTCGAAGCCGGACAATCGTACGTACACACGTTTCGCGCGGGATCCGAAAGGGTTGGCCAATCAGATAGGCGCAGCCAGCACCTCGGCTCGTATTTCCGAGTGCTCGTCAATCCGATCCCCTCGGACGATGATTAATGGCCGAGTTACTCGCTTTTTTGTTAATTACTCGATCGCCGGGGAAACGCCCGGGTATGATATGCAGATTTTCGTCGAGATACAACGCAGAGCACATTTTCAAGCCGGTGTTACGGTCAAGCTGCGACTTCGTCATCGAACTCGTTGGGAATTTCAACCCTTTCTCGTTACTCCGATTTGAGTGGCTCTCGAAATTTCCGAAAGCGTCGGTTCACCCTTATTTACATTAATACGAATTAAAGTTCATTCTATGAGTGTTTTTGACTGCCCTCAATTCGTATCAGCAATTAATATCAATTTTTAATAATTGAAAATAAATTCGATCTCGTTATTCTGATTTTGACCCAAATTTTGTGGGACAGACAACAGAAGCTGTTTATTTTAGTGCACGTGACTTGTGACATGAACGAGACGTATAAATTCTTCCCGCGTCTGACTCGCATGTGCCGGAGAATAAATCCGCGGGCGACCCCTCGGATTCCGAGGTGTCTGCCGCATGACGATGCATAAAGCTTGGCGGGAAAAAAATGCACTCCAGGAAACTCCAAACACGACAGGTGACAGCCACAGTGCAATTTGCATTTCTACGGCTGCGGTTGCTTGACACTTTTTTTTTTTTTTCACGTATCTGTGTCTCGCCGTTTGCACTTGAAAATCCTCGACTCTCTTTTCTGTCTTTCCATTTTATTTTTTTATTTGTTTCACTTATTTATATTTTATTTGTGTATTTTACATAATTATTTTCTCCGATTTTTTTTATGTAGGTTCGAGGGATCGATTTAATTTTGTGATTCGAGGGAGGCGATCGTCTCACTTGAACCGCGACGACGAAGACGTCGAGGGCATCGTCGCGAAGTCCGCGGAAATTATTGCACTGCATCCTCTCCAATTATTCCATTGCCGGGAGAGCGCGGAGCGAGAGAGACAGAGGAGAGCCGGCAAGTTCAAAGGGGTTAATTCCGTGGGCTAATATATTCACCCCTTTTTACTTGAAACCCGGGAGATTTCGTATGTATTGCCAATTTTGCATTTATACCCCCGACCGGTCGCGCCCGCTCGCCACCCGCTCGCCACCCACTTGCCACCCACTTCATACCCGCCCCCCTCCATCCGAGCTGCCCCATGAATAAATTCATTTCGGATTCGTCGTTCGGCGCCGCCGTCGTCGTCGTCGTCTCGTCATCGTCGATCTGCGCCTTGGCATTTCGCACCTTTTTACACGGGAGAACCGCGCGAACCGCGCGAATCGCGTCGTGTGCGTCGGAGCAATTTTGAACCTGGGCCGCGGCTGACGTTTCCGAGGTAATCGAGCTTTTTCTCATCGAATTTTCCATTTTTCGGGCAAACAACGGTGGTTTTTGGAATCAGCGGAAAATTTCCTATCGGATAGGGTTTTCAAACTTTGCGAAATCGAAAATTTTTTTTTCATCAATTTTTGCAAAAAATTGCAAGGGGTACCCCTTCTAAAAGTTTGCGATTTTTGAGGGTCAACTTTAAAAATCTGCAAAAAATCGAAAAATCGAGATATCGCGTTCCGCTTTGCGGCATTCTCTTCGTTGAAGAGTTTTCTTTCGAATGCAAAAAGAAAATCCCGATTATATTGATCCAAAGAAAAATTACACCGATTTTAGTAAAGTGCCAAAATTGGGAAAAAGTGAAAAATCGTTTTTCGCGTTTTTCTCATAAATTTTTTTATTTTTCGGGCAAAAACCGGTCATATTTGGAATCAGCGGAAAATTTCCCATCGGATAGGGTTTTAAAACTTCGTTAAATCGAAAAAAAAATATTTCGCCAAAAAAACGGCAAGGGGTACCCCTTCAAAAAATTTGCGATTTTTTCGGGTCAACTTTAAAAATCTGCAAAAAATCGAAAAATCGAGATATCGCGTTCGGCCTGGCGGAATTCTCTTCGTTGAAGAGTTTTCTTTCGAATGCAAAAAGAAAATCTCGATTATATTGATCCAAAGAAAAATTACACCGATTTTAGTAAAGTGCCAAAATTGGGAAAAAGCGTAAAATCGTTTTTCGCGTTTTTCGCCTCGAATTTTTTATTTTTCGGGCAAAAACCGGTCATATTTGGAATCAGCGGGAAATTTCCCATCGAATAGGGTTTTAAAACTTCGTTAAATCGAAAAAAAAAAATTTTTCGCCAAAAAAAGGGCCGTGCTTTTCGAAAAGAAGAACATCAGAAAAAAATCGCAATGGCATAAAACGTAAAAATAAACAGGGACGCAGAGCCGACAAGATTTCATCAACGGGAAAATGTACGGAGCGAAGTCATCGGAGGTTTCGGCGAGAATAGTCTCGCGAAACGCTCCGACCGAACCCCGAGCGATGACGCGAGAACTTTTTCCCTCGCGCGCGTTTCCTACCCCCTCCCCCTCCCCTCCCTTCCTCCCTTACGCGTTGATAAATGGCTCGCGCGTATCCCGCGGTCATGCGGGAATCGGGCGCCGGAGGAGCCGGCAAAGGGGTCGCCACGGCGCGCGCGGTGGTTGACAAGGAGCGACACGAGAGTCCCGTTTCGTGGGTGAAGCGGCCGCCCGGTCGAGCCTCGCGTATCACGCTCCGAGTATTATACTACGAGAGCCATGCGACGTCCGTATCATTGAACGTTCGAACGGTGCGTCGATGTGACAAGACAGCTCCGATTGATACGAACGTTCCGTGGCAACCAATCAGCGTGCAGAATCAATCCCAGTAAATTCTTAGCTTAGAGACTGGATTTCAATAAATTATGAGCTTAAATTAATTTTTATTATTGATATCAATTATAATAAAGAATGCATTTTATTATTATTAATATTAAATTAAATAAAATAGTGAATTCTTAGCTTAGAAACTGGATTTCAATAAATTATGAGCCAAATTAATTTTTATTATTGATATCAATCATAATAAAAAATGCATTTTATTATTATTCATATTAAAATATAAAAAATCTGATTACGAAAAAAAGTATTGCTATGAATAATTATAATTAAAATAAAATAATTATAATTAATTAAAAATTATATATAATTAAAAATTGGTACGACGGAATTATTTTTCCCTTGTCGGATTGAATCGCAGGCCGAATTTTTTTGAGGTCGAATCGCCCAAAATTGTTGTCGCTGACTTCAAGACCCTTAAACTTCGTCCGAGCCTCTTTGTCGTCCGCGTCACGTCGTCTCTCCTCCGTCGCCTTTGCATGCCTCAAGTTACCCGCCTCAAGTTGAACTCAGACCTCAGGTCTTTCGTATATATATATACACTTACCTATTTATATAGTGTATATCGCGCATAATATAGAGACACATAATATAACACATACTAAGACATATTTTTCTCTCCGCTCGGGAAACCGCGTGGAGGGGTCACGAAGCGGCGACGAAGACACAGGAAAGGGGGTAGGGGTGGGGGTTGCGACCCCCGAGTCCGTGTGGCTTGGCTTCTCACGACAAGGACGACGTCTTCGTGGCTGTGGATGCCTTCTGACGACTCAAAGACATTCTCGTCTTGCGGACCGTGAACTTTCAACTATCCGCCTCCTGGGGGAGGGGGGGGAGGGGGTGGGGGGAGGCCGACGACTCCCGGCGTCCGTGCAGATAGTCAGGTCGCGCGCCTAGCGCGATGCTTCCCAGGAATCTCTGACCACGCGATACCCTCGGGCGGTGCTATGCGGTCCACCCTGTCGTCGTCCCCCCCCCCCCCCCCCCCCCATGTGGCGGCAGCCGCCTCCACGCTCGACGATCCGCGCATTGCTCGCCGATACTTATCGAAACTCTCGGAGCAACGTTGGCGACATCTTGGAACTCGAAATACCGCGACAATAATTTTTTTTTTATATTAGAAACATTAAGTTGGGTCAAATTCAATACTATATATTTCTTCGTTGTAAAAATTAATTCGGATCGAACGTACGTTTAAAAATATTTTTGGTTCCTCATAGAGGATACTTTGTTTCCATTTTTATTTAATTGAATCAGTTGATCGTAAAAAAAAAAAAAATTGAAATTCGTCTGTAAAATATTTGGAAATAAATAAAATATCAAAAAATAAATAAAATATTGTTTTCAGTCTGTAAATCGTCCATTCGGACGTCCTGCGCAAGGAGGCCGCATGGAGGTCGAATCGAAGGGTCAAGCGGAAGTATCGTCCGCATTACCAAAGGAAACGCGATACCGCGGTTACGACGAAGTGCTGTTACCGACCAAGGCCCAAGCAACTCGCGGAGAAACACTTAGGAAGTCCGAGCGGCAACTTTGCAATCAGTACCCGGAGTCTGACCGGACCCGAGCCGTAACTACTGGAGCGGTCAGGCCT
Source organism: Itoplectis maculator (assembly GCA_964034905.1). Lineage (NCBI taxonomy): Eukaryota > Metazoa > Arthropoda > Insecta > Hymenoptera > Ichneumonidae > Itoplectis > Itoplectis maculator. The sequence goes on from OZ035859.1 coordinate 9,089,124, forward strand.
CGTTCTCTATGCTTGCAAGAAGCAAGGCGAACTCCGCGTTGCGCGCAGTTGGCGCTACAGAGCCGAGAGTATATCCATCGAAACGGAGGCATTAAATCAAATGACGATAATTGCGGGACTCGAGGGCAGCGAGTAGAAAGAGACACAACGAAACAGACGGATCCAAGTGAATAAGGCAGAAAGAGACAGACGTACCCAAGTGAATAAGGCAGAAAGAGACAGACGTATCCAAGTGAATAAGGCAGAAAGAGACAGACACAGCGAATAAGACAGAGACAGAGAACCGAAAGAGCCGAGAGAGAATAGAGAGTCGTAAAATTCGAGTTATGGGTTTTGCGCGAGATTCGCACTGAAAGATAGAGGCGAACAAGACTCGGGTTCACCTCTCCCCCCTCCCTAACCCCATCTCCAACCCCTTCCAAGGGGCATCCCTCCCCCCCTTCTTCACTGGTGTTCGCGGCCCACCGAGGCTGAGAAAAGGGGGCGCGCCACCCCCTAATAATGGATAAAACGATCATAAATTCGACGGGAGGGCTTTTCAGCCTCTTAGGAAATATTAATTAAAATGTAATTGTTCCGTACGGAGTTACAGCGCGAAGAAGGGTTATAGTATTCCTACTTTGCTCGCTACAACGTTACCACCCACCCCCCACCCACCCCTTCTCATCCCCTTTTGGTCCAACCGAGATAGAAGGCGCCCTGGTCTTTAGATCTTCCATCCCCTCTTTTCTTCCTCTTCTACCTCCCCCTCCCACCCAAGGCCGAGAATAGCAGAAGCGAAAGCGCCGAACCGGAGCTGCCTCTTTGTTTTCTCAAGTCTCTACTCGTGACTTACGCGCGCAACCGAACCGAACGACCCTGCGGGGTCGCCTCTGTATATCCGACGACTAACGCCCGGCACCCGCGAAGCTCATCCCCCTCCCCTTCACCCTCCCCCTCCACCCTCACCGAGTCTTTCGTTCGCTTGGTTATAACTCGGATGCCGCGAGCGCGGGGAAAACTTCTTCGGGAAGCGCCGGTTTTCCAAAGAAACGTATTAACGACTTTGGAAGCGTGAGACCGAAAACCCTAGATGAGCGATTTTCGCGATCGCTTCGAAGTAAAATGAGGAAGAGGAAGAGTCTCTCGCAAAAATTGATTTTGGACGATAACACGAAATATTGAATTTTTTTAATCAATTTCTCGTTGACAAAAAAATACGCTTTTTTCCTCTGCACTGAGAAAAATTAGTAGTTGTGATTACCAATCATTGGTTCGATCTACCAAAATATTGGTTGCAATTACTAAAATATTGGTAGCTCTGACCAACGATTGGTAATCACAACTATTAATTTTTTTCAGTGTGCTTTAATTTTGACCGAACGGATAATTTTATTGGCGTTTCACTATTTTTGGGACATGCGCACCACTCGACTCTGGTCGTGTTCGCTAGAGTCGAGTGTCTCCTGGCTCGTCGTTGTTTATCGTCCGTGAAAATTCTTGAGCCACTGCAACGCAGTGCAATCACCGGACACGCGTGTCGCGTGTCCGGTAGCAGCGACGAGTCCTCGCATTTGCCTCGCTGTCTCGCTCTGGAGCTGACGGGATGAGGCTCCCGGACGAGGACATCAAAGAGAGGCCAGAACAAACGGTGGTAAGGACGACGAGGACGACGATGAGGACGACGTCAGGCAGGTTACACTGCAGCTATACCACTGCGATGCAATTCGGAATGCCCTGTATATAACCTCGCACATCTGCTGCACCAAAGCGGTGAGTGGTCGCCGTTCGGCTGCTGTGTGTTCAGTCACTGGTTTACAAGTTCATTGCACGCCACTCTACTCTCTAGCTGCGAGACAGATACACTGGACGTGGGCAATGTTGGCAGCCTGGTGCGAACCTGGCCTGGCCTGGGCTTCACTGCTTTAGGGAGAACATCAGAATCAGGAGATCCCTGAATCGAGATAAACATTATTTAGCGACCAAAAAAATTCTTCAATTTTCATGGAAGAAAAAAATTGTAGTATCATTTTTCCATTTTTTTTTTTTTTTTGAGACGGTTCAATCGAACTTGGAGAGATCGGATTGGACCGTCTCAAAATAATTTTTTCAATCTTCACGTATGAGAAAAATTCTACTAGTTTTTTATTTTTTTTTATTTTTTATTTTTTCGAAGATTGCTCGCAACTAAAATGTCAGAGGGAAATATATTTCTTCACCCTTTATTTATTCTTGCCTTTTTTCGCATATAGTACACACGTCGAGCGCGGGGGTCTCGTGCTGTGTACACCAGACGGGCTACACGCTACAAAAGTGCCCGGACCTAATAAAGAACGTGCCCGGGCTCGCGCGCGCGGGCCGCACGGCATATCGCATACAAAATGGCGAGTTGGCACGTTCCCGTAGATCGTACGGCGGATAACTCGTCGCCGTCGTCGCCGTCGTCGTGGCGGGCGTTGCGTACAGCGGTAGCAACCGACTGCACCTGCACCTGCACACAACTACGAAGCTGTAGGGTCGCCCTGACGGATTTTACTGTATTAGGGCACCCCCTACGTGTGTCTAACATAAACGTCGACGCGGCAAACAAAATGGCGAAAATTATTTCTGCTCTTCGGCCAAAACTTCTGCTCTTCAATTGGTAAAATAAAAATTATCTTTATAAAAAAAAATTACACTGCTTTCGCTGTTGATCTATTTTTTTTACGCCGTAATTTCTATTTTTTTTTTGTTTCAATATTGACTCATGTACAAAAAAAAATTACACTGCTTTCGCTGTTGATCTATTTTTTTTTACGCCGTAATTTCTATTTTTTTTTTGTTTCAATATTGACTCGTGTACAAAAAAAAATTACACTGTTTTCGCTGTTAAGCTATTTTTATTTTTGTTTCGCTGTAATTTCTATTTTTTTTTTTTTGTTTCAGTTATTTTTCGGTGACCAAACGGGACAACGCGATGAGCGAGTGCAGAGCGAGCGTCATACGCGAATGCGTTGAGCGGGTGTTTGTGTGCGTCGGGGCCCGAACCGGTCAATCTCGATATTGCAAAATCCGTCGAGCACGTCAGTGCCCATCGGGCGTATACACACAAACACACGGATACGGTTTGGCCGTACGCACGGGGTCGGTCGAGAGCACAGCCGGTGATGCTTCGGGGGTGGTAAAGAGACGGAGAGAGAGGGAGAGACATATTCTCTCGCTCTCTCTCCGATATCTCTCGCTCTCTCTCCGCTATCTCTCGCTCTCTCTCGCTCTTTCTCACTCGAGAAGCTCTCTCTCTCTCTCTCCTTCGCTCGAGAGTGAGAGAGCGAAAGAGCAGAAGAGAGTGAGAAAGCAGGAGAAGGTGCGAGAGAGCAAGAGAGCAAGAGAGCGAGAGAGCAGGAGAGAGAGAACGATAGAGGGAGAGAGCAGGAGAGAGAGAGAGAGAGAACGATAGAGTGAGAGAGCGAGAAAGTAGCAGAGAGAGTGAGAGAGCAACAGATCAGCGAATGAGAGAGTGAAAGAGCGACAGATCAGCGAATGAGAGAACGAGAGAGAGGGAGAAGCGGATGGCCAATGCGACGATGAGAGCTTGACACGCGCAAGCAGCGACAGAGAAAGTCAGACCAAAATCGAGGAAGCCACGTAGCTATACGCAGATGAGTTGTTGTCCATCACGTGACCAGAGAGAGAGAGAGATAGATAGATAGATACATAGATGATATACATGAGAGAGATATAGATAGATATATAGATATATGTTTATCACGTGACCAGAGAGAGAGAGGAGACGAAGAGGGAGGGAGATAGAGCGAGTGACGAGAATTTGGGGAAAGGCCGATAGAGACAAACACGTCGAGAGAGAAGGAGACATGGAGAGAGAGAGAGAGAGAGAGAGCTGAGCGGTACTACCCAATTACACTGCAGTTCAAACACATGCAAATCCGGCGAATAAGCTTTATTTGTTGTGCAAATTAGCCGCATATTGGACGAGGCCGAACGAGAATCGGGGGTTTTGTTGGCTCGATGCCGACGCGATGCATCGGGGCGCGAGAACCACGTCGCGCTGCTCCGCGCGTCGACAGCGGCAACGCTATATTCGCCGGGTCAATTGCTTATTTTCAGACGCAACAACAGCGGCAGCAGCAGCAGCGGCATTACGCGTTTGCGTCCGACTCGCCGCGACGTACGCCGCGCAATCGACGCTACTGTCGCACCCGCGTATCACGCGCCACTCTGTCGATATAACGCGGCCAATGACGTTGCCGCGCACTCGGAGCGCAATTGCTACTCGCGACCGCCCCTTGAAACAATATTATACATCGATCCGGCTGTGTTCGCATGAACCGATACCGGTCTGTGCTTTCGGATTGGTCGAAATTCTGGTTCTAAGTTTTACAGACTCGGCAAGTTCGAAACGCTGCTCGAAGCAAAAAAAGAAAAGAAAATATCTCGAACACAGGAATTTTTAATAAAATTGCACAAAGTTGCTAGACAAACGTGTCCAACGAAAGTGACTCGATTGACCCCGGCCACCAAATGAAACGATTCGCAGAAATCGAAAACCTCGTAGAAAAAAAAAAGAAAAATCTCGAACAAAAATTTTCTAATCAAATTTCACAATGTTGCCGAACGAAAGTGACTCGACTGACCCCAGTCACCAAACAAAACGATTCGCAAAATCGAAAACCTCGTCGAAAAAAAAACATATCTCGAACAGAAATTTTCTAATAAAATTTCACAAAGTCGCCGAACGAAAGTGACTCGATTGACCCCGGCGACCCGCGCATACCAACCAACGGCCCACTGCGCTGTTTATCGGTTTATCATAAAACAAAAAAAAAAAAAGCACAACCGGGAGTGGGAAATGCCGACGGAGATTCGCGCGGTCGCCTGAAAAGAAATAGCCGAGGCATCGCCGACGCGGCAGCGATCCTACATATTTCACTGCCTCGTCTCTGACCGCTCCTCTCGATGCGCGCGCGCGGAAAAATAAGCTCTTCATCCCTCGACAACGACTGCCGGCCTCCTTTTTTGTATTATATCGGAGGCCTCCCTCGCCGGAACATCAGAGGCGTTTTTTCTTTCATTTTTTTTCACTTCTTATATCCTCCCTTATATACAATAATAATAATAATAATAAAAATAATAATAATAATAATAATATACATATCCCATGCGTCGGAGTTCGTAATCGAAATCAATAAAAATATGGAGGAGGCTAACGCCCACCTCACTCGTTCGCCGCGGGGCCGACGGGAGGGGGGAGGGGGAGGGGGAGGGGGAAGGTCCAGTTCCGTGACGGACGAGGAGGTCTCGAGGGCTCGATCTATCCTATTGCCCGGTGAGTCGCTGCTCTACGGACGATCGAGGAACTTGCGCAGCTCCGAACGAGGAGAGCGCCCCCCGAACGGGCGAAACTATAGTATAGACGGTGGTAACGCCGAGGAGCGACGGAAGAGAGATGAGCGGGCGCGAGGCGCAACTCCGGGAGCGAGATAGCCCCCTGACCCGCGGCTATCGTTCATCGACATCGAACTCCGCTGCTGCTGGGCGCCGCGAGACATCCCGCGGGATCTCTTAGCCGAGATATAACACTTGGGCGATGAGAGTGGACCAAGCGTCGGGCGATCTGACAGGAGTAAAGATGCCGGATTGACGGCGAAGTGGAGATACTTGGATTCTATTCGTTTTCAAATTAAAATATTGTTTTTTTATACCTGACAGTATCGATACACATTTCTGTTTTTTTTTTTTTTTTTTTTTTCACTTGTCATTAACAGAATCCCAAAATGTGAGGCGATGACAATTTTTTTTTATCGTTTTCAAATAATAATATAATTTTTTTATATACCCAAAAGTATCGATACACATTTCAGTAACTTTTTTTCCAGTTGTCATTGAGGGAATCCCAAAATGTGAGACGAGACACAATGTTTTTTTTTTTTTTTTTTTTTTTTTTTTTTTTTTTTTTTTTTTTTTTTTTTTTTTTTTTTTTTTCATCCCTAAACCCCACTGACCCGCCTGGTCGTCGCTGCTATGAAACCCTCTCCCCGTCTCCCCTTTCCAACCCCCTCCCCCCGTTCACCACCCCCCACGAAGTCACGAGAACACAGCAAACGTGGCACGAGGCCGCAGTGCGCGCTTTTCCCGTTCGAAAATCAAAATAGCCGCACGATACGCGAGGCTCTCCTGGCGTTTTAACAATTCCCGGTCGTTTACCCAGTGACTTGCACTCTATTGTCGCCGTTTTCCCTCCCCCTCCCCCTTCTCCCGTATTTTTCGCTCTGTCCCACTCGCTCTCGCCTCGCAATTTCACCCCCCTCTCCCACCAACCCCAAAACCACCCCTGACGCGCGCGAAGCTTTCTCCTTCAACCCCTCGTCCGGGGTTTTTTTTTTTTCTTTTAAATCCGCACCGATTTCACCCGCGCCGCGTTGAATTTGAATCGAGGCGTCGCGAAACTGCGGAGTCACCGGGCGCTCATATGTTAACCGTTGGCACACGACGAGAACCGAGGGAAAAGGGTGGCTACCGCTAAAGTCGTTCCGCAGACATTGCCACCCTTGTCTTCTCTCTCGCTCGTTAGATTTGTGGAGATAGAGCGAGAGAGAAGGACAGCCAATGACAATCCGACGACTGACACGATTGCCAGTCGACATTCTGAAGCGAGATTGAAGATTTCGTCCGTCTCCGTTTCCACCCTTGAGTTATAAATGTTTTTTTTTTGCAACGACATTTTTTTAGTCATCTTCGAACCACCATTGGACTCGATTTTCGTTGAATTTGGTACTCGTGTCTCGGAGGAATAATTGGGAGACCGGGGCTAGATGAATCATCGTGAAACATCAATTTTTTGATATTTTTATTAAGCAAAAGATTTTTTTATTTCAATGTGTAATTGGGTTATAGTAAAAATGAGGTTATTTAAAAAAAACACGTGTAAAAATATTTGACAATTTATTTTTGAGAATTATTTCTCATAATCATTCGTATCCGGATTTATTTCTGACCCAACTAGCCCCGGTCACCTTCGTCCAAGCATCGATACAACTTTCCGACGACATTCATCATCACTGAAAATTGATATATTTCACATTGCTCCACATACGAAGCGACAGACTCATAAACATTCCTGAAATCTCCGAAGTATTTTATTTTATTTATTACCCCGAGTAGGATTGCGATTATCGCGATTGAAATTACGGAGGCGACCTCGAGGAACGCGTCGTGAGAATGGTTATCGGGGTCGAGGCGAATTCGACGATATCTCACGCGCTGAGCGCGAGGCGTCGACAGGAAGAGCCGTAAGGACGCGGTTCGAGCGATGGAAAAGAGGGCACCGAGTCGCGGGGCTGAAGCGACAGGCCGAGAGAGCTCAGTCACCGCGAGAGACTCGACACGTTCTCTTCAATCAATATGCAAATACGCCTGACACTAATTATACGGAAGCCTCGTGCCCTCTTTGATGTCGTCGGTCGCAACCGCGACTGCCGCTACCAGTGCTGCTCTACTGGTTGGTGCTGCCGCTGCGAGCCACTCGCCAATCCTACAACGTGATGTGCTGTATATATACCGAGAGCTCTGGTCAAATCCGACGACGCTCTGCGACTCTGAGCAATCTGTCGGTTTTACGGCGACCAAAGGATTTTCCGGTGAAAATAACCACAGCCGCGTTTTTTTTTTTTCAAAATATCGACTTTTAACCTATACCATCGTTCTCAAGTCGCATATTCTACCCCTGAAAACACTGGTTACAACCCTTTTTTAGTTGATTTTGAAAAAAAAAAAAAAGTTGGCCGAACAGTTTGTCAGAAATCGTAGATCTGGCCGCCGGGCCGAAAACCGCCTAAATTGGGGTCACGAAATTTATTTTTTCAAAATATCGACTTTTAACCTATACCATCGTTCTCAAGTCGCATATTCTACCCCTGAAAACACTGGTTACAACCCTTTTTTAGTTGATTTTGAAAAAAAAAATTTTTGGCCGAACAGTTTGTCAGAAATCGTAGATCTGGCCGCCGGGCCGAAAACCGCCCAAATCGGGGTCACGAAATTTATTTTTTCAAAATATCGACTTTTAACCTATACCATCGTTCTCAAGTCGCATATTCTACCCCTGAAAACACTGGTTACAACCCTTTTTTAGTTGATTTTGAAAAAAAAAAAATTTTGGCCGAACAGTTTGTCAGAAATCGTAGATCTGGCCGCCGGGCCGAAAACCGCCCAAATCGGGGTCATGATTTTCATATATTTGACTTAATCAAATGTTGTATTTGGGTATAAAAAATGTCACCCTGAACGCGAAGTTGTAAAAATGGACCTCGAAACGCAACCACTTCGTCCAATATTCATGGATCTCACCGCTCGCCTCGCAAGACCCGCGAACTTTTTAATTCCAGTTCTTTTTATCGCAAATTTTCCTGCCCAGAAACGGCAGACAATGCGGTGAGCGGAAAATTGTCTCCTTTATTCGACGATTTTACGAGGTTACACATGTAGAAGCGTGCGGCAAAGGGAAAGCGAATGACTGCGGGATACAGTGATATACATATGTATGTACGCGGTATGTTATGCCTGGAGGTCTTGAAACCTCGAAACTTCGAATACCAGGGGCCCGTTAAATTCCTCATGACCCCGGAAGACCCCGGGAGGCATTCGGCACAGCGTTTCCTTAGCACTCGATCACGGCGAAGTGAGTGAGAGAGACAGAGAGCGAAATAGAGCGAAATAGAGCGAAATAGAGCGAAATAGAGCGAAAGAGAGAGAGAGAGAAAGAGACGAAGAGAGGAAAAGAGAAGGAGGGGATGAGTCCTTCTCTCTTCCTCTGGAAGCCTAAAAGCAGAGAGAAAGAGAGAGAGGAACAACCAAGGAGCCTATCGAAGAAGAGAGAAAGA